>OY728167.1:550101221-550732587 GCA_963277665.1 Viscum album | reverse complement strand
CTCTAGGATGTTTCTAGGGAAGTGGAGAAGAGATTTTGTCAGGGGTTGGCCGAGATTGAGTGCTCAAATTGGTGTGAGGAGGAGGGGGAGGAGGTGTCCTTTTATAAGGGAGGAGAGGGGCACCTTAGGAATATCTCAAAATATTATTTTATATTAAAGTCAAAATCGGTTTATAATGGTTCCAAAGGGTCTTATTTCGAAGCTAAAGTGGGGATGGGTTGAAATCCTATCATCCAATAGGATTTAGACAAGTTTATGGTATTATTTTAACCTTATCAATTAGATTTAACTCTAAGTTAAATAATTTAACTTTTACCGTGTCTTTTTGTTTTCTTTCACTATATGGTTAATACACTTACTATAACATGCCAAACGAACCCCAAATTGTTTATTATTAATATATATATCCTTATCTAAGTCATTTGGCCGAACCTTATATTTTTAGGAATAAAATAACAATTAATAATATAATATTTGATTTAAAAACTATTTTGTGTCAATTTTGACACTATTTGATATATGATTTTTGTGAAAATCATAACAGAATTATATGTTCGAACCAAGTTGATTAAATCAACAATACTATATCATAGTAACCTATAAAATTAGTGGAATTCATAAAAAGTCTCAAATTACATTCATTTGAGAATTTATAACATCAATTATGTTAATATTTCCTTAAAAGGGTAATTATTGCATCATCGTTGTGTCATAAATAAATTACTTTATTTAAAGTCTAAAAATTATAAATAAAATATCATTATGTAGGAAATCTTTTTAGATTTCTAATGAATATTTATAGTCGAATTTATCTTATGTATAACCCCATATTAAAAATGTTTTAGTTATTAAACTTTGATTTTAACTATTTTAACTATTCATTAAATAAAATAATATTAAATGTCATAATCTAATCCATGTGGACCTAAATGGTCATATTATATTAATAAGGTTGTTTTTTGTCGAATTACACTGATCCAATAGAATTAGGACATGTGTTAGGGTAATAGTAATATCATATTTACCCTTAGTTACCCTATTTACTATTAACCGTGGTAAAAAAAAGTAAAAAGTTACTATTCATTAAAAATTATTTTCAACTCATTGAACCACATTTTAGTCCTTGATATTAACCGTGTCTGTCGGATTTTCGAAATTCCATTCACAGAAGCGGTAAAATTAAGTTTTATGCAAAATTCAGTTTTTAACCTACCACTTAGTGGTTTCTCTATTCATCAAAAATTGAAAGTTTTCAGAAAAAAGCCAAAATTTCATCCTAAGCTATATTTCATATTCTAAATTCAAAAATGAAGTCTATTTTACCAAATTCATAACATAGAAATTGAATTAATTAATTTTATAATTAAATCCTGCTGTTAAAACAAATAGCGTGTTTTTAAGAAACAATATCTATCAAAAGATTGACACTTGATTATGTTTGGTTTAAATGTGAAATTACATCCAATGACCAACATTGTCTTAAATTGTAAAAATATATTCTAAATATACTTTAAAACAACTCAAATTAATAATTTATCACTATTAATTATTTTGATTAAAAAAGTTGTTTTTAATTATAATTTAGTAATTTTCACTATTCATCAGAATATGAAAGTTATCCGAAAAGTACCAAAATTTCACCTTAGGCTAAATTCGATACTCCGAATCCAAAAATGAAGTCCATTTTGGGAGCTAAAATTTCTAAAATTTTAAAAGGTGGTTATTACTATTCATAACGGCTAGTTTTAATAATATTTTAATAGCATATCATTGTTTAGTGAAACTCGGTATTGCGTACTACACACGCTATCGAGGAAGGTCGCGATTGCGTGTAATGCAAGGCAAGTCAAGGATGCGTGTTTTGCAATCTCCTTTTGGTGTAGCGTACAACACAAGACATTAGTGAAATAAAAAAGAATATTTTTCATAAAATCTCGAGGTATTACATTCTACCCCCCTTAAAATGAATTTCGCCCTCGAAATTCGTCGGGGTTATAAATGGTTTACTATTCGAAAGTTTCTTTAATAGAAACCCACATAGTAAAAAGGAATACCAAAACTTGGCTTTAAAAACTAAAGTATGAAATGTAACGATTACCCAAATAAACTAATCACTGGGTTTCCACATAGGTGAAAATATGGATATGGAAGAGAAATCTAACCATCATGTTCTGATGGAGAGTGGTAGAGAACATGGCTATGGAAAATCCAGTAATCACAAATCCATAAATTTGTGACGATCTAAGGTACCATCTGATATATCAGGTATAAGATCACTTGGACAACATTTTTGGTTTTCAAGATCATTTCCCTAAAGTTGAAAATTTGAATTAGAATAAATAATTTCTTTATTTTGGTACAATCTCACTGTTGTTCATGCCTTGTACAATTTCCACTTCATCTATTAAATAAATGAAGTTGAATTTGTTATTCGTGAAGTGTTAGAAGATCATGTGATAGAATGACGGGTCATTCCATCTGTCTCAAACAAAAGGTTAGCAAAAATTATATACATAAGTCGATCTATAGTGAGATTAATCACATATGGTTCCTAAAATGGATTTATACTTCATATATCATACTTCTTAATATAATAAAAATAGTTTCTACTAAACAGGGACTTCCTGTAGGCCAGTGGTAGGCGATAAAGGCCAGTCGCACTTCGGTTGTGGGTTCGATTCCCACAGCCTTGTCCGAAGCGATGGGCTGTCGCCCGTCCTGCAGGTTGTCCTTTTTCTAAAACTACATTACTATAACATCCCATCAATAATATCGAAAAAAAACTTCTATCCTTAAACAATACACACTTATGTCCAACATAATCCATTTCAATCTTTAGGCTTATCCATAATACTGCAGTCCACTATCATAACATAGTGAAAACGATTACCAGAGATTTAATACCATCATTGATCCCCATATATCATAAGATATGTTTTGTTGGTCACATTCCAAACATTCAAAGTCCTTAATCATGTATTCTCTTGAATACCTTAGTGAAAACATGAATGCAGTTTAAAGTTAACACTTTCCACATACTAAAATCCTCAAAATTCTATATACTCAAACCATGATATCACTTAGTCCTTATATCAATCATGAGCTCATGAATACTATCAAACATTTAATTTTCTCCTTATCCCTACATTATGCGCATATCATCTACATTCCAAAAATATCTGAATAACCTTCCATGGATACTGGTAACATTAATCATACACTTTCAAAACTCAAGGAAAGACAATAGTGTAACGATGCTTAGATGTCTCGTTATTCCAACATTACGCATGATAAACATGTAATCATTCCACTACATTCTTAAACCATTATCCAAGATTCAACAATTCTTTCATCTCACATATCATTTGTAGTCTCTTCATCATCATCAACATAAATACTTCCCATACGACCATACTGATTCTCTTCATGAGACTTTCCCTTAGGGCATTGGTTTGCATAATGCCCGTACATTCCACATTTAAAACATTTAACCATTGTTGATGTCGTAGCAATACCATTATCCTCATCCCTGGTGTTAACTGAACCTTTTCCTTTGCACTTACTGGCTTTGTGTCCTTCTTTTCCACACCCAAAGCATCTTCCAGTTCCTTTGAAACATTCTCCTTGATGCCTCTTCCCACATGAATTACATAGGGGAAATTGAACTTTCTTTCCTCTATGATCATCATGAAACTCCATCTTTCTCTTATTAGCCGAGTCAGGAAACTTACCAAATTTTACTTTATTGATCATATTATGAGATTTCTGATTAGGCATAATAATTATGTTTGGACTTCCAAATCCCATTTCATTATGAATAATATCATTCCATTGTCCATCATATCCTCCATTATCGTGAATCATCTTGTTTCCAGCCATTTTCTAAAACCCAAAAAGAATAGTGTGAGAGGCAAAAATCATGCTAGGGAAAACAACATAATAAAGGGGAAGTACCTTCAATATCTAACATCTTAGTTTTAATTCTATGATCGTTAGCGTAATTCTAGTACTATAACCTATACGTATACTTAACCTTAGGGACATCCCTAGACATACCTTAGAAATATCTCTAGGGATCTCACTAAAGTTCTCGCATCCTAGTTTCCAAAGGTTGACTAAACCTTTCCTATGATACCAACTGTAGAGACCCGTATCTTGACTTACATGGACTTTACATTACATTTGCGGAATACTTAGTACATAAAAAAACACACACACAAGGATCGTAATAGTTTAGTGTCTTTGGAAACTCGGAACGTAATCTTCTAATTGTGGTGAAATATATTCAATATCTCCCATAAAGATCTTCCCTTTTTTTACCTAAAACCTTTCTTTATATCCTGGGGAAAAGAAAACATAAAAGGGTGAGCTCAAATTCTCAGTAAGGGTAAACAAAAGAAATAAAAATCATATCATATCTTTTTGAAAATCATAACCTGCAAAAGAGATCATAATATCTTAACATGGAACAAATCATAGAAGTGAAAATGATATCCCCATAATCATAACATGAAACTTTAAACTTTGTGGCATGCACACATAATCATGGAAAATCATTTCTTGTTAGTCATGACTCATTGCCAAGACTATCTTAGTGGAAAAAGTCCCTTTCTGAACCGAGTTCACTCCTCGTTTCAGTCCGGTATCACTGAACCGAAATAACCTTCCGTTCCAGCCATGTCTATCTCATGAGATATAAATCTTTACCCAATGAATTGGAGGGAGATATAGGTCCCACCCATCTTATAATGAAACCATTCTTATGTGTGCCCCATAATCATAAACCATACATCAAAGCGTAACCCATGTAATAAAAATGGGATTCTTAATCAACATGACATCATAAAACTCACCGAAGGGTAAAAATGGATTTAAACAATTGTAGGTGGATGGAAATAATATTACATATTGATGAAACATGGATGTGGATGATAAAATACACCCCAGTAAATACTAATGTATAAACAATCTCAGATAAAAATGAGATTGTGATATTTCCCTTACCTTAGGTCCGATTTGATTTGTACGTGTCCGAAGCTCCTGTATATTGGTTTAAATAATGTCATTGACTTATTACAGAATCATATTCATTGTTATGATATCATATATGGTTCACTTATGACATTATATTACCCGTTCTTTTGTAAACTCCATGTTAAAGAAGCGTTTTGGGTAAAATCGTTTCATTTATCGTAGGTGTTTTGACTTGTTGTTCTTGACATTATTGTTACTTATATCATGATTTACTTACTTCCAGAATATAAAATATGATTTATATATCATATATATTCAGTATATATATATATATAATAGATAGATAAATGAAATGAAAAACACCGTTCACGGAGACGGTAGTCCGTACGTACGCATGAACCCTGTTTTCCTTTCCTTATTGTCTTGAATGGAAGTAAGTTGATGACATACATATATATATATATACATAAATCCAGTAGCTTTATATTGTCATATATTTCATTATTATTTCTTATATATACTTTATAATCATTCTTAAATGGTTAACATGGAGAATGAATCTCATCGCGTCGTGGAGACGGTAGTCCGTACGTACGCACGAGCGATGATATCATTTCCATAAATATTGAATTGAATTGGAGTGGATTATACAATACATCAGAATCAATATGATGTTGTAATAACTATGTATAGTTATTATTTACACCATTATACCCATCCATGTAAGGTGGTGGTGGAAAATAGATTTCACCACGGCGTGGAGACGGTATTCCGTACGTACGCACGCGCGGTGATTTCTTTTTCCGTAGGATGGATAGATGGTGAAATAGGGTTGTTTCATACTTATAATAACATATCAGTATATGAGTGATACGGATGTTATTACTTCATAATGAAACAACCTAATAAGAAGAAGTGGAATAAGAAATAAAGATGAAAGAATTGGTAACGGTAATTACCTCTTCTTTGAAGCGCCTTTTGGAGACCTCCTCTTAGGGAACTAAAATTGGTCTTTGAGGAAGACCAGAACCTCTAGGATGTTTCTAGGTAAGTGGAGAAGAGATTTTGGCAGGGGTTGGCCGATCTTGAGTGCTCAAATTGGTGTGAGGAGGAGGGGGAGGAGGTGTCCTTTTATAAGGGAGGAGAGGGGCACCTTAGGAATATCTCAAACTATTATTTTATATTAAAGACAAAATCGGTTTATAATGGTTCCAAAGGGTCTTATTTCGAAGCTAAAGTGGGGATGGGTCGAAATCCTATCATTCAATAGGATTTAGACAAGTTTAGGGTATTATTTTAACCTTATCAATTAGATTTAACTCTAAGTTTAATAATTTAACTTTTACCGTGTCTTTTTGTTTTCTTTCACTATATGGTTAATACACTTACTGTAACATGCCAAACGAACCCCAAATTGTTTATTATTAATATATATATCCTTATCTAAGTCATTTGGCCGAACCTTATATTTTTAGGAATAAAATAACAATTAATAATATAATATTTGATTTAAAAACTATTTTGTGTCAATTTTGACACTATTTGATATATGATTTTTGTGAAACTCATAACAGAATTATATGTTCGAACCAAGTTGATTAAATCAACACTAATATATCATAGTAACCTAGAAAATTAGTGGAATTTATAAAAAGTCTCAAATTACATTCATTTGATAATTTATAACATCAATTATGTTAATATTTCCTTAAAAGGGTAATTACTGCATCATCGTTGTGTCATAAATAAATTAATTTATTTAAAGTCTAAAAATTATAAATAAAATACCATTATGTAGGAAATCTTTTTAGATTTCTAATGAATATTTATAGTCGAATTTATCTTATGTATAACCCCATATTAAAAATTTTTTAGTTATTAAACTTTGATTTTAACTATTTTAACTATTCATTAAATAAAATAATATTAAATGTCATAATCTAATCCAAGTGGACTTAAATGGTCATATTATATTCATAATGTTGTTTTTGGTCGAATTACACTTATCCAATAGAATTAGGACATGTGTTAGGGTAATAGTAATATCATATTTACCCTTAGTTACCCTATTTACTATTAACCGTGGTAAAAAAAGTAAAAAGTTACTATTCACCAAAAATTATTTTCATCTCATTGAACCACATTTTAGTCCTTAATATTAACCGTGTCTGTCGGATTTTCGAAATTCCATTCACAGAAGTGGTAAAATTATGTTTTATGCAAAATTAAGTTTTTAACCTACCACTTAGTGGTTTCACTATTCATCAAAAATTGAAAGTTTTCAGAAAAAAGCCAAAATTTCATCCTAAGATATATTTTATATTCTAAATTCAAAAATGAAGTCTATTTTACCAAATTCATAACATAGAAATTTCATTAATTAATTTTATAATTAAATCCCGCTGTTAAAACAAATATCGTGTTTTTAAGAAACAATATCTATCAAAAGATTGACATTTGATTATGTCTGGTTTAAATGTGAAATTACACCCAATGACCAACATTGTATTAAATTGTTAAAATATATTCTAAATATACTTTAAAACAACTCAAATTAATAATTTATCACTATTAATTATTTTTATTAAAAAAGTTGTTTTTAATTATAATTTAGTAATTTTCACTATTCATCAGAATATGAAAGTTATCCGAAAAGTACCAAAATTTCACCTTAGGCTAAATTCGATACTCCGAATCCAAAAATGAAGTCCATTTTGGGAGCTAAAATTTCTAAAAATTTAAAAGGTGGTTATTACTATTCATAACGGCTAGTTTTAATAATATTTTAATAACATATCGTTGTTTAGTGAAACTCGGTATTGCGTACTACATACGCTATCGAGGAAGGTCGCGATTGCATGTAATGCAAGGCAAGTCAAGGATGCATGTTGTGCAAGCTCCTTTTGGTGTAGCGTACAACACAAGACATTAGTGAAATAAAAAAGAATATTTTTCATAAAATCTCGGGCTGTTACAATAACACTTGTCTAAATTTCATCAGATGAGTTATTGGAGACCAAAATAATCCTTGGGTTGATTATATGAGCTCTTGTAGCCACTAGGATGGATTTATGCTATTTATAGTATTTATTTCACGACCATACCCAAGCTGGAGCTCGAGCCACAACTAGACCAAGCCCGCCTCCATTGGCCAGCGGTTGGAGACAAGCATCGAATGCATAACTAACACTGAGAGGATTTGACTATGTACCTTTACACACACACACACATCCATGTCAATGAAAAATGAATAGGGAATGAAAAATAGATGAAACACTACTATAAAATAATCCATTTATGCATAAAACTCCAAGCAGTACAAAAGCACAGAAGTGTAAATAGAAAATTAAAGACCAAAAATAAATTCCCCATTATAAATATGTACTAACCTACTAAAAAATAAGAAAGGTAAATATTTGAAAGAGATCCTAGTCCCTGAATACCAAGTTACAACCATCATACGTAGTCCAAGCACCCAGTATCCCCAAGATCCCATGTAATCACAATTGACCAATCATTAATATTCATAAGACATGATACATTCAGAAAAATACAATGTATGGGTTATTATAAGCATACCTAATAGGATTTTCAAAAAGCTAATGTGGGGGAAGTAAGAGGTACAACAGAAGATAAGAAAATTAGATAGCACAATGCACAATGAAAGTGTACAGATCAACCAAAAAATACAGTGAAGGTAACCTCATACAAACACAAGGAGATCAACATCCTAAGTTGATAAAATACTCATTGAGTCTTTGTTGCATATAGTAGGATATTAGACTCATCCAACCATGATAAGATAAACATGGAAATCACATGACATACACAGCAAGTCTTCACCTCTTCTAGAATGAGAGTGTCCAAAACCAAGGTGTGGATATAGAAGAAGGATAAATATATATTCTTAGTAAAAAATGTCTAAACAATAGAGTAAGAGGATCTCAATATCACATGTCATACAAAGAATAAGAGTATCCAATAGTTCCAAATGTTAATCATCAATGCCCAACATTCCATGTGTCTTCCCCGAAGTAGCTGTTCAAGTCTAACCACACCTCATCACTATGTCACGTAGTTGATTGGGTAAAAACTAGAAGTCAAGAACATGAGATGTGTTATAACATTTGGTACCAGTTTTATGATTTCGATGACCCAGTACCCGAATAATCTAGAGGGAACCACTCAGAAGACGTCGAGGATATACTATCCAGATCAACTGTAGGGTACCACATGGAAGGCCTCGAAGGCCCACTACCCATCTCTACTAGAGGGTACCACTCGTAAGATGTCAAGGATCAACTACCCTGCTTTACTGGATGGTAATACTCAAAATACATCAAAGACCAACTACCCATATCTACTTGAGGGAACCACTCTGAAGGCATTGAGGACTTGTTACCCATCTCTATTAGAGGGTACCACTCAGATGGTCTCTCATGATATTGGGTGATTAATACCATTGTCGAGAATTGCTTTATCAGGATCTAGGATCATAAAATTTTACATCATATCTCAAAATCTACAACAGAGGGAACCCATATGATCTAAATAGAAAAACACTCAGGATAGGCTACTCACATTCCAAAATATGAGTTCAAAAGAAGGATATACATAACCTTAGAGTTTCAAAACAAATCGGTACATGACATATCGAGGATCCACATAGTGTGTGGTCCCACTCTACTTACTAGAACTTTCCTCACCATAACATGACCTTCTGGTCATGTACCACTACATGAAACTTTATGGTACTACACCAAATGTCTCGGCCAAGATCCTGGAGAACGTAGGTTTCTCATCGCCGATCTGAGGAAAAAATGCAATTCAGTAATATGCCTCTTTAAATGGCCATGTATGGACAAACGGATCCAACTGTGGTGATGCTCACTAAAAAATGCCGGAGATAGACTGTCCTCTTACCTCAATCAGAGACCCAGTGAAAAAGGCACATTTCACTGCATCACGCTCAACTGAAATCTCCTAGGCTTGAGCTACCAGTCTAAATTAAATACCTGAAATTGGTCAGGAAACATTCGACTTAATCTTAGGGAAAAATATTTGTAGACAATTCATCAATCCGACTCGATATGTGGAAGATATGTCAGATAATGGATTCAATAATAATAATAATTTAATTAATATTGGTCATTTCATTGACATGGGGAACAAGTCCAAAAAAGGTATCCAACATTGATCTTAAAATGACCGTCTCTATTTTAGGGTCATGCTACCGCTGATAGTTTTATCAGTAGTTATCATATGAAGAAATTAAGGATGAATTAGGTTTGACAACCAAAATAATAATAATAATAATAATAATATTTTAGTATTATTATTAATATTTTTTATAAACCTCATTTTGAAATAGGATACCCACAATCGAATTTACGTTCTTGTGTACAATGACTTCATGAGTATTCCTTCTCATGATTATATTTATTAATAATAATAATAATATTATTTTATAATATTATTATTAATTTCTAAAAACAAATGGGAGGAACCTTCATCCCCCCATTTCACTTGAAGCGTGCCCAGGCGGGGGGGGGGGGGGGGGTCACTCCATTTTTTCCATTGTTTCAATTTTTTCCATTCAATATTATTATCATGTATTAAAAATATTTAATATTACACGTCCCATAAAATTACACCCATTTAATATAATTATCCAACAACACTTTCGATGTCATAGTTATTGTTATTATTTAATATAATAATAATGAAAAATATTCATTTCATTTTATTAACTCCCAACCACCACCATTATTATTATTATTATTATTTAACACTCTCCATGTTGACCACATTCTACCAACTTGTCCGAGATTTGATTCTAGTCACCACCAAGCCAATTCCAAGAAACCTATTCAATTAGATTTCATGCTGGACAACCTCATAGAATCAATCTCGTCACACAACACATTCTCTTCACACGACAATCAGAAAATTGGGGATCACTGATCCAATCTCGAACCACCTCCAATAACAAAGATCACTCCAATGACACCAAACTGATTCATTCACTAAACACCATCCTTCTCTTTTATCAATCTATTCTCAGACCATCAATCCACAAGTTGTTCATGCAACCAAAAAAAATTTAGGGGTTCAACCGCATTCGAACCCACCCTGACAAAGATGAATCATGACCCCATAGTCCAACAATGAAGAATTAAAAGAATGGTGGGGGTGGGGAAAACATCAATAACAATACTTATATGCATCGTTGGCCATGAATTATCAGAAAAAAAATTTCATATTGGTTAAATTTGGGTGATAATCATGATACTAACAAGAAATAAATTGAATGAATAGTTTATTCCATTACAGAGGCTCATGAAAAGGATCAAAAAATTGATGATAAAAGAGAAGGAATTTATCATGATCAATATTTTAATTATAATGGAGAAAAAAACATATAAAAAGTCATAAATTTTTTTTGGATTGATCATTGGTGAAGAATTCATCCACCAAGAATGGGGAAACCCGATTTGATCACTACTTGTAGATCAACCTAAATTTGATCCCAATTCATCACTCGATGCCAATCCACAAATGAAGAACTCTCCCATATTCCTCTTAAATATAGAAAGTTTTATGTGGCCAAGCCTTGGTAAATTTTCATAATAGGGTTTTTATAGAGGGTTTAATTAGGTCATTTAAAAAAAATTATTTATTTATTTCAATTAAATATACCTACCAATGACTACCTCAATTGAATGACCCACAGTGACTAATTTTAGGTCATGCAAAGGATAAAAACCACATTCCAAATTCAACAGTGGTATCTAATTTTCCATATTAGTATCCTTTTATGAGTTATATGGGATAGGTTTGTTGAATTAAAAAGATTAAAATAATTAATGTATCCAATGCACCCACAAAAGGAATCCCCATATGAGCATCTCATGATGATAAACCTTAGGTCATGCATATGGTAAAATCGATATTCTAGATTCAACCATGGTATCATATTTCTGATCTAAGTCTCCATTTATAAGGTATTTCACTTTTTTAGGAAAATTGTTCTCAAAAAATAAAAATATATTTAATTTTTTTATAATATTAATTCTAGGCTCATCGGGCCTCATAATTTGGTGTTATCTCAATGAAATGATTCAAAACCATTCTTATGAATATTACAAAGTCTTAACTACAAAAAAAAACATAGTCTCTACATTTTTCCCTTATTAAAAACGTTTTATCCCCGAAAATAAAAAAATAAATTATTGATTAGGATACTGAGCCAACATATGGCCTTTCCATGCTTCTTCCCTACACTAGGATGGACAACCAATGGACAAGTGTGAAAGTCCCTTCTCACCACATCTTATAATGTGATTGGAATAACAATTCATCCCTAAAATTATATGACATGATTCCCTTCTTCAAAAAACCATAAGGTGACTCTCTGATGGATATCTAGTCACACAAGTCCTCATAGTAGATGTTCCCTAGAAGGTAGTTTCTTGACATACTAAAAGAGAAGACTTCAACATCTAGCTCTATGTAGTGAGTCATATAGTTCTATTCATGGGTCCTCAACTGACTCAAACCATATGTGATAAATTCAAACAACTGCATCTTGGTTGAAACGGAGCACGCAAGGGTACCAATGAAAAATGAGGGTTAGTAGACTAATCCAAACATGAGAAGATAGACATGGAAAACATGTGGCATACCTCGCATGTCATCACCTCTATTGGAAGGAGAGTAACCCCAAACTAGAAACACAGCTACTCCAACTAGTGGCATCCCAAGTAAAAATGGTCAAGCAGGAAAACTCCACCTGCAATGCTAGGACCTGCTCCGACACTATATTGCAGAAACTCACCCTAAATGAACAAATATTAATTTTATAAACCATGACACTATCATATTTGGGTGGAACTTACCCACTCACACAGTTTTGATTTTTTCACAAAAAAAACGTCTTTGTGGGGAAAGAATCCCTGTTCATCATGAGTCCAATGGTATGTAAAACTATGTCACATCCTCCTTGATCGTCTTGCATAAAAACCGATTCCAAACACATAAGTGTACTATTGAACAACAAATTACTACCCAAATTCTCAACTGGGTCTTAATGTTACCTCTTTTTCAAAACATAAACACATCACCTAACCCCAAATACAAATGTTAGAGGCACACATCTACTACACTTCATCAATATCCGCTTCTGACGACACTGGCTCATCATCACAGTTTTACTCACATCTAAAAAATGCATCTCAGTTGGAGGAATAACCCATGTTCCTCATATATTCAAATCTACGTCGAATAACACCGACATGGGTTACACCAATGCCCTGCGTCACCCTGATTTAATCATAGAGAAAGAAGAAAGAAAAAAATATTATATAATATAATGTCTAATAGTTAATAATATATAAATTAGAATATACATAGATCATAACTTTTATAATCTCATGCCTCACAGGATCATATACATCAAAATCCTGAAGCTATCTGTGGCCCTAGCCACTAAATCCATGAGGATGACGTGGGTCACCTGGTGGTGGTGCAAGGATATCATAGTGACGTCCACCACCCATGTCTCCTCTTTCTCCTCTGCCAGCCCCACCTCCAAGGGGACTACCCTATCCACGTTTATGAGATCCTTCATCATAGGACATCCTATATTATAATATCTCAAACTTCTCTAGTGTTGTATCAGGATAATTTATAGTTAAGATTTTATTTAATTATGAGTACTTTTCATTGGGGTTATACCATGTGGTGTGATCGGGTGATTTTTTAGAAAATGGAAGAAAATGGGTTGTCCACAGTTCGTGCATGGTTTGGGAAAATAGTGCAACCCTGGATAGTGGGGAATTACACTGTTGGATCACAATTTATCAAGTAGTGTTCCCAAATAGGTGAAAATGTGCACCCCTAAATATAACAGGCGCATGGTTGGTGCACGTTTAAGGAAAATCAGGTGCGTCTACATAGGAAAACATGCATGAGAATTAAAGTCTCACAAAATTTTATTTTAACATTCATAGAACCCCCGAAACTCAACAATTTAGACCTCCCTTTGACCATAGGAAGTCTTTCACGTTTTTGGATCTCTCCAAAAAAATTCCAAGACCACCAACCATTATTATTTGTGAATCTAAACATGAATCTAAGTTATTCTTCTCTACTGATAAGTGAATCCTATATCAGTTATTCTCTCACTATTCCTTCATTATTTATACCTTCTTTCAGTGATTTAATCCTCTACTATGATATACATAAATCTATTTCGAGAGATCCAGGTCAATGATATTATATCTAGAACAATATTTATAAGATCTTGATTTCTTATACCTTGGTTTAGGGTTTTAGATTCGGATCCCGATCTACTTTGTTATTCTACCCAATTTTTGAGATTATTTTTGTGAAATCCTTCATCGATGAATCAATGTAGGTGATCAATTATTCAAATCCCATAGTCTTTTTATCATTTATATGTATGTTATAGTAGAATATCTAGATTTAGTATAGTGATTTGAATTCCAAATTGAACTAATTAATGTGGTTAATTAATTAATCTAGGAATTTTGGATTTGATTGAATAAGGGAAATTTTGGAAAGGGGATAATTATTTAGTGAATTAATTATCAAATTATTGAATTGGGAAATTGGGGATAATTAATTATTGAGTTAATTATTGGATTGTTGAATTATAAATTGGGAATAATTAATCAGTAAATTAATTACTAGATACTGATTTTGTGAAATGGTTAATTAATTATTGAATTGATTAAAAAAAGATCTGTGATTAATTGATTTATTAATTAATTAATGTTAAATATATGGTTAATAAATTGTTGAATTAATTACAGGATATTGATGTTGTTATTTAATTTTCAAATTAATTAATTGTCTCGGATTAAGTAATTTGGGAATTAATTAATTAATGTTATGGTTTCTAACTGTGATATGAAGATTAATGTTGTTTAATCTTGTTTTACATGACAATGTGAAAACATGTAATAATGAGGTACATGTGATAATGCGATATGTTATTTTATGTATATAAATGATTGATAAATGGTGTGTTAGAAATCACGATCTATTCCAATGATATATATATATATATATATGCATGATTGATAAATGTGGTACTAGACATGACAATCTATGCCATGATATATATATATATATGCATGATTGATAAATTGGGTGTTAGAAATAATGATATATACAAATGATATATATCTGATTGAATAATGAGGTAGTAGATATGATGATCTACGCCAATGATAGATGTGCATGGTTAATAAATGGAGAGCTAGACATGACATTATATGCACATGATATATATACATGATTGATAAATGAGGTTCTAGACATGACGTTCTAGACCCTAAATAAAACAATGTAACGGGATATTTGTTCTAACTAGCCGTAATAATGAAATATGGATTGAATATGTAACATGCTTCTTACCCATCATGGGCTGAAGTAGGAATTGTGGAACATGTGTCCTCGAATACCAAGTGGTCTTGGTAGTTTAAAAATTATAAAGTGAAAATGTTATATCTATTTACACATGTATGGTAATAATTTCTTTATACAACTGCAAATATTTGTTATTGATTCGATTTGTTTTAGACACCATTGGTGGTGGCCTACTGAGTTCTACTCTCGCCCTACCTAGGTTACCTAATCAGTACCTAAATAAATTTTATTATTGCAGGACATGCTAAGGGGGAAGGCCCTAGGTTAGATAGCTAATTTGGGGATGGATTTTGGATGAGGTAACCAGATGTGGTTTGGGACCTATGTGAGAGTCTTCAGAGTCATTATTTTTAGTTTTCATTCTAAACACATGACACTTACATTAGCATGGAATAATTCTTTCTTTAGTTGGATATTGTATTCTTGCTTTGATTATCTTGAGATTTTGGTATTGTTTTTGGTTATATATGATTCCTCTATTATTTTTTTATTTACACTTGATTATTACTCTGATAACAGATGGAATATTCTCCCCATGATCGGTGTATTAGACCCTCACTGCTAGTAAGTAGCCTCTGGTGTATGGGGAGGCATGCTTGAGTTCATGTGACTGACCAGCTCGGGGTGTCAACTTGTGATACTTGGGGCGAGATATTACAAAGTGGGATGAGTGATCTAGTTTTGTTTTCTTCTTCTATATTACTATTCGGGAAAGGCATACTATATAATTAGAATAGTTTGAGCTTGGATATGAGCTCGTGCAGGGGAGTTACAAACCCATGTATGGGGGAAAACCCACGTACTCAGGATGGGATTGTAGTTATTTCTGTTTGTTGTTATAGTTTAATATTATTTCACCTTGGGTGACACACTTGTTTTGTGATTTGATTGTTTTTATTATTTATTTTTTTATAAATGAGTCATGGATCAAAATGGTATGAGAGTTGATTCTTCATGCATTATTCGAGGCACTTGGGATTATTTTGGGATATGCATCATTATAGGAATGCACGGGAAAATGGGTTTTCGGTAAGTTGTTATACATGAATTTTTATTCCTTAATTGTGAATTTGAATTGAAAATGGTGCCTAATATGAAATTGATAATGGTAAAAAATGGTGAAAATATAAATAAATCGGTGTATAAATGAGAAAATTGATATGATAATGTGTTTACCATTGTTAACTAGGACATAAGTGTAGGATGGTTAAGGGTGGTGATATAACCTCAGTTTTGACCATGTGAAAAGGTTTGGAGAAAATGATTGTCGTTTCTTATTGAGATTTTCCTCTTACATAAATGTGATACAATGGTTTTCTGAGTCCTAATTTGTGTGTTTGGCATTGTAGAGTTATGAATGCATGATGATTACTATTGAGAGGATGATAGTAAGAGATGGATGGAGATGGTCTACCACAAATGGAGACTAAGACCGAAATTGCACCAAGTAAGAAATACGGGGAGAGGTTCTGAGATAAATTCACACACTTCATGAAATAAATGGAAACTGGGATTGGGTAGGTTGAGAAGATCATGTTGGACCTGATGAGGGAATTTAAGTTGTAACACCCACTAACATTTACGTGACTGAGTGGACCCAATGGAGTTCAGTTCTGGATTGAGTCCATCGAGATGATACTTTTCCACTTGGAGACTCTTAATGATAAGAGGGCAAGGTTGGCCACTTATATTATATGAGGATCAGTGCAGTTCTGGTGGGAAATTCTTGCACGGTCTGGATGGGTTGATGGTATGCTATGGAAGGATTTTTGGATATTTTCTTGGAGCACTTCTACCTTGAGACATTGAGAAATGAGAGGGAAGAATATTTCTTGCGGATGAATCCATAGAGAAATTTCATGATGTATTGCGATGGAATCTTTACATAACTACAACAATTTTCTCCAGGGTTAGCAGGAGTTGAGAAAACTATGGAGATACATTTTCATGACAGAATTAAGTGCGAGATTAAGTCCCAATTTAACCTCTTTTGGTTAAAGATGTTTGCCGAGGTGGGGGTGAGATTATCATACCTGAGGGGAACCTAAGGGAAGCTTCCAATTCAGGGATGGTGGTTCCATATGGGAAACCATTGGGTACATATTATGAGAGTACAAAGTATCATTATGTCAAAAGTTTCCATATAAGTGGGAAGAAGAGTGGTCTATCAAGATCATCAGTTACATAAGATCTTATCCAAGTGGTTTTCCACCAGTGTGGTAATTTTGGAAACTTTCATAAAAATTATACCTGACCACTAGTAGAGTTATGAGCCTATATAAGAATGGGAACTATATAGAGATGTAGTAACTCAAGATAAAAGGTTAGTGATGTGGGATCTAAACAGAACTTGGGTGCATGGAGGGGATCTTATATGACATATCAGTCTTGTAGCTAGAGTTCTTCTAGCCGAGGCAGTAGAGGCATGTACGTGGTTTTTCGGGGAATGATCTACCATATCAAAAGAGTGGTCTAACTTAGGGTAATCATACTATATCATAGGAAAGAGGGTAATGGAAACTATATATAGTATAGTCTACACATTTGGACAGTGAGGAAGGACTGTCGACAACGAGATGTATTATTCTATTAATTTTTTACATTATTTAGTTCCTTATTTGATACTTATGAATTTGATTCCATTATATCTGCTCATATTATTAATGGATTGATCCTAGTAGTAGAGTTTTAGAGCATGGTAATGAATATAAATACATCATTATGAGGGATTTATAGAGACATCTCTTTGTGAAAGGGATGTTCTCTCAAGATCAGGGAGTATCATTTCCCATGGGATCTCTATATTTTTGATTTGGTATGCTTCGAACTAATTATGGGTATGGAGTTTCTAGTCACATATCTATAAAAAATAGACTATTTCAATAGGAGGGTTATTTTTATATCTCCTATGGGTGACCATTACATTCATCTTGGAGAGTGGGATATTCAAGAAAGCCGAGAAGGTCCAATTACTCAGCAATTGGGAGAGCTCACAACCCAGGTTGCATGTCTGTTACTAGATAGTGTGGGTATTATGTAATATATATTTCTACCAGTTGTGGAACTATTTGAGTATGTCTTTCCCAAAGACTTATCATGGATACCACTTCAGAGAGATGTGGAATTCACTATTGAGATCATGCTAGGGGATGAACTAGTATCTATTCCACCATTCAAGATGGAATCGTCATAGCTTAAAAAGATCATGAATTAGCTAGAGGAGTTAGAGGATAATGGGTTAATTTGACCGATTATTTCACCTTGGGGTTCACCTATATTGTTCTCAAAGAAGGATGATTGGAGTATGTGCTTATGTGTTGATTAAAGAATGTTGAACTAGATAACTATGAAGTACTGGTATTCTCTTACACGTATCAATGATCTATTTAAATTGCTGATGGGAGCTTGTGTGTTTTCATAGAACGAATTGATTTTATCATCATCTAAGAGTTTGAACAATTGATATACAATGTAATTATTATAAAAGCTTTTATAACCTATATGAGTTCATCGTAATTCCTTTTGGGTTGAAGAGTGCACCAGTAGTGTTTGTGGACCTGATAAATAGAATCTTACATTCATACGTAGATCAATTCATGGTAGTGTTTATATATTAAATCATGGTGTACACCAATACATATGATTATCATGCTCAAAATCTTGATATTTTCTTGAGTACACTAAGAGAGAATTAGTTATATTCCAAGCTATCAAAGTTCTTGTTTTCGATTTATTAGGTACAATTATTGGGTCCCATCATCTTGGAGGAAGGTGTGGTGGTAGACCTAGAGAAGGTTCAGGTAGTTACTTCTTGGGATAATCCCAATAACATATTTTATATCCATATATTTATGGAGTTAGCAGGAAATTATTAGAGGTTCATCCATGAATTTTACCAATTGGAAGTACCGCTCTCATGCTTGACCAAGAAAGGAATAAATTTTGAATGGTTAGAAAAATGAAAAAAAATGAATTCTAGGAGATAAGAACTAATTTGAAATCGATACTAATCTTGATCCAGACTGAGCCAGGTGAAAGGAATATGGTGTATTGTGACACTTATATGGTCATACTTGGAGCTATTTTGATAAAAGGATAGTGAGTTGTGGCATATGGGTCTCGACAGTTGAGCCCACATGAACATAACTACCATACACATGACATAGAGTTAGAAGCTACAGTTTATTCCTTGAAGTTTTGGTGACATTACCAGTTGGGAAAGAAGCTTACTATTTATACATATCACAAGATCTTCACATAATTTTTTTGCAACAATCAATGAATTTCCACTAGAAGATATGGGTAGTGTATATAATGTCATTATATTTTGAGCTAGCATATATTCCCAATAATAAAAAGAGTATGGATGATTATTTGAGTAGGAAAACTAAATCTCAAGAAATTCAGGAATCTAGTGATAAGTGGAAGATGAGGAAATTATTAGATGAGATGTATCTTGTGGTTTGTGAAATTCTAGAGCAGGTTACTCTCATATCAGTCTCAGTGGAGTGAAAACCTTTGAGATTGATTCAAGAAAAAATGTATGAGGATTCAGAGAGCTTCACCTTAAGGGAAATCCTTGAATTCATGGGTTCACATTCATTTTTGGATCATAGATGAGGATGATACCATCTATATCAATAATTAGGTTGTTTTTCCCATAAGAATGATAGAGGATGCAATGCAGTAATTTCATGCCTCGAAGTGGGCGGTAAATCCATGTGTGAAAAGAATTTACCATAACCTACAATGATAGTTGTGTTCATTGAGAATGAAAAAGGGTATAACATGGTTTGTGACAATATTCTACACCTATCAGTATGTGAAGTCCGAGCATCAACGATCATAAGGTTTATTACAACTATTTTTCATTCCTTAGTGGATGTGGGATGATGTGACAATGGACATTGTGGTGGGTCTCTCGAAGAATCCAAGGAATAATAATAAAATCTAGGTTATTGTCGATTGACTGATGAAAGAATAACATTTCATGCCAACATGATATACATTATTAGTGGATTAACTAGAAGTTTTATTTGTTCGAGAGATAGATCTTCTGGAAATGGTACCACGAACTATAGTTTCAGATTTTGACTCATGATTTACTTTATGCTTCAAGAAGTTCTTGTATAAGGCACTCAATACAAAGGTTTTATTTAGTAAAATATTCCACCCACAGATTGATGGGCAGTCGGCGCGTACTATACATGTGCATAGGGATATGTTGTGAGGTTGTTCTCTTGAATTTGGCGAGTATTGGGAGAAGCACTTGGATTTATTGGAGTTTTCCTATCATAATATTTATCAAGAAATAGTACATATGGATCCATATGAAGCTCTTTATGGTATGCCAACAACATCACCACTATTCTGGATGGAGGCTAGGGAGTCATAGTTGTTGGGACTGAGTCACATGTATGAGACATCAGAGTAGGATCATCTGATATAGAAATGTGTATATATGGATCAGAATAGTTAGAGGTTTTATGATGATAGACATATATGACCGCTAGAGATTATATAGGGTGATCATGTATTCTTTTAGATGTCTCTAATGTTGGTTCATCAGAGGATACAGAGACAGGTCTAGTTGGAACCCAGAATTGTTGGACCCTTTGAGCATGTGGAGAGAATCAGATTGGTGGTCTCCCGAATGGATCTTCCATAGAAATATAGTTCATTGTATGATGTTTTCCATGTGTCAAAAATATGGTTGTATCACCTATTCCCTTTTCATGTGATTGATGTGGTTGAAGTTAATATTGAGATAGATGAATCCTTTGTGGAGCATAAAATACATGTGTCATATTGTTGTGAGAAAGTGTTGATGGTAAAGGTCGTACTGATATTTCATGTATTATGAAAGCAAGAACATGTGTATAAGGATAGATGGGAAATGGAGGTAGATATGTGGGATCAATGATCCGATCGTTTTGGATTGGAATATTAGAGAAGCTTGTGAGTGATTCTTGAGGATTAGTTTCTATAATGTGGGAGGATTATAAGATCCTGACCTTTTTAGAGTTGTCTCGAGCTTGTTTTCATGCACTCTTCTATTTAATTTTGAGTACATTTGATTTTTTTGTGAATTTTTGTGTGTTTGAGTGAATTTTGATAAAAATTTTAAAAATGGTGTTGCACACGGGTGGCACACTGTTAGGAAAAATCGTGCACCCCATCCCAACAAACCATAAAAACTTGGACAGTGGGGAATAACATGGTTGGTGTAATGTTTTTCAAGCCATGTTCCCTAAATATTGAAACTATGCATCCCAAAAAATTACAGGTGTATGTTTGGCACACAGTTAAGGAAAACCATGTGCCCATGTGCAGGAAACCATTCACCAGAATTATAGTTAAAAAAAAATTATTTTAAAATTCACCGTACTCTGGGAATTCACCTATTTAAACCCCTATTTGACCCTAGGTGGTCTTTTTTATTTCTGGAGCTCTTTGGATAAATTAAATCCCTCTAACCTTGGTTCTTCATGAATCAATGTCCGTATTTAAGTTCAACTCCTCTCCCAAAAAGTGAATCATATCTTGGTTCTTATCACATTATTCTCCCATTATTTTTTCCTTATTTTAATGAATTATTCCTTTTTAAGGATAGATCTAAATCTATGTGTAGATATATTGATCTTGATTACATAAACCTTGATTTAGGTTTTTTGATTCGGATCCTGATCTATGTCGTTGTTCTGTCTAATTTTGGAGATTTATATTGGGTGATCCTTCATCAACAAATCATGGTAGGTGGTTTATTATTAAAATCCCATAGCCATGTTATCATTTATGTGTATGTGAATGTTGAATTTATAGTGGCTTTTTATAGATTGGAATTCCAAATTTAATTAATTAACGTGGTCAATTAATTATTTCAGGAATTGTGGATTTGATTTAATAAAGGAATTTTTGAAAAGGGGATAATTAATTGGTGAATTAACTATCAAATTATTGAATTGCGAAGTTGGAGACAATTAATTGTTATGTCAATAATTGTATTGTGGAGTTTTAAATTGAGAATAATTAATTGGTGAATTAATTGTTAGATGTTGAGTTTTTAAAATGGTTAATTAGTTGTTGAATTCATTAATGGAAGAGTCGTGATTAATTAATTTATGAATTATTTATGGTTAAATAATTGTTGAATTAATTAAAAGAAATTGATATTATTATGTAATTTTTAAAATAATTAATAGACTTTGATTAATTAAATAATGAATTAATTAATGAAAGTGGTGGTGGATAATTATGATAAGAAGATTAATGTTGTTTAATATTTTTTACCCTGAAAATGTAAAAACATGTGATAATGAGATACATTTGATATTGTGATATGTTATATATATATATATATGCATGATTGATAAATGCGGTGTTAGAAATGACGATATACACTAATGATATATATATATATATATATGCATGATCAATAAATGGGTTGCTAAAATGGAAATCTACGACATGATTATACACACACATATATATATATATATATATATGTTTATGATTTATAAATTGGGTTCTAGGTATGAGGATATATGCTAATGATATATATTCATGATTGATAAATGAGGTTCTACACATGACGATCTACACAATTGATATATGTGTTTGGTTGATAAATGGGGTGCAAGAAATGATGTACTAAACCCATGATATATATACATGATTGATAAATAGGGTGATAGTTATGGAATTCTAAAACCAAAATAAAACAGTATCATTTGATATTGGTTCCACCTGGCCGTAATAATGAAACATGTTTTGAATATGTTACATGGATCAAATCTAGAATATGCCATAGCAATAATTGAGGTAAGAGTGTCTAAAGAAACTTGAGGGAATATTTGGTTAAATAAAGATTAATTTCAAATGTGATAAAAAATTACTTATGAAATTTAATTATTTATTTATACAACAAAACACTTTTTATTAACTGGATCTATTTTAGACACTACTGGTGGTGTCCTACGGAGTTGTACTCACACCCAACTCAGGCAGCATGATCTATACCTGAATAAATTTTATTGTTTCCAAACATGCTAAGGGAAAAGGCACTATGTTTGATACCTTATTTTGGGATGGACCATAGATAAGGAAACCAAAAATGTTATGGGATCTTTCTGGTAGTCATCAGTGTCTTTATTTTTAGTTTTCATTTTATAAGCATTACACATACAATAACATGGAATGTTTTGTTCTTTAGTTGGGTATTTTATTCATGATTTGAATATCTTGATATGTTGGTATTCTTTATGGTTATATATATTATTCTTCTATTGTTTATTTATTTCTTATAGTGTATTACTCTTATAAAATAAGGAATATTCTTACCTGGATCAACTTATTAGACCATCACTGCTAATTTGTATCCTATAGCCTATGGGGAGGTGCGCTTGAGGTCTTGCGACTGACCACCTTAGGGCACCAACATTTGAAACCTATGCCAGGATTTCAAAATCTGCTGGGGAGTCCCATCAGCTATCTTCCATGTAGAGACCCAAAGCTTGACGTATATGGAAATTACATTACTTTAGCGGAATACAAAAACAGACACACAAGGACCGTAATAGTTTAGTGTCTTTGGAAACTTGGAACGTAATCTTTTAATCGTGGTGAAAGATCTTAAACATCTCCCATAAAGATCTTTCCCTTTTTTTCTTACCTAAAACCTTTCTTTATATCCTGGGGAAAAGAAAACATAAAAAGGGTGAGCTCAAATGCTCAGTAAGGGTAAGCATGGATAAAATAAAAAATACCATATATATTTGAACTTTAAAACATGAACATAACGTTTAAACATCAAAAGCTTTAGAAATGACATAAAACATGGAAGTACGTAAGGCATAGATCATAAAGAAACATTAAGAATGTCTAAATTGCATGGGAATAAAACATGTAATTGTGGCATCCATTAAGCACATGTAATTATTTCCATAGTTCCCAAGCCATTGCTGCCCAGACCATCTTAGTGGACAAAGTCCTATTCTGAATCGAGTTCACTCCTCGTTTCAGTCCTGTAACACTATACCGGATTAACATACCGTTCCAGCCATGTCTATCTCATGAGATATAAAATCTTTACCTGATGCATTGGATGGAGATATAGGTCCCACCCATCTCATAGTGAAATCATTCTTACTTGTGCCACAAAATAAACTTAAAACATTCATCATAACCCAAAGAATAAAATGGGTTTCATAAACATCATCCCATCATCACATAATCCATACAAAAGAAATGAATATTTCATCATAAGAAAATTGAAACCATGTAATTCATAGAGACATTATACTTGAAGCATACACATATGAAATAATGTCATCTTAGATAAAAAATGGTTTTGATAAAACACCTGAAATGAATTCTTGAGGAAAATATCCTTTCTTCTTCAAAATCAATTTCTTTTCACAAAACATCAATCAATTTTAAAAGAAAATGATTTTGTTGAAAATAGTCATGAAATCTTTTGGAGTAATCTTCATGAAAATAATGCTTTATAAAACAGTAAAAATCTGTTCGTGCCGTATATGTTAAAAAAACATTCTTCTCGTACTTTTGCCGAAAAAGTCAAAAAGTACCTCGTAACGTAAACAAAAGAAATATTTCTTACATACCATGTAGTAAAAGTCAAAAATGGGTAAAAATGACTTTAAACATAGATGAAAACACTTTTATAAAACATGGACATGGATGATATAAATAACCCCCGTAAATACTTACGAATAAGCATTCTCGGATAAAAATGAGATTAGAAAAATTATCCGTTACCTTATGTCCGATAAGCTTCGTACATATCCGAACCTCCTGTATAATGATTTAAATAATGTTATTGACTTATTACAGAATCATATTAATTGTTATGATATCATATATGGTTCAATTATGACTTTATATTACCCGTTCTTTTGTAAATTCCATGTTAAAGAGCATTTTGGGTAAAATCGTTCATTTGTCGTCCGTGTTTTGACTTGTAATTATTCATATGATTACTTAGATCACGATTACATAATTCTAGAATATAAAACATGATTTATATATAATATATATTCATAATATACATATATATAATAGATAGATAAATAGAAAGAAATACACCGTTTATGGAGATGGTAGGCTGTACGTACGCATGAACGCTGTTTTCGTTTCCTTATTGAGTTGAATGGAATTAAGTAGATGACATACATATATACATAAATACAGTAGCTTTATAATGTCATATATTTAATTATTATTGCTTATATATACTTTATAATAATTCTTAAATGGTTAACATGGAGAATGAATCTCATCGCGTCGTGGAGACGGTAGTCTGTACGTATGCACGAGCGATGATATCGTTTCCATAATTATTGAATTGAATTGGAGTGGATGATACAATATATCAGAATCAGTATGATGTTATAATAACTATGTATAGTTATTATTTACACCATTATACCCATCCATTTAAGATGTTGGTGAAAAAACATATTACACCACGGCGTGGAGACGATATTCCGTACATATGCACGCGCGGTGATTTTGTTTTCCGTTGGATGGATAAAAGGTGAAATGGGGTTTTTTATATTTATAATAACAAATAATTATATTAGTGATACTGATGTTATTACTTTATAATGATACAACCAAATAAGAATAAGTTGAAGAAGAAAGAAGCTTGAAAGAATCGGGAGAAGAAATTACCTCTTCTTCGATATGCCTCTTTGAAACCTCCTCTTAGGGCACTAAGATTGGTCTTTAAAGTAGACCAGAACCTCTAGGATGTTTCTAGGAAATTTTACATGATAATTTGGCAGGGTTTGGACGAGCTCGAAGGCTCAAATTGGTGTGAGGAGGAGAGGGAGGAGGTGCCCTTTTATAAGGGAGGAGAGGGGCTCCTTTGGAATTCTTAAAAATATTAATTTATAATAAATCTAACCCCACTTAAAAACCTCACAAAATGACTCATATTCGAAGATTAGATGAGATAGGGTTGTAATATCATCAAACACTCAAATTTAGACATATTTGGATCTTATTTTAAACCTTATCATTTTGATTTATCCTTATTTAATCTATTTAAGTTTATTTGTGGTAATAAAATTCCAAATTTTAAATTATAACAAATAATTACTTATTTGTTGTTAATTTTCCATAATTGTTTACTTTATAACATTATAGAGCATATAAATATAAATTTATAATTTTTAAATATTTTTGTGATTTTTAAACAATTTTATAATATGTAATTTTTATAAAATAACAATAGTGTCAATTTTGACACTATTCATTTATTTTAATTTAAATAAAATATATACAGAAGATATGTTCGAACTAAAAGCTTTAATAGATTCATAAAAGTCCATATGTATCTATAAAATTAGTTTATCACATTAAATAGTTCATATAATATTTATTTTATTATTTTTAAAACCATTTATTTGTTTTATCTCTTAATAAAATAATTACTACAACATTTTTGTATAATTATTTAATATACTGATTTGTTGCAAAATAATTTAAACTAAAATCCTATGATGAAGATAAATCTATTAAATTTCACAATAATACTTTTAATCGAATTTATCATCTAAAAATCACAATATTTAAATTGTTATATTTATTAAATTATGAAGGTGACAACTTTGGCATCATTTAAAATAAAATAATATAAGTGTCATAATTGCTTGTATAAGACTCCAAATGGACAAATATTCGACAATTGGATTATTATTGTTTAAATATACATGACCAATAAGTTTTGGTCAGGGTTTTGTGGCTTTTATGGTCACTATTAGTTTAATAAAAACTATATTCTTGATTTTTCACTAGATAAATAATTTCTGCATCACTATTGTGTCACAATTAATGATAATTATTTAATCCAAAAAAATTATAAAAAAATTATCATTATGTAGATAATTTTGTTATATTTTTGTAGAATATTAATGTTCAATGTTTCATGAAGTTTATCAGTAACTTAAAATTATTATACTTATAGTATTTAAGAGAGTGACATGTTGTCACTTTCTTTGGTTTTAATAATAACTAAATTATTTTCATGGGAAAAAGTCCATTAAATGAATCTAATCAGACCCTTAGGTGATATGGGTCTACTTTTAGTCATCCAATAGGATTTTTCCAAGTGTTAGGGTAATTTTATAATCTTATATTTACCCTTAATTACCCGATTTACCTTTAACTATAGTAAATAAAATTTACCGTAGTTACTATTCACAATGCCCAAAAATAAAAAGTATCTTATTAACATAATTTGGACCCACTGATTCCAAATATGGAATCCATTTTTCCAAATTCAATACAAAAAAGTTGCAGAAATTAAATTAAAATTAATCCCGTTGTCGAAAGAAAACGGGGTTTTCTTTAAAATATTCCAAAAGATTGAATTGATTTAACCTACGAATTCAAGGTAAAATCAATGCTAATGAAATACATTATATTAAATGGTAAAAATATATTCTATTTATACTTTAAAACCATTCAATATTATAATTTAACCACATAAGATATTACGATGAAAAAAGTTGTTTTTAATTAAAATATAGCGTGTTTTTACTATTCATTAAAATATGAAAGTCATCAGAATAAAATGAAAAATTTATCCAAAGTAAATTTTTATTTCTTGATTCCAAAGAATAATTTTATTTTTTCAAATGGAACTTATAAACATGTCAAAAACTAGATTTAAAGTGGGTGCGCCTTCAAAAGGCGGCAAAACTGCATTTTTTTGAAAAATACTTATTTTACCCGAAAAATTTATTTTGTTCGTATACCATGTTATAGAAAATGTGTCAGATGAATAATAATGTTATAAAATTAAAAATTTAGTTAATATTATTCATAACGGGTAGTTCATAATAATATTATAATAATATATCGTTGTTTAGTAAAACCCGGTATTGCGTACAACACACGCTATCGAGGAAGGTCGCGATTGCGTGTAATGCAAGCCAAGTCAGGGTTGCGTGTTGTGAAAGAATCCTTCATTGTTTCCTATAACAGAATCCAACCATATTTCATTTATACATTGAATATATATATATATATATATATACTCAATGTTTCTTAGAATAACTATTATCTAAATTGTGTGTAACACGATCCAAGAATAGTGTTGCGTATACTGCAAACTAATACGGTGTTGCGTATAGCGCAAGGTAATCTTGGTGTAGCATAAAACACAAGACAGTAATGAAATTAAAAGAATATTTTTCATAAAATCTCGGGGTGTTACATTCCAATGTTATTCAGCACGTTATAGTGGGTACTATCATAAAATTTGACCTCGCCCGTCGCAAGTAAAGCACCACCCCTATGAGAGATGCCTCTATCCATGGGCCTGAATCTGATTACAGAAAGGTCTCTTGTTCCAAGATCTTGGATCCTGGTGTCCGTTAGCAATTACAGATGACTCAAATCTATGATTCCCACTACCACCTTCATCTCACTAGTGTCCATATGGATGAAGTCCCTCTGCCATTAGTTCCCACTCCAGAACCCAAACATAGGTGTGAATGTACAAGGGAACAATGCTAGATTAGATCTCTCTGCAGATTCCCCGATCAAACTTCTATTCTTGGAAGTATCCATCCCTGGTCATGTCAATAGAGTAACGCATAAGGTTATTGAACCTTGCATCATTATCCGCCACTATCATCCCTCCTTAACGCATCTCTAGAAAATAATGTATCTAAACATTACATTAGTTGAAGGGGTAATACTAATCATGGAACAACTGGTAGAAGCTAGGTCGTGAGAGTGTTGACTCATCATTAATATGCATAACAGGGATCCACCAAAACCCAGATGCTCCATTGAAGAGGCTAGATTCCATGAAAACTACATGATCCATTGGGGTATGAACACACTTGAAGATATGGACCACCCACTCTAGAAAATCATATACTGCCTGAGGATCTGTCTTGCTGCGGAACCTCAGTGGTCTCTAACACTTGATTTCGTGGTGCATGCTAAGATTTCACGTGTCCCCAGACTACTCTGTTGGAAAAGTCTACTTCTTGATATGTGGGTTTTACTACCTACCCACATAGGGGAATGGGGTTTCAGGATGAACCCTTAACATGGACCTCATTGGTCATCAGATCATTGTCATGAACCTGAGTTGGTGTCCTCACTAGTTTTCATCACATAGGCATTATGAAAGTTATCAAGGAGTACAATGGTCAGATGAACACACAGACATACACACACACATATATATAAACAAAAATTGGAATCTGAATCAAGAAGTATAGTTAAATATTTAATTATATATGATCCATGTAACATTAATCCCTGAAAAAAATGTCTTGGCATGCATAGTCAAAAAGTAGGTATTCGTGATCCTGGTGAATGGATATGTCGGCCGCGACACCATCATTCGATTCCCGGGCCCAAGAGCCACACTCAAGACACTTTGACACTATTTCCCAAATCATATACAAGTATTATTAAGGGGATATATTTGAAAAAAGTCTCATGGAAATAACATGATCTGATTAGAATATATCATGACCCGAACAATGCCGAGGCTCGAGCCACAACTACCCCAAGCCAGCCTCCCTAGGCCAGGGGGTTCTGACAATTTCTGTAGTCATAACTAACTTAGGGAGGCCTTTTCCTAATTACCTTAACACACACACACAAATATCTATGAAAATGTGTAGAGGGAAAGAATAAAAGAATAAACACTGTTATAAATTAAACCCAGCCTACATGAACCTCTATACCATTCAAAATTATGGTAGTGTAAACTGAAAAGTAAAAGGGAAAAAATGAATGCCCAATCGGAAATGTGTCCCAACCTGATATTAAAATTGAAAAGTAAATAGATGAAGGAGATACCATATTATGAATCTGAAGCTATGACAACCATATGTGGTCTAAGCACCCAATATCCCTTGCTCTTCTGTAGTCATGGTGGATCTCTCAACTATCTGCATAACACATGATACATGAAGAATAACCCCATTAAAGTGTGAGTATAAACATACCTAGTAGGACACCCCAAAATTTAAAGGGGAGCAGTAAGAGGTACAATTTAAGAGAAAGATAGTATATAACACAAGTTATAGGAAAAGAGTATATCTCAAATCAAAAAAGAGAGTGAAGGTAACCTGATCCAAAAATATGGGGCTTGACACAGTGAGTAGATTGACAACTCATTGATACTTCTCCATTTATATGAGGAGATTAGAATCATCCAAAAACAAGAATCTAAACACAGAAAGCATGTGGCATACCCTCACGCGTCCTCACCTCTCCTGGATGTAGAGTTTTTAAATCAAAGGTGTGGTTACAGAAGATATATTGATATATATGATCCATAAATAGAAGACCAAAAACAAGATTAAGGGGATCTCTATCTCATAGATCATCCCAATAAGAAGAGTATCCAACACATTCAAAAGTCAATAACTAATTCTATTCATCCCAAAATTCATCCTAGAAATAACTATATAAGTCTAACCATGCCTCGACACTATGACGGACAAAAAAGTGGGAATAACATGAAGTCGAGGACACTTGTCCTGCTATAATGGGGAGCACCACTCTGATAGAGTCAATGAACAACAGCACAACTCAAATGGACGGTACCACATGGAATACATCAAGGACCCACAACAAATATCTATCAGAGGGTACAACTCAGAAGGCATTGAGGACCCACTCCCTAGCTCTACTAGAGGGTACGACTAGGAAGAGGTTGAGCACCCACTGCCAATCTCAACTGGAGGGTACAAATCATACATTGTTAAGGACACAATTTCTATCTCTACTTGGGGGAACCACTCAAAAGGAATCGAGGACCCACTATCTATCTCTACTAGAGGGTTCTACTCGATATACGTTGTCGACCCACTGCCCATCTCAACTGGTGGTTACCACTCAGAAGGTATCAAATGATCCCGTGTGATCACTTCTGCTGAAGAGATTTTCCTTATCTCATGTCATGCCTAGAACATTTCACATAATATCTCAAAATACAAACTAGAAGAAACCATCTTGTTCTACATGGAGAAAAAAATTAGGGTAGGCCACTCATCAACCAAAATCCAAGATCAAAATAAGGAGATACATAACCTCAATCTTTCCTCAAAACGAGGTACACAACATGTAGAGGACTCACACAATATGTGGTCCCACTCTACTTCCTGGTCATGTCATATCCAGCACATGGATTTTTAGCCATGTATCACTACACGACGTTTAAGGGTACTCTACGATGTGTCTCGACCAATATCTGAACGAACTGATGAGGCTCATCATCTGTCTTGGAGTAATAAATAATTTCACTAATATACCTCTACAAATGGCCCCAAATTACCAAATGGACCACACTATTGAAAACCTCATGAAAAAATTGTTGGTCGGAGTGGACACTCAAGAGGGGGATGAATTGAGTTCCAATTAAAATTTTCTGTTAAAAACAATTTCTAATAAAATCCCCCAATTTCAAAAACAAATTAAACTGTAGTGAATTTATATAGATTATAAAGGTTCAATTAGCTTCTCAAAGATTGATTAATTCTCAGTTAACTTAATCTTATGATTAAATTAACTTTTGAAACTAATTTACTGATTTATAATAAATATAAACACTTGCTAATTTAATTATCAAAGTAGCTTTGAAGATAGATTATATTTCAATGTAATAGCAGCGGAATATGAAATAAATATGTATAGTATGGATATAGAGTATAACTATAAACACAGAGAAGTAAACAAGAGGTTCAGTCTCAAGCCGAGACTTAGTCCTCTCAAAAGTTTATATAAAAGTGATCCACACCCTGGATCGGGGTTAACAACAGTGAACACACTGTCCAGGTCACAAGACCTCTACCACTATCCACAGTGGGAAGTGAAGTGTAAAAAGGTTTGCTGAGGATTTACAGATCCTCCAGTGAAAGTACAGGAGTCAGTGTCTGTGTTTAATACAGCAGATAACACACACTGCTCAAAATGTAGAATAAATAAATCATAGAGCAGAGATGTGGAGTTTAGGAATGGATCTAGTGATTTCAGTGTAGCACTGGACTCGTTTTGGAATTAATCAGAAATGATTCTGAGTCCTCTTCTCGATTTTGTTTGAGAAGCAGAGTGTCGTATGCTTCAGGTTCACAGGCGGTGAGATTTAGTCGATGAAGCTCTTCAATATTCTATTGTATGCACACCACTCTTCTTGAGTAGGCTTGATTGTATATTTGATTCTGTCTTGCTTGGTTCTTCTTGTATGCATAGAGCTCTTCTTGAGTATGTCGTATGCTTCCTTGTCTCTGTGTGTGTTGTCTCTCTCTTCTTGGTTTTTCACTTCTTCACTTCACACCTTTTCACTACTCTCTTCAGCAGAGTCTTCTTGTATTTATATCACGTGCTCCGTAGGACAAAAAAGGTTTCCTTTCCGCAGGTACGAGGTACGGTTTCCTGACATCCGACAACTTTTATTAATTAATTGTCAGGGTATTAAAATATAACTAATATGACCATTGGTTAGAATAAATAAATATAAAGATAAAGAAATTCAAACAGTTGTTTATGACTGTTCAAGAGATCGGTAGGTCATCAGCATTAGAGTAATGATCGGTGACTCAGAGAGATCAGCATCGGTCTGTCATCTGATCGGTGAGTCATTTTGATCAGCATCGGTCTATCATCTGATCGGTGAGTCATTTTGATCAGCATCGGTCTGTCATCTGATCGGTGAGTCATTTTGATCAGCATCGGTCTGTCATCTGATCGGTGAGTCATTTGCATCGGTGAGTCCTTGGATCGGTGACTCATTTGCATCGGTGAGTCCTTGGATCGGTGACTCTGATGGATCGGTGACTCTGATGGATCGGTGAGTCTGATGGATGGGTGACTCTGATGGATCGGTGACTCTGATGGATCGGTGAGTCTGATGGATCGGTGACTCTGATAGATCGGTGACTCTGATGGATCGGTGACTCTGATGGATCGGTGAGTCTGATGGATCGGTGAGTCTGATGGATCGGTGAGTCTGATGGATCGGTGAGTCTGATGGATCGGTGACTCTGATGGATCGGTGAGTCTGATGGATCAGTGAGTCTGATGGATGTTGAATCCAGAAGACTTCCAACATACTTTGCAAGTCAATAAGCATAGTTAAAAACATGATAACAGATTCATTCATAGATTGGAATTATGTTTATGAGACATCAAACCAGATTAAGCATCAATGAGTTGTGATGATTTGTGATTATTAAAACATCAGTTATAAACATGAAATCAGCAATCTTCCAGAGGGCTCAACAATCTCCCCCTTTTTGATAATCACAAATCTTCATATATATATATAAAATAATAAAAAAAATCTCCCTCTTAAAATAACCTTCCCATATATATAGTATTCAGATTTCTCCCCCTGAGATATTGATCTCCCTCTTCATATATAGAGTAATCCCCCTTAGATATATATTTCCCCCATTATATATCTTTCTCCCATTATATATATCTTTCTCCCATTATATATATCTTCTTTCTCCCATTATATATATCTTATTTCTCCCATTATATATATCTTCTTTCTCCCCCTTTGGGATAATCAAAAAGGAGGGAAAACAGATAAGGGAAAAGAGAAGCAGGGTGTAGATAGGATAGAACATAACACAAAGGAAAAAACAAATTTGATAAAGTCACAGAAAAGGAGATAAGCAATACATAGATCACCCCATAAAAAACAATACAGGGCTATTTGTTGGGATACAAAGGGGCTTTCCCTTTATCCTTTGGATCAATGGTAGGTAATGTAGAAGGCTTGGAGGCAAGCTGTGGTTCACGGAGCTGAAGTGGCGGCAGGACAACTCGGGCAGGTACAGTTGAAGGTGTCACAGAGGGTTGTTGAGAAGGAGCAGGAGCTGGATGAGAAGCTTTCTGAGAGACTGGCTGTAACTGAGATAGAGCTTGGGCAACAGACAGCTGATTTGGAGCGACATCAGAGGCACTGAGAGGTTCAGAAGTAGGGAGTACAATTGCAGTGGCCTGTGCATCCAAGTAAGGATTCAACAGATGAATGAAGTCCTGAATGACTTCTTCTCCATACATCATAGCTTTTTCAAAATCATCCTTGTTTTCCATGAACTGCCCCAAGGAAGGGACAAAATCTTGCAATTGGCGAACTTGAGTGTTGAAGGCCTGAGTGACTGGAGGTAATTTCAGATTCTCTGCCAAGACTTTGAAGTTTGCAGCGATCTCATGTTTTGTATAAATCTTGGAAAAGTAAGTATCAACTTTTTCCTTGATCTCTTGCAGGGCTTTCTTAGCATCTGCTGAATATACTAAGGCCATCTTATGACTATTATCACAGAGCTCTTTCATCCTCCTCAAAGATTCTAAGTCAAGAATTTGTCTTACAGCAGCTAGCTCTGCATGCACAACTTCTCTGAGAGCTTCTATCTCACGAGTAGTGATTTTGGTTACCTTGCCTGTACTGGCTTGGCCGACTATATGAGTTAGTTCAGCTTTCAACTTCCTCAGGTCAGACTTGTTGAGATGTTCAATCAGATTTATCAAAACTTCCATCATACCAGAGATGGTTGATCTAAACTCATTTGATAGAGAAAGTAAGCTAACTTGGAGATCCTTCAATGTTTGATTCAAAGAGGCTAGGTGCCTACCAACAAATTCACCAGTAGCAGTCAAGTCTGGCTTGAGAACATCTGAGACTGCCGTTGAAAAAGCTTTCAAGGAATTTTCAGAAACTTGCAGAGATACTTGATGAAGGCCATTGGAAAGTTCTTCTCTGACTATATCTCTCACAGTGGTTAGCAATTCAGTCTTAAACTTATCAAGATCAGCTCGAGAGATTTCAGAACCAGGTAAATTCACATTTACAGGATCAACAGTAGGAATAGACCTTGCTTCTCTTGGAAGGTTCCTTTTCACAGCTGCAGCAGATTCTGGCAATTCGTCTTCTTCTTCAGAATAGTCTAAGCCCAAAACAGCATATCCAGGGTAGTCATCCCAAACAGCAGCACACAGGGTGTAGTTGGGTTTCTCATAGCTTGCTGTTCCACTGATTTTTGATGAGTCAGCCTTGCCACTGATATGGATTTCTGGTACTGACTGAGGTTGTTCCACTTGATCTACAGCAAGACCATCCACTGGTCTGTTAACACTATCAGCAGCAGCTTCAACATCATCAGCATCATCATCATCACCACCAAGATTGTCATCAACATCACCTTGCTCATTATTACTCTGCTCAGAGGCTTCACTGTGATATTCCTCAGTATCAGAATCTTCTTCATCATCAAGAATAGGTTCTGACTCTGGTAGGGTTAAGGGTGGACTAGCAGGTCCAAATTCTATTCTTTTCTTGGGGCTAGTAGTGTCTGGATCACTCCTATCATCAGGAGAAGACACACTTCCTTCTTCAGTTGCAGCTTTTGCTTTCTCATCATCATCAGAATAAATAGGTTCCTCATCTGGTTTTAATCCAGGATCTCTCAAATCCTTTGGCCTCTTGCCATGATCTATGGGATTGTAGGCTTCAAACAACTTATCTTCATCTGCAACCCAGCACTTCTTCCATGGATTCCAATTGATTTTCATCCTCTTGCAGATCTCTTTGTTGAGATAGAAGGTACGCTCTGTTTCAACAACTTCATCATCTTCATCAACACATTCCAGATTCTGGAGCATAGTAGATATCATTTTTGAATAAAACAACGCTGTGGCTTTCTTGGAAGGTTTCAGCATACTAGCTATGTGGACCATCACATATCTACACAGATTTATCTTTTCATGGGTTTTGAGCAGAAACAATAGAAAAACATCTTGAAACTTAACAGCAGCAAAATCTCCTCTTCGAGGGCAAAGTTGGTGCTGAATAAACTTGAATAGGAGTCTGCTTTCACCATATAATTCTGAAGCTGTGATTCTCCTCGATTCTCTGTTTCCAGTTAGGAGCTCTAGCGCTAGCACATAAGAAAAATAGTCAGTGACTGGGGGTATATTTCCAGCATAGTCCTCATATCGACCTTCATGAGGTACGTTTAAACATTCAGCCCACTGCTTAGATGAGAAAGATATTTTCTTTCCTTTTACAACAGACGACATCCTAGCAGCTTCCACACCATCAAGCGTGATTTTCAGGTTCATGTAAAACTCATGTACTAGCTTTGGATAATGTATTCGGGCGTTGTCTGAAAACCAGTCTATCCATCCTTGCGATTCAAGAACTTGTAGCAATAGGGACTTACTTGACAGAAGCCACGCCGAGTTTACTTCTTTTTCTACAGCAACAATCCGAGTTTCCAGGTTCGGATTTACTGAGCGTTGAAAGGTACTGCTCGACTCACCTCAAGCACGCTTTGAAGGTACAGGGATATCTGGTCCTTTGCTCGGTCTCTTTTTCTTAGCCATTCGATGATTTGGAGAGGCAGGAGTTCGAAGGTTCGAAGGTTCGAAGCAGAGGGGAAGAGAGGTTGAGAGGTTCGGCGGGAAATGAAAGGTCAAAGGTTTAGGGAAGATAAATAGCCGCGTATCATTTATTTTATCATTTAGGGTTCCCATCAAAAGTAATTTACTAATTAATAAAAAGTAATTTTTAAAAAAAATCGGTTTGACAGAACAGTGTGACAGATCGGTTCCACAGATCGGTTTCACAGATCAGCTTCACAGATCAGTTTCACAGATCAGTTTCACAGATCAGTTTCACAGATCAGTTTCACAGATCAGTTTCACAGATCAATCATACACAATTCTTATTTAATAAATTTCATTCTTTCAGAGCATAAGGGCTTTGTGAAGATGTCAGCTAATTGATTTTCAGAACTAACAAATTCTAGAGAAATATCACCCTTCTGGTAATGATCTCTTAGAAAGTGATGTCTGACATCAATGTGCTTAGTTCTAGAGTGAGACACAGGGTTCTTGGATAAGTTGATTGCACTAGTGTTGTCACAGTTAATTGAAACATGTTTAAGATGAAATACATAATCCCATAGAGTGTGTTTCATCCACAAAATTTGTGCACAGCAGCTACCAGCATCTATGTATTCTGCCTCGGCAGTAGACAATGCAACTGAATTCTGTTTCTTACTACACCATGATACTAGGGATTTTCCAAGCAAATGACATGTTCCTGATGTGCTTTTTCTATCTAACTTACAACCAGAAAAGTCAGCATCTGAATAACTCATTAACTCAAAGGATTGTCCTTTTGGGTAAAACAAACCTAAATTTATAGTATACTTAAGATACTTAAAAATCCATTTAACAGCTAATAAGTGTGATTCTTTAGGATTAGCTTGAAATCTAGAACACATAAACACACTAAACATAATATCTGGTCGACTAGCAGTAAGATAAAGTAAGCTTCCAATCATACCTCTGTAATTGGTTTGATCAACTGGTTTCCCAGTTTCATCAACATCCAATTTACAGGTAGTACTCATAGGTGTATTACTTTCCTTAATACTATCCAATACAAAACGTTTTAAAAGATCCTTTGTATATTTACTTTGATTCAAAGTAATACCATTTTTAGTTTGAAAGATTTGAAATCCAAGAAAATACTTAAGCTCTCCCATTAAGCTCATTTCAAATTCATTTTTCATAACTTTTGAAAAATCAGTACATAAGGAGTTTTTAGAAGATCCAAAAATAATATCATCAACATATATTTGTACAACTAAAACATCTTTAGAAATTCTTTTAATGAAAAGAGTTGGATCAGCAATCCCTTTAGTAAAACCTTTTGAAATAAGGAAATTGCTAAGTCTATCATACCAAGCTCTTGGAGCTTGTTTCAAACCATATAAAGCTTTAGAAAGTTTAAAAACTTGATTTGGAAAATGGGGATTAGTAAATCCAGGTGGTTGTTCTACAAAAACATCTTCAATTATAAAACCATTTAGAAATTCACTTTTAACATCCATTTGATATAATTTGAAATCCAGATGTGCAGCATATGCAAGTAAGATCCTAATGGCTTCTAGTCTAGCTACAGGTGAAAAAGTTTCCTCATAGTCTATACCTTCTTCTTGACTATATCCTTCTGCAACTAGTCCAGCTTTGTTTCTAACTATATTTCCAGATTCATCTATTTTATTTCTAAACACCCATTTTGTGCCTATTGTCAAAGTATCCTTAGGTCTGTCAACTAATTCCCAGACTTTGTTCCTTTCAAACTGATTTAATTCTTCTTGCATAGCCATTACCCAAAATTCATCGTTGATAGCATCATTGATATTTTTAGGTTCTGACTGTGAAAGAAAAGCTTGATGTTCAACATGGTTTCTTAGAGAAGCTCTAGTCTGTGTCCCTCTATATAGATTTCCTACAACAGCATCTAAGGGATGGTTCTTTAGAGTCCTAGATGGTCTTGAAAAGATAGGGCTAGAAATTTCAGGTTCATCTAGAGATTGAGGTTCAACAGAAGCAGATTCTGGAGAATGTCCAGAACTGGATGCTTTTATAACAGGTTCTTTAGATTTATCATTAAGGTCCAGAATAGACAAATCTTCTTCAAGATTCCCAAGAGAGGTTTTAGGCTCATGTGGATCAGTTTCATCAAATTTGATGTGAACAGATTCTTCCACACATTTGGTTCTCTTATTGAAAACTCTATAGGCTTTACTAGAGATAGAGTAACCTAGGAAAATTCCTTCATCACTCTTGGATGCAAATTTATCCAGATTATCTTTAGTATTCAGAATAAAGACTTTGCAGCCAAAAACTTTGAAGTAGTTTACCTTAGGTTTCCTATGGTTCCACAACTCATAAGGGGTTTTCTTTAGAACAGGTCTGATCAAGACTCTATTAATGTCATAACAAGCTGTATTAACAGCTTCAGCCCAAAAGTAAATTGGCAGGTCATATTCATTGAGCATGGTTCTAGCAATTTCTTGCAGGGTTCTGTTTCTTCTTTCTACTACAACATTCTGTTGGGGTGTCCTAGGGGCAGAAAAGTTATGAGAATATCCATTGAGTGAGCAGTAAGGTTCAAAATCTTGATTCTCAAACTCACGACCATGATCACTTCTTAGGGTCTTAATCTTGAGTCCACTAAGATTTTCTACAGACTTGGAGTATTTAACAAAGTAAGAGCAAGCTTCACTTTTGTGAGCTAGAAAATATACCCAAGTATATCTAGAAAAGTCATCTACGAGAACATAGACATAGTGCTTCCCATTTAAACTAGAAACTCTTGATGGTCCAAACAAATCCATGTGAACCAATTCAAGTGGCTGAGAAGCTGAAACTTCTTTCTTTGATTTAAAAGAAACTTTGTGTTGTTTTCCCTTTTGACAGGGATTACAAACTTTGTCTGCTGGAAATTTAAGTTTGGGTAAGTCTCTAACCAAGTTCTTCCTAGAAAGTTTTCTAAGTGAGTGCACATTGCAGTGTCCTAATATTCTGTGCCAAAGCCAAGACTCTTTATGAAAAGCATTTAAACAAGGAATGTTCTGTTTAGCTAAAGAATCTAAATCAACAGCATAAACATTTTCATTTCTTAAAGCAGAAAATACTAAAGCATTTTTAGAGTTAAGAACATTGCAAGAATCATTTTCAAATTTAACATGAAAACCATCATCACATAACTGAGAAATGCTTAACAGGTTATATTTAAGTCCATCAACAAATAAAACTTTTGAAATCAAAATTGAATCAGTGTTACCAATCTGGCCTAGGCCGATGATTTTTCCTTTAGAGTTATCACCAAAGGTGACAAATCCTCCATCAACTTTTATTAAGCTCTTGAAGCAAGAATAATCTCCAGTCATGTGTCTTGAGCACCCACTGTCTAAATACCATATCTTCTTATAACAGCTCTTCAAGTAGGTCTCCTACAAAACAGATTTAGATGGAAGATGATTTTGGTACCCAGATCTTCTTGGGTCCAGACAGGTTAGCCAATAACACTTTAGGTACCCATATTTGTCTAATGGGTCTCATATAATTTGTAGAAATAACATTCTTTGAAAGATAAACCTTATTAGATTCATAACTATGAGTATAACTGGTTGAGGCATAAGAAGTTCCAGAATTAACTATCTTCTGTCCAGATTTAGGAATGAATCTAGTTTTGGCAACTTTCCTTTGTCCAGGTTGGTATCCTATACCAGTAGTGTATCTAGGTGCAACTTACTTTCCTAGCATTTGTGTTAGAGTATTTTTACCATTGGTGAACTTCTCTAAGTCTTTCTTGAGTTGCTCATTAGACAATTTTAGTTCAGTATTCTCTTTAAGCAGCTGAGCATTATTTTCTACTTCTATATCCAGATCAGATTTATGCTTAACACTTAAAGCATACTGTTTCTTTAGACCTTTATATTTATCTTTAAGCTCATTACATGTTTCTTCTAGCATGTCACAGTATTCAAACAATTCAGATTTTGACATTTTTCTGAGTCAGAATCTTCTCCAGAATAGTATGAATTAAAAGCAGGAGTCTCTGATGTTACCTTAGAAGTGTTTGTCATGAAACACATGTTGGCCCGATTCTTTTCAGAGTCTGAAGATTCAGCTTCACTTGTGCTGTCTTCTGAAGCACTCCAAGTAGCATTCATGGCCTTCTTGTACTTGTTATCCTTGTATTCATATTTCTTTTTATACTTCAGCTTTGGACAGTCGGCTTTAATGTGTCCTTTCCTCTTGCACTCATAGCAGACAACATCATCTGATTTGTCGTTCTTCTTCCAGTCCTTTTTCCATTTCCCTTGTTGGTCATACTTTCCCTTGTAATTTGGTTTCCTAAAGAATTTCTTTTTCCTATAGAACTTTTTGAATCTCCTGGCTATTTGAGCCATCTCATCATCACTGTCAGAATCATTTTCACTTTCCTCACTGCTTGAACTTTCATTGATAGCTTGAAGCTTTTCCTTATCCTTATTCTTTGAGGTTGTAGTCTTGAAGGCAATAGACTTCCTTTTAGGTTCATCATCTTCTTCTTTATTTACATTAAGCTCTTCTTCATACATCATCAGCTTACCAATTAATTCCTTGACAGGTAGAGCAGCAATGTCACAGGATTCTCTAATGGAGACAGAGGTTCCTCTCCATCTTTCAGGTAGACATCTCAAAATTCTCATAATTTGTTCCTTTGCTGGAACATCCTTTCCCAGAGAAGTCATTGTGTTGACAATTTCATTGAACCTGAGATACATATCAGAAATGGGTTCATCAGGCATCATCTTAAAATTATCATACTTAATAGTATAGGTATTCAATCTCATCTCCTTAACATTTGTTGTTCCTTCATGAGAAACAGCTAAGGTATCCCAAATTTCATATGCAGTTTTACATGCAGAAATTCTATTAAACTCTTCATCTCCTAGAGCACAGTACAGAGCATTCATAGCTTTACAATTGTTATTGTAAGCAGTCTTTGTAGGTTCATCCCAAGTAGATCTAGCAGTAGTGGGAATTTTGTATTCAGATTCAATAGCAGTCCAAATATCAAAACCTATGCTTTCTAGATGAATTTTCATTTTCAGTTTCCACTGAGCATAATTAGTTCCATTGAAGAAATGTGGCCGGTTAGTAGCAGCACCCTCAAGTCTATTATCCATGATATTACAAAAAGGAATTTTAAAGAGATAAAAATTTAGAAATAACAGAAATTTTAAGAACTTTAAAATACAACTAAAATCACAGTTCAAAAGCAGAGCACTTTTAGAAAGTATTAACTTCCTTTGATACCAAGTGTTGGTCGGAGTGGACACTCAAGAGGGGGGTGAATTGAGTTCCAATTAAAATTTTCTGTTAAAAACAATTTCTAATAAAATCCCCCAATTTCAAAAACAAATTATACTGTAGTGAATTTATATAGATTATAAAGGTTCAATTAGCTTCTCAAAGATTGATTAATTCTCAGTTAACTTAATCTTATGATTAAATTAACTTTTGAAACTAATTTACTGATTTATAATAAATATAAACACTTGCGAATTTAATTATCAAAGTAGCTTTGAAGATAGATTATATTTCAAAGTAATAGCAGCGGAATATGAAATAAATATGTATAGTATGGATATAGAGTATAACTATAAACACAGAGAAGTAACCAAGAGGTTCAGTCTCAAGCCGAGACTTAGTCCTCTCAAAAGTTTATATAAAAGTGATCCACACCCTGGATCGGGGTTAACAACAGTGAACACACTGTCCAGGTCACAAGACCTCTACCACTATCCACAGTGGGAAGTGAAGTGTAAAAAGGTTTGCTGAGGATTTACAGATCCTCCAGTGAAAGTACAGGAGTTAGTGTGTGTGTTTAATACAGAAGATAACACACACTGCTCAAAATGTAGAATAAATAAATCATAGAGCAGAGATGTGGAGTTTAGGAATGGCTCTAGTGATTTCAGTGTAGCACTGGACTCATTTTGGAATTAATCAGAAATGATTCCGAGTCCTCTTCTCGATTTTGTTTGAGAAGCAGAGTGTCGTATGCTTCAGGTTCACAGGCGGTGAGATGTAGTCGATGAAGCTCTTCAATATTCTATTGTATGCACACCACTCTTCTTGAGTAGGCTTGATTGTATATTTGATTCTGTATTGCTTGGTTCTTCTTGTATGCACAGAGCTCTTCTTGAGTATGTCGTATGCTTCCTTATCTCTGTGTGTGTTGTCTCTCTCTTCTTGGTTTTTCACTTCTTCACTTCACACCTTTTCACTACTCTCTTCAGCAGAGTCTTCTTGTATTTATATCACGTGCTCCGTAGGACAAAAAAGGTTTCCTTTCCATAGGTACGAGGTACGGTTTCCTGACATCCGACAACTTTTATTAATTAATTGTCAGGGTATTAAAATATAACTAATATGACCGTTGGTTAGAATAAATAAAGATAAAGATAAAGAAATTCAAACAGTTGTTTATGACTGTTCAAGAGATCGGTAGGTCATCAGCATTAGAGTAATGATCGGTGACTCAGATAGATCAGCATCGGTCTGTCATCTGATCGGTGAGTCATTTTGATCAGCATCGGTCTATCATCTGATCGGTGAGTCATTTTGATCAGCATCGGTCTGTCATCTGATCGGTGAGTCATTTTGATCAGCATCGGTCTGTCATCTGATCAGTGAGTCATTTGCATCGGTGAGTCCTTGGATCGGTGACTCATTTGCATCGGTGAGTCCTTGGATCGGTGACTCTGATGGATCGGTGACTCTGATGGATCGGTGAGTCTGATGGATCGGTGACTCTGATGGATCGGTGACTCTGATGGATCGGTGAGTCTGATGGATCGGTGACTCTGATGGATCGGTGACTCTGATGGATCGGTGACACTGATGGATCGGTGAGTCTGATGGATCGGTGAGTCTGATGGATCAGTGAGTCTGATGGATCGGTGAGTCTGATGGATCGGTGACTCTGATGGATCGGTGAGTCTGATGGATCGGTGAGTCTGATGGATGTTGAATCCAGAAGACTTCCAACATACTTTGCAAGTCAATAAGCATAGTTAAAAACATGATAACAGATTCATTCATAGATTGGAATTATGTTTATGAGACATCAAACCAGATTAAGCATCAATGAGTTGTGATGATTTGTGATTATTAAAACATCAGTTATAAACATGAAATCAGCAATCTTCCAGAGGGCTCAACAAAAATGATTGAGATAGACTATTCACTTGCCTCAATCGAACACCCGATAAAAAATGTCTGTTTCGATGCATCATGTGCGAATGGAATCTCATGGTACCAAGACATGAGTCCAAATTAAATAGACAAAATTGGACTTTAAACGTCCACCATAATTTCAAGGTCGTATTATCATAGATGTTTCGTCATTCCAACACCATTTGAGGAAGATATGTCAGATAATAGATTCTAGAATAATAATAACATTATTATTATTATTGGGTATTTCATTGACCTAAGGAAGAGGTTTAAAAAACATAATCAACATCGGCCTTAAAATGTCCGTCTCAATTCTAGGGTCACCCTACCACTAATTGTTCATCAATCTGATATTGTACAAAGTTATTATGGGGGAATTAAGGTTTTACAACCGAAATAAAAATAAAAATATTTTAATATTTTTATTAATAATTTTTCATAAAACTCATTTTGAACTAGGATACCCATATATATCGACTTCCGAAGGGAGATTTACTTCTATCAATTATAATAAATAATAATAATTTTATTTTATAAAAATATTATTAATTTCTAAAAATAAATGGGAGGAACCTCCATCCCCCCATTTCACTTGCAGCAATCCTAGACAAGGGGGGAGTCACGCCTCTCCACTAATGTTTTTAATTTCCCCTTATTTCATGCAAAATTATTATTATTTATTAACAATATTTAATATTACAAATCCCATTAAATTAAACCCAATTAATTTTATTATCCACCCACACTTTCATTGATACCACTATGATTATTATTTAATATAATAAAAATGAATTCTTTTTGTTTCATTTTATTAACTCACCACCATTAATAATGATAATAATAATAATTATTATTTTTAATGCTCACTTTGTTAACCAAGTTTGACCACCTTGTTGGAGATATGAGTTTGGTCACCGCCACACTAACACTGAGCAACCTCCACCACCTGATTTCGTGCACAACCACATCACATAAATAATCTCGTCATACCTCACATCATCTCCATGCACCTGCTAGGAAAAAGAGGACCGTCGATCCAATCTCGAACAACCTCCAATAATAAATCTCACACCCGTGGTACCAGACCAATACATTCACCAAATAACACCATGATCGTTTATCAATTAATTCTCAATCTGTTGATCCTAATGTCATTTGTGCCACCGCAACGAATATGGGGGTTTGACCGTGTTATAACCCACCCCGACAAAGTATAATCATGACCTCGAAGTCCAACAATGAAGAACCCAAAGAACAGTCTAGGGAAAATAACTAATAAAAAAGGGGATAAGAATCGTTGGCCATACATTTTTGTCCAATGATTTTATAGCAGCAAAATTGGGGTGAGAAACATGGAATGGATAAGAAATAAATTGAAAGAATAATTTATTCTAATAAAAAACTAATGTGAAGGTCCAAATTATCACTGATCAAAGTGTGGGAATTGATCATGATCAATATTTTTATTATAATGCTGGAGGATCACATATAATGTGTCCTACCTAAATTATGGATTTATATTTGGTAAAGAATGCATCCACCCGTGATTAGGAAGACAAAATATTTTCGCTACCCATAGATACACCTCAATCTGATATCAGTTTATCATTTTGAGTTGAACCTCAAATGAATAACACTATACTCCTCTTTGTTATATCAAGGGTAATGTAGAAAAACCCAAGGAAGATCTTCATAATAGGGTTTAATTAGGTCATTTAATGACGAAAATAAATAAATTATTTATTTATTTAAATTAAACATGCTCGCCAATGAACACTTCATCCGATCATCTCGCACTGACCAATTTTAGGTCACAACGTGGGTAAACACAACATTTTGAACTAAGTGGTGGAATAATATTTCCCATCCAAGTATACATATGTAAGTTATTTGGGTTAGGTTTATTAAATATATATATTAACTAATTAATTTATTCAATTCACTCAGAAATAGTTGCCCCATCCAAACATCTCATGATGACCAACTTTTAGTCTCGCCTAGGGGTAACTCCATGTTCCAAATTCAACCAAACTCAGTCATTTCTAACTCGACACTCCATTTATGTGATATTTCACTTTTTCAGGAAAATTGTCCGCGTGCAATGAAAATATATTTAATATTTTTATAAAATTAAATCCGGGCTCACCGGGTCTCAAAATCACATGGTATATAGCACATGGATACAAAAATATTCCTTAGAATATTAAAAATTCTTACATGAAAAAACCATAGTTTCTACAATTTAATTTAAAGAAAATCGAATTTTCACATACTTTTGTTCTTAATGAGTGAATTTTTTTTAATATGGGGTTATATAAGATATATTTTTAACAATAAATTTTATTTTGAAATATAAAATGTTTATATTCATCGTGATTTTTTATTTTTTAGTGAATAAATAATTAAATTAAAATCTTTTAAAATGACGAAGAAATAATTGTTTAATGAATGAAAATATCAAATAAATGATACTAAAAATATTAAAATAAATATTTTTTGAAAAAATTAATATAATCCATAAATTTTTTAGCTTAATTATAATGATAGTGATGATTTAAAAGTATTGTTTCAATGATATCATGTTGTTAGGATATTTTTAGAAAGTCACGTATTTAATAGTATCAAAATTGACATTAATGATATTTTAAAATAAATTATATTTTATTAAATGATTTAAAAATCATTAAAATATAAAATTCAGAAAAATAACTTGGGTAAGTCTAAAAATACCATAAATGACTCATTTTTTTTAAATTTTATAGTAATTATATTTAAACTAAATTTGTAAATTACATGATATAAAAGTAGGAGTTTAAAGTGTAAAATAAAGGTTAAAACAAAAATATATGGATTAAAAAATTGTCAAAACATATCTAATTTTCATTGGATAAATTGATTTGGACCCGTGAGCACAATATATTTAATATAAATCATTTTTTGTTTATTTTTAATATAAAACTAATTTATATTAGTTTTATATTGTGAAGAAATCCAAGAGTTCTCCTCTTCTCTCTTATAAATGGGAACCCCTTATTATATATTTTTTATACATAAAACCTATTTTTTTGGACAAGATCTAGAAAAATACCTTCCTAGAATCCCTCTATTCATTCTATAGTCCATAGATTAGGTATAGAAACCTTTATTGAGGTGTTAAGGTGTTAATCAAATGAGATCATCCAAAGAAGAGGTATCATTTTTAATTAAGTGTTTTATTTAATTTCTTCTTTAGCTTCATTAAATAATTATTCAACCATGATTAAATAACAAATCAAGTGTCCTAAATATAATTATAATTTATTATGGTAATATCGTCACCTAAACCATCTCCATTTCCATTAAATTAGAAAATAATTAATCGTTCATGTGTACGGCAGACTACAACCTCACGAACAGATATAATTCATTTTCCATAACAGTTTATCAAGTATGGTTATAATAATAGAATGAATGTTTATATATCATATTTAAAATATATTTATCATTATGAAAATATAATATATCATTAATTTTCTTACATTTCCATGCACGGGAAAATGATAACATCGTTCATGCGTACATGTGAACTATCATCTCCACGTAGTGGTGTGATTTATTTTTCATCACCACATCACATGTATAATATATAAAAGAGTGATTAAATTATTAATATGATATTAAGGATATTATTATAATTTTGTTGAGATAAAATAATAATTACATTCTTTCACTAATGATAATTTAAAATAAAAATCTTATTAATACGCATGTATAACATACCATCTCCATGATTGAAACGTACATATTATTCATATCTAATTTAATGAATGGATAATTGATGTATTAAATTTATTTTGGTTTCCTGAATATTATTATGGATATTATTAACTTATGACCACTTTGAAAATTTACATCATACCAAAGTCATTTTGGACCCATGTACCGAATATCATCAAAATGTCCAACGTATAGTTAAATAATTCATTAATTATTATAACATGATAATAATTGATATAAAATTAATAATAAACATAAAAAAGGTTCTCAAGAATTATAATTGTTACCATAAGTTTATTATTCAGGAAGATAAAGAATGTATATGAAGATTCAGACTCACAGTATGAGACTTTGTCTCAATCCCCTTCAATTGAGAAATATCCTGATTTTATGAACTTTATAAGGTGAATATACAACCCCATTGACATGTTATATCATTAAGTTTATCTATTATCATGAAATTTAATGTTTTTAATGTTATTATTTAATTAATTTTATTATTAAAAAATTTCATATTGATATGGGACACTTTGATTGAAAAATATCATTTTAAATTCATTAAAATATAATTTCAAAATATTTTCCGCCATGTAAATATTCATATTATTATTATATATGAAAGGATTATAGAGGATATTTTATTTAATTTTTTAATTTCATTAAATTTTATTCAAATATTAATATGTTTTTTGTTTTATATGGACCGTTTTGACTAATGAAAAAAATGCATTTTTTATTCTCAATGTACTCATTGACAATTAATTTTCCACCACTGTGGGAATTATTTTATTTTTAGACTCCTTTGAAAGATTTCAGGTTTCATTAAATGAAGAAAACTATTTATCTTTTAGGTATTTTGGTATTGAAAATGGTTTTCAAAATAAATGGTGTATTTTGTGTTGAAAATGGTCTTTACAAAGATAATGTTATCTAAAAGGGATTTCTACATGTGCTTAAATATTTTTTCCAAACATTTAAATTTTAAATTAAATGTTTTGTTACATGGAAATTATAAATGATGGGTGTGACCAGATAGCACTAGGTGAGAATGTTTTAGATTAAGTGATGGGTGCAACTACATAATGCTTCAATGCATTGGGTACTCTGATGATTGAATTCCACCATGTAGTTATTCTATTTGTAAGGGTTTTGTAAGGTGTTTATGTGATGATGTACCAAGGTACCAACATGAATTATTTATGCTTGGTAACGAGTTTTAGAGGAATCATTTTTTTAGATTTTAAAATAAAATATATTTTTAAATATATGATATTTACATTTATGGGTCAAATTGTATGCTTTCATGGAATGTTTTTTAAGGGTTTTCATGTTCTTACTGAATATATGGTTTTATTTATTTTCATATCCCTTACTGAGCTTTTGTTCTCATCTGAGGTATTGAATTATTTTTCAATGGATTTATGGAATATTAGGGACAAATATGAGGCCATGAATAAAATTGTGAATACATTTCATAAAATGAAAACACATTTTATTTTAAAAGGGCTTTCCTTGGTGGAAAAATGGATGCTGATTATAAGTTTCCACTCATAATGTTTGGGTTTATTTTGTAATATTTTTTTTCCTAATTCTATAAAAATATATACCTAAAAGAAATTTGGGAATAAAATGTGATTTCTAGTTTAAAATAACTAGAATATGTAATGTTTAAGGCCAGTTTATTACAATATTATTTTGTTTTACTCATAATGGTATTATGTTTGAGAACCAGCTTCAATATTTTTACTATGGACTTCAACTAGAGATTAAATTAGGTATCTATATAGGTACTAGAAATTAATTCATGGATATGGATCCTACGGATATGTACACCTTAAGTCAAAAAATGAAACAACACAGTCTCCAGTTGCTGAAATATTTTTCAAAAAGGAAATAAAGAGTGGATCGAGTCAATTTTATAACATTCATAGATTCATAATTTGATGCTCTCAATAAGAGGATAAATAAATTTTCATTGAGTATATTTCATAATTTCCATCTAGATCATGTATAGAATGTCCCTCACCATGGAGTTCATTATGATTATTCCATGTGTCTGAATAATAAATTTGTATATAACATGTATAGAGATAAAATTTTAAGTAACAATAGAGTAAATTAAGAATAAAACTACAACAAAAAATACCAAAGAAATAATCAAAATCTAAATTGGAAGGAACCATTGACCACTCAACCATTCAACAAGAACATGGGTGTCCTTTTGATCTCTTCTAAACCTACCATTAAAAAAATTGTAATATTGGAAGGGAATGGATCTTCATAAACATTATCGTTATTTTCCTATCTACATTAAACAATATAAATAGAAAAAGAAAACTATATAATACACTCCTTCTATAAAACAAGTCAACTATATTTTGATGAAATAATAGAAAAATTCATGTTGAACATTTAATTAAAGATTTAAATGAAAGATATAACAACTCAAAACATAAAAGACATAAAAAATTACAAGAATATATGAATACAATGTACAAAAATTGGTTCAGATAGCTTCACAAATGCATGGATACCAAAAATGAACTCTACCAGACAACACAAAGGTAAAATTAAAAGATGAATAAAATAATGTCACGTTACAAAATGTTATAAAATTTATAGAATTACAAATACTGACTACTAAAACAATAAAATATACACATACATTTACAATTTGTGATGGCCATTCAATAGTAAATGATATTCCAGTTAAATAAAAAATTGAAGTAAGTCAAAAAAAATATTAAAAATTTGGAAAATAAATAAATGAAAAGGAAAAAAAATCATTCAATAAAAGTGTGAAAGCTCACAAAAAACCTCATCAATTCCCATAAAGATAAAATTAATGTAATTTGTATACACAAATATTGTAATTAATTATGATGTTCAAGAATATTCACATAAATATTTATTTTGCAGAATCTATCTCAAAAATCCCCCATTATGATAAATTTCACAAATAATGTTTTTCTAAAAGTTGAAAACATAATGCTTTGGGAACTATTTTAATTAATGGGGAATGATCATTAGTGATACATAGATCCATACCTTCAAAATTGAGATACCTTATAAGTTTCACTAAAACCTGTAACATTGGGGGATATCATTATTGAAGATCACTGTGTAACATTGGATCTAACATTAACCTCATTAAATATAGGTTTGTTGAAGAACACTATATCAACATTAACCTCATTCTATTTTGGATCTTGAATAACTAAAGAAAAAAAATAAAAATACCACTAAGTTTACCTTGTAAATGGAATAATAGTTACTAAATCATTGTTAAGGAATCTTAGTGGATGTGATTATCACATTTAATAAATTATACACCCCCATTGACTTCATCATCCATGATATGGAAGATTATAAGGAAGTTCCACTCATTCTTTGGAGACCCTTATTAGATTCATCTAGATCTCTTAATGATATAAAAAATGAGAAATTAATTTTTCGAGTTAGGGGATAAAACATATAATTTTATATCATAAAATATATGAAAAAATATTCACAAGATAACTATAATTCCTAGATATAGTTGAAGAATGAGGTGATTTAGAAAATGAATCATTAAATATTTAGTATTTTCATAGGGAGAAACATGAGTGAACTAAAACACTAGAAGAATTGGAATTAATAAAAATTAAATTTGACCCATTAGATATAAAATAATTCACATAATTTACTCCATTGTATGATAAAAATACAAAACATGAGCCTTAACCTCTTCTACTGAACATATGATACTATTATATGGGTGATCCAATCACCTTTATATTAATTATAAATTACTACCATTCATGTAAAAAATAAAATACAATTATTAATGTCCTATAATAAAGTAATTATAAAATATGATAGAAAATATCTTTTTAGAAAGGTGTAATTATTACAATTTTCAATCATATAATACATATGGAAGATAATTTAAAACCTTATAGGAAACAAAAAGTATGATTAAAAACTCTTAGGAAATATTTATTCAAGAAATAAGTAAATATTATTCTCGATGTTGGATTAATATTTCTTATCTCCGGATGTCTGTGGGTCAATCCAATACAAGTGGTACCTAAAAGTGTGGTACCAAAGTGGTTGAAATTAACATAGGAGGGCTGATAACCATTAGAACAATGACCGGGTCTAGAGTGTACATTAACAACTGAAAATTTAATTATGTGATAAAAAATTATCACTTCCTATTTACCATAAGTTAACAAATCCTTAATAAACTAAATGTAATAGATTACTATAAGTTTCATGATTGATGATTTAGTTATAATAAAATAGTGGCTGCTTCATAAGATCTGGAATAATAATGTTCACCAATATATATGTTATATTCACTAATCAGTGTGTTCCTTTTAAAATGTGTGATTCCCCAACCACATTTCAAGTATATATGACGTCAATATTCTATTAAATAATTTAATTATTATTATAAATATACATTGTTGGGTTCTCTGTTTATAGGAATTCTTTTATAAATGTCTATAGAATTTGGATAAAGTTTTATCTAGATTTGAAGAAAAGTATTTAGTTCTCGTCTTGAAAAAATATCACTTAGTGGTACAAATTGGGGTAGTAAATAGACATTGAAGTTCAAATAATGTCATTAAAGTCAACCCAACCAAGATCAGTATAATTTCTGAGCATCCCATGACTATATTAGTTTATTGTATCCGATATTTCCTTAGGATATAATATTCTACTGATTATTCAATACAAATTTCTCTATTAGTACATACCCATTAACCACCCTATTGTGAAAATACTTTTCATTGCATTTTGGGACTGATTTCATGAAGCATTTCAATTGATACCAAAATGTTTGATAAAATATCTGATAATTATTTTACAAGTCTATGAGAAACCATTTATGTTAATTTGTGATGCAAGTGACTGAGAAGTTCATGCTTCCTTAGGAAAAAAGAATGAGAGAATTTTCATAACCATCTATTATGCTAGAAACAAATTGGATTAATACCAATACAGATACAAAAAAACATAGAAATAACAGCTATAAGTTGTCTTTACATTAATTAAATTCCTGTTTTACCATTTGTTCTCTTTATTGTCTATGTATAAAGATCACTTCACATTACAGTTTTTTTTGACCAAGAAATATTTTAATCCCATTCTAATTCATTATATATTGCTACTTCATAAATTTTACATGGAAACAATGGATAAAAATGGTATTGAGTATGTCATTATTAATCATTTATCACACCTACAATTGGAAAAAAGTGACATCAATCCCGCATTAATCAATGAAATATTTATTTATAAAAATATATATGCTACTGAGAGTATCACACCTTAGTATACCAATTGTTTGAATTAATTATCTTTAGGTGTGGTGCATAAAAATTTATCAAATTATCAAAGGAGAATATTTTTTGAATGCAACATGCCATTACTAAGTTGATGATTCATTAATTTTCAAGGATTATCCAGATACAATGATCAAAAGGTGTATCCCATAAGAAGAATTTGATCCTTTTTTGAATATTTTATACTTGGAGAAGATATAGTACATCATAGAGTTCACCAAACAATTATAACAATGAGGCTTATACTAACCAACTATGAATCAAGATATTCGATAATCATAACAGATTATGATAAATTCTTAATAATTAGAGGCATATGTTGGAAGAGTGATATACCAAAACATCCCATTATGGGTGTTAAAGTTTTTGGCAAATGGGAGATCAAATTAATGGGTCCTTTTTCTAAAATCATTTGGAAAATCATACATTCTATTCTATGTTAACTACATGTCAAAGTAGTATGAAGATAATTAATGTACAAAAATCAATTCTAGAATTGTTGTTAAATTTTTTAAAAAACACATGTTTGCATTGTATGGGATTCTATGATTCATCATAAGTGACAGTGGAACTAACTTGAATTATAATATATTTCAGAAACTAATGACCTATAATAGATCCCCCCACTACATGAGCTACCCATATCATCTAAAAACCAATGTCCAAACTGAATTTTTAAAATTGAGATATCAAAGGAATCCTCAATAAAATTGTAAATACCTCTTAAAAATATTAGTCCATTAAATGTTATGAAGAAAATTAATCTTACAATATATCATTAAAAAATAAATTGGAATGCCTCTATACCACTTAATGTTTGTAAAAACCTTCCACCTGTCTATATAACTAGAACATAAATATGAATGGGGTGTAAAGATACTAAAAAGAGATTATAATGCAACTTATAAAAATTTATTTTTATAGATGAATGAATAATTTGAGATAAAAAGGAAATAATATGTTAATTATTTGATCTATAATGAGAAATTTTGATAATGATATGATAAGACAATTTAACAATGAAAAGTTTCACTAGTTGAAATGGTCCTTCACTTTAACTCAAGGCATAAGATTATGGTAGGTAATGATAAATCAAAGTTGTCAGGGCCATAAATAGAAACAATTTAATACCATCATAGTACCATTAAAATTAATAATGAGAATATACATCTATATAAGGTGGATTGTTAATATCTAATACTTTATCACACAATATATACGATAAGTGTCATTGAGTAAATTCATTTAAAATGAGAAATTGTTAATCTGGTTGATGATGTAAAACATAGTGATAACCAAGAAGAAATATGAAGTCCTTTAAATTTAATGATATCAATTTATAGACTCTCAATTTGTGGTTGAAGTTAGATAATATGCCTCATTCCATTGAATAAAAGATTATGGTTGATTTACCTGTAAGGAATTGTTATAATACCCCATATGAGAAGTGTTATTGGGATGAAAGGAAGATAAAACTATCTTATGAGTGGTTCCTTGTATCAAATTTGGAGTGGTTGAACCTCATTAAGATACCTTTATAGGTACATGACACTGCTTCCAGCATGGAGAAGAGACCAAGGAATTTTGAGCCAATGGACATAACAAATTGACCATTGTCCATTTTTCTATCTAAAGAAATAAAAATTTAAACATTATTAGATGAATCCTATATGTTATTCATTTACTTTTTTATTTTATTTTAGGAAATAAAACTAGAATGTGTGGACCTTCTTTAGCTTCATGAAAAAGTTTATTTTATTTCCATTATCTTGTATATTTAATTACATTTATGTGATATCTTTCTGTTGGTTTTATCATTATGATTTATGTGTTTATTTGTGTTTACTATTAGATATTTATAGTTATAACATTTTTAGTACTCCATATGATACTATAAACCTCTCTAATACACTATTTAAAATAACTAAATTTTATAAAACAAAAATAAGAACTCAAAAAAATAATAAAAAATAGCTTCCCAATAATTGTTGAACTGACATGAAAAATATTTAATTTTAGTAGTAACAGATTCAAGGATATACCAATGTTTTAATTATCCAGTATGGGAACATGATTCCGGGTTAAAATTCATTGATTATTAATGCCATAAAATGGATGATTATTGATATCATTCCATGTTTTGAAAATGTATTTCTAAAATCTTTTTATTTTTGAGACACTTATTTTCACAAAATATCATATTTTATGTCTATCATTATTTTTCTAATCTCATGAGGACTCTAAACCCTTTTTATATCACTTTATATTTCTCTTTTTCTTATAGTAATATCAAATATTTTATGTATTCCAGAACATCCCATGTCTATTAACAAAATTGATAATAATTTTGAAAGAATCACTAAAATGATTGAGGAATTTATTTATTTTATTTATCCACTTTGACCCATTGATCCACCACTGTATTATATCTATTATGTACCCATTATAAGACATGAAGAATCCATTTTAGGATGATCCCATAGTTGATATGCTTCCATGGCCATTAATTTTATATTTTCACAATGATTTTCTATATAAGTCTGGTGGCAAGTGTTATTCATGGAGTGGGTTTTTATGGGAAAGTGAGTAATTTGATGCACATGGATATAACTTATCTCCTCATGTTATTTTATATCATTATTCAAAATATCTCCATTCCTTGTATGTATATTATGATATGGTAATATTTAATTTTTTTTCTAATAATGACTACATTTTTGGTTACTAAATGGCATCCCTCACATTTAGGGTTACCTATAATATTGTGATAAACCACTACAATAGGATCTAATATGTTTTTAAAAGACCTAGTTTTCCAAAGATTTAACTTAGTATGATATACTTGTGCACTTTTCATTGGAATATTTTATGTATCTATTTCAAGGGGTTTTGGAGATAATACTCACCTAATTATCTATCTATTATATTTGAGTGAGTTATAAACATAAATAAAAGCAACAAAGTTACTAATATGCATAAAAACTTTAATATCTCCATAATATGGATTTTTCAGTGAAAAAAACCACTATCAATCCCATAAACCTTAAAATCCATAGGATTTTGTTAGTGATAAACATAAGGACAATTAAGGGGGTCCATTACCAATTATTCTTTAAAGATAAAAAATGATCCCTTTATTAGTTTTTTTCTTAGTGTTTATCAAAAATCCCATTATTAGTTATTTTTATAGTGCTGATAAAGGGGAACACTGTTGTTGTGTGCTATTAAAATTATAGCACATTACATTATGAAAAAAGTTGGAAAATAAAGTGATAGAAAATATAGAATTTAATTGAAATAACATTTTTAAAAAAAATAAAAGAAAATAACACTATATTATAGATATTTCAAACATTGTTTGTAAAATTACATTAGTGAGTATAATTTATCACATACATTAAAAAACATAAATAGTCATTTGTCTTTATCCCCCAACCACGGGTAATACTATTAGTTTCCGAACAAACCACCCCATATAAATGAAAATATTTAACTTATATAATAAACCAATTATTATGTTATTAATACTATAAATAAATAAATAAAATAGTAAGTTTCAATTTTAATTTAAAAATATATTCTTTGAGTCATATTAGTGACACTGTGTATGAGATTGAGTTTTGGTAGGTTGTTACACATCACTCCATTACTTGTTGTTCTCAAAAAAAGGTGAAATTAAATTGAATCACATATTTGGTGATAAAAAACTCACTATGGATGTGATCCAATTCAATATAATATTCTTTTTGGGAATATTACATTAAGTATCAAACTATTTATTTTTCATCCGCATGAATTATCTTAGTGCAAATTAACAAAATAAATATTAGAAAAAAATTATAAGGAAATTAATTAATTATTAACAGATAATATGGTATGAAAATAATCTGATCTTTTTATGCACCATTTTATTATGTGATACATGTTTTAAACTAAAATGAAACATATATATTGAAAATACGCACTTCGAGTTATACTGTCCTCATCATTTGTCAAATTGACATTCGATCAATTTCTACATGTCACAAATAAATCATGGATCATTTTCCAAATGTTTGAAAGTATAAAATGCTACTTTTCAATGTTTGTTCTAGTTATGTACATTTTAATATAAAACAACACCTTTATATTTAAAAAATACACTTTGAGTGATAAAACTGAGGACAAGCCGGTAAAGGGCATAGCGAGGCTCGGGTTCCCCCTGCACCGGCTTCCTCTCCACCATTGCAGATAGGCTGCAGATCACTCTTTGTTGCTCTTATTCGGCGCATTCGTGGTATGAATCACCCTACAGTGGTGGCATCATATGGGATCGTCACTTTCTAAATACCCCATGTCTTGCTTTGTTTCATGGCGGCGTGGTTTGGGTTCGAAGATCGAGCTCCAAATGTCACGGCCTGAGGTTTCCGTCGCATTTCGTGTTGGATGTGGGTGCGCACGGAGGATCTTCTATATTTACACAGGATTGAAGGTGGAAGTGGGATCTGTGACTCTGATCCTTTGCGAGGTCTTCTTCCAGCGATGTTCGTAAGGTCCTCTTTTTTCTTGCTCTTAATTTACGCTTGTTCCTGGTGGTGGATTTTTCGGTCGAGGTAGGTGGTTCTAGGCGCTGTCGTGCTTGTTCGTGAGACCATTCCACTTCAAACTCTGCTCTGGTGTCTTTCTCCTTCGTCACTCTCCGAGTCAGTATGCGGAAATGGTTTCAAGAGGCTTTGGGAGGTAATTTTTGTTTGGTCTTCGGTGTTCCAAGAGGCAAGTCCATCATTGACTTCGTTTTATGTCGTGATGTGTCAAATGTTTTATTGTTGTTTCATCGATGTAAAGGGTTTATTTGCACTGGTTTTCTTTCTGTTTGATTCATGAAGGGATGTTAGTTCTGTGATGGGCATGGATCGCTGTTGGAGGCAGTCTAGTTTTCCGCCTTGATGAAGTCTATGATGTTGGAAGATGTTATGCGGTTTTCATTTAGATTCGAAGGTGAAATCGTGTTCTATCGTTGGCGATGGATTGATGCCTCGGTAGGATGTTTTATGGTTTTTTTGACAATAGAAATGAGTAATTTCTGAGGGCCTCAGATGTCTGGTGATTTGATTATGATGAGAAGTGTATTACGATTCCAGGAGGGTGCCCTGTGGAGGATCACAAATAGAGGCGATGTCGTGTATGGTTTTTGAAGGTTGGATCCGGTTTTTTTTTAATTTGAAATATGAATTTTTGTTTCGATGATTTGGGGTGGATTTTGGAGGGATTTTGTGATGTTTGAAATTTGGTATCTTAGTGTTTTAATTTTTTCATATTGTGAGGTTCCCACTCACCCTAACAGTGGATTACTCAGAAAATGAAAAAAAGGATTTGAGGAGGAGGAGTGATATCGGTCAAATTATATGTCAGATTGATGCGTGGTTGATTGTTACATGAAATAAATTAATTATGGATTGTTTTCATAATTTTTGAAAATAATGCAAGCTCATTTTTTCAGTTTTGGATATTTATTGACTGTTTTAAACACTATTAGAAACATAAATTTTTGAGAGGGGTCATTTGTGGTGAAAAGATGACACGTCAAAAATAGTCTCTAGACTTGGACTATTTGCGACGGAAGTAACCATTCAATCGTAAATAGTTCTTGTGGGGCTTCCCAAAACCTAGAGACAAAACCTATTACTATAGGCATTTCTGATAGAGTGCTCATTCCATCACAAATTCCCATTATCTCATAAGTATTTGTAATGGAATTAACAGTATGTCTCAAATACCTTTCACCAACAGACTATTTTTATAGAACTAATTCCATCTCAAATAGTCCGTAAAAAACTGTAACGGTATAACCTACACAACCACCCTTCTTCCTCCTACTCATTCTTTTTTCTCCTTCCACGTGAAACTGTATCCTCCCTTATCTCCACTATCCTGCCACCCTATTTCATGCCACTACAATGTCACACTGTCACACCATTGCACCACTTTGCCACACTGCTTCACCGCTCCATCTCTCGCAAAAACCACGACACAACACCACCTCAGATCGTCCATCTTAAATATTCTAGGTAAGAACTCTAATTTTGTTCTATTTCATTTTTTTGCATATATCTATTCAATCTATTAAATAATGGTATGGTCAAAACCATGGTTAATAAATTTATCTATTTTTTAATTTATTGGTTATTTTTCGTTAATATGTATTTTTTTAGTTTGTATTTGGATGTCCATTATTTATATAATACCTGATTTTATTTTATTTTAGGATGTATATATATATATATATATTTGGGGTTCAATTGTCTAATAATTATTCTATTTCAAATTTGATCACTGAAAGAATTGATCCACTGATTTTGGATTTTATATGTTATGGATTAATAAGAAGTTGTACACCTAAATTGTTCAGTTATTTGATTTTAGGTTTAATTCATCTTAAAACTTATAAATTAAATATATAATGATTGTATCACGATATATGGGTGTCAAAATTGGTTACAAGATTTTATTTCATTTGGTTGTGAATTTTTGGGTGCCAATGTTTTGATTTCATTTTTGTTGAAAGATTTGATTTCCATATATGTTGCAATATTTTATTCAATTCATATAAATGTTGTAAAAACACATGATGGATAATTGTTATAATGTGTCTAAGGTAAAAATTATTAATTCATAAAAATATCTATTCAAAATAAATATTATTTTAAAAATATAAACTGAATGTTTTTAATTAATTATATATAGATAATATTAATTTAATATAATAAAATTAATTTATAATCAAAATTATATATTAGTAAAATTACTTATAAATTATATATATATACATATATATAGTTATATATATATTTATATAGATTTTATATATGTATATTTGTTTAAAATATTCAGAATATATATTTGATATATTTATATTAATTAAGAAATCATGATATATACATACATATATATTTTAATTATTAAAAATATAACAATAATTTGATTAATTAATAATAATTATTATATAGTGTATAATAATTAATAACTAAATAGTCAATATTATTAGTAATTATTAAATATTACTGTTAGTTGCAAATTATTAATAATAATTTTATATTTTCAGGAAATCAATAAAACATGTAAAAATTTACAAAAGAAAAAAATGAAATACTATTAATAGTTAAATATTAGTATTATTTATTTAAAAATCAGATATAAATAATAAATAATTACTATTACATAACAAATAATTTGTAAAACTACTAAATTTTTTTATAAAATATTTATAACAAATACTAAATTTTTTATCAAGTATTGTAAAGAATATAAAAATAATAATGATTAAAAATTCAAAATAAATCATGTAGAATGTATGTTAATTAAAATAATTTTAATTAATAATTTGTATAATTTTAATAATATATAAAAATAATATTAATAAATAATTTTAAATGATGGCCTCATGTGCCATGTTACCAAACATTCGATGCAAATAAATGTAATATCGCACCTAGGCTAAACCCCACATCCTAGACCCAACCATGGTGTCTTAATTTTCATATGATACAAAATTTTAAAGATACGTTAAATTTTATCGAGAAATTATAAAAAAATTTAAATTAATTACCCTAAAGTGCAATGTAATTAAACACTTGATGGTCAAAAATGTTATCTAATGCCTTGGGTAAACCCCACATACATGACCCAATAGTGGTGTCTGAATTTTCATATTATACATAGTTTGAATGAAACCTTAATTTTTAATAAGATATTATAATAAAAATATTAAATGAATTACCCTCTCATGCATTGTAACTAAACACCCCATTCTCAAAAACGTCAAGTCGCGCCTAGGGTAAACCCCTCATCCCTGACCTAATGGTGGTGTCTACATTTTCATATGATATAATGTTTGAAAGATTCATAAAATTTTAATATGAAATTATAATAAAAATATTAAATTAATTACCCTTGCATGGAATTTAACTAAACACCCAACAATCACAAATGTTATGGCACTCGTAGGGTAAAGCCGACAACCGGGACCCAACAATGGTATCTGATTTTTCATATGATAAACAATTATAAAGATAATTTAAATATTATTAAGAAATTATAATAAAACCATTAAATTAATTACCTTCGTGTGTGAATAACTAAACACCCATCCCTCAAAAATGTTATTTCACACCTAGGGTAAACCACATATCCCAAACCGAATGGTGGTCTTTGATTTTTAATATGATACACAGTTTGAAAGATACATTAAATTTTAAAAATAAATTCTCATAAAAATATTAAATGAATCACTCTCTAATGCGATTTAAATAAACACCCTACTCTAATAAATGTTATGTCGCACCTAGGGTAAACCCCACATCTCTTACCCAACAATGGCCTCTAATTTCTCATATGAGACACTATTCAAGAGATATTCTATTATTTTCAAATAATATCATGTTTATAATGTAATATATTTAATATTTTTATTCAATTTTCACCATGCCTTTATGGACCCTATAATCCAGCGATAACCCATCAACTCACTCTGATTATAATTTATATAATATTTCAAGGTGTTATAATATAATAATAATTTTCAACTAGTTAATGTGATTGGTATTAATTATTCTTATTTTTTTTGTTTTTTAGATAACTATGGACACATGAAGTAGACACCAGTTTCTATTACGCAATCATGGTTGGATAAATAATCCCAAAAATCCAAACAGAAATGGTATAAATCCTGTCTACATTGAAGGTGTTGAATCTTTCTGTCATTTTCATCTTCAAATTATGATTTTCATTTTAAAGGAACAATTAAATGTCCAGGTTATAAATGTGATCTTAGTATATTCAAAACATTTGGTAATGTTGGAATTCATCTTTTATGTTTTGGTTTTTAGAAAGATTATATTTTTTGGTATAAAAATTGTGAACATTATTTAGTAGAAAATAATTTTTTTTCAGTTCAAGATCCATCATTTTAGAATTTAGTACATGAGGCCATTGGTCTATCCATTCCTATATAAACAACTTTAAATGATATTCAGATTACTGAATTAAATCTTTATCAGTTTTAAAATTTGTTTAAATCTACTGAGGTGGACTTATATATGGGATTCCAGATGATAAAACATTGAGATATTAAAATGTTTATGTCTATTAAATAAGATTTTGGAATGTTGAATAGATTTTTTGAATAGATTTTATCATTTATTAAGTAATTGTTTGCAAAAGAAAATACATTACCTGTAAGTTTCTATGAATGTAATAGGTTGGTTCATAATTTTCCTCTTCGTTATCAACAAAATCATGCATGTTCGAATGATTGCATCTTATATATATGATCATTATGAATCCTTGGTAAATTTTCCAACATGTGTAGAATAGAGGTATAAAGAGGAGTACTTGGGAATGTCTTCAGTTCCTATGAAATAGTTGAGGTATTTTACAAATAATCCTCATTTAAAGTGTTTATTTATGTCTTGTATCACAACTAAATTGATGAAGTCAAATAAATAAAATATTTTTGCCTATAAAAGATTAAACCGTCCATGTGACAGTGATTCATGGAATCACATTGATCAGATGCATCCTTCTTTTTTCCTTAGAAACTCGTAACATATCGATATTCCTTTCCACTGATGGGGTTTGTCTATTTGGTGCCTATGGTAGTCTGTATTCATTTTGGCCTATTTTAATTACTCCTTAAAAACTACCTCATTGGATGTTGGTGAAGGAAACATATATATTTTTGGAACGTTTAATTCCAGGATATCCAAAGGAATATATTGATGTTTATTTGAGGAAACTAACTGATGAGTTAATTTAATTATGGAACAATGATGTGACAACATTTTATACAGTTGTAGACACGAATTTTATAGTGAAGGATGAATTATTATGGATCATCAGTGACTTTCCGGTGTATGGTATGTTATTTGGATGTAGCACACATAGTCTAAAATCATGTTTGTACTGCATGGATGAGAAGAAATTATTTATTATTTGTAAAATGATAAGGGTTAGTTATTTGGAATTTCATTGGATATTTCCTCAAATAAATAACGAATTTTGAAGGAATCAAAATAATTTTACAAAAGATCGAATTGAAATAGAATAACCTATAATAGTGATCTCAGTTAATAAGGTAAAATATACTCTATATGAATTACCTCCTATTACTTTTGGAACATCCATTAAAAAAATAAATGGTTTTGGGGGAGATCATAATTGAATAAAAGAGTATTTTTTGGGATTTTCCCTATTGATCTGATTCATATGTTTTTCATAGGTTAGATGTAATTCATATTGAGATTAATGTTTTTTATAACATATTTTATATTGATTTAAACACACATTGTATGACTAAAGATAATGTAAAGGCACATTTATATCTTTCCCAGATTTGCAGAAATCCTGAACTTCAATTATTTTAATATGAATGATCATTGAAATTAAGGAAGACAAAATCAACTTCCTCACTTATGAAAGAAAAATATTTATTATTATGTAAATGGATTTGAGATTGGAGTTTACCAGATGGTAATTCGTCTAATTTGTCTTGTTGCATTATAAATGGCCATATTATCGGGTTAAGAAGGCATGAATATCTTATCATCATTTAAATATTACTGCATACTGGTCTTAAAGGGATATTGAATTATTCAATATGGGACATGTTAGCCAAAATATAATATTTTTTCTGAGTCATTTGTTTGGAAACATCAGATTACGATGCATTCATTTTTCTGAAAAATATTGTTTTAATTTTTTGTAATTTGGCGACAATATTTCCATCAGGATTTATTGATATCATGTAACATTTTATATTTAATTTTCCATATAATTATAAATGTGGAGGGATCGTATGAGGGATGTATATGTTTGAGAGATGTATGAAAAAATTAAAGAAGAATGTTTGTACCAAATCATCTGTTGAAGGGTAGATTGTAGAAGTGCACTTGCATGAGGAAATTTAAAATTTTTACTTTAATTATTTTTAGTGGTAATATCATTCAAAACATAATCACATGGGTCATAAAGATGAAAATCATGATGATGTCACGGACCATTAGTTATTAGTTTTTAATCAACCAGAGCTTGGTTTGGGTGGTTATCGTGAATGATGGATTACAGATGAATAATTTCACAGAGATCATACATATGTTTAACTGAATTTTGAAGAAATGACATGATTTGTGTGGTCAGTAATAATTTATTTAATTTTTTTTTAATATTTATAAAATATGATTTTAGTTACATTATCATTGTTTTAGACTATATGATGACCATATCAGAAAATAATTTATACAAATTATATCTTCTGCTCCTGTATAATGTCATCATTTTTTTTTTAATTTTGGTTTCAAATATAGGAAAGCTATGTTTCTTTTGGTGGAATATGAAATAAAATTTTCAATGATATCTATTATTAATAACTTTTATTACTTACAATAATCATAACATGAAAATAAACTTGACAGTCGATTATGTGTCCTCAAAAACCCTCCATAGAAATATGTAAAATCTTAAAATGTGTACGTGGTTGATGGATTTCGATTCCATATACGCATAAATGATGACTCAAAGAAATCAATGAATAATGGTGTTTTTTTGAAAGGATGCCATCATATGGAAAGTGATGTTAACTTTTATGGTATGATGGAAGAAATAATTGAGTCATGTTATAGGAGACCAAATTATATAACAATGTTTAAAAATCATTAGTTTGATTTTGATCAAGGGTTGAGAGTTCATTGATGACATGGAGTCATTAAAATTAAATATAATGGTCTTTTTAAATAAAATGAACCATTTATGTTGGAAAATCAAGTTCATAAAGTTTATTATGCAAATTAGAATGAATTTTCAAGGTATTTCAAGGACACATGGAGTGTGATAAAAATGGAATCACATGATAATCAATTTTCTGAAAATAATGGTTCTGTGGAAGTGAAACATATTGAATTTTTTCATGAAACAACCAAACAGATATATCTTACCTGATCAGATATACATATCAATGATGAAACCCCTCAGTTAAGGGATAATGATATAGATAATGTTGATGAAGTGATAAGGGATGATGACACTAAAATAAATATTGAAGTAGATGATACTGAAGATGAGGATGAAGACATTTATCTCAATGAAAATGATCGAGAATATGAATATTTATGTATTATATTTAGGTATTTAGTTACAAGTAATTATTATATTATGATATTTATTAACTTTTTATATTTTATATTTGTATTATCAATTTATTACAGGTAAGATTATTATATTCTGATATTTATTAGTTATTTTATAATTGATTTATGTATTCATAATTTATTACATTTGAGAATATTTGTTTCAAATGTTTAGAGATGATACTGATGATCTAATTCATTCTCTTATTGATGACAAAATTCTTACTGATGAGCCTGATTTAACTTAGCCTTGGGCGGAGTCACATATTATGAGGGGGCACAGTCTTTCTTGAATGATGATTCTGGATCCAGTTCTAGATAGATGACTATCTGTTGATTTTGATCTACATTTACTGAGGTATGTTCATTTATTTATGATATTTATCTTAAATTTACATTGGGTATGAATTTTGGTATTAATTTTAAAATTATTTTTTTTATTTGAATTTTTTTCTCATTTATCTATTTAGAATGCTTGTGTGATTATATGAAATTATTTTTCTATGTCATGGGTGTCATGGTACTTGGTTACCAATTTCGAGCGTCACCCGATATTTGACCACCAGATTGTACATTTTTAAATAATATATAATTTTTAAAATTTATTTAATTACTAATTTTTTTAATTGTTTTTCCAAATTTATTTTTTCTAATTACTGATAGCCAGAGAGGTCCTATCCAAGAGGCATGGGATATTTGTATACGTGAGAACTTTCATCAGTATATATACAACCTTAGAAAGTGTACTATGGATAAAGCTGGTGATACTATTTTTGACTAGTCATGTGAATCTCATTGACTCAACTATATCTCAGCTCAGGTATGGGATCGATTGTGCTCATTCTTGATAGGATAGTATTTTTAAAGAGATCATTATTTGGAATACAGATCCGAGGGAGGCAAGAGGCTACACCTAGGGCCAAAATTCATACATTTGAAATACATGGATGACATTTGGTAAGTGATATTATTTATTAATGTATATCTACTTTAACTATAACATGTTTTTTATATTATACAGGATGCTATTGACCCATATATTATGATGTTTGATGTGTATTAGAATATATTTATTGATCCACGTGCAAGAGAACTTGCAAGGAACCAACAGTTCCATGTTTTGGTTAGTAATTTTTTAAAAATTTCATGGATATTAATTTTATTTTTATTGTAATTTTTCATTATATTTAAAATAAACATAAGAGGATATGACTTATTAATCATGAGAGAGTCAGGGTGAGTGAAAAAAAGATTTCATTGCTGATTCGGGTTTCGATGAGGGGGGCATGATACATGCAATGTTGCAGGGCGTCGAGGAAGGCTGAGAGATTGTTATTGATTCTCAATTGAAACATCAAGGTTCTTAGGGTACTTCTGTGATAGAATTAGTGAGTGTGAAGGGAGGTCACAGAGATTCGTTGTCCATTTCACATTATGAGGAGAGGTTGAGAGCTCAAGATGAGATGATATAGGAGAAGCAGAAAGAGAGGGAGGAGGAGTGTGGGCAGTAGCGTCTGAAAGATGACAAGATGTTGGAGTATATATAGAGATTTTCATGTGGTACCAACATAGAGTTTCTCCCTAGTCCATTGAGTGATCCTCCCCCTCGTCCTTCGAGTGATCCACCCTCAAATATGAAAAATTGTGATTTCTAATGTTTTATGATTGCTTTGTAGTTTGGTATGATAAACATACCATGTTTAAATTATATATTCCTTTAATGTATATTTTAGTTTTTTTTAAAGAAATTACTGTTTTTAATGATTTTAATATTTTTCATTTTAAAAATTAATTATAAATATGTTAATTTTTTTAATTAAATTTAATTTATTTAATTATTTTTAAATAATTTTATTTTTTTATTTATGTTAAGATATATTTAATTTTTAAATTATTATTAATTTATTAATTAATTATAATATTTTAATTTATTTTAATTATTGTTGTGTACATTTATTTTTTTTAAAAATAAATTATTTAATAATATTTAAATTATTTTTAAAGATATAATGTTTTTAATTTTAAAATATTTTCCATTATTTTTTAAATTTTAATTGATTTTAATTTTACTATTTTTAATGATATATTTTTCAATGGATGTACAGTTCTTCACAAATAATTTATTGTTATAGACCATAACAATTATTTATTTAAAAATATTATGGCACTTATTTTCAATTGATGGACCATCCGTTACAAATAATTACTTTTTAAAATGGTTCATCGCAAATAACTACTATTACAATTCCGTTTTCAACAACATAGTATTGGCGACAAACTCTCATTGAAAAATAATTTTTTCAACTGGATTTCATAACAAATACTCCATCGAAAATAATAAAATATTATGTAGTGAAACTAAAATTACACTTTTGTACTGAAAACAGACAGTTTGGGCCATATAGATCACATCGTGTGTCAGATTTCTATGAGGTCATTTATTACACATCAAAAAAGGAATTATCGATCATTTTCCTAAAGCATGAAAATTTTCATAGCATGTTTTCTCAATTTTGGTGATGTAACACACTTTTTAAACTAAAATTTCACTTTTAAATTAATAACATGCACTTCGAGTCATACTTTCCACATCAGGTGTCTGATTGACATTCGGTAAATTACTACGTGTTACAATTGATTTATTGATTGTTTTTGTAATGTTTGAAAAAAAACATGAGTGAATTTTCTCATTTTTGGATATTTTATGTGTGTTTTAAACTAAAAGGAATTTTTTTATTGAAAACCTGCAATTCGAGTCATACTGATCACATCGGATTTCCGATAGTAATGTGGTTGATTAATAAATTTCAAAAATGTATTATAGAACATTTTAATATTTTCTGAAAACAATCAAATAAAATTTTAATATTTCTAGATATATTATGCATTTCAAACAAAAATAAATCTTTTATGTTGAAAACACTTGCCACGAGTTATACCAACCATATCGGGTGTCAGATTGGCATGCGTGTAGTTTATACACATTAAAATGAACTATGGACCATTTTCCTAAATTTTTGAAATAATATGATCTCATTCCCTCTGTTTTGGGGAGGTGACATGTCTTTTAAACTAAAAATAATCATTTTTTATTGAAAACACACACTTTCAGTAATACTAACTACATAGGGTGTCAATTTGAGGTGTGATTAATTCCAACACCTAAAAAAATGAATAATCATTATATTTCCTAAAATTTAAAAATAATTCAAAACTATTTTCTTAGTTTTGGAGATGTTTCAAATTTTTTAAACTTAAATGACACTTTTATATAAAAAACATGTACTTAGTGTCATACAGATCACATCGTGTGTTGAATTGGTGTGAGGTAAATTCATTAACATTAAAAAGGAATTATAGGTTTTTTTCTAAAGATGAAAAACAAATTGAACTCGTTTTCTCAGTTTGGGCTATATGATACATATTTTAAACTAAATCGACACTTTAATACTGAAAACATGTACTTAGAGTCATAACCACCACCTTAGGTGGTAGTTAATGTGTGATTGATTTCTACACATCAAAAATTAATTATAGACCATTATAATACTGTTTGAAAATAATACTAGCTCATTTTAATATTTTTAGTAATATGATATTTTTCTCTAACTAAAAAGACAATTTTTTATTGAAAATATGCTCTTCGGGTCATATTGACAACATCATGTGTCAGACTGGTGTGAAGAAAGTTCCTTCACATAAATAATGAATTATAGATCACTATCCTAAATCATCAAAACAATATATATTTTTTCTTGATTTTACAATTGTGACGTGCGTTGTGAAATGATGTGTAAATTTTGAAAATACGTATCATATAAAATGATAAGGAAATTAACTAAACAAGTAGATAAAATGATGAAAAAATTAACTGAATAAGTAGTGTGAATTCACCTATTCATGATTTCTATATACCTTTTGACACCATATATTCTACTCATTCATTTCTAAACAAATCGATTTTGTCTATTATTCTTCTCCTTGAGAAATAGATCAAAATAATATATTAGAAATACAATATTGATGCTTCACGTCCCATGTGTACATATAAGGACATTTTCAGTACTATATCAAAAACCTAATAGGTAACCATCTAAATTTGATGTCGGAAAACATTTTTACACTATGTACTTTTCCCACTAATCTCTAAATAAATTTACTCATTTGGAGTTGGTAGATTGTTAGAAATTTAAGTATTACTGAGAAGATATAGGCAAAAAATGATTAAGAAATATTTTTATTGAAATTGTAATAACCTTTAAAAATTACTTGTTTGGGGATGCTAGTATTTTTATGGTATATGATATCTTTCATAAATTTTCAAAACTAATATCCATAATAATTGTTGTCATCTGGCATCCTAAACTATATAAACATTCACCAAAATGAGTAAATTATTTTGAAATATGTTTTTATAGTCAAATATTTCTATATATAACTTATTCCGCTTCCATTGGAAGAAATACACTGGATTCTTATGTTTAGTCAGTAACCTCATACCATGATTTAGCCAATATTCATAGATCAAACTTTCATAAAAAAATATTATGAAAACCAATACTAAAACAATAAATTTGAATTTTCTCTATAAAATAATAAATATGAAACATTAAAAATTTACAATACACTTAATGCGTGGTCAGTTTAATTTAAATCCATGCATTAGATCCAAAAAATATAAATTTAGGGTATCCAAATTGATTGTAATTATCATCTAGTTATTCTTTAAAAAATAAAATAAGTAATAAAAAAGAAAAATATATTTTATATGATTAGATTGTAGAGTTTTACCCCTGCAATATAGGAATCAAAATAAGTCTCTTGTATGTTATTTTATTCTCTAGTTCCTTAGTTAGGTCATCATTTTTCTTATCAATTTCTTCCAACCCCATAGTTATTTATTCCATAGAAATGAATATGATATTAGTGAATACAAGTCATTTTTTAGGGTTGTATGATTATATAGTAATAATATAAATTCCATAAGAAAATATGTTTAGGTATTAAATTTAATGAACACAATAGATTTTTTTTGTATAGATGGATTATGAAAATGTACCTCATGTATGTATTGACAACTGAGAGTCCCATCTATTCAAACATAGGAATCTCATTTATACTCTAGAGACCAACAATGTATCTAATGAAATTTCCAAAAATTTATTATTCATATGTAATTTAGTACACATATAAATCATTTAACATGTTTTTTTCATGAAAGTGACTCCCCAAGATTCCATGGTATACTTCTCTTTGAATAATACAATAGCGTGTGTCGTAGGCAACTTCGAGTTCTTACACACCAAAACCAATCAAACTAGCCGTTATGAATAGTAATAACCACTTTTTGAAATATTATAAATTTTATTTTTCAAAATGGAAATCATTTTTGGATTTGGAATATCGAAATTAGCGTATGGTAAATTTTAGGTATTTTTCTAATAACTTTTAATTTTAGATGAATAGTGAAAAACACTGAGTTATTAGTTAAAACAGACTTTTATTTAAATAATTATTTATTTTAATTAAATTTATTTTAGGTCAGCATAGATACATAATACCTATATATGTTCAATTTATTTCATTGAAGTCAATTTATTTTAATTTTAGATATATAAAATTTTATCGAACAATTTACCGTCTTTTACCCACCTCCTTGGAGATTTTGCATCTTTTCACAAAACCTAATTTTACCGTTTCTGTGAGTGGAATTTCAAAAATCTGAGAGACATGGTTGATATTAGTAAGTAAAATGTGTTTCATTGAGATGAAATAAATATTTTGTTAATAGTTACTTTTGCTGTATTTGGTCTAATTATTCTTATCCAATAGAATTAGGACATGTTTTAGGGTAAAAATAATATCATTTTTACCAATAATTACCCTATTTACTTTTTTACTTGTATTTACCATAGATAAAAGTAAATAGGGTAATTATTGGTAAAAATGATATTATTTTTACCCTAAAACATGTCCTAATTTTATTGGATAAGAATAATTAGACCAAATACAACCTTAGGAATAAAATATGAACCTATTTGGTCCAGTTGGAGTAGATTAGGACATTTGTTATTATTTAATTCAAAGAAGAGTTAAAAGAGTTGAAATCAATGTTTAATAACTAAAACATTTTTAATATAGGGTTATACATAAGATAAATTTGATTATAAATATTCATTAGAAAGATAAAAATATTTCCTATATAATGATATTTTATTTATTATTTTTTGAAATTAAATAATTTAATTTATTTATGACACAATGGTGATGTAGTAATTACCTTTTTAATGAAATATTAAAATAATTGATATTATAAATACCAAAATAAATATAATATGATACTTTTTATGAATTAAACTAATTTTATAGGTTAATATGACATGTTAGGATAGATTTAATTAACTTTTTTTGATGTAATAATTCTGTTATGATTTTCACAAAAATCAATTTTCCATATTGTGTCAAAATTGACAGAAAAGAGTTTTTAATACAAATATTATATTATTAATTGATATTCTATTCCTAAAAATATAAGGTTCTGCCAAGAAACTTATATAATTATAGGTGTATCATTAATGAACCACTTGGGGTTCTCTTAGAAGTATATAGTATGTTTATTAACCATATAATATAAAAATACAAAGAGACATGGTAAATGTCAAACTAATTATCTAAGAGTTAAAACCTAAATATAAGGTTAATGTAGTGACGAAAACCTGTCTAAAACATATTGGTTGAGTGTTTTGAGACCCGTATACACTTTAGCCTAGAAATAAATTAGTTTGGAGCCATTATAAACTGAATATGAATTTATTATAAAATAATATTTCTTGTTTTTTATACGGTGCCCCTCACCCCTTTTATAAAAAGGCACTCCCCCTTCTCTCAATTTAGCACATTCAATGCCATGTGTCTCATCCAAACCCTGACCAAATAATCTTTCAACTATCCTCCATTCAACCTAGAATCCTTATTTTTATCAGAAAGAAAACCTAAGGAGCCCTTTTGATCAAATCAAAAGGAAGAACCCGAAGAAGAGGTATTGTTTTCACCACCCTCTTTCAAGTTCTGTTCTTCTTCCACTTCTTCATTCTTTGTTTTTTCCATTCTAAAATAATAAATCATGTATATTCTATATTCTGGGATGTTATTATAAATATTTTACAACCATATTCATTATTCTATTCGTCAATTGAATGACATGTCACCATACCTGCATACGTACGACTTACCGTTTCCACGTCGTGGTGTAATTGTTATTCAATACATTATTATTTGGATGGGTTTAATAATGATGTGTAATTGATGTAAATAATAAATATAGCATTATTATCATTCTGTATATATAATAATACATCCAATTATATATTATTTTAATATCAAAAGAATGATATTCTCGCTCGTGCATACGTATGGTATATCGTCTCCAGGAACGCGATGAGATTCATTCCCCATCATATCCATTCAAAAATAATTTTCATTTGATGATTAAAAATAATGTTTAAGGACTTGATATCATTATGTATATTAATATGATACGTCCTATCCGTAATAAACATGGATTACATAACAATGCGTATAAAGGAAAAATAATCAGTTAACACCAGAAACAATCCTAATACTAAGATATTATTAACAATGCAATGGTAAAAGATCATATATGTTATCATATTAATGTATATAATTATTCTAAAATTTAATAACAATTATTTCACCATTCTACAGAAGTTTAACCTACCCTCATCCAAGGACAAGTACAAGGTAAGAGTTTATTTCACAATCTCTTTATTATCTGAGGTTGTTTTTACATAAGTATCAACTGGGACCCCTTTATCATCCACATCAATGTTTCTTAAAAATTTATTTCAAAACATATTTAATATTTAGTAGAAAATGGGTTAAAGTCATTTATACCCTTTTTTGGCTTTTTATAAAATGTGTATAAAGGAATCTTTCTATCATTTTCCAAACAAGGTCCTTTTTAACCTTTTCGACCAAATTAAGGTAAGAATGTTTTTTTAACTTATACGGTGGGTGAGAATATTTTCCACCATTATAGAATAGTCGAAGCTTCCCTTACCAGATTATAAGAATATTTTCAATGTAATGGATTTCTTTTATAATTATGTGACTTTTAAATTATTTCAAAAAAGAGATATTTCTCTCAAATAGATTTGATTTCATCCATGTCAACATCCTTTGATAGATTTTAAGCTTATTTGAAGTTGATTTTTATGAGACAAACCTTCTATATTGTATTGAATTTTTTGTGATATTTTTTACTGTGGATGTGTTAGTTCATACCATTTATGGTTTATGGATAAAGTATTGATATTTTGTGTGCTAGTTTCAAATACGAATGATTATATTATGTTTTAACCTTTTCATATGAGGAATGCATTGGACATAGTAAGTGATGGGTGTAGCCTGCTTTAGCTCCTAGATGCATTAGTAGGTATCATGAGACAAACCAGTGTCTTGGCACAAGGCCTTGACAAAAAATTATTTGTAGTCTTTGCACAAGGCCTTGACTATATGGTTATGATAGTCTGGCATTATGCCTTCCATAATTATAAAACTGGTTATTGATATTGCATGTGATTATTCGATTTGTATAGTATCCATGTGAATAAGTAAATGGAATTATTTCATTTTACATTTTCCATATTATGGTTATGTTCATCTTTAAAAGGCTTTTGTTTTAGTTATACATTGCCTTAAATATTTATGTTTATTTGTGAATGTTTCCGATATATTGTTATCCTTACTGGGTATCTGAGCTCACCCTTTTCTATGTTTTATTTTTCCCATGATATGAACATGTATTTTATCAATGGTCTGCAAGGATAGTATGAGGGGATATGAGTGTGGTCTATGGAGACAAAATGTTGTTGTAGTTTTCACATTAGGATGTAATGTAAAACTTATGAATATTTCTAGTGTTTACAAGGATACTAAATTGATCAATCTCTCGAGACATGATATTTTGTGATCATGCCAATGATACGTAATAATGCACCGATTATGGGTCACTGGGGTCAGGGTGTTACAGTTTGTATCAGAGGATGTTTAGTAATAAACCATGGACGCTAGATTTAGGTAAACTCTGATTAGATCCCATAGCCCTAAGATATACATTGAGGATTAGTATATAAGAACTTCCTAGAATCTTTTTATTGTAATGATTTTGTGAATTTTCATAGAAATACATCCTTTTCTGGATATGAGTAGGTAGAGGTGGCTCTGGCATAGATGTACCTAGGGGTAAAACCTGAAAACACCGCTTTGAGAAAGACTCAAACGGGAACTGGTGCAGGAAAATGGGCCTTGCTGCACTCTTGGTTATGACAATCCTGGGGGATATGATTAGGATAATTATCATTTTATTTACAAACCATTATGAAGGGTTATGAGTATATAAAGCCTCAAAGAAAACATTGCTATCATTATGGATTATATCCACATACTGTTCAATTTATGTTAAGTGTTTTTCGAGTATGGAATTATGTATTTCGATTCATAAACTAATCTAGTTTATGCCATTGTTTAGAATGGGCACCTAGTGGAAGGAATGGAAACTGTATCAATGCACAGACTCCATTAAGGGATTTCCCTCCTTCTGAAGATAATTATAGTGGAGCTAGTGATACAACTGGTGCTGATCACCTTATCACTATACTGTGACACCTCACTCAGGTTATGAATAATAACCTTACTCATATGGAGCACCCTGATTCGCATCGTAGAGTATCAATGTTAGAGCGCTTTATGAGGCAACAACCACCAACGTTTAATGGGGGAACAAATCCACTAGTATCTGATAAATGGATCAATTCCTTAGAGAAAATATTCCATGCCTTGGAGTGTAGCGAAAGGGGAAAGGTTGTCATGGTAGTTTACCGCCTCACTAGAGATGCTGATCAATGGTGGTCCTTGATTCAAAATACAAAGGAAGATGAAGAAGTATCAATTATGGAATTGAGGGAGTTTAAAGAAATTTTCATAGAAAAAATACTTTCCTCATGACCATTGAGTAGATATAGAAAGGGAATTTCTCAGTCTGGGGAAAAAGGAAGATGAGATTGTCACAAAGTATGAAGCTATCTTTACAAGGTTACCGATGCATGCAGTAGATTATATACGTAACTCGAGGAGTAATATTGATCGTTTCTTTGATGGGTTAAAACCATTTATCTGTAGAGCACTAATATCACAATATTTCTCAACATATGAATACACTGTCTCAAGTGCTATGAAGATGGAAAAAGTATTCTCTAAGTCTTACGACTTTAAAGGAAAGCAAGATAAGTAGAGATCTGCTGATCACTCTGGAAATGGAAATAAGGTGAAGAAAGGAAAAGTTGAATATCCATCCTACAGTAAATGTTGGAAGAAACAGCCTGGTACTTTTCTAAAGGGTATGGGAGTCTGTTACAAGTGTGCTGAAAAAAGGCCACCAAGATCGTGATTGCAAGGGGAAGAAATAAGCTACCGATGTTTAGTGCTACAATTGCAGGGAGATGGAACATTATTCAAATGAATGTCCTAAGTGTCAGGGAAACTTACCTCAGAAGAGGCCAAGGGATCAGGGCCAAGATTATGCTATCACAACTACTAAGGTTTAAGCTCTTAAAGATGAAGTGGAAAGTAATTTAATGGTTTCCTCAAGTTTACCCAATACATTATTTGATTCTGGATCATCGCATTTTTTCATATATTCCCATTTTTCTAAGAAAATTAGATATTTTCAATTTGATTTAACAAGGGAGTTGTCAGTCAAAACTCCTAAGGAAGTATCATTGCAACAATGTATTGTGAATTAGTTCCCATTAGAGAATATAAATGTTCTTTATCTACTGATCTCATCGTTATACCCATGATTGAATTTGATATAATCCTCGGTATGGATTGGATTTCAGAAAATGATGTGAAAATTTATTGTAAGAAGAAGGAGGTAACAATTTTTAATGATGACAAGGACTATCTTATCTTTAGAGCAGAAACATCACCACCTAATTCGTATCTAGATTCACCCCTAGTAGCTCAACTAAATTAAATTATTGGGGAGGAAGAGACTGAAGTTACTATGGATGAGGAAATGAATGTTTGAATAGATGATGTACCTATTGTGAAAGAATATGATGATTTTTTCTAGACCATTTACCTGGACATCCTCCAGAACGAGAAATTGAGTTTTCCATTGACTTAATTATGGGTTCAAGGCCCATATCGAATACCCGTTATAGAATGGCCATTTTGGAATTAGTGTAACTAAATAAACAACTAGAGGAATTGAGTAATAAGGGATTTATTCACCCCAGTGTTTCTCCATGGGGAGGCTCTGTTCTTTTTGTTAAGAAGAAAGATGGATATATGAGGTTGTGCACTGACTACAGGGAGATCAATGCTATAAAAATAAAGAAAAAGTATCCCCTGCCTCACATTGATGATTTATTCGACCAACTTCATGGAGCTCAATACTTTTAAAACATTGACCTTCGATCTGGATATCATCAGTTGTGTGTGAATAAGGAAGACATTCCAAAAACAACATTTCGTACCAGGTATGGGCATTATGAGTTTATAGTAATGCCTTTTGGATTGACTAATGCACCATATGTCTTCATGGATCTAATGAACATATTTTTAGGGAATATCTTGAGGTCTTTTTAGTGGTATTTATTTATGATATCTTGGTATAGTCCAAAAGATACGAAGATCATGAAAATCACTTGCGCATCATTCTGAAAACCTTCATAAGAAATGAAAAATACGGGAAGTTTAGAAAGTGTGAATTCTAAATTTAGAAGATTTCTTTTCTTAACCATATTTTCTCTAAGGATGGAATCTTTGTTGATCCTTCTAAGACAAGAGCAATCATATAATTGCCAGCACCAACGAGTATAACTTAGGTACGCAGTTTTATTGGTTTAGAAGGTTATTATCGATGTTTCGTCCAGAATTTTGCCTTATTGGATAACATATTAACGAAGCTCACACGTAAAGGGGTTAAATTTTTATGGAGAAAATATTGTGAAGGATGTTTGGAAGAACTGAAGAGAATATTAGTAAATTCTCCTATCTTGACTCTACCATCGGGGAATGACGGGTTCGTTATTTATAGTGATGCATCAAAGAATGGACTTGGTTGTGTCCTTATCCATAATGATATGGTTTTTGCCTATGCATCACAATAGCTACAAATTCATGTCCAAAACTATCCTACTCATGATCTTGAGTTAGAAGCTATAATATTTGCTTTGAAGATATAGACATGTTATCTCTATGGTAAAAAATGTGAGATATATACCGATCACAAGAGTTTGAAGTATATTTTCTCACAGAAAGAACTCAACATGAGGCAAAGGAGAAGGTTTTATCTACTAAAGGATTATGATTTCTCTATACACTACCACCCGTGGAATGCAAATAAAGTGGTAGATGCTTTGAGTAGAAAGGATCATGGATTTTTGAACAAGATGAGTGTTGAAAGGGATCCTATTTTCATGGATATAGTGAAGATGGATATGGGAATAACCATGCAAGGTGAAACATCGATACTTTTTCAAATGGTTGCCAAACCATCTTTACTAGAAAGGATAAAGAGTTCTCAAACCAATGATGAAGAGTTTCAAAAGAAGATTAATGCTTTGAATGATGGGAGATTGAGTGACATTGTGTATGAAGATGGAATTTTGAAACTTGGGAAGAGACTATGTGTCCCTAACATAACTGATCTAAAAAGGGAATTGTTGGATGATGCTCATAGTTCCAATTTCTTTATACACCCTAGGAGCACCAAGATGTATAGAGATTTGAAGGAACATTTTTGGTGGGACAACATGAAGAGGGATATTGCTGATTTTATGTAAAGATCTATTTTGTCAACAAGTGAAAGCTGGAAGGCAACAACCTAGAGGAGTCATGCAGCCTATTCCCATACCTGAGTGGAAATGAGATAATAATACGATGGAAATTGTCATGGGACTACCAAATACTCCTAGAAATAATGATAAAATATGAGTCATTGTTGATCGTCTTACCAAATCAGAACATTTTCTTGTTATAAGAAAAGATCTACCACTTGAACATCTAGCAAGACTATATATTAATGAAGTTGTGAGACTTCATGGAGTACCCCTATCGATTGTTTCTGATCGTGATCCACGTTTCACATCAAGATTCTGGAAATGTCTTCAGAAGGCCTTGGATACTGAACATGGTTTGAGCACTGACTACCACCCTCAAACAAATGGACAATCAGAACGAACTATTCAAACCTTAGAAGACATGTTTAGATCCTGCTCACTTGACTTTCAAGGTATGTGGGATCAATATTAACCTATGGTAGAATTTTCCTATTACAATAGCTTCCATTCAAGTATTCAGATAGAACCATATGAAACATTATACGGAAAGAGATGCCGCACACCAACCTGTTGGGATGATGTTGGTGAAAGAAAACTCATAGGCCCAGAACTTGTGGAGGAAACTATGGAAAAGGTGAAGGTAATCCAAACCCACATCAAAGCAGCTCAATGTAGGAAAAAGAATTTTGCCGATAATTGAAAGAAGGATTTTGAATTTCAAGTTGGTGATCATGTATTCTTGAAGGTATCTCAAAGGAAGGGAGTTATACGTTCTGGTAATAAAGGAAAATTGAGTCTTAGGTACATCGGCCCTTTCGAAATTATAGAACGAATTGGGGCTGTAGCTTACCGTTTGGAAATACCGCCAAGTCTCTCCAAAGTTCACGATGTGTTACATGTATCACTGTTGATAAAATACATGCTTGACCCAACGCATGTGCTATTCTATGAGGAATTGGAATTGGAACTCGATCTGTCTTATTGCGAAGAGCCTGTTGGGATTCTTGATATCCGATAACAAGTGTTGAGATACCAGACGACTCGTATGGTAAAATTTCTATGGAGAAACCATAAGATGGAAGAGGCAACGTGAGAACCCAAGGAACTTACGATGAAGAACCACCCGAGTCTTTTTATGTAGTAATATTATTGAAATTTCAAGGACGAAATTGTTTGAAGGAGGGGAGAATGTAACACCCCAAGCTTCCACGATACCCTTCTCATTGAATAATACAATAGCATGTGTGGTACACAACTTCGAGTTCTAACACACCAAAACCAATCAAACTAGCCGTTATGAATAGTAATACCCACTTTTTGAAATTTTATACATTTTATTTTTCAAAATGGACTTAATTTTTTGATCTAGAATATCTAAATTAGCCTAGGGTGGATTTTTGGTATTTTTCTGAAAACATTCAATTTTTGATGAATAGTGAAAACACTGAGTTATTAGTTAAAATAAACTATTTATTTAGATAATTATTTATTTTATTTATATTTATTTTAGGCTAGAATAGATACATAATACCTATATATGTTCAATTTAATTCATTGAAGTCAATTTATATTAATTTTAGATATATAAATTTTTATCGAACTTTTTACCGCCTTTTACCCACCTCCTAGGAGATTTTGAAAATTTTCACAAAACATAATATTACCGCTTATGTGAGTGGAATTTAAAAAATCCAAGATACACAGTTGATATCAGTTAGAAAAATTTGGTTCAATGAGATGAAAATAATTTTTGGTGAATAGTAACTTTTTACTTTTATTTACCATAGTTATAAAGTAAATAGGGTAATTAAAGGTAAAAATGATATTATTTTTCCCATAACACATGTCATAATTCTATTGGATAAGTATAATTCGACCAAAAACAACCTTAGAAATAAAATATGAACCTCTTTGGTCCACTTGGATTAGATTAGGACATTTATTATTATTTTAATTCAAAGAAGAGTTGAAAGAGTTAAAATCAATGTTTAATAACAAAAAAAATTTATATAGGGTTATACATAAGATAAATTAGATTGTAAATAATAATTAGTAAGATAAAAATATTTCCTAAATAATGATATTTTATTTATAATATTTAGACAATAAATAATTTAATTTATTTATGACACAATGGTGATGTAGTAATTACCCTTTTAATGAAATATTAAAATAATTGATATTATAAATACCCAAATAAATATAATTTGAGAATATTTATGAATTGATATAATTTTATAGGTTAATATGACATGTTAGAATTGATTTAATTAACTTTTTTCGAAGTAATCATTCTGTTATCATTTTCACAAAAATCAATATTCCTAATATTGTCAAAATTGACCTAAAAGAGTTTTTTTAAAAAAATATTATATTATAAATTGAAATTCTATTCCGAAAAATCTAATGCTTGGACAAGAGACTTATATAATGATATGTGTATCACTAATTTACCACTTTGGATTCTCTTGGAAGTATATAGTATATTTATTAACCATATAATATAAAAATACAAAGAGACATGGTAAATGTCAAACTAATTAACTAAGAGATAAAACATAAAGATAAGGTTAATATAGTGACCCAAAACTGTCTAAAACCTATTGGATGAGTGGTTTTTGACCCATACCCACCTTAGACTCCAAATAAATCAGTTTGGATCCATTATAAACCGAATATAAATTTATTATAAAATAATATTCTTAGTTTCTCTTATGGTTCCCCTCACCCCTTTTATAAAAGGGTACTCCCCCTTCTCTCAATTTCACACCATCAATGCCATTTGGATTGGCCAAACCCTGCACAAATACTCTCTCAAAAATCTTCCATTCAACCTATAAGACTTATTTTGATCAGAAATAAAACCTAATTAGCCCTTTTGATCAAATCAAAAAGAAGAACCCGAAGAAGAGGTAATTTTTTCACCACCCTCTTTCAAGTTCTGTTCTTCTTCCACTTCTTATTTCTTTGTTTTTGTCATTCTAAAATAATACCTCTAGTATCTTATATATACTGTGATGTTGTTATAAATATTTTACAACCATAATCAGTGTTCTATCCATCCATTGAATGACATGTCACCATATGTGCATACGTATGTCTTGTCGTCTCCACATCGTGGTGTAATTGTTATTCAATACATTATTATTTGGATGGGTATAATAATGATGTGTAATTTATGTAAATAATAGATATGACATTATTATTATTCTTTATATATGATATGACATCCAATTATATATTATTTTAATATTAAATGTTTTATATTGTCGCTCATACGTATGTACGGAATACCGTCTCCACGAACGCAATGAGATTCATTCCCCGTCATATCCATTCAAGAATAATTATCATTTAATGATTAAAAATAATAAATACATGATATCATTCTATATATGAATAAGATACAACCTATCCATAGCAAACACGACTTACATAACAAAGCATATAATGGAAAACAAATCAGTTAACACCAGAAACAACGATAATACTAAGATATTATTAACAAAGAAATGGTAAAAGATCATATATGATATCATATTAATGTGTATGATTATTTTATAATTTAATAAAAATTATTTGACCTTTATACATGATTTAAACCTACCCTCAACCAAGGAAATTTACAAGGCAAGGGTTTATTTCATAATCTCTTTATTATCTGAGGTTGTTTTTATGTAAGTATCTACTGGGACCTCTTTATCATCCACATCCATATTTTTTAAAAATGTATTTCAAAACATATTTAATATTTAGTGGAAAATGGATTAATGTAATTTATACCCTTTTTTAACTTTTTATAATATGTGTATAAAGGAATTTTTTTGTCATTTTCCTAACAAGGTCCTTTTTAACCTTTTCGACAGAATTAAGGTAAGAATGTTTTTTTAACTTTCAGGGCGGGTGCGGCTATTTTCTACCATTATTGAATCGTAGAAGCTTCCATTACAAGCATATAAGAATATTTTCAAAGTAATGGTTTTATTTTATAATTACATGACTTTTAAATGATTGAAAAAATGAGATATTTCTCTCAAATTGTTTTGAATTCATCCATGTCAACATCCTTTGATGGATTTTAAGCTTATTTGAAGTTGATTTATTATGATACAAAACGTACATATTGTATTGAAGGTTTTATGATATGTTTGACTGTGGATGTGTTATTTCAAAATATTCATGGTTTATGGATAAAGTATTGACATTTCGTGTGCTAGTTTCAAATACGAATGTTTATGTTATGTTTAAACCTTTTCATATGAGGAATGCATTGGACTAAGTAAGTGACTGGTGGATCCTGTTATAGCTCTTCGATGCATCGGTAGGTCTCATGAGAAAAACTAGTGTCTTTCCACAAGGCCTTGAAAAAACACATTTTCAGTCTTGGCACAAGGCATTGACTATGCGGTTATGGTAGTCTAGCATTATGTATTCCATAATTATGAATGTGGTTATTGATATTGCATGTGATTATTCAATTTGTAGAATGTCCATGTGAATAATTACATGGAATTATTTCATTTTATCTTTGCCATATTATTTTGAAGTTCATGTTTAAAAGGATTTTTTAGTTATACATTGCCTTAAATGTTTATGTTTATTTATGAAAGTATCATCTCTATTGTTATCCTTACTGGGCATCTGAGCTCACCCCTTTGTATGTTTTATTTTTCCCAGGATATGAAGATGTATTTTATGAATGACCTGCAAGAATGGTTTGATGGGATATGAGTGTGGTGTATGGAGTCAAAATGTTGATGTATTTTTTACTTTATGATGTAATGTAAGACTTATGAATGTATCTTTTGTCTCCAAGGCTACTAAACTAATCGATCTTATGAGAATTGAACTTTTATGATCATTCCAATGATACGTAATAATGCTCCGACTCTTGGTAACTGGGGTTGGGGTGTTACAATGATGTTTTAATGTTAATATATGATTCAGTGGAACTCACAGGGAGAATATAATCTTGAAAGGTCCTTTTATTTTCGTAGTCATTTCATTTGATTTTACAGATCTTAACTTTCGTTTCCCCATCATTTTATCAATATTTAATACCATAAATAACTTTGGACCTTATTTTATCATGTTTTATAGATTTTTCATTTGAAAAACAATTGTTAAGGACAGACCAAATATCTCTATATAATATTAAACGACCATGCTTTTGAATTTACAATAGCATCAATGACCGTTTTAATATATAGATCATCAAGTGGAACAAGCAAATAAATTCTTAGATATTATGTTAATTCAATCCCCACTGTCATATGATATTTTGGTATTTATTTGTTTTGTAACATGTATCGAAGTATATTATACACCATACCTCAAACAACACGGTATTAAATGGGTGCCCTAGATAAAAATCATATAAAACATCACCCTGTAAAATTTTAGTAATATAAATTATTCATAAGTTGGTTGATCCACATTAAAAATAAATACAAATTACAAAATTTATTACCTTGGGCAAGGTATACAGTTTTGGGGAACAACATGACTCAAATCAACTGAGGCCATTCAGATATTCTTGTGCTGATCTTTGTTCCACTGTCATTTCTCTTTGATCCTTTTTTATACATTGGTCCTAAAAAAATAGACCGGACGAAAATATCATGTGAAGAATATATTTTCACATGAAATCATTTCATAATATGATATGTATCTTCTTACCACTTTATCATCTTAAAATATTTTTTAGGTGAAACTCCAAAACTTATATCTATAACATGACAATATTGCTCAGACCACTTTAAAACCACTAAAATTAGTTTTACTTCAGGTATGGTCACTTTCAATTCTTATTTTTAAACCATATAAAAAAATATGAACATAAACATATACTTTTATATAATATTATTATAAAGAAAAAAATTACTATTACGTCATAATTACACAACTTTCCCATACCGCTTGTGTGTTTTCATTAACTAGTTTACCCTCTTTATTTGTGTGGGCCTCCTACCATAGCGTATGATGTGGGATAGATGTGGCTTCAAATTTTGATTCATAAATATTTTTATGAAAAAGGAATGTATATTTTATCATATAAAATAAAAATTTTATTATAGATTTAATATACATACCATTATCATGTCTATTAAAGTGTACCCCATCCTTGATTTGCGATAGGGGTACATTGGTTTTGATGCATGTTGTTTATTTTCAGCACTCCTTTTATATTTCATAAAATAACAATTTCTTATCAAATTAGAAGAAATAAATAATTTCAAATAATATATTATTCACCAAAATATGCCTAAAAGTATTTCTAATCATGACGACTAATGATTTAATTCCATATTTCATGTATTATAATGTGTTCCTTTGTAACTAGTGGGTGGGGATTTACATTACCCTCAACATCCCAAAGATGAATCTTGGTAAGAATGCTTTAGAAGACACTATGGGCTTCTCCAGTGTCAATTAAGACCTATTTCTTATAAAAAAACTACTAAAATAGAAATATTATACAATGGATAATGAAATGTAACCCATGTTTCATTGTATAATTTTCTGATAAAATATAAAATGTATATTTTAAAATTACATTTAATCTTCAAAAATGGTTTCCTCCGTTACAAGATGGACATGTCACCACATATCAATATCAATTGGAATATTCATTCTCATTGTGAGCCCATCATAACTAATTAATATTAACTTGTTGGTGTCACAATGTTGCCCACTTTGATTCTATCCAACCTCAAATTTTATACCATTTTTTCATTACTTGATATCATTAATAATAAAAGTAATGATACATTGTTCTTGTTTTTTCATCAACATCTTGTCGATCCCATAAAAATTTTATAGTCTCGTCATTAGTTGTCTATTCTTCCCCGATATTGGTAACATCATCATGTATATAAGTCATTGCTTGTAAGAGTAGTCAAACAAATAATTTATATTATGCTAATAAAATAGAGAAAACCTAATATTATGAGAAAATGTGTTGTATATTAATATACACTTTAACCTTCTCAGTAAACAATCATTATTTTCTTTAAAAGGTGAAGGGATTTATCTCCCCTATCAAGAATCCGAATCCCCTCCTTTTAGTCCTATATAATGTCTAAGATATTTTATATATTGGGACCTCTATGAAATTATTGTGATCTACCAATGGAAGGGCCACCCCATATTGTATTTTCATATGACCTTAAAGGTTTTTTGGTCTCTTGCAAGTCAACTGATCAATTCTTTTTTGCTAAGTCTGATACATAAAATACCTTAAATCCTTGGGATACCATTATGAATGGATAATCCTTATACCATTACACAATAAAATTCACCTTCATGAAGCCCATTTCATTAAATTTTACTGCACTCCTATTGTTAACCAATTTTCAATATAAGATCATCCCTTTAAATGTTGTATAATCCAACTCGTATATCTATTTGATGATGATGAAATATGAAATATCAGCATAAATTGTATTTATATCCTTGGAACAAAACATATAGATCTCCTTCTACTTAAACATAACTCCACTATTTTTCAACATATTTCAGTTATAATGTTTTATTGTATAGAAAAAATAACCGCTAATTAAAAAACACGTGTAAGATATAACATTTTCAGTTAGTCACTTAGATAGAAATAAAATTCATTCAACGTTTGTTTTTAGATTTTTAGATAACTCCTAAAAAATATGATCTCAAAATCATCTAATAAACTATTTATTCTTTATATTTCATATCTATCCTTCAACTATTGATGGATTAAAATGTATAAGAATTTATTTATGGGTTACCATGTATAGATCAATATCTTCATTTTTATCTAAAATGTAACGGTGATATTTATCCCACTCTATGATAGAAATTGTAACAATATCTCTTCTAGAAATCCCTTCACCCATAAGGCATCTGTTGCGAAGAGTATTTTGGAGACAAATGATATAAAAATATAAAAGGTAATCATTTCCGAATTCATCATCTTCTTCAATAATATATCATTCTTCACTAAAACCTTCTTGACAACTTCAATTCTTGATGTATAATTTCAAACTCTTTATATACCATTCAATGGGGTATATCCATCTGTAATAGACGGGACCACAGATTACAACATCTATATCCAATTGTATCATAAGGTGGACCATTACATTAATTAATAATGGTGGGAAGAACACCTCTATGTCGCATTATATGATTGCAACCTCCTTTATAACTGATTGGAAAATTCACCGGGTCTATAACATTACTGCACATGATTTTGAAAAAGGAGAGTCTGGTTAATGTATGTCATAGACTTTATGGAATAATTAAACATAAAGTGATGAGCTTGAAATATTACATCAAAACATGATAGTCATGGGATTTTAATCCCTGTAACATCAAATTATTCATTGGGATAAAATTATTGATATTTTATTAATACCCATATGGAACTTGAACACTATTAAAAAATGAATGAATAAAATTTTTCTTATCCAGATATAGTTCATGTTTCTAGTTGAAGAAAATTTCCCCTTTTATGCCTCCCTTGTGTGAAATCTTACCTTATCCCTATGTCAATCGTGTCAGACCTATCCTTGATTATATACTTTTTTTTCACAGGAACATTTAGTAACATGATAAAAACACTATCAAGTATTATATATATATATATATAAATTGTTGGTTCTAGGTGTTGCAGAAGCATACATTGGAGGGTGATATATTAATTTTTTAATAATTGTTTCCCGAAACTCAGAGCGAGGATCTCTCATGTCAATTTTATAATTAATTTATTTAATGAATGAAAAAATAAATACCCGGGCTTAGGAACTTTCTTCATTGATGAATTTTTATTGTCTGAAAAGGACCTTCCATGTTTCCATCAATTTTTTTGTTATGTTCCATGGTTAGAACCCCTCCAGAGGTGATCCACAGAAGCTCCACTGGTCTTCGAGAAATGCCACTCGTTCTCTGCATGCTAGTGTGGTGAAATGAATGACTTTCGTTGTTCATTCTTGAACGTTCGTTCTTCAATATTGAATAAATTCCCTCTTGGATTTCTCATTATTAAGAGGGATATATGAGGTGTATTCGATAGATAATTAATTTTTCTGCAACAATTATCTATTGGAAAACATGGAATTGGTTTCGAATGAATTACACAATAGAAATTACCGTCTATTTATAGAGCTGGAATTTTGGTTAAAAAATTTAATTGCATAACCGCTAATAAATAATATTATAACCATTAATGAAATCCCATGAAACAAAATTATAATATCATTATTATTATTTTATGGTCTTCCAAATTTCAAAAAATGGATAAATAATATTTATTGACTCCTAAATAATTATTTTACCACCAAAAATGGTCTTGGTCCACTCAATCTCCTCTTGTATTTATTAAACAAGAAAATAAATATTTTATTCTCTTAAACAAATATTTTATTCAAAAAATTGTAAATAAATATTTATTAAATATACAATAAAATAAAAAAATAAATTTTCTTCAGAATATGGTGAATAGATATTTATTTAATTTATATTGTCAATATAGCTTAAATAAAATTATTCCTTAGTCTTGGGAAAAATATTAATTCCATAATTAAATTCAAATAGAATTTAATCGAGACCACCTGAAAAACGTATTGTTTGACCCGCTAGCATTCTTAATTTTTGGAATTAGGTGGGCTTTCCTAAAGTACAAGATTTCTATATAGAAACTATTAAAGAAAACCAGGAGAAATAAATAATGTTTCAATGATAAAAAAACATTTGACCACTGGCTGGGTAATATAATCCCATATTCACAGAATATCATTATGTAGGTTGAATGAGGGTTTCATCAACTTATATTCTTGATACATCATTATTTTACTATCTAAAATAAAAAAGATGTTACACCATAGCCATGGAATTTAGGGAAATAATTCTATTTCAATAAAAGGGTTGAGATATCAACTTCTATAAATAGGGATATGAAAAATCCTTTCTTGACATATCCCTTTATAAAATTTAATTCAGGATGCACCCAACATACCCTACTTCCAATCAACATATGGCTTGATGGTTTTTGTTAGAAAATATAATTGTTTGAGTCATGGCTTGTATTAATGTTAGTCTTACAGTCTAAGAACCATTACACACACATGCAGATAGGAATATCAGATGACTTGAGAACTTGAGGAATTCCTGCCGACATGTCTTTTCTCAAAAGCTACTATATTAGAGATTACCAAGTACGGAACTCATGAAAATAATTATCTTATTCTTAGGAGTAAAATCACCTAATTGTCTAGAGACTATGTTTCATGCCATAGTATGTTATCCAACCATAGAACTATATTATGAATATTATCATCGCCCTTCAAGGTTCTCATCATATTGGATAACTACTATGACACTTTCAATGAAAAAAATAATATATGACATTATTAAATTATAGTCATGCATAAAAAATGAAAAATATGAAATATGATGTTTAATTTAATATTTAATACATCAAATATTCATGTAATCAAAATAAAAACAGTTGGTTCTAGGACAACAGCTCTAACAAACTCCCACTTGGACTAGAGCCAACTGCTTACGACTTTCAATCTGCTAGACCTCAGAAGAGAATCATGTTTCTACTATGTCATTGCTTTAGTCAAGGGGTCCACCGTGATTTCCTTAATAGAAATACATCATACTTCAACTTCACCTCTCTGATAAAAATCCCTCAAAAGATGATTCTTACAAAGTATGTTAATCATCTGCTGATGTGACCTTGGATCTTTTGCGAGAGTCACCACTATAGTATTATAAAAATGGAGTGTGATGGGATATTCAATACTTGGATCCACATAATGATCTTGGATGAAATTACACATACAAACATCTTCTCTAGAATCCTTAGAATATGAAATATACTTGGACTCTACTATAGAATATGAGAACATATTTTTCTTTGAGATTTTCCCGCTCACAACATCTTCATTCATTATGAATATGAATCTATTTTGTAACTTCATGTAATCTAGATATGTCTAGAAACTAGGATCTTCATATCCTCTAACGACTAGTTCGTCATCTCCTCAATAAACTGTGAATATATCCTTAGTATGTCTCAGATACTTAAGGACAGTCTTAACATATATCCAATGTCGGTCACCTAGACTAGAGTGATATATTAATACATCACATAATGTGTAGACGACATCTAGCCTAGTAAATAACATATCATACATTACTGAACCAATCACTGATGTGTATGGAATCCTTTCCATTATATTTATTTTCTCATCATTTTACGAACACATTTTCTTGGAAAGATAAATCCCATGTGACACTATAACCAATCCCATCTTGGATTGTTCCATACTAAATATATTCAGTATATTTTCAATGTATGTACTTTGAATTGGTCCCATAAACCTCTTGGATATCTCATGATGGATCTTGTTCTGAATAATATATACATTATCACCCATGTATTTCATAGAAATTAATTTATTCAACCATGCCTTAACAGACTATAAACTAGTATATCATTTCAGATAAGTAAAATGTCATCAACATATACTATTATGAAAATAGCTAAACTCCCACTAAACCATTTGTAGAAACAAGGATCACATTAATTTTTTAATAAATAAAATTCTATTATGGAATCATCAAAATGAATGTTCCATGACCTGAATGTTTACTTTAATCCATAAATGGATTTTATAGCTTTTATATCGTATTGGAATAATTTGGAGTCAGAAACCCTTAATGTTGTGTCATGTAAGAATCTACCTGAAGGTTCCTGTTAAGGAAGAATATTTTGAAATCCATTTTCCAAATCTCATAGCCATGTTAAGCAGCACATTCTTATAGAATTGTGATGGATTTTAGCATTGAAACTGGTGAAAAGGATTCATCATAGTCAATACCATGACACTATTTAAACCCGTTTACAACCAGTCGAACCTTATAGGTACTAAATTTTCCTTCCATGTCTAGTTTCTTCTTGAATACCCATTTGAAACCATTAGACTTTACATCCACTGAAGGATTTACCAAAACCTAGACTTGGTTTTGGTACATGGAATCCGTTGTAGAATTCATGTATTCATGATACTCGGAAACATTTGTTCCCCTTAATACTTCCTTGTAGGTTAGAGGATCAACATTATCAACTAAAAGTGAGTCACAATCCTTGTTTAGTATAAAACCATACTGTTCTATTTCTCTAACTTCTCTTTTACTCCTAAATAGTTCTTGTGTCTTTGGAATAGTTTATTCTTCCATCGGTATTTGTGGAATATGAACCTATACCAAATCTTGTGTTCCTTGATCCTTAACTTCATCAGATTTTACCTCACTCACACTATGTATTTTAGATTTGTTCTGGATCTCAAGGAATATGGAGTGTCTTTCCCCTATTACCATTTTTTCCAAGGGGTCGTATTGGTAATATCCACTTGTTTCCATGGGGTATTCTATAAAGGTACACTTTGTGCCTTAGGGTGAATTTTTTTACCTTAAGAGGCCATAAAAAAAGCTTCGCTTCCCCACACATGTAAATTTAATAGCATGTTTTTTCTTCCACTTATAAATTCATATGGAATACAATTTATCAATTTAGTTGGTACTTGGTTTAGTATGTGTGTTGTTGTTTGTAATGCATATCTCCAAAAGGCCAATGGAAGACTTGCATGAATCATCACTGATTTCACCATGTCCAATAAGGTTCAGTTCCTCCTTTATGTTATACTATTACACTATGGTTTGTAGGGAGGAGTGAGTTGGGATAGGATCCAAAACTTTCATAAGTATTCAATGAAGTCTTGATGAAGATATTTTCCACTGCGGACTTAGTGGAGTTTCTTAATCCTCATTCCAATTTGGTTCTCAAATTCATTCTTGTATTCCGTAAATGTATCAAAATAATCATAATTGTAGCACATTAATAAAATATATCCATATCTACTAAAATAATAATTCAGAGTTATGAACTATGAGTACCCATCACTTATTTCAATAGGTAATAGTCTACACAAATTAGTATAAACTAATTAAAGAAGCTATTTTTCCCTTTCACCATTACCTCGAAATAGAGATTTGGTCATTTTTTCTTATAAACATGCATTGCATACACCAATTTGTTTTAGTTTGAAAGAATATAAATATCCATCTTGAAGAAATTTTGTTAAGCATTTTTCATTTACATGACCTAGATGGTGATACTATTGTTTGGTGTGGTATGATTCATGCGAAGTAACTTATTTATTTATTTCCATTACTTGGTTCATGTAATCCAACATGTACAGACTATTATGTTAACATGATTTACCATAACAAAGGATATCTTTATAAAATAAGAAACATTTATTACCATAAATGAAAATGAATCCATATGTATATAGTCTTGATATAGAAATATTGTTTTTGGTAACTAAAGGATCATTATAGAAACCCTTTAAAACAAAGATCAATAGGATTAGAAATGTGAGCTAATATTCCTCCATAGCTACCAAAATAATTTTATATCCATTGGATAATCGTAGATCTACCTACCCTCTATCAATTTTTTTTAATCCAATTGAATACTGTATTTGAACTCATTTTTGAGCACCAGAAGTTATAACTAATAACACATCTGCAGAAATAGATAAATTTCACTTGATAAAAAATGAACTTGAAGCTTCCCCTTTATTTTTCAGCTTAGTGGATTTATTTCTTCTAGTGTCCCTTCTTGCCACATGAGAAATAGTAAGTATCATGTTCCCTTATTTCCACTTTGATATTCTTATTCATGGAAGGGTGGGACGATGATTTGACCTTAAATAACTTTTCATTCCCTTTCAATTTTTTCTTGATATGGATAAAATGCTTTCTTCACCTCATATATTTAAATAATTGGGGAATGAGGGTAAGTATATCTCTCAACGACTTCTCAGGGTTGTGCACATTATAATTCACAACATAATTGGAGAAGATCTGAGGGAGTGATTCTTGAATAAGATCGATGCCCAATTATTCTATAATTTTATACCCTCAAACATATATGCGCTAATTATATACAATGATATTGACTACGTGAGGCCCCGTTGGAGAACATTATCCTTGCATACTCTGAAAGAGAACCTTGGAAATTTCAAAGCATTCACGTATAGATCTCTCCAGGTAAAGACCACAGAGGTGCTCAAACATGCTATACACATCCATGTTTTTGTGAGACGTCATTAGGTCACTAGACATATATGAATGCATAAAACATAGAATTTCGTCTACATAATAAATATATTTTGTATAGAATAGAAACTCTTCATAAATCACATCTTGAGTTGCAGGATCATGCATTGAGTATTCTATCACAAAAGATTTCCGTTCATGGTGGAGAACAAGCCAAAGGCATCTGAACAACTCTATGAAGTTACTATCAGTGATGAAATTGTCTCCATCCAATATTTTTTGTAGGGATTGTGATCCTGTCATTTAATTCTACAATTAAAATGGGAGATTATTTGTACATTCCTTGATTACAAATTTTGTGATAAATAACTAATGGATTTTATTAAATCTCCCACAATTTTATCAAGTCCTAATTTCCCTCACCATTAAATTGGGAATGTCTAGTATCTGGGACATTATAGTGTTAATGATCCATATTACCATTAACATAACCCCCAAACGGGTTGGTCAATCTATTTTGAAGGTATTTATTTATTCAATCCTTTTCCATATGCTGGTTTGTAGCCCCTTGATCTATAGAGTGGTCTCCCCAAACCAGAAAACATAACTTGTATTTTCTCTAAACTTGCCTCCAAATTACAAAAAGTCTACAAAAGAATAATACACTTGATGAAAAATGAGTTAGTAATCCCGGATTCTTTATAAAAACCCCCTTATAAAAGTATGTGTCCCAACAAGGGTTGGTAAAACACATAGTTCTATTGAGTTTTGTTCACAGTCAACTAATAGAAGGCTTAGTCTGACTTAATATTAGATTGATGGATTTTATTTTGTTATTCATAATTGTTTAAATGCTTTATCCTTTACATGCATTTTTAATATTTAGTGGATGTTTACTTAATTAATTAAGCATGTTTAGATAAAACATTTACACGGAATCAATTTTATTTAAAGTCGATATTTTTATATTAATTCATTCAATTATTTGATCACGGTATTGCATCAACAAATGTAATTTTAATGCATTAGTCAGAAAATAAAAAATAATTAAATGACCTGATCATGAGATTATTTAATGGTTTATTTAATGAGAAAACATTAAATCAACCTATGTCGAAGGGGAAATAACTCTCTATGATGGACTTATCATGAGCTACAACAGTCCATGTGTCTGCATTTTTATCACCGAGTTGGCATCATTATAGTTCTATCTTGAACCATCCCCCTAGACCTTGGAATTCTCTATTAATTACAATTGTTTATTACTCACATACAGGTAATGGGGACCAAATGATTGGTTAAAAGGAATTAGATAAATATCCTTCTACTCCCTTGTCCTACACAATAATAGATGGATGGATGACTCATATTCTATCATTTAATTTAATGTTTAATAATTTAAAAACCATGAAATAAATTTAATTAATTAAATTCCAACACATACACTAGTCTTGGTCAAGATCATGAACAATCACACATGAAATGAATATGAAAAATTAAATGACTAGTATTAATTTCATCATTCGTTCTTTTATTATTTATGATAAATGTGCTTTCATTTAGTAATTAGATTATATCTCAATGGTAATATGATATTATGGGGATATTCCCATTATTAATAGGATTCATGGAAAATAAATGCCAGAACCAATAATGACATATTAATTAAAATGAATTAATTTGGAGTTTAAAATTATTTAAAACCATTATTAAATTGTCAAACAATTAATCATTTGCTAATTAATAAAATAAGGTTTTAATTCCTTAATGTCAAATTTAATGTAATTTTAGTTTTTTCCATTAATGGGAGACTACATGGCATGTACATGTAGCTACACGTCCTGTAACTCATTTTCTGTATATCCAAGTCACATGCTTGTGGCTTCAGAGTGTTGACTCGGCTAGACTACATGGGGTGTACATGCCAATTAAACAACATGTAACCACTTTCAGTGTTCCAGGTTGGCCTGGTCAACATGAAATGTGAAATAAAATAACAACATGTAATTAATTAACCGAGAGATCAAGATACCTTCTACATAGGAATATAATGTGTGCTTTGGCCACATGTCATGTAACCCAGTTTTACCAGTCAATGATTTCGAACATCTGAGTGGCATCTCCAGTTGTTATTTATTTTTTATTAAACCATTATGAAAATTAAACACTGAAAGGAAATGATTAATATTTCAATAACATGTTAATTTAAATTGAATTAATGAAAGAGTAACATACAAAAATATCTAAACACAATTACAAATAGATCAAAAATCAAATAACTAAACATAAATTTAAATGTGACCCCTATGATACCAATTTTGGGTTCCAAGTGTAGTGGAAGAATGCGTTGGTGGGTGATATGCTAAAAATTATTTTAATAATCATTTTCTAAAACCAAGATAAAGGATCTTTAACGTCAAAATTTTAATTTATTTATTTAATGTCAGAAGAAATAAACACTCACGATTTCAAACTTTATTTATTGATGATTGTTGATTGTTATAAAAGGACATAATAGATTACCTCCACTGTGCTTGTGAGGATCCAAGGGTACAATCCATCTAGAGGTGATCCACACATGCTCCAACGGTCTCCGAGAAATGAAACTCATTTCGTTGGTGCTAGACCAGTGAATCAAATATCATGCATTGTTCGTTCTTGATGGATCGTTATTCGGTCATTATGAAATTCTATCATCGATTTATATTTCTTGATATTGATTTAGGGGAGGCTTCGGGAGAGAATTCATTGTGTGCAATAATTCTTTATTCCCAAACATGGAATTGATTTTGAATGAATTACACAAGAGATGTAGCAATATTTTTATAGAGATGGGATTTGAGTTACAAAATTTAATTTTATAATAGTCATTAAATATAATTATAACTATTAGTGAAATCCCATGACGTATAATACTAATAGTATTATTATTTGGTGGTGTTAAATATTTCACAAAATGGATAAATACTATTTACCCACTCGTAAATAATTATTTTATCACCGGACACGATCGTGGTCCGTTCGAACACCTATTTTATTTATTGAACACCCAAATGACTATTTTATTATATTTAATTAATATTCTACTCATAAACTAGTTAATAAATATTTATTAAGTATTCAATAAAATTAATAAATAAGTTTTATTCACAATCTTGTGAATAAATATTAATTTAATTTATGTAATCAATATAATATAAATAAAATTATTCCTCATTCTTAAGAATAATATTTATTCAGTAATTATAATCAAATAGAGTTTAATACAGACCACCAAAAACACATAATGTTTGAAACAATAGGATTCATCCTCATTGACATTATGCGATCTTTCCTAAAGAACGAGATTACAATCTAGAAACTGGTCAAGGGACCCAAGAGCAAGAACTTAATGTTTAAATGAAGACCACCACAGACAAATTCTCACTATGTAATATAATCCCTTTATCATGTAATCACATCAAGTAGGTTGCATGAAACTGTCATCAACCAATATGCTTGATAATTAAATATTTGACTATCTGAAATAAACTCGTCATTTCACCATGTAAATAGAATTTAGGGTGACAGTTATATTTAAATAAAAAGTTCAAGATATCAAATTCCATAATTATTGAAGGGAAAAATACTTTCTTTAATTATTCATTAATAACATGTCATTCCTGATACACCCAACATACCCCACTTCCGGATAACATAGGGAATGATGGTTTTGGTCATCAAATCTAAGTGCACTAGTCATGTGATGTATTATTGATAATCTTAAAGCCTATGGACCATTACAAACACTCACATATAAGAATATCCATTTTCACCAAAACTAGTGGAATTTATACTGGTGGGTTTATTTTCATAATCTTCCAACGTAGATATTTCTATGTGGAAACTTCATGAGAAGTATTCTAATCTTCTTATGAGGACTCACACCTGAAAATATACATACAATGTTTCTTATCATAGTCTGTTATCCAACAACATAACTTTTTTATTAATATTTTCATAGCACCTCAAGGTTCTCATCATAGTGGGGATTCACTATGATTATATCAATGTTAAAAATAGTCTAGAACATTATTAAATTATGGTCATACAGAACAATGAAAAATATGTAATACAACGTTTAATTTAATATTTAATACAAAAAATATTGATGTAATATAAATACAAACAATTGGATCTAGGAAACCATCTATAACATGTATGACATCAGGAAAATTTCTGATGTAAAAATAATTCTAGTATGATATATCAATGAAAATCGATCTCCTTTTCCAACCAAATTTCATATTGATTTTCAAAAATGGTTTACTGAAAATAGTGTCAATATCATTTACATTATCGAACAGTTGATCACCCATTAGTGGAGATGATGTTGTACTTTGTTTGTTATTCCCATTGAATATTATCTCATACAATCAGTATTTATATCATTAAGGTAAAATTACTTGATATCCTAAAAACACAGTCTTTGAGGATTGTTTCATCAAAACAGAGTTTATTGATTATTCAAAAATTTGGACACCCCAACATTCTTGTAATAATATAGCCTGAAAAAATTCCATAAGAAGAAAATTCAATTATCATCCCCTACATCATTGAACTATATATGAATTCTTAACTTCTAGGAGCATCATACATTATAAAAACTGCATCCCATATAAATTTCAGATATTCAATTAATGGATCCAAAACGACATGAATATCATCACTATGTTGTTTTGATCTAGATATAAGTAGAGAAAACCTAATTTATTTTCGCTTCATGCATAAAAATGGAGTACAGTAATAGTTTACCAACATAACTAGCCATGTACTATGAGAAATTCTATATATAAAAACGGATTTATTCCATCTATAAATAACATAAGATAGAAGTTTCTCATCACATTTCTAAATTTAGGATACTCACAATAATTTTTCTTCCACTGAGGAGGGTCTACTGGATGACATTGTTTCCAATATTTATTTCATCTATATGTTTTCCATGTCAATCTTCTCATGCTTTACTAGCATCCGTAAAGTCATATAAACCATTCAATGATATGAAATTTTCATAAAAAATTTGAAGGAATCTATTAATATTTTTTGTATCAATTCGTGCAACACTTAAGGAATTTTATGAGTGATTCATGGTGCATTAAAAATAATATTATATCATTTAGATAATCATGTATTTTTTAGAGACCACTCCCATTGATTATTGAATTCATATAGCATTATATGTTCAAAAAGTAATTTCATTTTCTTCTAGTATCATATAATTTAGGAGACCGTGTAGTTCTGTAATGCTGGTGTCACTCGATCCACTACCAACATTCAAATTATATAACCTTAATACAATTGATAGTATTCTATATTTTGTAAAACTTATATACAATAGTCTCATATCACAGGTATTTAAATTCTCAGAAAAAAATTGAACTAACACAAACGGTATATTTAATTTATATTTTCACTTTTTCCGTAAGATCTTTATCATCATTTACGCTCGTATTTATATCAAATGATATATAAACCATTGTATCATCCCAATCGGTGAGCTATTTAGTTTTACCCATGTTTAGTTCAACTTTGATATCTCTGATATATTATTTGACAAATTGAATTTCCTTCCACCTCCTTTGGTATAATTTATCTTAAACAGCATCAATGTAAAAATGGACAAAGTATTTGAGACTGGTCATATGAAAGATCAATTTCAAACTTAACGAACTCTTTAACTCCATATTTATACTCATTTTTCAAACATTTATAATGAATCCATTTTTAATTCATATCAATCCTACTTGGATCATAAAATATTAATTTTGTTTAAGAAATAAATAAATACACATAAGACATTCATAATCAAAAGATAAAGTTATAGATAATTCTAATAAGGTGAACACAAAATTTGAATGTTATCAATGATGATTTCTATAATGTTATCATTTTATAAAAGGGTTACTTGAAATGAAAAAACCTAGGGTAAACAAGTAGTTATTAGTCTAGGTTTCAGATTTTTTGGTGTGTGGGAAAAAATGGTGGTAATTCTAGGATTTCTTCTATAACCTTTTCAGATGGGTGTCAAAAAAGAGGGAGGTGTTGATTTTATTCTTTTTATTATAGGGTACATGGTGGTTCATGTGGTGTTTAATTGAAAATATAAGGGGAGCATTCGTAGAGCTAGAATGTTCAGGTGACCATCACCTGTTAGTGTCCAAATTTCATGTATGATTAATTTGAAGATTTATAAAAAATGTCGAGTAATTGAAATCATACGTGGTATTTGAGAACTAATAAGTATCAATAATCACTTGATACTTATTTCCATTAATTATGATATTTTACCAATGATAGGTAGCCAATTTAAGCATCAATTTTTACTCTCTCGTTTATTAACATTTTCCACGCTCTAATACCCTTTACATCATAAACATAGGCCATTAAAATTGATATTTCATGTATAATTATAAACTATCATATTAGAAATTTTAATAAAATATTTTTATTACTCAAAATAATCATGTAAAAACTTAAATTAATTCAATCATAAATAATAAATTTTATGGAGTACCATTATTATGATTATTTCTTGAAAAAATCCCCTTATAAAATCTTGTTTGTTATTTCCATTTAATTTCGACATGGATTTCAAAATTTTGCTAAACATTTCTTTCCTCGAAACATACATGGAAATGTAATCATCGGATTTTGACACAGGTTCGATGATCATTGAATTTCATTAAATGAATGGATAAAATGTCATCGATGACAAAAGTGTAATTGGATTCCATATTACCCTATTCTCATGATTACTATTCTATACTATGTATTATAGGGATACAAACAAATATATTTGAACTAAAACCCACGGATGATCCCATATTTAATAAATATTAGATTTATCAATATTAGGAATATTTTACACATCCGACAATATCCAAAAATCCTATCAATTTCCTTAAAAATACCACAAATAATTTCAATTAATAAATATTCCAAAAAATTTCATTATCTTTGATTTCACATAATTGAGATCTAAAAAATTCCAATTCCACCTATTACTAGTAGTGAAAGATGTTTTATAAATTTATTATTCCTAATACCCTATAGTATATAGTTTATTAACTCCATAGACCTGGTTATAACTAATCCCAATATAGGGATTCTAATAGACTTACTATCACATCAATTTATATCAAAGGATTCAAAAATATATTAAAGAATCTATTGAATCTCTGACGTTTTTGTGAATTCAGACATAAAAAAATAACCAATATATAAATTTACAATAAATGTGTTATTAAATATTTTTATGTTATAAATATTGAGACATGAAAGAAAAAATTTCAATGAATGGGTATCCTATTATGTAAATATATAAAATAATGGAAAACAATTATATGAAATTCATGACTGACTTTATTGACACCATGTGAGATTATCAATTTATATATATAAACCTAATTAGTTATAAGGCCACATAAAAATTCCATAAAAAAAATAAAAAAAATCATGGCCTTAATCCCAACAGATAACATTTTATGGAATCCACCACCGTAATGACACAGATCACTATAAGATATATTCCACATCTAGTAGTCAAAACCTTCAGAGGTATATCCAAAAGAGTATACTCATCCTTAATAAAATCCATACCAAATGTATGGTTATAAGATATTATAATAAACTTCATAAAATTCAACCACAATCTTAGAATCCTTTATTTTATTCAAGGGAAATGTGTTTTAAATTAGATATTTTTATTGCCGACTCTCAATCCATTTCTAATGATACACAATTGATCAAAATAATTGTTATATTTTTTTCATGGATTTATAGAAAATAAATAATATTAAAAATAATAAGAAAAATCATATAAATACCCACACACATGAAACGATGAATAAAATTTTCCTTACCCCTTATATTTAAGGTAATAAGATAAGAAAATGAATCTAAAAAATCATTTTATCAACATCTATATTAACGAAGGAAAACCCAATGAACCTTCAACCCTAGGAAACCCATTCTAATGAAAAAAAGAAGTAGATCAGTCTAAAACACTTGAAATTTCCCTTGGAATTGACTGGCCCATTATGTAACTATTTAATTTAGTGTAAGGTGAAAACATGTTGAATTAGAAAAATGATTTTGTTTCCTAAAATAATCAGAAGAACCCAATCCCTTTCAACTCTATTTGAACATGATTTAAACCTTACTGTATAATACCAGAAATTCTATACCATAAACCATATACAATAACATGATTATAACACAAATAACTAAAATTAAACACATACTAAACCCCTCTTAGAAACCCATTTAATAGGTCTATCAAATCATATATATGATTAATCAAAACCAAGAATTTATATTTAAAACAACATATTCTAATTTTTAACTCTATAAAAAATCATTCAATGTTTATTTTAAAAAAATTACCATTTTACCATTTAATCAAATAGTCCATTTAGAAATAAATTTTATAAAATCCTTGAATATTTATATTTATTTTTAAAACCAATTCATTAAATCAACTAAAAAACCATTTCATATAAATCAATGTAAAACAATAAATTTTAATTCCCAACCTATTTTTCAATTTCTGAACCCCAAAAAGATATTATTCATTTTAAAATATTCTCAATAACAATATTTAAAAACAACATTGATTTCTGAATATAAATAACCCAACTCCATAATTTTATAAAATTGTTTAATATACCTTCAAATTAGACATATAAAAAATGTAAAAAGAAAAGAAAAACACGTAGTTATTTATTTTATTAAAACTATAATAATTCTCATTAATGTTTTGGAACAAGTGACTAATAAACATATCATTGAAATGAAAATTATAAAATTCATTTTGTGATGCTATATTTATTATAATTAAAAAAAATAAATTTATTTCATGAGCCTATAATATTTAAATAATTAAAGTATGTTTAAATAAAATTTCAATGAAATCGATCAGATTTATATTTTTCACAAATTTATCCCAAATCATTAAGAAGAGTAATAGATACATGCTTTATATTAAATCTATTAATCAATTTACCTATACTTTTTCTATCATAATAATCAAATAATATCACCTTCATAAAAAACCTTAAATCAAAAAATAATATTTTTTAGAAAATTAAAAAATAAATAGTAAAATCTTAAATCCAATACCAATTGTGAAATGGTAAAATCTTGAAGTTATTATCTAACTAACCTGCCTTACAAGACAATCCATTCAATAAAAATTTGAGATAATGGTGGTTGCGAGGATGTTAGGAAGGGAGAGGGGGAAGGCTTTTTGTGTTGGTCTGCTGAGGGAGTGGATGATGGGTAATCGGTGGTATCTGGAGGGCTACATTATGATAGTGGGTGGTTGGATAGGGATAAAGACAATGATGGCGGGGATGCGATCAATAGAAAGAAACAAACAAACGATAGTAAAAATATAACGTGGTTTGGACTTGGTATGCATGAGAGTGGTGATTGATGAAACTGATAAACAAGAGAGGAGGAGAAATAATAACATACCATATATTAGGGAGAGATGATTTTTCTGAGAGAAGGTCAATGAGAAGCAGTAGGAGAGATGAACTTATGCGAGTTCTCAAATGGTGCGAGAGAAATCAGTTCAGTTGGGGTTCTATTTAGAAGTTTGGGATGTTTTTTATCAGCTCTTTCAAAAAAATAATGTCAATAAAGAGGGGTTTTATTAGCACTAAAATAATAATCTCCAAAAATTATCTTCTTATCAGTGATAAACAAGCACTGATAAAATATATATTTATCCGTGCTAAAAACCGCTGATAAAGACTTATAAAATTAATATTAATAATATAATTTATATAACTAAAAAATTTAAATGTATAAATTTATAAATAAATACATAAATTTTATATAATTTTAAATATATTAAAAGAATTGTAAATATATATTTATAAATATAATTATAGAAATATATTTGTAAATAAAATTATAAATAAATGTATTTGTAAATATATTAATAAATATATTAATATAAATATAACTGTATTTATATAATTCATTATAATTAAATAATTATATATATTTATATTACTACATATATAATAATATATAATAAATATATTTACACACACATATATAAATATAAATATAGTAAATATATTAATTATTTAAATATATAATTATTTTTTTATAAGTATATTTATTTCTAATAATTATTTACAAAATATATTTTAAACATTATTAATGAATATATAATCTTAAATGCATTAATGTTAAAAATGAATGAATTTGTTTTTTTTAAATGAGTATACCTTAAAAATATAAAAAATGGATGCGTTTTATTAATCATAAAAATTATTACAAAACAAAAATATAAATATATATTAAAATTAAGATGAATACATATTTAAAATATTAAAGCATAGTATAAAAATATGCATAAATAAATAATAGAAAATAACTCAATTCCAAAAAAAATATTAAAAATTAATAAATAATATTAACTTAAATATTAAAAATAATTTAATAAAATTTATAAATTAAATACACAATACATGAAATATATTAGATTACTGTATGAAATTATAAAATGAATATTAAAATTTGAATAAATTAAAAAAAAATATTAGTTGTGTGTGTTTTTATATAATATTTTTGATAATTCCATAAATATTTTTCAGTTTGAAATTAATGTGTGTGTATATATATACAAATTTGTAAAAAAATTTAATATATGTAAAATTAAAAAAAATATTATATAATTTGTAACATCTATTAATGAAATAAATAATTATAAGAATGAATATTATCTATAAATGAATAAAGGTTATTAATTATATATATAACATAAAAAAATTAAAATGAATACATATTATTTATATTATTTAAAACCACATTAAAAATAATAGATTTTAATGAATAAACAAATATAAATAAATATTTGAAAATGGATAAAATTAGAAAAATATTGAAAAATGAAAAATGAAAAATTAATTAATTAAAAAAATATGAAATATATTGAGGAATAATTATGTATAAAAAATTATAAATGAATAAATTAAAAAAATATATAATGAATTAATATTTAAAATCTAAAAATTATAAACAAAGTAACCTAAAATTGAACATTTTCATTGAATAAATTATATTAGATTATTGCATATTAAAAATAATTGAAATTTAATTATATATATATATATAATTTTCTAATGTATACATTTTTTATAACTATTAAAAAATAATATATTTATGAAATACTTAATATACTATATATATATATTATTATTTTTAATAACTTTTATTCATAATTATTAACTATAAACAATATATAAATTATTAAATTACATATATATAATTATTAAACTATTTATTAATATATATATTTATTTATATTAAATTTAATAAATTTAATTATCTAAAATTTGGAAGTATACCATGTATAGCCTGTTAACCTACAAGAATGTATGTTAAAATAAACAAATAAATAAAACTAAACATTAAAATCAAAAAAAAATTAATAACAAAAAAATAAATAAATAATTCTGTATATTTCTATATTAATTTTTTATCTTTTCATATATAAAAATTTTAATTTTTACATTTCAAATAAAAATTTAATAATAAAAAATTGAGTAACTCTACTAGCCCGCAACCTGAATGGCCAACCATTTAGGAATCCCAAAAAGGAAGGCCCACTAAGGGAGTGAACATTTGTGAGGAGAGGGCTGGGCCATGTTTTGTGGGGGAATTACCTGTAGGAATGAACAAATTTAGGTGTGTGGAGAGTGTATATGGGGACCATCCATGTGGAAGGTCTCTGATCTACTAATACCACAAAATCAAATAAAATGAAGTGCTCAGATATCTGCAAAGTTTGATGTGGGACTCATGTGTGTTATCTATTTAGTTTTATCAATCCTTTCACTCGAACTGATAAATACTTCCTTTATTAGTTCTAGAAAAGGTGCTCATAAAGGGTACCCTTTATCAACACTAAGAAAAAGCACTAATAAAGGTGTTATTTCATCAACACTTTTCGCTAGCGTTGATAAAATTTAGCGCTGAATAAACCCAAATTTTTTTAGAGAGTGAGAATAGTAGAAAAAGAAGAATAAAAAAAGAGACAAGAAAACCATTTTTTACATTGGATTATCATTTTATTTGTGCAAAGAAATTTTCTATGTGTGGGTTCCCCACATAAAATTGGTCATAGAGGCGATATATGATGGCTGTTTTAATAAAGATTAGGAATGAAATCATCTTAAAAAAAATTATACTACATTGTTGGTATAATATGAACACCAATATATTTTTCTAATTTTTTAATTTAGTGGTGGTTTTATTTTATCCACCACTAAATGTTAAAAAAATAGAATTTCGACTCCTGCCCCCTGATCCCCTTGGAACCAACCGACCTCCTCCTGCTCCCCTTGGAGACCCCCCGAACCTAACATGCATAATCCCGTAGGTGACAACTATGACCCCAACCCCCCATCGCTCCCGACGATGACCATCAATAATCCATGAAGACGCTGCTGACCCTAACCCCCTTCTCCCAACAATGATCACCCCCCCCAAATCCCCATGTCCTCGACCCCATTCCTCCCCAATGAGGACCTCATAATGAACCACCCACTCCTCGATGGGGACCCCCGAATTCATCTTTTCCCCTTTCTTTAGTGACTGAGACCCATAACATCATTAAAGGTACGACTGATTGAATTTATCTATGGGTTTTAATTAAATAATATATATATATATATATTTTTTTAATTCTAGAGGACTTATTTTTTCCTTATAAGACTTTGAAATATATCTAGAAATTGTTTTTGAGACATGTGCCGAGACAGTGCATCATTTCAAGGCCCGGTGTGCCCAAAATTAATTTTGTAAAAATATTAAATATATTTCATATTAAATTTTAATAATTATCCTGAAAAATGGGATAAATCATAAATGGAGTTTGTGAAAAAAATATCATAGCATGGTTGAATCCATAATGCATTGTTTACCCCTAGGCACATCATAATGTCGATTGGAGTGGGGGATTCAGATAAAACGCCCATTAGTTGGTGCATTTAGTGTGTTAATTAATTAATTCATTCATTAAATATTTAAATTACCTAAACCTAATCCCTTATATAAATATAATATTATGGAAGATTACTAGGGTTAGCCTCATAAACTTGGGATCATTGAGAGGAGGTTCCATCACACTCCATCATTGAAAAATCAAGACCAGACAATGACTAGCTTTCGGATCAAGGCGAACCGAGAAGTAGCGAACGTGAATGATCATCCTCCTTCATTAGATATAATGTTCTTCATCCGAATTATAATTTTAATCATGGTATAAATCATCAACTGTGTCTATCACCCTCTTGATTAAACTATTTAGGCATGGATTATCAATCTTTTTATTGATATATGATTCTTGAAACCTTTGAATGAACCCCTATCATATTAAATTGGTTATTAAATATTTTTATATATGTTATGACATGTACCACACCCAAATTAATCCCCAATTTTTATTCATTGTTCAATCATACATGGAAATAATTTTTTCACCTTTGTTCTATTTTTTTTCTCCCAATATTTTTTTGTGTTCTTATCCATTGGCCTACAGGGCCACAGTTCGACATTGTCATGCTGGTACAAGCATGATCAGACCCCCATATACATGGAATATTATCATGTGAAATAAATATTGATGAATAAAGTATGGATTCAAATATATTTCTTGATATGTGTAATTTCACAATGGATTTGGAGATCCGGTGAGGCGAAGAGAGGTTCCACAGGCAATGATGACTTCCACGGGCTTCAAACGATGGACCAGATTCTATTTTTCTTCCAATGGATGGAATAAAATTATGGTTGGATGTTATCACTACTAGATTAAGGTGTCCTATAGTAATGATTCAATGAGAAATAGGAATATATGGATCACAGAGAGTGGATATGAGAATTAAGTAAAAACCCGAATACACACCTTGTAGTCTATAGAACACACGACTTCTAACACCCAAGAAGGAAAGGCTAGGGTTGTAGGAAAGAAAAATATCGCATGCCTTATGTGAACCCCACATGACATGTGACCTAGTTTTGGTAATCCTAATGAACTCTAGGAGTACAAGGACATGGGAACGACCAGACACACAACCAGTTTACACTGACAAGGCCTGAAGGACAATGGTAGGACCCCATGTGTGATGACATTCCATGTATCAGAGTACACGGAAATGACCTGATGAAAATGTTCATGGATTGGAGAACATGGATCAATCCTAGGTGTTTGAGACAAACTGCGTAGTTCCCTTTTAATCCATGTATTGATACATGCGAAGAAATCCATGTACTAGTGATGACATGACCAGGAAGTAGAGCCTGACCACATGCCGTATGGGTCACCTACATTACATGTATCTTCCTTTTTGAGGAATCTTCTACCTCTCTCAAATCATTTGTCTAGACTCAGATATTAGCCATCTATTATCATATCCTTAGTTTTTTATACACGTAGAACACAATAGTTACCTTCCTGGTGGTTATTGGGATATGATGTGAGATGTTCTAAGTGTGATGCTTCTTTAAGCAATAATAAATGAAAAAAGTAATCAAACAAGATCATTTGAGTGGCACCCAGCTGATGGACTAAGGCTTGGGTCCTCTATAAAATGAGTGGTACCCCATATCATATTGTTCATGGGTCCTCCTTAAGCCAAATCGTTCCCCCATAGGGTCTCGGGTGTGAGTCATATATCTACTCAGTGGTACCCCTATCAAATAATATGTAATTCCTCCTTACCCTGAGTGGTACCCCTTGAAAAATTGGGGAGTGAGAAAAATACATACCGAGTGGTACCTCGGTATTAAAGGGCTTGAGTCCTTCTTACACTGAGTGGTACCACCAAGAAGAACTAAGGAATGGGTCCTCTATCTATATAGTGGTGCCCCATATTATATTGGGAGTAGGTCCTCCTTACACTAAGTGGTACCCCTGTAAGACTCGAATGAATTTCCTGTGTTTATTGAGTGATACCCTCCTAACAGACTAGGGAGCGGGTCCCCTTACACTATGCAGTACCCCTTAGATGGACTAGGGTGTGACTCCAATATCTACTTAGTGGTACCCCCGGATGGACTAGGTTGTGGGTCCTCCTTATGCAGAGTGGCACCCTATCGTTCTATAGAATGGGTGTTATATATACTTTTTGGAACCCCCAGATGCTCAGGGAGATATTCCTATACTTGGATATTATACCCCCTTGACTGGGTAGCATAGTGTCGGGGTGTGCGACCTACAAATGGTTAATCTTATTAACAGACTCACGGTATGATGGGAATAATTGATGGTACCCTTTGAAACTATTAGTATGATTTTCCCAGGTTGTGAGAAGAAGATACCCTTTCCCTCTTATTTGGGTTTATTTTTTGAGCATTTATATATTTATCCATATCCATGTGGTTGGATTTCATTTCTCTCAAAATATGGGTTGAAATTTTTATTACTATCGTGTCTCTAACATCTCCCCATTTTGCTTTGGGGGTGTCTTCCTAGGTATGTATATACTCACCCCTACACGAGATACACATGCACTTGTCATGTCTTATATAGATGAAAAATATGTCAGCACTAATTACTGAGGAGCAGAGGGATACCCTGGTGTACTTGACCACGTACAGTGGTCAAATCATCAAGATTCAAAGTTCGACTCTCTCATCATTACCTTTCAATTTTTTAGGCTGGGACATCTTTCTGGTTGGGCATGTATTTCCTCAATTTTCCATTTTTGGGTATACTTTCTTACTCTTTTAGTCCATATAGGTTTTTAACATTCATGTTTTATTCTCTATATGTTTCATCCTTTATTATTCCAATGCACTTCTACATGGAGATGGTTGGGTGTGTTCATATAGGTACATTATAAAAAGGTCTCCCATATTAGTTATGTATTTCAGTTCTTGTGACCAACCCATGGCCTATGGTGGTGGGCTTGAGGCAGTTACAGATAAAGAACTATTGGGCCGTATCATGACATATCGGCATCATATCTGTTTATTATTTGGGATGGTGTTTGGAGTTGTTCCATTATGAGAAATTAATTAGGATTTATGGTAATAGTATTAAAGTTTCTCGTGCGTGGCTTTCATGAAATGGAACCCAATTTTGGTATGGAGACCAGTGTATCCACTCATCTAGACTCCGAATAATTATTTTTTGGCTCGATATAGTTTGAAATATGTTTAAGGGATCAATAGTACATGCTTCATATAAGATTGAGTCTTTTGAATATCCTTCTAGAGTCCTCTCCCCCTATATATATACTCATTCGACCATGGTATGTCTTGATTTAAATATTCAGGATTCCATTATAAAGACATCCAGCCATGTTACCAATTCCAAATCGTGATGATGGTCCAATTAGTGACGAGGCCATAGTTTAGGTTCCATCTCCTGAGATAGTCCCTCCAAGAATGAGAGTAGAACAACCCCACCCATAGAACAATATATACTTCTAGAAGTGCATGCTGAGGATACACATAGGCTTAGAACACTCTATGAGTTCCAGTACAAGAAGCCTATAAGGTTTTGTGATGATCCAAATCCCCAGGTGGTGGAGGATGGGATAGATTTAGTGATTTCCGTTTTTAGGATTATCTAGACATCGACAGACCATGTGGTTGCGTTGGAATCTATCCTTTCCTCGGGAGTAGCTGGGTGCTAGTGGAGCATTGTTACACAAATGAATGACAAGTCAACGGTATGATGGACCAACATAAAACAACTCTTTCATGAGGTGTACCCCCTTAATGCTTTCATATAGTTCAGATTCATAATCCTATGGAGATTCAATAAGACGTGATTTTATGATGAATTTTCATGCACGCTCTTAAAATATTTTAACTAAGTTAAACACATTGGATGAACTAAGTCATTCTTTTGAGGAGATGTAGTTAATCACTCAGTACATATAATTAACCTTTTTTATATATTTTTTATGAAATAAAATTAAAATAAATTATGTTTTGAAAATTTTAGATGAAATAATTAAATTAAACATGTAGATTCAATAAAAACACAATGAATGAAAACTGATGGATGTTAGAATTAAATGAGATATTCCCGATAGAATCACCCAAATTGAGCCTTCATTACCTTATTACCAGTTTCATATTTAATTATTGAATGAACACCATCATATGTGTGAACATAGTCCTCTACATATGGATTTGAATATATTGTTCTCTCAATGATCACTAAGAGACTACATATCCACATCCTCAATCATGGGAGTATATTTCAAAAGTGAATGCTAAACCTTGGTTGAAAAGTGGACACACATAGGTGCCTTGAAAACTAAGATCTATATTGGTATAACTCTAATAAAATAAGAAACATTATGAATGAATGTTCAATGACGTGGGTTCATAACTGGATTACATCCCTGATAACATCCTCAGGCTACTCATGATGATGAGCACAAGAGTTTATTGTGATGAAGAAATCAGGGGAATAAAAAAATAGAGAGAGAGAGATAGAATAATATAGAACGGAAAACACCTAAATTATAAATTAAATGTTATTACATAATGAAAATAAAATAAAATAAAATAATAATATTCATATAATTGACACTTAAAGCTCCATCCCTTTGGAATAAAGAAGAAGAACATTTCAATTAGCAAGGAAAGGAAATTTTTTATTCCAAATCTGTCCACCGTATCATTCATCATGGTAGGACCATTTATTGATATATTTTTGGAATGGTTTTTATTAAAGGTTTTTAGGTATTTGTAATATATATACCAATAAAAATTGAGTTTCGTTAGAATATTTTGGAGAGAAATGTAGCCAAATTATTCTTGATATTTATTCTACTAAGGCTAACTATTTGTCTTCCAAGGTAACGAGTTTCCAAGCCATTATGACCATGATAAAGTTGTAATCACATGGTGAAACAATAAAAGAAGTTATACCTCATGATGTTTTCTTTCTCCAAGATAAATTTCATATTCTTTAGACAATCCATTTATGATACATGGTCCATAATTAAAAGATCACCGAATTTGTGCACAGTTTTTGGGGCCCGACATTGGGCTTGTTTTGGGTCCTCAAATGATGGATTGAGCTTGGGGATCAAACGAATAAAATAAATCCCATGATGTATGTTATAATGAAAATAAATAATTTCACATTTTGAATCATTGAAGAAAATTTTATGTCATAAAACACAAATAAATTAAAATAGTTAAAATCCAAAAGAGGTTATCTAGTAATTTAGATCAAAATAAGACTAAAACCATAAAATGTGACACATAACCATAAAATAACACATTTTTGAGATAAAAAAAATAAAAATTCAAATTAAAATATCTGAAAATATTTTCTCTATCATTTACCCCACACATAAACATCACACTCTTGTATAATCATCTTATACCATGGTTAAAACAGACTTCCCAAAGCATAATTGACAACACTACTCATTTATAATGTCAGAGAAAATGTCATGACTCCTACATGGATAAAAATTCACAAAATCGTAAAAAATCACAATAATTCATTCAATTTTTTTTTAATCCTCACATGAATTTCATACCTACAACCCTAGAAATAATATATCTCTTATTACTGAAGGATTTTTAATGTGGAGTTTTTCTCATTATAATGAACATGTTTGTTTCCATAGGCTTTTTATCATCATAGTATCTCCATTTCATAGAGTCAAAAATGTTTCTTTCATGATGTATTTTTCATGGATTATTCTGAGGTTGAGGGTTAATATGTTTTAAATTTAAAACCATTTTAGTCCTAATGAGAAGGGTTAAGCTCTAAAGTGATGTAAATGCATGAAAATAGTTTTTATCGTGAATGATGTGCTCCTCAATATGCTCAAAAATAAACCAACCCCAAAAAATTCTTGATATCTGAGGGTATTTTACACTTTGAATTTCAGCATCAATTATTTTATTCCCTATTTGCCACAATATTTATCATTGTTTTAGCTTGAATTTAGATATGGATTTCTCTTCCAAAATATATTTTTGAAGAAAAGAGAAGAAGCTTTATATTATCATAAATTGGGGAACACCATAACAATATTGCTAATGATATTTGGGTCACTAAATAATCATTCCATCATGACATTTATTTCACTAAAGTAGTAATTAATATAGAAACACTTTTTTCATTTCATCTCAAACATATACTTTAGGAAAGAAATACACAACACATCTTCTCCATCCCACACATTTATGTTCAACAATAATCATGTTTTTAAATTTTATATCTGGTTGGAAATTGATAATGGATTGTAATGTGGCTTCCTAATAAGGTATTTCACACCTACTAATTTGTTAATAAATGTAATATGAAAAGCTGGGCCAAAATTACATTGGAATATAAAAAAGGGTTTTCAATGTACTTCTTCAATCATACTTAACACATTCCATGAACTATAATAGCTTTTGAAAATAGAAAAAAAGAAAGTCGTGGATGAAATAACATGTCTCAAGACTCTCAATAAAAAGGGAAATGTAAAGAATATGTTAAAAATGTTTAGAAACCTGTTAGGTTGGGAAATATTTTCAATTCAGAAAGCACTAGTACAGATGAGTTTCACAATCAACCAAACTTCATCAAATGAAAAAACATGAAATAATGAAACAAAATATATTCAAAAATCATTTAAATCCAAAAAAATCATTTTAATAAATGTTTCAAAAATACTAAGATGGTTTTAATTTTTGAAAGTATCCAATTCTGCTCAAGAGGCCTAAAAAGAAACAAATATGAAAAATAGAAACATGAAAAAATAAAAAAAACATGTAAAATAAAAAGGAAAGCATAGAAAAAATTATGGAAAAAATATTTAAATCTCTCTCCCAACACTTATTCTATCTACTACACTCGTTTTATCTTAAATCATACAAAGAATATTTTACATTTAGTATTTAGATTGGGTATAAAATAAAATAAAAAAAGGAAAGAAAAAAACCTCAATATCCAAGGCCTATTGCATTTTTGTTGCATTATAAAATTCAGAAAATGGGATTTGAGAAATAAATTCATCTTGAATAAGATTAAAACATGATAAATATATTAGAAAATCGTCCATTTCATGTATTTTATCAGGAAAAATTATCTCTTCGGGAAGGACATTTGGAAACTTAATATTATCAGCTTCATTTTCATTATCATATTCTAAATCAAGGGATATGCAGATAGGTTAGGATTTTTCATTTTTAGGGATGGGATGTTCATGTTTTGGTTATCTTCAATAAATTAATTCTAACATTATTCCATAAAATGCCGATCTTGAAAAATTATAAAAGGTAGAATATTTTCTTTGAGGACCTCATTGAGAAATGGTTAAGTGGATTATGATGTTATATTTTATTTCAATAACTCTCTATCACCAATCCTAGGTTCTTTAACATAAGAAAAATTTAGTGAAATATCTTTCACCAATCATTTTAGTTCATCTTCTAGCTTTGTTTTGGGTTTGTGCGCCAGTGAATGAATATATTCTTCAAACCCTTCATTTTTCTCTTAAATACTTGAATGTATTGTTTATTTTAATTCCATTGACATTTTTTTAATTTCTTCTTCTAGTTAAACCTTATAATAGTTATTCCTTTCATAATAATCACCATGTGAATACATCATGGAAAAAAGGCTTTTTTAGTTTATGATATGTATGATTTTCTGTGTTTCAAATGAAAAAGGAAATTATATACAAAATGTGAGTAAAAATAGAGATTGAAGACCACTTGTCTCCCTGATAGCAGTGCAAATTTGATGTAGTTTTGTCACGTGTTCTCTAAAAATATTTTAACAATGTGCAACACAGCGGATGACCAATGTCATTCAATTAAGGAGATATTGTGGTAAATCACTCCCTACCACAAATTTAGATTATACATATATATATTGAAATAAAATTAAATAAATTGATATTCTAGAATTGAGAATGAAATGATAAAATTAAACATGCAGACTTAACGTAAACACAATGAATTCAATCAAAATTAAGATAGAATGAAAGAGACATTCCTGAGAGAATCACCCAGATTGAACCTTCATTGTCTTATTATTATTTTCATGTTTACATAAAAAACACTCTTTAGTATTTTTTACATCCTTCTCAATATAAAACTATGAATATTAATTTCTCTCAACTATTTCTGAGATACCTCACATCCATATCCTCGATCAAGGGAGAATATTGCAGAAGTGAATGATAAACCTCGGGTGGCAAGTGAAAATACAAAGGAACCTTACCCACTAAAAAAACCCTTGGAATAACTCTAATTAAATAAGTAAAATTAAGAATTAATGTTCAAATAATTGGGTTCATCATTATATTACTCCTCGAGTGACTTCTTTGAGTTAGCTACACATGATCATGAGAATAACAGTTCAGAGTGAAGAAAAAACGAGGGAAGATAAAAAAAGATAGAAATAATAATATATGAAGGACTAAATATAAATTAAAACATGAAATGTTATTATATAATGAATAATAAATAAAATAAAAGACTAAACTATAAAACAATTCCATTTAGAGTGACCACCCATTATAATGATGAAAAACTACATTTTTATAGGTAGAGGGAGGAACTTTTTGTCTCCAAATATGTCTACCGAAATCATCTGTGTGTTAGAAGAATTTATGATAGATTTTAGGAAAGTTTTATTTTTTAAAGATGCTATTTTTTTTTATATCTAGAAACAAAATTTTTTATCTTCATTGGACACATTTGGAGAGAAATATAACCAAATTAATTGAGATATTTATTCTACCCATGCTGACTGTTGGAATTAAAATGCACCGAGTGATCATGCCATTAGGAAAATGATAAAGTCGGAATAATGCATGGATAAAAGAAAATAATTTGTTCTCCATGATTTTTTATTGTTCCATGTTAAATTTCATCTCCTTTGGACCAACCGTATATTAGATATAGACCCATCATAAAAAATCTCTATATCTACGGACAATTTTCATGGCCCGATTGTGAGATTATTTTGGGACCTCAAATGATTGATTTAGATTTAAAATATGTAGAATAAAATGAATACCATGATGTAGTCAATCTAGAAAATATATAAATTAAAATTTTGGATCAATGAAGAAAATGTTATGGCCAAAATACATAAATAAATTTTAATAATTAAAATCTAAAATAACCAATTTTTTAATGAAGATCAAAATACCACTAAATCTATAAAAGGTGAAAACTACCCAAAAAATAACATATTAATGTGATTAAAAACATTTAAATTTAACATAAAATAATTTAAAAAATATTTTCAACGTAAGGATGTCAGTTGTTGAGCATACAGTGAGGTTCACTAACCTTACATGATACTCCATCGTCCTAATTCGAGATGGATACATATGGGTGTGGAAGTTTTAGCAGAGCATCTAAAGGGAAATTCATGCCATTTGGTACCCCCATATATTCCCACCTATGTAGGAGTATTGAAGTGTACAATTTTTAAGGATACATTCCTATCAAAGGGATTTCATGTAGATGGAGTTGGTAGTGGGAATGATGCTACTAAGTTGTCTATATTAGCTAGAAGGAGCCCTTCAGCTGGGTATCGACATAGGAGACCTCACCATGACCAAAATCAGTCACATGGTCGTGTGTAATAGGCACCGCATAGGGGAACAAGGAAACCCTAAGAGTGTAGATGATATGCATGTGATTGGTGAGGTTACATGGAAAGTGATTGTCTGACCTTATGTGATGAGGATGGAATGAAGTTAGTGGATATACTACCTTGACAGAGGAAACACCATGATCATGGGTCTCCCATGTGAGAGTGGGTTATCCAGTAGACAAGAGGAGCTTTAAAAGGAGTAGGTTGGGCTCTTGGAGGAGGATATGTGGGTAGTGGACACTACTATGATATCCTTACACCACCACTACCAGGTGGCCCATGTCAGACTCAAAGAGATGTCGGTCGAGGCCATAAGAAACTGAAAGCTATGTATATGTTTAACCATGTAGTGCACAAGATTATTGGAATCATGGTCTGTGTTTGTTCTAATCATGATTCTATAATAGTATAGAAATTTGTGAGTTGTTCATTTATCTCTTTACTATATGCGTCAGAGATTGATCTCCCAATCAAGTCATTAGCCCAACGGCTTTTCCTTGAGGTTCATATGGGGAATTCATATTATTTAAATTTTATATACTAAAAGTGTAATCTATCACTTGGTAGAGAGAGGTTTCCAGTGGACCTTTTTTTATCATTATGGAATCCTCTGATGTCATCTTGGTTTTGGATTGGTTTTCCACAGTTCGAAATAAGATTGGTTGTCACCATAGAAGAGTCATATTCCATGATACCAATGGGACAATATTCTACTCTGTGTATAAGGACCCAACATTATTTCATTACATAATATAGAATTTAGTCAAGAATTAACTTAATTTTACTTCGATGATCTTTTCATGATTAGATATTTAGGGAATTGGGACATTATACATTCATAACATTACACTTTGTTACAGAGTGAATACAATAAAATAGTTTCTATTTTTTAAAAAATACAAATCATCAAAGCTGAAAACATGATTTTTTTTGACAATTCATAAAACATTTAACATGGATTAATTATTTTTCTTACACATCCTTATAACCTTTTAAAATCATTTAAAAACATGGATGAGCACAAAGTTTAGTAAGGGATATAAAAAGAAGGAAATAACACATTAGTCCATGAATACTTGTAACATATGAATTTGTTTAAAGACATAATTATCACCTGTATATATATACCTATTTTGTGAAACATGATATTTTCACAAGATTCCCACAATAAATAATAACATAATTAGATCCATAAAGGTATCTTGCGACATTACTTACATTATATTGTAACCCTCTCGGCTACCTTATAATTTGTAACCGTCATGACTACCTTACAATTTCTGTAAACATGACAGTTACATGTGGAGTAACCATACACTCAACCTCCAACTTACACATACCCAATGAATTGGAGGGAGATATAAGTCCCTCACTTCATCATAAAAAATTCCCATGAACTTGAAAATAATCACACAACATGAATAATTTCTTAAAAACATTTCCTTTAAAATTTGTAAAACAGAATTTTAAGAGTAGAATTTAAAAGAAAAGTCCCTTATAAATATCATATAATTGAAGTGATACATTATAGAGTGGATGGAATATGTATACACACTTTAAATACACATAATTAAATATAATATAAACAAATCCCATCACAAAAACAATTTAAATTCAACGTAAATAACCAAGTAGAATGTTAACCCAAAGAATGGAAATCGGGTTATGAATTCCATTACCTCAGGTTTATATTACTTACATCTTGTTTAAAAGTCCTGTATAAAGGTTGAAAAAGTGTTATTAATATCTAAAATAATAATATCAATCTTTATAATAACTCATATGATCATTTAATTATATTATTTTACCCCTTAATTGTTATTATTTTGTTCCATGCATTGTTTTAGGTGTGTTCTTTACATGTTTTCCATGATTAGTTCATGATAAATTATTCATCTCGATTGGAAGTGAAACTACAAAATTGTAATGGAATGTTATTTAAATATTTCCATTATCATAAATAATACCATTTACCATTTCAAATTCTTACATGAGGATTATTCTTAAGTTAAAACATTAATGATGGTCGATTAGATCATTTTAGTGGTTCTTTGATAATAATGACATCATATTGTTTTACAAATTAAAAACATGTGTAAAAAAGAATTACATAACCATATATGATACAAAATTCATATATTATAAACTGGTTCAACCAAAAAATGGTTTCATGACCAGTGTTTAATTATTTAAAGAAAAATTAAATCACATCATCCACGATATCATAAATTCGACAGATCATGGAAAATATTTTTAATAATTTGAATAAGTGGGAGAGGAGAGGATGAATGATGATGAATTTTCCATGAAGATGAGAAAATAAAGAATATACATTATTTTTGGATCTTTCATTCCTCTTGGTTCGGAGGATTTTAGGAAAGCAAATACAGGAACTCAGAATAAAATAATAATTGAGAAATCCCTTAGAAAACATCAGTATCCTAACAGATATGAAACATGGTTTTAGAAAATATTAAAAAGGGAGGGGACAAGGGTCACCAATCTAGAAATTAATCTTAATACAAAATATATCAATAATAATAACAAAATAAGAACATGGTATATAAACTTGAAAGTTATACCACATAAAAGAGAACATGAATGGAAAAAGAAAGAAGTTGATAATTTTCGAACCTTGTAGAGTGACTCCATGAACATGACGGTTGGGACCATGGGGGCTTGAGGAATCCTTGGGAGGACTACTAGGGAGGTAAGGAGGCCAACTCTTTGTTTAGGAATAATTCTGAATGAATTTAATGAAGGAATGGGGTGATATTTATAGCCAAAGTGAGGAAATATTTCAATAAATTCCAATGGACACCTCATTAGTGGTATTTTCCAAACAATGGCTTGACCATGGTATTTGCCCAACTAATTATCCACTTGGAACACCTCACAAATAAGATTACTCTACACTATTAGACCAGATTTATTACATGATTATTACATCATTAATGATATAATAAACTCACTGAAACTCAAAACTGTATTCTTTACTATTCACCGAAAAATCAACTGTTTCAGAAAAATCTCCAAAATTTACCCTAAACATTTATCGACATGTAGAATAAAAAATGAAGGCCATTTTTTAAAATAATTTTATAAATATCATTAATTTAATTTTTAAATAATGTCATTCTTAATTCAAAAATTAAAAATTTTAAAACTATAACTGCTTTAACATCACTTTGAAAATTTAATCAAGATGTAATTATCATAAAGCCTTACAAAAATAAAATAATAATAAAATTTACTATTCAATAGTTTCATATTACTATTTATATTACTATTCATAAGGGTATTTTAGTATTCAATAAAAAACATTTTGGTTCTATTAGACTCTAAATAACTTACTGATCACAATTGTAGATGACCGTTTTTCAAAATTAAAAACATTGATGCAATAAAATTATGTTTAAAGGTTAGTTATAATATATAATTTATACAAAATTTCATGGATTTCAATTTATTTTTAAAAAACCTTGGGGTGTTACATTATCCCCAACATTGGAAATTGTGCCCTTGAAATTTTATTTACTCATTAAACAAGTGGTGGTACCTTTCCCAATAGAATTTTCAGACTCCCATGTTGCTTCTTCAACCATGTCGATTCTCCACAAAACCATTACCTTCTTGATTACCTTTGTCTGCAACACCCATTCTCGTCGATCAAGAATCTAAACTAGTTTCTCTTCATAAGAATGGTTCTCTTCCAACTAAACTGCTTTTGGGCTCAAGACATGTGATGAATCTAGCACATACTTTCTCAATATCGAAACATGAAAAACATTATGTACATGAGATAAACTCGGAGGCAAAGCTAAAAAGTATGCAACTGTTCCAACTTTCTCCAAGATTTCAAAAGGATTGATGAACCGTGGACTTAACTTTCTTTTCTTACTAAAACACATCACACTTTTTAAAGGAGATATTTCAAGGAAAATATGGTCACCTGCCTCGAGAGAGAAGTCATTCCTTATGTTATATGTATAACTTTTATGCTTACTCTGAGATTTCCTCATGTGCTTCTGGATCATCACCCCTTTTCATCCAATTACTCTACTAATTCTAGATACATCAACATTGTTTCACTGACATCATCCCAAAACAATGGTGTTCGACACCACTTCCCATATAAATCTTCAAAAGGTGACATCTATATAATGGAATGAAGAATGTTATTATTAGAAAAATCAACTAAAGAATGATGTTGATCCCGAATTCCATGAAATTCCATTGAAAATGGTCAATGAATATCCAACAAAGACTGAATTGTTTGTTCTGACTGCCCATATGATCGAGGATGAAAAGTTGTACTGAAAATTATCTTTATGACCAATGACATCTGAAGTCCCTTACAAAAGTTAGAAGTGAACCTGGGATCTCGGTCAGATACAATTGAAATATGAACTCCAGGTAACCTGACAATATCCTTGATGTACAGTTGAGCAAGTTGATCCAAAGACATTGAATCTCGAATAGGAAGAAAATGTGCAGATTTTTTCAGCCGATCAATAATAACCCAAATCACAATGTTACCTCGATAAGTTTGGTAGTCCCACCAAAACGTCCATGGATACATTTTCCCATTTCCACTCTAGAACAGGAAAAGGATGAAGCATCGCCTTCAATAACATCTGATCTGCTTTAACTTGATGACATGTCAAGCATTTCACAGTAAAATCAACAATATATCTTTTCATTCCATCCCACCAATAATACTCTTAAAGGTCTCTGTACTTCTTAGTACTGCCAGGATGAAATGAAAATGGAGAATTATTATCTTCACACAACAAATATTTCTTCAACTGAAAATCAAAATGCACACACAACCTTTTTCCAAATCTTAAAACAAATCTTTATCAAGGTTAAATTCTAGAAACTTACCCATTTTAACCAAGTGTACCTTTTTCTGTAGATCATGGTATTTATTCGGTGCTTGATTAATTCTTTATAATAATGATCACTGTACTGAAACTTAAAACAAAACAGAGGTATATACTACACCAACTTCTATTCTTAAATTCATCAAATCATTAATCAAGGGATCATGTTCCAAACGTAACATAGTTAATGATGCATGACGTTTTTGACTCAAGGATTCAAACACTTTGTTTGATTTTTTCGGATGGTAATTGATCATGAAATTATAATCCTTTATCAGTTATATCCATCTTCTTTGCCTCATATTTAATTCTTTCTATGTGAATATATACTTCAAATTTTTATGGTTAGTAAATATTTGACATTTGGGTCCATATAAATGATGCCTCCAAATTTTCATATAAAAAAACCACAGCTGCCAATTCCAAATCATGTGTGGGATAATATAACTCATGAGGTTTTAGTTGTCTTGATGCATAATCAATTACTTGATCATTCTGTATAAAATCACAACCATGTCCCTTCAAAGAAAAATCATTGTAGATAACAAACTCACTATTTTGGGATTAAAAGGTCAAAACTAGATTATTCACCAATATCTTCTTCATTTACTGAAAACAAACATCACATTCTTCTTTCCAAACAAATTTAACCCCTTTCTATGTTATCTTAGTTATTGGGATAGATAACCGAGCAATGTTCCTAACAAAATTTTGGTAATAACCTGCTAATTCAAGAAAACTACAAATCTCTGTAACATTCATGGCTCTTGGCCATTAATCAAACACTTCTGTTTTGGAAGGATCAACTGTTATTCAATCCTTATTTATAATGTGCCCATGAAAAGAAATCTTTTGGAAACAAAAACCACACTTTCGGAATTTTCCATACAGTTTCTTTTCTTTTAATGTTTGTAAAACAACCCTTAGATGTTTTTCATGCTCCTTTGTATTTTTTAAAAATACAAAAATTTAATCAATTTACACAACCAAAGAATTATCCAAGAACACATAAAATAATCTTTTCATTTGATTCATGAATACAATAGGTGAATTAGTTAATCCAAATGGCATAACAACACATTCATAATTCCCATATCTAGTACAAAAGGCTGTTTTCGGGATGTCATCCTCCTTCACCTTCAGCTGATGGTATTTGGATCTCAAGTCAATCTTGGAAAAGTACTGAGCTCCCTGGAGCAGATCAAACAAGTCATCGATGTGAGAAAAAGGATACTTGTTTTTAATAGGGATGTTATTTAAAGCTCAATAGTCAATGCAAAGTCTCATGGAACCATTTTTCTTTTTAATGAAGAAAACAGGGGAACCCCATAGTAAAGTGTTAGGATGAATGAAGCCTTTATCCAGAAAATTTTGCAACTGATTTATGAAAACTATAAGTTCTATTAGATCCATATGATATGGTGGCTTTGAAAATGGATTCACATTAGGAACTATGCCAATTGTGTATTTGACTTCTCGATCAGGTATTACACGGGGTAACTAACCAGGAAAAACATCAAGGAATTCATTTACCAATGACACGTCATTAATCTGAACCATTCCCTTGTTTTCCACAATACGATAAAGATAAATTTCATTTCCATATTTCAACAGTTTTTCATCTTCCTGATATGTTATCGATTGTATGGATTCATTCTTGTATAAAAACTTGAACTCTTTCTGAAAAAAAAAACATTATCAGCTTTACAGTCAATCGTAGAATGATAAAAAAAGTCCAATCCATTCACATAATAACATCAAACTCGACTAAGGGTAATGCAACATGGTTTTCAGTTAAATTATTTCCACATACCATAATAGAAATATTGTTTTAATTCCTCTTTTCTATAATATTTCCCCCTGGTGTTTTAAAAACAAGTTCTGGTCTCATTTTTTGAGGTGATATTTCCAATTTACCAGAAAATTTCTTAGAGATGAAGGAATGTGTAGACCCCGTATCAAACAGAACCTTAGAAAAAAATGTGTAAACAAAAAAAGTACCTGATATAACTTAATTGGATGGCCCGACATATGTTTATGTAGGCACAAAGGATCTCACTACACTTTTCTTCTTACAGTCAAGCTTCATTGTATCATTCGTTTCTCTTTTTAGGTAGGCATTTTCATAGTGACCCCTCTCACCATATTTAAGACACTTAGGTGTTTTCTTATCAGGATAGTCTTAGGACCATTTTCATTAAAATCTCAGGACATATGTCCAAACTTACCACATTTAAAACAATTCCTAGTTTTGATAATACATTCCCTAGGGTGCTTCTTTCTAGACTTCTCACAAAATAGAAAATGGATTTTCTTACCATTAGATTTCTTTTATTGATTATTACCCATCTCTTATCATCTGGATCTCTTCGTCTCATTCTTTCCAAAATGCACGTGATCATCAGAAAACTCTATCTCTACCTTCTCAGAACATCAGACAAGTTTCTCAAACTTTTGAATTCACGGGATGCTAATGCCCTTCGATACCTTTGCTTCAGTCCTGAGTAAAAGTAGTTTATTTTTCTATCAAGATCCAGAATATGATTTGGAGCATACCTCACTATTTGGGTTATGTTCACTTCATAAAAAACCACTGAATCTTTTTCATTTTTCTTCAATTCAAGGAATTGCTTCTCCATCCTAATTTGAACCTCCTTAGGAAAATATTTTTCAAGGAATAGACTTTTAAATTCGTCTCACTATAAGGAACCAATATCCTCTCTATCACTGATATTCTTTACCATTGACCACCACTGATCAACTTCACTTCAAAAATGAAAAATTGAAAGACTTACCTTTTGGTTGTCTTAACAACCCATTACATAAAATATATTTTCAAGGAATTTAATCCATCTGTCAGCTGATACTGGGTCATAAGATCCATTAAAATGAAGAGAGTGTTTTCTCATGAAATGTTCCACTACATTACAACATCGTTGTGGTACCTCTGGTTTTTCTCGTTCATGGATTCCATCAACATTTATTGCTTGAATTATCTGATATATTACTATCACAAATGCCTTGGTTGGAATCCCTACCATTCTGGCCTATAGATTCAAAATGATGTTGTTCTGTCAGTGCCTCTCCTCTTCACCTTCCTTGTTTCTCCATTGGACAACCATTTTGAACAAACATATCATATTCAAAGCAACATGGTAATCTTTAAATGCTCTAACATTTAAAATTAATCACACAGTAAAAATCATTTATGGTTTTCTTTTAACATCATCACAACCCCTAGAGTTATCTAAACCATCATCTGATACCAACTATAACAACTTGAACTTATTACATTACATAATCTTTAATTTAGTCAATAATTATCATAATTTTACATTGAGGATATTTTCAAGTTTAGAGCTTTAGATTGTTGGGACATAATACATTCATAACATTACACATTGTTACAGAGTGGATACTATAAACACAGTTTCCATTTTTTTCAAAATATAAAACATAAAAGTTGAAAACATGATTTATTTGCCAATTCTTCAAACATTTAACATGGTTTCCTTCTTTATATTAAACATCCTTATGGCCTGTGAAATTAATTTAAAAACATGGGATGAGAAAAAAATCTTAGTAAGGGATATAAAAATAAGGAAAGAAAAAATTAGTCTAGGTGTACTTGTAATGTATGAAAACATTTTATAAAGACATACTTATCACTTGTATATATATACATACATTGTGAAACATTATATTTTAAAAATATTCCTACAATAAATAAGAACATAAGTAGAACCATAAATGCATCTTGGGGTATTACAATAGCAACCATCGTTTGAGGTATGTAGTCTTTTTTATGCATTTTAATGCGTTTAAAGTTCTTGGGATGAGTTGGGAAGAGGTTGGTAGAGTTTGGAATAGTTTTGGATGAGTTTGGAGGCTTTTAAAAGGGGTTCACGGTTTGATCACGATTAGTGTAAACCGTGCGAATTCCCCCATGAAACTGTGCAGACCCTTGTTCTCGAGACAGTAGGCCCCGCACGTCCTACGCACGGTTTTCCAAACCATGTGAGGAAACTATGCGAACTCTGGATCTCGAGGCAGTGGCGAGCGCACGGTTAGTGCACAGTTTTCCAAACCGTGCGATCTAACAGTGCGGCCACTTAAAATTAGGGTTATAAAACCCAGGCTCACTCGAGATTTCCTCATTTCACTCCTCTCTTCCACCCACTCGAGCCTTATAACGACCCATACTTTACATATATTGTTAATACTTCAAAATTGAAGCATAATTATTACAACATATAACAAAACCACGAAAGGACCGTATAGGTATAGTGTCTTTAGAAACTGGGAAACATAAACAACTGGTTCATAAAGCGTCTACACTATCTCCCATTTATTTCATCATATCTATAGTCCCTTTTGGCATATCTTACTTAATAACCTTCTTCCTGACCTGGGGAAAGAAAACATACAAAAGGGTGAGCTCAAATTCTCAATAAGGGTAAACAAAAGAAATATCAATCACATCATATACATAAGCACATAACTTTTGGAAATCTTAACCTGCAAAAGAGATCATAATTTCATAACATGGGATAAATCATGGCAGCGAAATATAATCAAAATAATCATAACTTAAAACATGAAACTTTGTGGTATACACACATAATCATAGAGAATCATTTCTTGTTAGTCAAGACTCATTACCAAGATTATCTTAGTGGACAAAGTCTCTTTCTGAACCGAGTTTCCCTCGTTTCAGTCCTGTTTCACTGAACCGGTATAACCTACCGTTCCAGCCATGTCTATCTCATGAGATATAAAATATTTACCCAATGCATTGGAGGGAGATATAGGTCCCACCCATCTCATAATGATACCATTCTTATGTGTGCCACAAAATCATAAATCATACATCATTGTATAACCCATGTAATAAAAATGGGAATCTTAAACATCATGACATCATCAAACAATTCATATAAGATAATGGAATTCATAAAAATAATTCCATCACAACATTATCAAATCAATGTAATAATAGGGATAAAAACAGAACCCTTTATTATCTTAGATGGAAAATAATTTTGATAAAACACTTGAACTCCATTCTTGAGGAAAATATCCTTTCTTCTTCAAATTTTTTTTTCCTTTCTTAACATGTCATACAACTTTAAACTAAAAGAAGTTGATTAAAAATAAACTTGAAAACTTGTAAAGGAAGCTTCTTGGAAATAATGTTTTAAAAATCCATTCATGCCGTATAAGTTAAAAAAACATTCTTCTCGTACTTTTTTCGAAAAAGTCAAAAAAGTACCTTGTACGAAAAACAACAAAAGATTCCTTTCATAACTTTTACTAAAATCTCACCGAAGGGTAAAATTGGATTTAAACAATTGTAGGTACATATTGAGGAAACATGGATGTGGATGATAAAATACACCCCAGTAAATACCAAAGTATAAACAATCTCGGATAAAAATGAGATTGTAATATTTATCTTACCTTAGGTCCGACTTGCTTTGTAAGTGTCCGAACCTCCTGTATAATGATTTAAATAATGTTATTGACTTATTCCAAAATCATATTATTTTTATGATATCATATATGGTCATATTCTTAGCTTCTTAGTAGTAATATTTCATTGCTACTTGTTATTCGGGTGTTTATAACTTTTTGTTCTTATGCGTGTTTTGTCGAATAAATTCTTATTCTTATCTTTACATTATAGATACCTCATTTCCAGAATTTTATTTGTGTAATATTTATCATATTCATTCATTCAATTCATTTATATAATCATTATGAAATGAAGATCATGTAGAACGAGTCGCATCACATCGTGGAGACGGTATTCCGTACGTACGCACGAGTGATGATATTGTTCCTTTGATCGTGGAATTGTATTGGAGTGTATGTATACTATCTCAGAATCAATATCACTTTATAATAGTCATATATAGTCATTATATACACCATTATACCCATCCAAGTATGGTGGTGGTGGAAAATAGATTACACCACTGCGTGGAGACGGTATTCCGTACATACGCACGCGCGGTGATTTCTTTTTCCGTAGGATGGATAGATGGTGAAATAGGGTTGTTTCATATTTATAATAACATATCAGTATATGAGTGATACTGATGTTATTACTTCATAATGAAACAACTAAAGAAGAAGAAGTTGACGAAGAAAGAAATTGGAAAGGATCGGTAATGGATATTACCTCTTCTTTGAAGTGCTTCTTTGAGACCTCCATTTAGGGCACTAAAATTGGTCTTTTAAGAAGACCAGGACCTCTAGGATGTCTCTAGGGAAGTGGAGAGGAGAAAATTTCAGGGTTTGGCCGATCTTGATGGCTCAAAGTGGTGTGAGTAAGAGAGGGAGGAGGTGCCCTTTTATAAGGGAGGAGAGGGGCACCTTTGGGAAAACTAAAAATATTATTTTATTATAAAGTCAAGTTTGGTTTTAAATAGCTCCAAATTGATATATTTCGAAGCTAAGGTAAGGATGGGTCGAAATACTCAAATAAAATAGAATTTAGTTAAGTTTAGGTTCCTATATTAACCTTATCATTGAGATTTAACATTAAGTTAAATAAGTTTACTTTTACTGTTTCTTCTTGTGTTCTTATACTATAAGGTTAATAAACATACTATAAGCATCCAAACGAACCCCAAGTTGTTTATTATTAATATATATAACCTATTCTAAGTCATTTGGCCGAACCTTAGATTTTTAGGAATAAAATAACAATTAATAATATAATATTTATTTTAAAAACTATTTTATGTCAATTTTGACACTATTTAGTAATTGATTTTTTGTGAAAATAATAATAGAATGATTAGTTCTAAAAAAGTTAATTAAATCAATAATAACATGTCATATTAACCTATAAAATTAGTGGAATTCATAAAAAGTCTCAAATTATATTTATTTGGGTATTTATAACATCAATTACGTCAATATTTCATTAATAAGATAATTTCTGCATCATCGTTGTGTTATAAATAAATTAAATTATTTAATGTCTAAAAATTACAAATAAAATACGATTATGTAGGAAATATTTTTATCTTTCTAATGAATATTTATAGTCTAATTTATCTTATGTATAACCCCATATTAAAAAAGATTTAGTTATGAAACATTGATTTTAACTATTTTAACCCTTCTTTAAATAAATTAATAATAAATGTCCTAATCTAATCCAAGTGGGCCTAAATTGTCATATTTTATTCCTAAGTTTGTTTTTGGTCGAATTAAACTTGTCCAATAGAATTATGAAATGTGTTAGGGTAATAATAATATAATTTCTACCCTTAATTACACTATTTACTTTTAACCATGGTAAAAAAAAGTAAAAAGTTACTATTCACCAAAAAATTATTTTCATCTCATTGAACCACATTTTACTTACTGACATCAACCGTGTCTCTCGGATTTTTGAAATTCCACTCACATAACCAGTAAAATTATGTTTTATGAAAATATCAGTTTTTTAACTACCACTTAGTGGTTTCACTATTCATCAAAAATTGAAAGTTTTCAGAAAAATACCAAAATTTCACCCTAGGATAATTTCGATATTCCGAATCCAAAAATGAAGTCCATTTTGAAAAATAAAATTTATAAAATTTCAAAAAGTGGTTATTACTATTCATAATGGCTAGTTTTAATAATATTTTAATAGCATATCGTTGTTTAGTGAAACTCGGAATTGCATACGACGCAAGCTATCGAGGAAGGTCGCGATTTCGTGTAAAGAAAGCCAAGCAAGTGTTGTGTAGAAAAATATTCCTTTGATGATTTATATAACATAAAAGTCTCGGGTGTTACATTCTACCCCCCTTAAAATGAATTTCGCCCTTGAAATTTGTCACTTTGTAACAAAAAGATGAGGATACCTCTCCCTCATCATATCCTCAAGCTCCCATGTAGCTTCTTCTAATTGGTGGTTCCTCCATAAAACTTTCACCAATCGAGTGGTCTTGTTTCGTAGGACTTTTTCGCTACGATCCAGAATCTCTATCGGTTGTTCTTCATAAGAAATATCTTGCTCCAGCGGTACAACTTCTGAGCTAAGTACATGTGAAGGATCAGGTATGTACTTTCTCAGGAGAGATACATGGAACACATCGTGAACTTGAGAGAGATTCGGTGGAAGTGCCAATCGGTAAGCTACCTTCCCAACACGATCCAGTATTTCGATGGACCGATATATCTAGGGCTCAACTTCCCCTTCTTTACAAATCTAATGACTCTCTTCCAGGGAGATATCCGTAAGAACACATTATCACCCACTTCAAACTCTAGGTATTTTCTTCGGCTGTCCGCATAACTTTTCTGTCGACTCTGAGCTGCTCTTATGTGTTGTTGAATAGATCTGACCTTTTCTGCCATTTCATCAACGAGATCAGGTCCTAATAGCTTTCTTTCCCCAACTTCATCACAGCAAGTTGGAGTCCTGCATTTCATTCCATAGAGATATTCATAAGGAGCCATCTGAATACTGGATTGAAAGCTATTATTATAAGAAAATTCCACCAAAGGTAGGTGTTGATCCCAACCACCTTTGAAATCCATACAGCAAGCGATCAACATATCTTCTAGGGTTTGAATTGTTCTCTCAGACTGACCGTCTGTCTGAGAATGATAAGTAGTGCTGAAACTCAACTCTGTATCCAGAGTATGCTGAAGACTTTGCCAGATCATCGAGGTAAATCTCGGATCCCGATCAGATATAATAGAAAGTGGTACTCCATGCAATCTTACCACTTCTTTTACATATATCCTGGCAAGCTGATCCAGAGAGAAATCATCTCTAATAGCAATGAAGTGTGCAGACTTTGTAAGATGATCAACTATGACCCAGATATCATTATTGCCTTTGGATGTTTTAGGAAGTCATGTGACAAAGTCCATAGCGATGTTTTCCCATTTCCATTCGGGTATGGTTAATGGTTGTAACATCCCCTTAGACTTCTGTCTCTCAGCTTTAACTTGCTGACAAACCAAGCATCGAGAGACATATTCAGCAACATCTCTTTTCATGCCATCCCACCAGAAGTACTCTTTCAGGTCCCTATACATCTTCGTGCTTCCAGGATGAATAGAGAATGACGAACTATGAGCGTCATTCAGCAGCTCCTTCATTAATTCGGGGATGGGAGGAACACAAACCCGATTCCTGAACATTATTATCCCATCACAATCAAGGTTGAATTCAGGAACATTTCTCACCTTCTTTTGTAACTCGACATCTTCTTTCTGTGCCACTTTAATCTTCACATGTATATATGGTTGAACATTCATTTGAGAAAGATAAGATTTTTCCCCTTCCATTATAATTCCAAAATCCATCCTTTGTAAATCCATAAATATTGGATCTTTTGTGATCCTCATAATGGATAAACTAGCATGGTCTTGCCAACTTAATGCATCTGCCACCTTGTTTTCTTTCCCAGGGTGGTAATGGATTGAGTAGTCATAATCCTTAATCATCTCTAACTATCTTCTTTGGCACATATTCAGCTCCTTTTGTGTGAAAATATACTTTAAACTTTTATGATCAGTATAAATATCACACCTTTCACCATAAAGGTAATGCCTCCAAATCTTTAATGCAAAGATTACCGCAGCTAATTCCAAATCATGAGTTGGGTAATTTTGCTCATGTATTTTCAACTGTCGTGAGGCATAAGCTATCAATATATCATTTTGCATAATAAAACACCCCAATCCCTTCTTGGATGAATCACTGTAGATCACAAACCTTTCTCCACTACAATGAAGTGTGAGCACAGGTGCACTGGATAACCTTCTTTTCAACTACTTGAAATTCTCTTCACATTCCTCCGTCCATACAAACTTAACTCCTTTCTGAGTCAACTTGGTGAGTGGATTAGATAATCGTGAAAAATATTTCACAAAACGTCGATAATATCCAGCCAAACCAAGAAAATTTCAGATCTCAGTTACTGTTTTTGGTCTCGACCATCTTTCCATAACATCTGTTTTTGATGGATCCAAAGATACCCCCTCTTTTGAGATTATGTGACCCAAAAATGCAACTTTTTGAAGCCAAAATTCACACTTGGTAAATTTGGCATAAAGCTTCTCCTTTCTCAGGGTCTTCAATATAATTCTCAAGGGATCTTCATGTTCTTCCTTGCTATTTGAATAGACATGAATATCGTCTATAAAGACTACCACAAACTGATCAAGATAGTCTCTAAAGACTCTATTCATCAGATCCATGAAGATAGCAGGGGCATTATTAAGACCAAATGTCATCACTATAAATTCATAGTGTCCATACCATGTACGGAAAGCCATCTTTGGTATATACTCCCTTTTGACCCTTAATTGATGATACCATGAACGGAGATCAATCTTGGAAAAGTATTGAGCTCCGCGTAGTTGGTCAAATAGGTTATCAATGCGTGGGAGAGGATATTTGTTCTTGATAGTGATCTTGTTAAGTTCTCGATAATCAATGCAGAGTCTCATTGATCACTCTTTCTTCTTAACAAATAGAACAGGTGCTCCCCAAGGTGACGCACTAGTGAGTATGAACCCCTTATGAAGATTCTCTTGGAGTTTCTTCTTCAATTCCTGCAACTCAATTGGGGCTATTCTATAAGGTGTCTTTGAAATAGGCAAGGCACCCGGTACGAGTTCTATTGAAAACACAACTTCACGATTCGGTGGAAGACCCGGTAATTCCTCCGGAAAGACATCATCAAACTCCCGTACAATGGGCATATTCTTAATCGTGAGTTTCTCACCAACCATTTAAGATAAATAACCTTCATTTAGTGGAATCAATGCCCATAAAATTGAAGAAATTTCCACTGGAAGGTTATGTTCATCCTTGCATCAATAGACGATCATAGATTGATCTGGAATATGAAATGTGACTTCCCTTATTTGGATATTGATATGAGCTCCATGTAGAGAAAGCCAATCCATGCCATGAATCACATCAAATTCCACTATAGGAAGGATCAAAATATTTGCAGGAAGCACTTTCCCACAAACTTCGATCGGAGAAGAATTATAAACTTTTGATGCGACTATTGTGCCATTTGGGGTTGTCACAGCTAACTCAACATCTAACTGTTGAGGTAATGAGGTGATATCCTTAGAAAATTCTTCAGAAATAAAGGAGTTGGTGGATCCAGAATCAAATAAAACATTTTCTACTTTAGATTGGATGGTAAGTGTACCTTTCACCACATCGTTATCGTACTCCACATCGATGATAGAAATTGCATGTGACCTTCCTTTGTCTTTAGCCTTAAGATTTTGTTGACGTCGACCATCACCATCAACCCTTGGATTAGGGAATTTATTGGAATAATGCCCCATCTCCTTGCACTTGAAACATTGAAGTGTAGTAGGTTCATTCTATATATCCCTTCCTTTGTTTGCATCATTAGACATCTTCTTCCCATCATCGCGGCATTCAAATGCCCGATGACCTTCCTTTCCACATTTGAAGCATTTACTTGTCCCTTTAAGACAACTCCCTCCATGTTTATTTCCACACTTTGAGCGTAAGGGAAAGCTCATCTTCTTTTCAGTGTGCTCTTTAGATTTTCCTTTGAATTACATTTTCCTCCTCTTATCAAACCCATATGACTGATGGGTTACTCCAATTTCCATCTCAACTTTGAGAGCACATCGAACGATTTCCTCGTAGCTATTGAAGTCCCTTATGGATAAGGCCCTTCGAAGACTTGGTTTTAAGCCACTAAAGAATCGATCGATCTTACTCTCAGGTTGGATAATAATACCAGAAGCGTACCTTGCAAGTCTTTTAAAATTTGATTCATAGGTACCAACAGATTCTTCATCCATTTTCTTCAGTTCAAGAAACTCCTTCTCCATCTTTGTTCGAAGAATACGAGGGAAGTACTTATTGAAAAATAAGTTCTTGAACTCGTCCCATTCCATGGACTCAATTTCATCCCTTTTCCTCGTATTCTTAATAAGATTCCACCATTGATCAGCATCACCTTCCAAATGATACACTGCTAAGATGACTTTGTCATGCTCAGAACATTGAAGAACTGAAAATATCTTTTCAGTAGTACTAATCCATTGTTCAGAAACTAATGGATTAGTAGACCCACTGAAAGAAGGTGGACGCTGCCTCATGAAGGATTCAACAGAATGTTGCTCCTTCCTTTGCTCGTTTGGAAGTCCTGCATGATTCATAGCTTGAGAAAGTTGTGTGAGCACGGCTACAAGATTTTTCATTCCAGCTCCCATAACGTTTGGTTGCTTAGGGGGACAATCATTGCATTGCCCGTCGCATTCCGCATTAACACGGTTCCTTCGGGTTCCAGCCATTGACTAAAACCAAGAAGAATAGTGTGAGAAATACTAATTATAATAGGAAAACCACATAATCAAGAATAAAATTTCACACTTAAGGTCTTATCCTAGGTTATTCATGGACATTTCTAAAACACTAAGATTGTGTTCTATGCTTAGACTTATCCTTAGTGTTCTTACTAAGGATTTTACATCCTAGTTTCCAAAGGTTGACTATACCTTTCCTCTGATACCAACTATAACGACTCATACTTTACATACATTGTTAATACTTCAAAATTGAAGCATACTTATTACAACATATAACAAAACCACGAAAGGACTGTATAGGTATAGTGTCTTTAGAAATTGGGAAACATAAACAACTGGTTCATAAAGCGTCTACACTGTCTCCCATTTATTTCATCATATCTATAGTCCCTTTTGGCATATCTTACTTAATAACCTTCTTCCTGACATGGGGAAAGAAAACATACAAAAGGGTGAGCTCAAATGCTCAGTAAGGGTAAAAAAAGAAATATCAATCACATCATATACATAAGAACATAACTTTTGGAAATCCTGACCTGCAAAAGAGATCATAATTTCATAACATGGGATAAATCATGGCAGTGAAATATAATCACAATAATCATAACTTAAAACATAAAACTTTGTGGCATACACACATAATCATAGAGAATCATTTCTTGTTAGTCAATACTCATTGCCAAGACTATCTTAGTGGACAAAGTCCCTTTCTAAACCGAGTTCCCCTCGTTCCAGTCCTGTTTCACTGAACCGGTATAACCTACTGTTCCAGCCATGTCTATCTCATGAGATATAAAATCTTTACCCAATGCATTGGAGGGAGATATAGGTCCCACCCATCTCATAATGACACCATTCTTATGTGTGCCACAAAATCATAAATCATACATCATTGTATAACCCATGTAATAAAAATGGGAATCTTAAACATCGTGACATCCTCATACAATTCATATAAGATAAAGGAATTCATAAAAATAATTCTATCACAACATTATCAAATCAATGTAATAATAGGGATAAAAACAGAACCCTTTATTATCTTAGATGGAAAATAATTTTAATAAAACACTTGAACTCCATTCTTGAGGAAAATATCCTTTCTTCTTCAAAAACATTTTTCCTTTCTTAACATGTCATACGACTTTAAATTAAAAGAAGTTGATTAAAAATAAACTTGAAAACTTGTAAAGGAATCTTCTTGGATATAATGTTTTAAAAATCCATTCATGCCGTATAAGTTAAAAAAACATTCTTCTCATACTTTTGTCGGAAAATCCAAAAAGTACCTCGTACGAAAAACGACAAAAGATTCCTTTCATAACTTTTACTAAAAACTCACCGAAGGGTAAAATTTGATTTAAACAATTTTAGGTAAATATTGAGGAAACATGGATGTGGATGATAAAATACACCCCAAGTAAATACCGAAGTATAAACAATCTCAGATAAAAATGAGATTGTGATATTTCCCTTACCTTAGGTCCGACTTGCTTTGTAAGTATCCGAACCTCCTGTATAATGATTTAAATAATGTTATTGACTTATTCCAGAATCATTATTATTTTTATGATATCATATAAGGTCATATTCTTATCTTCTTAGTAGTAATATTTCATTGCTACTTGTTATTCGGGTGTTTATAACTTTTTGTTCTTATGCGTGTTTTGTCGAATAAATTCTTATTCTTATCTTTAGGTTATAGATAACTCATTTACAGAATGGTATTAGTGTAATATATATCATATTCATTCATTCAATTCATTTATATAATCATTATGAAATGAAGATCATGTAGAACGAGTTGCATCACATCGTGGAGACGGTATTCCGTACGTACGCACAAGTGATGATATTGTTCCTATGATCGTGGAATTGTATTGGAGTGTATGTATACTATTTCAGAATTAGTATCACTTTATAATAGTCATATATAGTCATTATCTACACCATTATACCCATCCAAGTAAGTTGGTGGTGGAAAATAGATTACACCACGGCGTGGAGACGGTATTCCGTACATACGCACGCGCGGTGATTTCTTTTTCCGTAGGATGGATAGATGGTGAAATAAGGTTGTTTAATACTTATAATAACATATCAGTATATTAGTGATAATGATTTTATTACTTCATAATGAAACAACTAAAGAAGAATAAGTTGAAGAAGAAAGAAATTGGAAAGGATCGGTAATGGATATTGCCTCTTCTTTGAAGTGCTTCTTTGAGACCTCCTTTTAGGGCGCTAAAATTGGTATTTGAAGAAGACCAGGACCTCTAAGATGTCTCTAGGGAAGCGGAAAGAAGAAAATGGCAGGGGTTGGCCGAGCTTGAAGGCTCAAAGTGGTGTGAGGAAGAGAGGGAGGAGGTGCCCTTTTATAAGGGAGGAGAGGGGCACCTTTGGGAAAACTAAAATTATTATTTTATTATAAAGTCAAGTTCGGTTTTAAATAGCTCCAAAGTGATATATTTAGAAGCTAAGGTGGGTATGGGTCAAAATAATCTCATAAAATAGAATTTGGACAAGTTTAGGTTCCGATTTTTGCCTTATCATTTAGATTTAACATTAAGTTAAATAAGTTTACTTTTACCGTGTCTTCTTGTGTTCTTATACTATAAGGTTAATAAACGTACTATAAGTAGCCAAACGAACACCAAGTTGTTTATTATTAATATATATAACCTTATCTAAGTCATTTGGCCGAACCTTATATTTTTAGGAATAAAATAACAATTAATAATATAATATTTGTTTTAAAAACTATTTTATGTCAATTTTGACACTATTTAGTAATTGATTTTTTGTGAAACTCATAACAGAATGATTAGTTCGAAAAAATTTAATTAAATCAATAATAAAATTTCATATTAACCTAAAAAATTAGTGGAATTCATAAAAAGTCTCAAATTATATTTATTTGGGTATTTATAACATCAATTACGTCAATATTTCATTAATAAGATAATTTCTGCATCATCGTTGTGTCATAAATAAATTAAATTATTTAATGTCTAAAAATTACAAATAAAATACCCTTATGTAGGAATTCTTTTTATATTTCTAATGAATATTTATAGTCGAATTTATCTTATGTATAACCCCATATTAAAAATTATTTTGTTATTAAACTTTGATTTTAACTATTTTAACCCTTCTTTAAATAAATTAATAATAAATGTCCTAATCTAATCCAAGTGGGCCTAAATGGTCATATTTTATTCCTAAGTTTGTTTTTGGTCGACGTACACTTTTCCAATAGAATTAGGACATGTTTTAGGGTAATAATAATATCATTTCTACCCTTAATTACCCTATTTACCTTTAACCGTGGTAAAAAAAAGTAAAAAGTTACTATTCACCAAAAAATTATATTCATCTCATTGAACAACATTTTACTTACTGACATCAACCGTGTCTCTCGGATTTTTGAAATTCCACTCACAGAATCGGTAAAATTAAGTTTTATGAAAAAAATCAGTTTTTAAATACCACTTAGTGGTTTCACTATTCATCAAAAATTGAAAGTTTTCAGAAAAATACCAAAATTTCACCCTAGGATAATTTCGATATTCCGAATCCAAAAATGAAGTCCATTTTGAAAAATAAAATTTATAAAATTTCAAAAAGTGGTTATTACTATTCATAATGGCTAGTTTTAATAATATTTTAATAGCATATCGTTGTTTAGTGAAACTCGGTATTGCGTACGACGCAAGCTATCGAGGAAGGTCGCGATTTCGTGTAAAGAAAGCCAAGCATGTGTTGTGTAGAAAAATATTCCTTTGATGATTTATATAACATAAAAATCTCAGGTGTTACACTCTACCCCCCTTAAAATGAATTTCGCCCTCGAAATTCGTCACTTTGTAACAAACAGATGAGGATACCTCTCCCTCATCATATCCTCAAGCTCCAATGTAGCTTCTTCTAATTGGCAGTTCCTCCATAAAACTATCACCAATCGAGTGGTCTTGTTTCATAGGACTTTTTCGCTACGATCGAGAATCTCTATCGGTTGTTCTTCATAAGAAAGATCTTGCTCCAGCGGTACAACTTCTGAGCTAAGTACATTTGAAGGATCAGGTATGTACTTTCTCAGGAGAGATACATGGAAGACATCGTGAACTTGAGAGAGATTCGGTGGAAGCGCCCATCAGTAAGCTACCTTCCCAACATGATCCAGTATTTCGAAAGGACCGATATATCTAGTGCTCAACTTCCCCTTCTTTCCAAATCTCATGACTCTCTTCCAGGGAGATATCCATAAGAACACTTTATCGCCCACTTCAAACTCTAGGTATTTTCTTTGGCTGTCAGCATAACTTTTCTGTCGACTCTGAGCTGCTCTTATGTGTTGTTGAATAGATCTGAGCTTTTCTGCCATTTCATCAACGACATCGGGTCTTAATATCTTTCTTTCCCCAACTTCATCCCAGCATGTTAGAGTCCTGCATTTCATTCCATAGAGAGCTTCATAAGGAGCCATCTGAATATTGGAGTGAAAGCTATTATTATAAGAAAATTCCACCAAAGGTAGGTGTTGATCTCAACCACCTTTGAAATCCATAGAGCAAGCTCTCAACATATCTTCTAGGGTTTGAATTGTTCTCTCAGACTAAACGTCTGTCTGAGGATGATAAGTAGTGATGAAACTCAACTCTGTATCCAGAGTATGCTGAAGACTTTTCCAGAACTTCGAGGTAAATCTCGGATCCCGATCCGATATAATAGAAAGTAGTACTCCATGCAATCTTACCACTTCTTTTACATATATCCTAGAAAGCTGATCCAGAGAGAAATCATCTCTAATCGTAATGAAGTGTGCAGACATTGTAAGACGATCAACTATGACCCAGATAGCATTATTGCCTTTGGATGTTTTAGGAAGTCCAGTGACAAAGTCCATAGCGATGTTTTCCCATTTCCATTCGGGTATGGGTAATGGTTTTAACATCCCCTTAGACTTCTGTCTCTCAGCTTTAACTTGCTGACAAACCAAGCATCGAGAGACATATTCAGCAACATCTCTTTTCATGCCATCCCACCAAAAGTACTCTTCTAGGTCCCTATACATCTTCTTGCTTCCAGGATGAATAGAGAATGATGAACTATGAGCCTCATTCAGCATCTCCTTCTTTAATTCGGGGATGGGAGGAACACAAACCCGATTCGTGAACTTTATTATCCCATCATAATCAAGGTTGAATTCAGGAACATTTCTCACCTTCTTTTGTAACCCGACATCTTCTTTCTGTGCCTCTTTAATCTTCACATGTATAGATGGTTGAACATTCATTTGAGGAAGATAATATTTTTCCCCTTCCATTATAATTCCAAGATCCATCCTTTGTAAATCCATAAATATTGGATCTTTTCTGATCCTCATCATGGATAAACTAGCATGGTCTTGTCGACTTAATGCATCTGCCACCTTGTTTTCTTTCCCAGGGTGGTAATGGATTGAGCAGTCATAATCCTTAATCATCTCCAACCATCTTCTTTGGCGCATATTCAGCTCCTTTTTTGTGAAAATATACTTTAAACTTTTATGATCAGTATAAATACCACACCTTTCACCATAAAGGTAATGCCTCCAAATCTTTAATACAAATATTACCGCAGCTAACTCCAAATCATGAGTTGGGTAATTTTTCTCATGTATTTTCAACTGTCGTGAGGCATAAGCTATCACCATATCATTTTGCATAAGAACACACCCCAATCCCTTCTTGGATGCATCACTGTAGATCACAAACCTTTTTCCAATACAAGGCAGTGTGAGCACAGGTGCACTAGATAACCTTCTTTTCAACTACTTGAAATTCTCTTCACATTCCTCCGTCCATACAAACTTAACTCCTTTCCGAGTCAACTTGGTGAGTGGATTATATAATCGTGAAAAATCTTTCACAAAACGTCGATAATATCCATCCAAACCAAGGAAACTTCGGATCTCAGTTACTATTTTTGGTCTCAACCATCTTTCGATAACCTCTGTTTTTTCTGGATCCACAGATACCCCCTCTTTTGAGATTATGTGACCCAAAAATGCAACTTTTTGAAGCCAAAATTCACACTTGGTAAATTTGGCATAAAGCTTCTCCTTTCCCAGGGTCTTCAATATAATTCTCAAGTGATCTTCATGTTCTTCCTTGCTATTTGAATAGAGAAGAATATCGTCTATAAAGACTACCACAAACTGATCAAGATAGTCTCTAAAGACTCTATTTATCATATCCATGAAGATAGCAGGGGAATTAGTAAGACCAAATGGCATCACTATAAATTCATAGTGTCCATACCTTGTACGGAAAGCCGTCATTGGTATATCCTCCCTTTTGACCCTTAATTGATGATACCCTGAACGAAGATCAATCTTGGAAAAGTATTGAGCTCCGCGTAGTTGCTAAAATAGGTTATCAATGTGTGGGATAGGATATTTTGTCTTGATAGTGATCTTGTGAATTTCTCGATAATCAATGCAGAGTCTCATTGATCCCTCTTTCTTCTTAACAAATAGAACAAGTGATCCCCAAGGTGACACACTAGGGCGTATGAACCCCTTATCAAGATTCTCTGGGAGTTGCTTCTTCAATTCCTACAACTCAATTGGGGCCATTCTATAAGGTGTCTTTGAAATAGGCAAAGCACCCGGTACGAGTTCTATTGAAAACTCAACTTCACGATTCGGTGGAAGACCCGGTAATTCCTCCGGAAAGACATCATCAAACTCCCATACAATGGGCATATTCTTAATCATGAGTTTCTCACCAACCATTTAAGATAAATAACCTTCATTTAGTGGAATCAATACCCATAAAATGGAAGAAATTTCCACTGGAAGGTTATGTTCATCCTTGCATCGATAGACGATCGTAGATTCATCCGGAATATGAAATGTGACTTCCCTTCTTTGGCAATTGATATGAGCTCCATGTAGAGAAAGCCAATCCATGCCAAGAATCACATCAAATTCCAATATAGGAAGGATCACAAGATTTGCAGGAAGCACTTTCCCACAAACTTCGATCGGAGAAGAATTATAAACTTTTGATGCGACTATTGTGCCATTAGGGGTTGTCACAGCTAACTCAACATCTAACTGTTGAGGTAATAAGGATATGTCCTTAGAAAATTCTTCAGAAATAAAGGAGTGGGTGTATCTAGAATCAAATAAAACATTTTCTACTTTAGAGTGGATGGTAAGTGTACCTTTCACCACATCGTTATCGTACTCCACATCGCTGATAGAAATTGCATGTGACTTTCCTTTGTCTTTAGCCTTAAGAGTTTGTTGACGTCGACCATCATCATCAACCCTTGGATTAGGGCATTTATTGGCATAATGCCCCATCTCCTTGCACTTGAAACATTGAAGTGTAGTAGGTTCATTCTGTGTATCCCTTCCTTTGTTTGCATCATTAGACATCTTCTTCCCATCATCGTGGCATTCAAATGCCCGATGACCTTCCTTTCCACATTTGAAACATTTACATGTCCCTTTAAGACAACTCCCTCTATGTTTATTTCCACACTTTGAGCATAAGGGAAAGCTCATCTTTTTTTTCAGTGTGCTCTTTAGATTTTCCTTTGAATTCCATTTTCCTCTTCTTATCAAACCCATATGAATGATGGGTTACTCCAATTTCCATCTCAACTTTGAGAGCACATCAAACGATTTCCTCGTAGCTATTGAAGTCCCTTATGGATAAGGCCCTTCGAGGACTGGGGTTTTAAGCCACTAAAGAATCGATCGATCTTACTCTCAGGTTGGATAATAATACCAGAAGCGTACCTTGAAAGTATTGTAAAATTTGCTTCATAGGTACCAACAGATTCATCATCCTTTTGCTTCAGTTCAAGAAACTCCTTCTCCATCTTTGTTCGAAGAATACAAGGGAATTACTTATTTAAAAATAAGTTCTTGAACTCGTCCCATTCCATGGACTCAATTTCATCCCTTTGCCTCGTATTCTTAATAAGATTCCACCATTGATCAACATCACCTTCCAAACGATACACAACTAGGATGACTTTATCGTGCTCATAAAATTGAAGAACTGAAAATATCTTTTCAGTAGTACTAATCCATTGTTCAGAAACTAATGGATCAGTAGACCCACTGAAAGTAGGTGTACGCTGCCTCATGAAGGATTCAACAGAATGTTGCTCCTTCCTTTGCTCGTTTGGATGTCCTGCATGATTCATAGCGTGAGAAAGTTGTGTGATCATGGCTACAAGATTTTGCATTCCAGCTCCCATAACATTTGGTTGCTTAGGGGGACAATCATTGCATTTCCCGTCGCATTCCGCATTAACACGGTTCCTTCGGGTTCCATCCATTGACTAAAACCAAGAAGAATAGTGTGAGCAATACTAATTATAATAGGAAAACCACATAATCAAGAATAAAATTTCACACTTAAGGTATTATCCTAGGTTATTCATGGCCATTTCTAAAACACTAAGATTGTGTTCTATGCTTAGACTTATCCTTAGGGATCTTACTAAGCCTTTTACATCCTAGTTTCCAAAGGTTGACTATACCTTTCCTTTGATACCAACTATAACGACCAATACTTTACATACATTGTTAATACTTCAAAATTGAAGCATACTTATTACAACATATAACAAAACCACGAAAGGAACGTATAGGTATAGTGTCTTTAGAAACTGGGAAACATAAACAACTGGTTCATAAAGCGTCTACACTGTCTCCCATTTATTTCATCATATCTATAGTCCCTTTTGGCATATATTACTTAATAACCTTCTTCCTGACCTGGGGAAAGAAAACATACAAAAGGGTGAGCTCAAATGCTCAGTAAGGGTAAACAAAATAAATATCAATCACTTCATATACATAAGCACATAACTTTTGGAAATCTTAACCTGCAAAATAGATCATAATTTCATAACATGGGATAAATCATGGCAGTGAAATATAATCACAATAATCATAACTTAAAACATGAAACTTTGTGGAATACACACATAATCATAGAGAATCATTTCTTGTTAGTCAAGAGTCATTTCCAAGACTATCTTAGTGGACAAAGTCCCTTTCTAAACCGAGTTCCCCTCGTTTCAGTCCTGTTTCACTGAACCGGTATAACCTACCGTTCCAGCCATGTCTATCTCATGAGATATAAAATCTTTATCCAATGCATTGGAGGGAGATATAGGTCCCACCCATCTCATAATGATACCATTCTTATGTGTGCCACAAAATCATAAATCATACATCATTGTATAACCCATGTAATAAAAATGGGAATCTTAAACATCGTGACATCATCAAAAAATTCATAGAAGATAAAGGAATTCATAAAAATAATTCCATCACAACATTATCAAATCAATGTAATAATAGGGATAAAAATATAACCCTTTATTATCTTAGATGGAAAATAATTTTGATAAAACACTTGAACTTCATTCTTGAGGAAAATATCCTTTCTTCTTCAAAAACATTTTTCCTTTCTTAACATGTCATACAACTTTAAACTAAAAGAAGTTGATTAAAAATAAACTTGAAAACTTGTAAAGGAAGCTTCTTGGAAATAATGTTTTAAAAATCCATTCATGCCGTATAAGTTAAAAAAACATTCTTCTCGTACTTTTGTCGGAAAAGTCAAAAAAGCACCTCGTACGAAAAACGACAAAATATTTCTTTCATAACTTTTACTAAAAACTCACCGAAGGGTAAAATTGGATTTAAACAATTGTAGGTACATATTGAGGAAACATGGATGTGGATGATAAAATACACCCCAGTAAATACCAAAGTATAAACAATCTCGGATAAAAATGAGATTGTGATATTTCCCTTACCTTAGGTCCGACTTGCTTTATAAGAGTCCGAACCTCATGTATAATGATTTAAATAATGTCATTGACTTATTCCAGAATCATAATTATTTTTATGATATCATATATGGTCATATTCTTAGCTTCTTAGTAGTAATATTTCATTGCTACTTGTTATTCGTGTGTTTATAACTTTTTGTTCTTATGCGTGTTTTGTCGAATAAATTCTTATTCTTATCTTTAGGTTATAGATACCTCATTTCCAGAATGGTATTAGTGTAATATATATCATATTCATTCATTAAATTCATTTATATAATCATTATGAAATTACGATCATGTAGAATGAGTCGCATCACATCGTGGATACGATATTCCGTACGTACGCATGAGTGATGATATTGTTCCTATGATCGTGGAATTGTATTGGAGTGTATGTATACTATTTCAGAATCAGTATCACTTTATAATAGTCATATATAGTCATTATCTACACCATTATACCCATCCAAGTAAGGTGGTGGTGGAAAATAGATTACACCACGGCGTGGAGACGGTATTCCGTACGTACGCACGCACGGTGATTTATTTTTCTGTAGGATGGATAGATGGTGAAATAGGGTTTTTTCATACTTATAATAACATATCAGTATATGAGTGATACTGATGTTATTACTTCATAATGAAACAACTAAAGAATAAGAAGTTGAAGAAGAGTGAAATTGGAAAGGATCGGTAATGGATATTACCTCTTCTTTGAAGTGCTTCTTTGAGACCTCCTTTTAGGGCACTAAAATTGGTCTGTGAAGAAGACCAGGAACTCTAGGATGTCTCTAGGGAAGTGGAGAGGAGAAAATGGCCGGGGTTGTCCGAGCTTGAAGGCTCAAAGTGGTGTGAGGAAGAGAGGGAGGAGGTTCCCTTTTATAAGGGAGGAGAGGGGCACCTTTGGGAAAACTAAAAATATTATTTTATTATAAAGTCATGTTCTATTTTAAATAGCTCCAAATTGATATGTTTCGAAGCTAAGGTAGGGATGGGTCGAAATCCTCTCATCGACTAGTTTAGGTTCCTATTTTAACCTTATCATTTAGATTTAACATTAAGTTAAATAAGTTTACTTTTACGGTGTCTTCTTATGTTCTTATACTATAAGGATAATAAACTTACTATAAGCAGCCAAACGAACCCCAAGTTGTTTATTATTAATATATATAACCTTATTAAGTCATTTGGCCGAACCTTAGATTTTTAGGAATAAAATAACAATTAATAATATAAAATTTGTTTTAAAAACTATTTTATGTCAATTTTGACACTATTTAGTAATTAATTTTTTGTGAAAATCATAACAGAATGATTAGTTCAAAAAAAGTAAATTATATCAATACTAACCTGTCATATTAACCTATAAAATTAGTGTAATTCAAAAAAAGTATCAAATTATATTTTTTTGGGTATTTATAACATCAATTACGTCAGTATTTCATTAATAAGATAATTTCTCCATCATCGTTGTGTCATAAATAAATTAAATTATTTAATGTCTAAAAATTACAAATAAAATACCATTATGTAGGAAATCTTTTTAGATTTATAATGAATAATTATATTCGAATTTATATTATGTATATCCCCATATTAAAAATGATTTAGTTATTAAACATTGATTTTAACTATTTTAACCCTTATTTAAATAAATTAATAATAAATGTCCTAATCTAATCCAAGTGGGCCTAAATGGTCATATTTTATTCCTAAGTTTGTTTTTGGTCGAATTACAATTTTCCAATAGAATTAGGACATGTGTTAGGGTAATAATAATATCATTTCTACCCTTAATTACCCTATTTACTTTTAACCGTGGTAAAAAAAAGTAAAAAGTTACTATTCACCAAAAAACTATTTCCACCTCATTGAACCACATTTTACTTAATTACATCAACCGTGTCTAGTATTTTTGAAATTCCACTCACAGAAGCGGTAAAATTATGTTTTATGAAAAAATCAGTTTTTTAACTACCACTTAGTGGTTTCACTATTCATCAAAAATTGAATGTTTTCAGAAAAATACCAAAATTTCACCCTAGGCTAATTTCGATATTCCGAATCCAAAAATGAAGTCCATTTTGAAAAATAAATTTTATAAAATTTCAAAAAGTGGTTATTACTATTCATAATGGCTAGTTTTAATAATATTTTAATAGCATATCGTTGTTTAGTGAAACTCGGTATTGCGTACGATGCAAGCTATCGAGGAAGGTCGTGATTTCATGTAAAGAAAGCCAAGCACGTGTTGTGTAGAAAAATATTACTTTGATGATTTATATAACATAAAAGTTTCGGGTGTTACAAGCCTCACTGAGGATTTTTGGTTTTCAGGGATCTAGGGTGTTCTCCCACTTGGTTTGGAAGGATTTTGAAGAGGATTCAAGGTAGTTTGAAGGTGATTGCTCTAGGTAAGTCTCTCATCTTGTTTCTATTGTGTTTTCCTCTAGATCTTCATTCCTTTCTTTCTTGGTTTTGTAGATCTACACTTTTGGTGTGTAGATATAGGGTTGGGGTTGCCTTGGATGATGATATTAAGACTTGTGGATGTTATGGAAAAGTATCTAGATAGGTTTCGGTGGTGCGTTCGCCGGATTTGAGGTGCGGTTGTTCGTGGGTCGATTTCTTAGGAACCCTAAAGGTATGAGGCTTCTATCTTGACTCCACATGGTTAGAACTAGTGGTTCCATGTTACAATTAAATTTTTGTGCTTGAAATTAACTGTGTTTGGATGTGCGGAATTGGTGGAAAATCCCTTGGGTGATGTTTTGGGGATTTTTGGGAAAAAGAGGGTTTTGTAGTGAAATGCTTCTGTTGTGGATTTTAAGATGGTTATTTTAAAATGGGATGCTATGGTTGATTTGTGAAAATGATTGATAGAAATGGTTTTCAATAAAAATGTTTGTTTACTGAAATAGTGTTTGGCATGGAAAATGGTTTTCAATAAATGGGTGATTTATTGAAGTGAATTGACATGTAATGGAATTGGTTGATTACATGATGTTTTTGTGACCATGATGTATTATATGCATTGTTTTGATTGTTGAAATGTTCGGTGAAAGTGGGCGGGATGTACCACTATAATGAAGGGGAAATATAGTGGACAGAAGGGCCACCATCAAATTATAAGTGGATGGGATGTTCCACTAATTATGAATGGGTGAACGAGGTGGATGGAAGTGCCACCGTTTGGATTCTTTGGTTGTTGTTGTGAATTGTATTGAAAGATGCAATTGTTGTGCTAATATGTGAGTAATATAATGTCTTGTGACATTTTTGTTGGGATTTCCCATGGTTTTTGGTTTGGGTATGATGGCTTTGTAATGGTTCCACTAGTGATCATTTTATATATGTTATTTTATATAAATGTGCTAATGGTTTTTTCCTAGTAGGGTGTGTAGGGAAGTCATTAGGGGAAATCCTACTGAGTTTTAGTACTCACCAGCTGCTTTGGCACTGTGGTGTCTTTGCAGATGTCATGTTCCGTGATGTGGGAAAAGGTAAGGCATCAACCTCCGTTGGTGGAACTTTGTGATTCCTTGTTGGGGCTTGGAGCTTGAAGCTTAGTGTGGAGCTATGGTGGAATCATGGCTCATGGTGTTTTTTGTATTTGATACTTCTGCATTGTACTATGATGTTGTAATGGGTTGTGTTGGCATGTGAAATGGTTATGGGTTATCTGGTTATCTTTGGTAATGTTTGAGTTTGGTTTTGTCAGCATGCATCATATAGTTGTGGTTGTTTGGTTTGTTAGGTCTCAAGAGAAAATCATTCCCCAGTTATTCTCGGATCCCTCGACATTCATTTCCTACCTTTGGCGCCTTGGAAACATCACTTAAGGCCAGGTAACCCTCACCACCTCCTCAATCCAAGGAGGTAGGGGTGGGGTGTTATAAGTGCTATCAGCGTGAGAGCAGTTGTTTGATCATTTGTGTTGATCATTAGTTTTGGATTTGACATTCGTTGTTGTATATTCCTTGAGTCGGGATGGTAGAACGGCGTAGGATTGCTGGAACTTGGAATGTATACTATATGAGGATGTAGATAACCCTTTTATGCTGTAATTCAAGTTACCATGGAGTTTGGTACATAAGAGTTTTGGAGACACTTATAGGCATTTGGTTTCTCATTGTCGTGGGTGTAGCCAATGAGATGAGCAGCACATGCATGGTAGAAATGACTTCCCTCTAGGATGTATATTTCACTGAGGTATAATGATTTTTGATGTGATACGAATGTGTGAAATTTTAATGTTAATAAATTGGTATTTTGAAAATTATTTGGTTTTCAAAATGGAGAAACATGGAACATGAGGAAAAATGTGAACTGGTGGAAAGGCTTGTTGTGATAGTGTGGTGTAATGTGATTCGAAATGGGATTTCGTGATGTCTACGAAAGTGAGACCCATTGTTGTTTGTTTTCTGTTCATAGAAATGGCACCGGGTAGGCGTTGCAGAGACCAACCGGAGGAGGCTGCTGAGAATGTGGTTTCACCTGAGCCTCAGGTGAACTAGCAGCTAGTGCAAAGCATAGTGAAAGCTTTCCAAGCTATGGGAAGTGCAAATAAAGTGGATGAACCAAGGTGTGTGGATCTTGCGGTTTAGTTTAAAAAAAATGCACCCATCATCAGGGGTGATTCAGAGCCAAAGAGGGAAGAAGCATGGATGGATAGAATGACCAAGATCATCGAGTTCTTGGGAACTCTCATAGAGTTAAAAGTGAAGTTGGCCACATATATGTTGGAATATCTTGAACTTTAATGGTGGGAGTTGGTAGTCCATGATGGGACCGACCAGGGTATGATGTGGGAAGGCTTTGAGGAATTGTTTAACAAACAATTCTACCCACATACATTCAGAATTTAGAGTATGTCTAATTTCTTCAGTTTGAAGCAAGATCTTATGTCTATGATAGAGTATGTAGCTGTGTTTATGAACTTAGTAAGGTTTTCACTTGAGGTGGCAGGTAGCACATCATTGAAGGAAAGAATCTTTGAATTGGGGTTAAGGCAAGAAATCTGTTCAAAGATAGCGGTGCTGTGTATTGATGATTACACAGAGATGGTGAATAGTGCCTCGGTTCCTGAACGGGATTTGTCGGGCGCTCCGGGCAGAATAAGCATGGTGGTACCCATGGAAAATAGTGGGAACTCTAACGCTGGGTTCAAGCGGAAGAGGGAGACATTTTCCTAGGGTGGGAATATGGAATATAATCCAATGGCAGGATCGATGAATCTTCTTCCAAATCCACAGAGAAAACTGGGATGTTTTCAGTGTGGTTCTATAGGCCACATCAAGAGGGATTGTACAACACAACCTCGAGCATGTCATAATTGTAAGCAGATGGGGCATCTTGCAGCATTATTGTCGGAATGCTACAAGGTTAGGTGCATGTGACACTCCTCAGGGATCACAGACGTCGTATGATTCGATGGGATGGGGGTAGCAGTATACCCCTCGGCAGTAGAGTAATGTGGGTCATGGTGATTCTCGGAATACCACGATGCCTCAGCAGAGAAATAACAAGCAGAGTGTGGAAAGAAAGCATGTGTTCATAGTTGATCAAGTTGTGGTGGATGATCATTCGGGACCATCCACAGTGTGAGGTACTATTCTTTTAAATTCTACCTTGATGCAAGTGTTGTTTGATACAGGTGCTTCACACTCTTTTATTGCTGAACGTGTGGTTTACTTACTGAGTTAAATCATAGAAATCATGCCCTCGGTTTATAAACATCATACTTTTCTTGATCAAAGAGGGTGTCGATCCTTCTTGTGTAGAGAATTTTGTATCGTTGTGGGCGAGGTTGAGATAGTGTGGAATTTCTCAATGCTCGAGATGGATGGGTATGATGAAATCCTGGGAATGGATTGGCTGGTGGCCGTTAAGGCTCAAATTGATTGTGATGCACGAACAGTGGCTTTCAAGACACACAATGGTGTTAGGCATCTCTTTAGAGGAGAGAGGCCTGAAAGGCAGCATGCAACGGGTTTGTTGGCACCAGCAGTGGGTACGTTATCGTATCATCTGGCGGTGTTTCATTGGAATTGGTAAACGGTGTTGAGGAGAGTGTTCCTCCGGCAGTGTTGGACCAGTTCATGGATGTTTTTCTTGATGAATTCTCTGGGATACCTCCCATAAGAGAAGTGGAGTTTATGATTGTTCTCTTTCCTAGGACCAATCCTATCTCACATCCGTCTTCTCGGATGTCACCAGAAGAATTACGGGAATTGAATGTTCAGTTGGAAGAGCTAGAAAACAAAGGGTTCATCCAGCCTAGCACGTCTCTGTGGGCGGCGCCGATGTTGTTTGTGGAAAATGAAGATGGATCTTTGAGGCTATGTGTTGATTATCATTGTAACACCCCGAGATTTTATGAAAACATTTCTTTTTAATTTCATTAATGTCTTGTGTTGTATGCTACACCAAAAGGAGCTTTCACAACACGCATCCCTGACTTGTCTTGCATTACACGTAACCATGACCTTCCATGATAGCGTGTGTTGTACGTAATACCGAGTTTCGCTAAACAATGATATGTTATATAAAGTAGCCATTATGAATAGTAATACCCACTTTTTGAAATTTTATCTTTCAAAATGGACTTGAGTTTTTGATTAAGAATATCGAAATTATCCTAGGGTGAATTTTTGGTATTTTTCTAAAAACATTCAATTTTTGATGAATAGTGAAAACACCAGGTTACTATTCAAAACCCAAATTTTTATTTAAATAATTATTTATTTTATTTAAATTTATTTTAGGTCAAAATTGATACATAATATAAGTTCAATTTAAGTCATTGGAGTCATTTTATAATAATTTTAGATATATAAAAATTTTATTGAACTTTTCACTGTCTTTTACCCACCTCCTAGGAGAATTTTCAAATTCACATAAAACATAATTTTACCTCTTCTGTGAGTGGAAATTAAAAAATCCAAGAGACACGATTAATATCAAGGAATAAAATGTGGTTCAATGAGAAGAAAATAATTTTTATTTAATAGTACCTTTTTACTTTTTTTCCACAGTTAAAAGTAAATAGGGAAATTAATGGTAATAATGATATTATTATTACCGTAACACATGTCCTAATTCTATTTGATAAGTGTAATTCGACCAAAAACAACCTTAGGAATAAAATATGACCATTTAGTCCCACATGGACTAGATTGGGACATTTATTATTAATTTATTTAAAGAAGGGTTAAAATAGTTAAAATCAACGTTTAATAACTAAATCATTTTTAATATAGGGTTATAGATATGATAAATTCGATTATAAATATTCATTAGAAAGATAAATATATTTCCCACATAATGGTCTTTTATTTATAATTTTTAGAAATTAATTAATTTAATTTATTTATGACACAATGATGATGTATTAATTAACTTATTAATGCAATATTGACATAATTGATGTTATAAATACCCAAATAAATGTATTTTGAGACTTTTTATTAATTACACTAATTTTATAGGTTAATATGACATGTTTTTATTGATTTAGGTAACTGATTTTCAACTAATCATTCTGTTATGATTTTCACAAAAATCAATTACAGAATAGTGTAAAAATTGACATAAAATAGTTTTTAAAACGAATATTATATTATTAATTGTTATTTTATTCATAAAAATCTAAGTTTCGGCGAAATGACTTATATAAGTTTATATATATTAATAATAAACAACTTGGGGTTCGTTTGTCTTGTTATAGTACGTTTATTAACCTTATAGTGTAAGAAAATAAGAAGACACTGTAAAAGAAAAATTATTTAAATTAACGTTAAATCTAAATGATAAGGATAAAATAGAAACCTAAACTTGTCTAAATTATATTTTATGAGAATATTTCGACCCATACCCACCTGAGATTCTAAATAACTCAATTTGGAGCTATTAAAAACCGAATACGACTTTATAATAAAATAATATATTTAGTTATTCCAAAGGTGCCCCTCTCCTCCCTTATAAAAGGGCACCTCCTCCCTCTCTTCATCACACCACTTTGAGATTTCATGCTCGGCCAAACCCTGCCAATTTCTCTTCTACCTTCCCTAGAAACATCCTAGAGGTTCAAGTATTCTTCAAAGGAAAATCGTAGTGCCCAATGTGGAGGTTTCAAAAAGGCGTGTTGAAAGAAGAGGTAATATCTGTTACCGATTCTTTCAACTTTATTTCTTCTTCTAATTATTCTTCTTTAGTTGTTTCATTATGAAGTAAAAACATAAGTATCAATCATATAATGATATGTTATTATAAGTATGAAACAACCCTATTTCACCATCTATCCATCCTACGGAAAACGAAATCACTGCGCGTGCGTACGTATGGAATACTGTCTCCACACCATGGTGTAATCTGTTTTCGACCACCACCTTACAGGGATGGGTATAATGGTGTAAATAAATAACTATATATCATTATTGAAAATTTATATTGATTCTGAAATATTATACATACACCTCAATGAAATTCCATGATCATGGGAAGGATATCATCACTCGTGCGTACGTACGGACTACCGTCTCCACGACGCGATGAGATTCATTCTCCATGTTAACCATTAATTAATGATTATAAAGTATATATAATAAGTAATCATGAAATATATGACATTATAATGATACATGATTTATGTGTATATATTTTTATGTCATCTACTTAATTTCATTCAATTCAATAAGGAAACGAAAACAGTGTTCATGCGTACCTACGGCCTACCGTCTCAATGAACGGTGTATTTCATTCCATTTAATCAATATATCATATATATATGTATATACTGAATATATATTATATATAAATCATGTTTTAAATTCTGGAATTATGTAAATCAGGATATAAGTATTAATATCAAGAACAACAAGTCCAAACACGTACGATAAATAAAACGATTTAACCCAAAATGCTGCTTTAACATGGAACTTACAAAAGAACGGGTAACATAATGTCATAAGTGAAAAATATATGATATCATAACAATGAATATTATTCCATAATAAGTCAATGACATTATTTAAATCATTATACAGGAGGTTCGGATACGTACGAAGCATATCAGACCTAAGGTAAGGGATAACCTTTCCAATCATGTTTTTATCCGAGATTGTTTATTCGTAAGTATTTGCTGGGGTTATTGTTATCATTCAAGTCCATGTTTTCTAAAACTATTTTTATGTATGTTTAATGTACTTTTTTCCCATTTTGTCTTTTAATACATGGTATTTAAGGAATCTTTCTTTATTTTATGTTACGCGGTACTTTTTGACTTTTCTGACAAAAGTACGAGAAAAAGTGTATTTTTAAGTTATACAGTGTGAACAGATTTTTACTGTTTTTTAAAGCCCTATTTTCAGGAAGCTTTCTCTATAATATTTCATGACTATTTTCAACAAAATAGTTTTCATTTAATATTTCTTGGAATTTTGTGAAACGAAAATGATTTTGAAGAATAAAGGATATTTTCTTCAAGAATTCATTTCAAGTGTTTTATCAAAACCATTTTTCCATCTAAGATGACATTATTTCAAATCTGTATGTTTCATGTATAATGTCTCTATTATTTACATGGTTTCACTTTTCTTATGATGAAATATCAATTTGTTTTATATGGATTATGTGATGATGGTATGATGTTTATGAAACCCATTTTATTTTTTGGGTTATGATGAATGTTTTATGTTTATTTTGTGGCACAAGTAAGAATGATTTCATTATGAGATGGGTGGGACCTATATCTCCCTCCAATTCATTGGGTAAAGATTTATATCTCATGAGATAGACATGGCTGGAATGGTAAGTCAATCCGGTTCAGTGTTGCAGGACTGAAACGAGGAGTGAACTCGATTCAGAAAGGGACTTTTTCCACTAAGATGGTCTTGGAAGCAATGCCTTGGATACTATGGAAATCATAACATGTGCTTAATTGTTGCCACAATTACATGTTTTATTCCCATGATATTTTATCATGATTGATGTTCCCTTATGATATATGCCTTATGAACTTCCAAGATTCAGGTCATTGCTCAAGATTTTTATGTTTAGATTTTATGTTCATATTTTTCCATTCAAATGTTTATGGATTGTTTTATGTTCACTATGTTTACCCTTACAGTGCATTTGAGCTCACCCATTTTATGTTTTCTTTTCCCCATGATATAAAGAATGGTTTTAGGTAAGAAAAAACGGGAAGATCTTTATGGGAGATGTTGAAGATATTTCACCACGATTAAAATATTATATTCCGAGTTTCCAAAGACACTAAACTATTACAGTCCTTGTTTGTCTGTTTTTGTTAGGTACTAAGTATTCCGCAAAAGTAATGTAATGTCCATGTACGTTAAGCTTTGAGTCTCTACAGTTGGTATCATAGGAAAGTTTTAGTCAACCTTTGGAAACTAGGATGCGAGAACTATAGTGAGATCCCTAGAGATATTTCTAAGGTATATCTAGGGATGTCCCTAAGGATAGGTATACATATAGGATATAGTCCTAGAACTATGGTAATGATCGTAGAATTTAACCAAAGATGTTAGATATTGAGGGTACTCCCCCTTTACTATTTTTTTCCTTAGCATGATTTTTTCCTCTCACACTATTCTTTTTGGGTTTTAGAAAATGGCTAGAAATAGGAAGATTAACGATAATGGAGGATATAACTGACAATGGAATTATATTATTCATGAGAAACCAAATGAAACGGGATTTGGAAGTCCAAACATCGTTAATATGCCTAATCAGAAATCTCATAATATGATCAATAATCTCAACTTTGGTAAGTTTACCAACTCGGATAATAAGAGAAAGATGGAGTTTCATGATGAACATAGAGGAAAGAAAGTTTAATTTCCCTCATGTAAATCATGTGGGAAGAGGCATCAGGGAGATTGTTTCAAAGGAACTGGAAGATTATTTGGGTGTGAAAAAGAAGGAAACAAAGCCAGTAAGTGCAAAGGAAAAGGTTCAGTCAACACCATGAACAAGGATAATGGTATTGCTACGACATCAACAATGATTAGATGTTTTAAATTTGGAATGTATGGGCATTATTCAAACCAATTCCCTAATGGAAAATCTCATGAAGAGAATTATCATGGTTATATGAGTATTATTTATGTGGATGATGATGAAGAGACTACAAATGAAATATGAGATGAAAGAAATGATGAAGCTCAATCAGTGGTTTATGAAGTTAGTGGAATGATTTTATGTTTATAAAGAATAATGTATGGTACTATGGAATAAAGAATCATCTAAGGATTGTTGCACTATTGTTTTTTCTAATGAATTTGGATGTATATGTTGAATGGTACCGGTAACCATGTATGGTTATTCAGATATTTTTGAAAAGTAGATGATATGCACATAATGAAGGGATAAGAAGATAATGAGATGTTTGATTGTATTCATGATCTCATGACTGATATAAGGACTAAGTGATATTATGGTTTGATTATATAGATTTTTGTTGGTATGAGGAAAGAGTTACCTTTTGACAATATTCATGTTTTCACTAAGGTTCTATGGTAATTTATGTTTCAAGAGAATATATGACTATGGTATTCATGTGTTTGGAATGTAACCAACATGATATATCTTATGATATATGTGAGAGAAATGTGTGTATTCACATTCTTGGTAGATAACCATTCTAGTAATTGTTTTCTTTATACTATGAGCTTGGACCAATGTATTTTAGATAAGCCTAAAGATTGGAATGGATTATGTTGGACATAAGTTAGTATTGATTATGGATAGAACTTTTTTCTATATTATTGATGGGATGTTTTAGAAATGTAGTTTTAGAAAAAGGACAACCTGTAGGACAAGCGACAACCCATCGCATCGGACAAGGGTGTGGGAATCGAACCCACAACCGAAGTGCAACTGGCCTTTATCACCAACCACTGGCCTATAAGAAGTCTATGGTTAGTAGAAACTAGTTTTATTTTATTAAGAGGTATGATATATGAAGTATAAGTTCATTTTTGGAACGATATACGATTAGTCTAACCATAACATGGACTTATAACTTTTTCTAACCTTTTGTTTGAAACAAATGGAATGACCCATTATTCTATCACATGATCGGCTAACACATCACGAATAACAAATTCAACTTCATTTCTTTAAGGGATGAAGAGTGAATTCTTCAATTCACGAACAACAGTGAGATTTTACCAAAATCATGTAAGTATTTCTATTAATTCATCAACTTTAGGGAAATGATCTTCAAAACCAAAAATGTTGTCCTAGTGCCCTTATATCCGATGAATCAGATGGTACCCTCGATCATCACAAATATATGGCTTTTTGATTTTTGGCATTTTCATATCCATGTTCTCTACCACTCTCCATCAAAACATGACAGTTACATTTCTCTTCTATATCCATATTTTCACCTATGTTCTCCTATGTGGAAATATAGTGATTAGTTTATTTGGGTAACCGTTACGTTTCATACTTTAGTTTTTAAAGACAAGTTTTGGTATTCCTTTTTACGATGTGGGTTTCTATTAAAGAAACTTTCGAGTAGTAAACCATTTATAACCCCGACGAATTTCGAGGGCCAAATTCATTTTAAGGGGGGTAGAATGTATCACCCCGAGATTTTATGAAAAATATTCTTTTTAATTTCATTAATGTCTTGTTTTGTACGCTACACCAAAAGGATCTTGCACAACATGCATCCCTGACTTGGCTTGCGTTACACGTAATCACGACCTTCCACGATAGCGTGTGTTGTACGCAATACCGAGTTTCGCTAAACAATGATATGTTATATAAACTATAAATTATGAATAGTAATACCCACTTTTTGAAATTTGATCTTTCAAAATGGACTTAAGTTTTTGATTCAGAATATCAAAATTATCCTAGGGTGAATTTTTGGTATTTTTCTGAAAACTTTAATTTTTTTATGAATAGTGAAAACAAAGGGTTACTATTCAAAAACCGAATATTTATTTAAATAATTATTTATTTCATTTAAATTTATTTAAGGTCAAAATTGATACATAATATAAGGTCAATTTAACTCATTGGAGTCATTTTATAATAATTTTAGATATATAAAAATTTTATTGAACTTTTCACCGTCTTTTACCCACCTCCTAGGAGAATATTCAAATTCACATAAAACATAATTTTACCGCTTCTGTGAGTGGAATTTTGAAAATCCTAGAGTCACGGTTAATATCAAGGACTAAAATGTGGTTCAATGAGATGAAAATAATTTTTGGTGAATAATAACTATTTACTTTTTTTACCACGGTTAAAAGTAAATAGGGGAATTAAGGGTAAAAATGATATTATTATTACCCTAACACATGTCCTAATTATATTAGATAAGTGTAATTCGACCAAAAAACCTTAGGAATAAAATATGACCATTTAGGCCCACTTGGACTAGATTACGACATTTATTTTTAATTTATTTAAAGAAGGGTTAAAATAGTTAAAATCAAAGTTTAATAATTAAATAATTTTTAATATAGGGTTATACATAAGATAAATTCGACTATAAATATTTATTAGAAATATAAAAAGATTTCCTAGATAATGGTGTTTTATTTATAATTTTTAGACATTAAATAATTTAATTTATTTATGACACAATGATGATGCCGTAATTATCTTATTAATGAAATATTGACATAATTGATGTTATAAATACCCAAATAAATGTAATTTGAGACATTTTATGAATTACAGTAATTTTATAGGTAAATATGACATGTTATTATTGATTTAGTTAACTTTTTTGGAACTAATCATTCTGTTATGATTTTCACAAAAATCAATTACCAAATAGTGTCAAAAATGAAATAAAATAGTTTTTAAAACAAATATTATATTATTAATTGTTATTTTATTCATAAAAATCTAATGTTCGGTCAAATTACTTAGATAAGGTTATATATATTAATAATAATCAACTTGCGGTTCGTTTTTATTGTTATAGTATGTTTATTAACCTTATAATGTAAGAAAACAAGAAGACACGGTAAAAGAAAAATTATTTAACTTAAAGTTAAATCTAAATGATAAGGTTAAAATAAAAACCTAAACTTGTCTAAATTCTATTTGATGAGAGTATTTCGACCAATCCCCAACTTATCTTCGAAATAACTCAATTTGGAGCTATTAAAAACAGAATATGACTTTATAGTAAAATAATTTTTTTAGTTATTCCAAAGGTGCCCCTCTCCTCCCTTATAAAAGGGAACCTACTCCCTCTCTTCCTCACACCACATTGAGATTTCAAGCTCAGCCAACCCCGGACAATTTCCCTTCCACACTTCTCTATAAACATCCTAGAGGTTCTGGTATTCTTCAAAGGCCAATCTTAGTGCCCTAAGAAGAGGTTTCAAAAAGGCATGTCGAAAGAAGAGGTAATATCCGTTACTGATTCTTTCAACTTTATTTATTCTTCCACTTATTCTTCTTTATTTGTTTCATTATGAAGTAATAATATCAGTATCACTCATATACTGATATGTTATTATAAGTATGGAACAACCCTATTTCACAATCTATCCATCCTACAGAAAACGAAATCACCGCACGTGTGTACGTATGGAATACCGTCTCTACGGCGTGGTATAATCTATTTTTGACCACCACCTAACTTGGAGTGGTATAATGGTGTAAATAAATAAATATATATGATTATTGAAAAGTGATATTAATTCTGAAATATTATACATACACTTCAATGCAATTCTAGGATCATGGTAATGATATCATCGCTCGTGCGTATGTACGGACTACCGTCTCCAAGACCCGATGAGATTCATTCTCCACGTTAACCATTCATGAATGATTATAAATTATATATAACAAGTAATCATGAATTATATGACATAATAATGATACTAGATTTATGTGTATATATATGTATGTCATCTACTTAATTTCATTAAATTCAATAAGGAAACGAAAACTGCGTTCATGCGTACGCACGGCCTACCGTCTCCATGAATGGTGCATTTCATTCCATTTAATCTATCTATAATATATATGTATATAATGAATAAAAATTATATATAAATAATGTTTTAAATTCTGGAATTAATTAAATCAGGATATAAGTAATAATATCAAGAACAACAAGTCCAAACACGTACGATAAATAAAACGATTTAACCCATAACACTGCTTTAACATGGAACTTACAAAAGAATGGGTAATATAAAGTCATAAGTGAACCATATATGATATCATAACAATGAATATTATTCTGTAATAAGTCAATGACATTATTTAAATCATTACATAGGAGGTTCGGATACGTACGAAGCATATCGGACCTAAGGTAAGGGATAACCTTTCCAATCTCGTTCTTATCCTAGAAAGTTTATTCGTATGTATTTGCTGGGGTTATTGTTATCATCCAAGTCCATGTTTTCTAAAAGTGTTTTTATGTATGTTTAATGTCATTTTTACCCATTTTGTCTTTTACTTCATGTTATGTAAGGAATCTTTATTTCTTTTATGTTCTGCGGTACTTTTTGACTTTTCTGACAAAAGTACGTGTAAAATGTTATTTTTAACTTATACGGCTTGAACAGATTTTTACCGTTTTATAAAGCCTTATTTTAATGAAGCTTTCTCCAAAATATTTCATGACTATTTTCAACAAAATAATTTTCATTAAAAATTGCATGGAATTTTGTGAAATGAAAATGATTTTGAAGAATAAAAGATATTGTCCTCAAGAATTCATTTCAAGTGTTTTATCAAAACCATTTTTCGATCTAAGATGAAATTATTTCATATGTGTATGTTTCATGTATAATGTCTCTATGATTTACATGGTTTCACTTTTCTTATGATGAAATATCCATTTGTTTTATATGGATTATGTGATGATGGGATGTTGTTTATGAAACCCATTTTATTCTTTGGGTTATGATGAATGTTTTAAGTTTATTTTGTGGCACAAGTAAGAATGATTTCAATATGAGATGGGTGGGACCTATATCTACCTCTAATGCATTGGGTAAAGATTTATATCTCATGAGATAGACGTGGCTGGAATGGTAAGTTAATCCGGTTCAGTGCTACAGGACTAAAACGAGGGGTGAACTCGATTCAGAAAGGGACATTGTCCACTAAGATGGTCTTGGAAGCAATGCCTTGGATACTATGGAAATCATAACATGTGCTTAATGGTTTCCACAATTACATGTTTTATTCCCATGCTATTTTATCATGATTTATGTTCCCTTATGATATATGCCTTACATACTTCCAAGATTCATGTCTTTGCTCAAGATTTTTATGTTTAGATTTTATGTTCAAGTTTTTCCATTCAAATGTTTATGGATTGTTTTATGTTCTCTATGTTTACCCATACTGGGCATTTGAACTCACCCATTTTATGTTTTCTTTTCCCCATGATATAATGAAATGTTTTAGGTAAGAAAAAAAGGGAAGATCTTTATTGGAGATGTTGAAGATCATTCACCACGATTAGAATATTATATTATAAGTTTCCAAAGACACTAAACTATTACGGTCCTTGTGTGTTTGTTTTTGTTATTTACTAAGTATTCCGAAAAAGTAATGTAACTTCCATGTACGTTGTAACGGCCCTGGTTTTGTGGGGATCCTTTACTTTGTGAAAATGTCGTGTTGGGTTTTCTGGTCTGGGAATCACGGCGGTGTAGGCCTAGCGGTATCCTTGGCCTAGCGGTAGCCTTGCCCGACCGGTAGCCTTGGCGTACTGGTAGCATTGGCCTACTGGTAGCCTTGGCGTACCAGTAGCCTTGGCGTACCGGTCGCCATGGGGTACCAGTAGCCTTGGCATACCGATAGCCTTGGCCTACCCCGCAGGTTCTTTCCAGTGGCGTTCCTTCTTGCGTAATTTGGGTTTTAAACCATATTTTGACATGTTTGAGAGTGTTTTAAAGGCTCGTAATGCCCATAAGAGTCTTAATTATAAACTTCATGAATTAATGAGTCGGTTTAAACCGCCCGACCCCCAGTGGGGCCGCGTGGCCAACCCACGACCCCGCGCCGTATGCAGTTTCGTGTTCTCACCTGAACCGTCTGCGGCTCTTATAAACTAAGGGTTAGCTGTGGTTTCTTCTTTCCTCGATCGCGGCTTTTCACGAACATCTTCTGGTGCATCGGGCGCGCCGCGTCGTTATCCGTAATGTTCCGCGCCCAGCCTAAAATGTCGATCATCTATCAACAAGTAGGGAATTTCTCCTTCTCCTCTCTCTTTTGTGTATCATGCGGGGTGGGCGTGCTTTTGATTCTGTAGAATTGGGTAAACTAGACTTAAATAAAGATAATGAATGAATCTTATAAGGAATGAAGGGGGGTGGCTATCTTTGATGTTTTTTATATTATGATCATCTACCTGAGTTGTGCTGGCTTACGCCTTCTAAAAATCGAGTCCATTGGTGGTCATTGTTTGTGCGCTAATGAACCCCTCGTGGTGTTTTAAATGGATTGTTCCTAATTGTAAACTCCTGATGTGAAAGGTAAATTGTTTAATCACATATACCCGGCTGAATAAATTTAAATCACCAGGATCAATCCCTTCTGTGCTAACCCCGGTCAAAACACGGAATTGAAATCATGGAGTGTGTTAAATCTTATAAATCTGAAAATACACAGTGTTGGTGACAGTGGTTTGGTTGTTTTCTTTCGCGGCTAATTTGTGGAAATGTGGGAGGGGATGGGATCCCCTGTTGTTATGGATCGGTGGTTGTGAGTTTTAAGACCGGGTGGGTACTTGTTTATATCACAAATTGGGGTGGGATCCTCTGTTGATGAAAAACCTTTTTTGGGGAGGGGACACGGGGCAATGTCTTAGGGTTGTCTTGTTCCAGGACTTCGAGAGTTCTCACTTTTTCCATATTCTTGTAACATTACAAGAGAACCGGGTGTGAATGTTTAAATTGACGATTGGCTGGATTCTTTTCCTTGGTTATGCTTATGGTGTTAGTTGCCCAGTAGTGCATAAACATATACGAACATTATTACTAGACATGAAAACAAGAATGGGACAAATGGGTTTTGTTGGCGGGAGTTGTGACTCGGACTTGAGTGCTATTGTGATCTGTAGGATGTCTGAAGAAAAACCTAGTTTGGGGTGAGTTCTTGTTAACTATATATATACCTGTAGCTTTGTGTTTCTTATTCGCGCCCCAACCAAGTTGAGCACTTAGTGCCGAACACCCCCATTTCATGGGGGAGTGTGTTTTTTCCGACACTATTCATAGTGGCTGGTTATTAGCTCCTTTTCTTCTCCCTTTCCCAAATAGCCCAAGTATCTTCGGGCATGCTGTGATGGCCTGAGGTCCATTATTAGCCCAAGAACCTTCGGGCGGGGTAGTGTGGTGGTTATGGCCCAGGTGTGTGAGGGAAGGTAGTTTCCCAAGTATCTTCAGGATGAGGCCCAGCTGTCTTCGGGCGTGGCAGTGGATCTTCTAGCCCAGGTGTCTTCGGGCGTGGTGGTGGTTGTTCGAGCCTAGGTGTTTGCAGTCATGGGTACGTGTGATAGTTGTGGCCCAGGTGTTTGTGGGCGGGATTCGGCAGTGGGACTGCGTGTGGTTGTGGCCCAGGTGTGTGCGGGCGGGTGTGGCATTGGGACTGCGGTGAGAATGGCGGGATTGGTCCAATTCATAGGATGTCTCAATAACCAGTGGGAAAGTGGCACGTGGTACCTAAACATCGATGTTCTCTTATTACATATATTACTTGACTTGCGTTATTTGGGGAGTGTGCCTTTGTGAGTCTTGGGTGGATAGTTTACCTTGATAGGTTTTTGGTTTACTCCTTTTCTCACGGAACTTTAGTACGTTCCCCCCCTTATGCACGAGAGTCTTTGGTTTTCCCTACTTTGTGTACTTGTATTCTCACCATACGTATATAAAACTGCTTTGAGGTTTCCAGGAGGACTTCGGGGATCACACGGGACCATACTAGCTCGAACCTTTGAGGCAGTTGCAGTTGCTATTTTTCTTTCTTTGGTACTTACCTTGAAGTCACCTGTTGTACTTTGTGGCTTTTACTTTTGGAACATGCATGTGGGAATGGTCTACTTTTGGATTTACTTTTCTATTATCTTGGTGTTGCTGAGTTTTATCATCTTATCTCCCGATCATATAAAACAAAAAGGGATAATGCCTTCCATTTGTGAGAAATTTATATACCCTTGGTGCTAGTGGCCACTCCAGGACCTATTGAAGTTAGGTCTCAGGGGTCATTATCTCTCCATCAACTTAAAGAAGGAAGGGCCCGACAATCTGCTAACCCTTCCCTCCTTTTGGTGAAGGCGGGTCGTGACAAAATGGTATCAGTGCTGATGGTTGAGAGATAGGATGGAGCCTAGAGTTAAGCACAGTGAGGAATGCATGGGATGGTAAGGAAAAAATGTTGGGTGACCTTGGCGCGTGAATTAGGACAGGGATGACTGGCTAGGACACGGGATTTTAGGGCCCCTCGTGATCCGATGCAAGGACTCTGGACCTACCGAACGACCAAGTGAGGCTACACTGTTGGCAGGGTAGAGACCCTAAGAAAGGTACATGCATCATAATGACTTATGTTCATGTGTTTCTTGGATGTATTGGGAATTAAGAATAAATTAAAATTTTAAGAAGTTTTAAGAATGATAATCTGCATTACTTGGGCTTATGCATTCCTTGTTTACCATGCAGCTATGGCACCTAGAAGGCGACCGCATGTGGTACAGACGATCGAGGCCCCATAGAATACCTTGGCCGATTGGTAGAGGGAAGACCGAGAAGAGGAGGATGACCAATGTTAGTGGACTCTACGGGCCTTCCAGTGACAGGCCCTCGAGAAGTATGAGGGCAACACCCCCGACAAGAAGACGGAAGGTTGGATAGGGGAGCTAGTTTTAGCTTTCGGCTTGATTCGGGCCCCGAACAAGTACTGGGTTCCTCTGGACGTCAGCCAGATGCGGGGAGCAGTGCGTCAGTGGTGGACGCATTACCTGGGAGAGAGGAGAGAGGTTTAGGTGGCTTGGGCGGATTTTGAGAGGGATTTCCAGGCAGAATTCCTCTCTTCGACAATGAAGGCGGAAAAGAGACAGGAGCTACTCTCCCTCCAATAGGGGAGTATGTTTGTGAGAGAGCTAGGGATCAAGTTCAAGGACCTCCTACATTTTTTTCCAGACCCCTTTCCTGACGAGGAGTCTCAGGAACGATGTTTGGAGGAGGCAATCCGACCCTCCCTCTAGTATACTGTTACCCCCTTTACCCTTCCAACATACTTAGAGGTCCAGAAGAAGGCCGAAGTGGTGGAGAGGATGCACGCTCTAGGAGGTGTGTCATGAGAGGGGATCTAGCTGGGACCATCGAAGGGGAAGGCCATCAGCACCAGACCTCCATCATCTGGACCCTCCAGGTTCCGACCGGCAGGGAGTAGGCCGCAACAGTTTCAGTTTAGATCCCCTTGTCCTCAACCTTTTCCTTCAGGCCCGGGACCATGATGCTTCATCTGTGGGAGCCCTCGACATCTCTAGAGTTAGTGCCCGGACCGGGTATAGTACGGCGGGTGTGGACAGCCCCACCACCCTCCCCAGTAGCAGCTTCCAGCTAGACCTTTCCAGCAGTAGCAGCAGGGATGGTGATCTCCCGCTCCTCCGAGGGAAAACGTGGGAGGAGGAAGCCGACCTCAGGGTGCACCTCAGGGACCTCGACCGGGGCGCGGTCGGGGAGGTGGTCGGCAGCCAAGGGGCAGAGTAGCTGGGCGTGGACAGTTTCAAGCCGTAGAGGTAGCACTTCCAGTAGGGCCGGAGGTTGTTCAAGGTATGATAAGTTTGTTTAGCACTCTTGCTTATGGCTTGTTCGATACTGGAGATTCGCACTCCTTTGTTGCACCCAGTCTAGCCCGTCCGTTGGGTCTAGATGCCGAGAGACTTCCAGTGCCCCTGGTGTTAAGCACACCGGTCGGAGGTGAGACCGACTTGTCATTTTTTTGTCGAGGATGTAGACTGATGATGGGGCCACATCAGTCGGTTAGGTATATTCTTCTGCTATAGATACATCCATATGATGTCATCCTAGGCATCGCCTGGCTATTCTCTATGTGCGCCATCATAGACAGTTTCCGAAGAAGGGTCGTGTTCTCAGACTTGGGCGGCCGGCGTGTTACCTTCACCGGCGATCGGAGCGGTCAGAAGGGCAGCAGGCGAGAGGAACCCCTCCTCTCTTTGTTAGCCGAGCAGTCAGTAGAGTCAGTAGATGATGAGATTTTGGTGGTGACAGAGGTTGCCCATGAGTTTATGGATATCTTTCCTAAGGAGGTGATGAATCTACCCCCTCGACGTGATATCAAGTTCAGGATAGAACTGCAGCCTGGCGCTTGTCCGATCTCGATGGCTCCTTACTGGATGGCACCTTCAGAGTTACGGGAGTTGCAGATTCAGATTGACGATCTGGTGAAGAGGGGTTATGTTCGGCCGAGTGCTTCACCGTGGGGTGCTCCAGTCTTGTTTGCGAAGAAGGAAGATGGTGGTCTCAGGTTGTGTATAGACTACAGGAGGCTGAATCAAGTGACGATCAAGAATCGCTACACTCTTCTGAGGATAGAAGATCTTTTTGACCAGCTGAAAGGGGCAGGATGGTTTTCGAAGATCGACCTGTGATCTAGGTACCACCAGCTGAGAGTGAAGGATAGAGACATCCCAAAGATGGCCTTTAGGTGCAGATATGGACAATTCCAGTTCGTAGTCATGCCCTTTAGTGTTACGAATGCCCCGGCTGTGTTCATGGGGCTTATGAACTCTATCTTCCAGGAATACTTGGATCGGTTCGTAGTTGTGTTCATCAACAACATCATGATCTATTCAAGATCAGTAGAGGACCATGCAGAGCACCTGTGGATGGTTTTGGAGGTCCTTCGACAGCATCAGCTCTATGGGAAGTTGTCAAATTCAAGTTATCGACACGAGAAGTGCACTTCCATGGGAATGTGGTGTCCAAGCAGGGGGTAGCGGTGGACCCATCAAAAGTTGAGGTGGTTGTTTCTTGGGTAGCACCCTAGAATGTGGCAGAGGTCCGTAGTTTCCTTGGGCTGGCGGGTTACTATCGGAGGTTCGTACCCATCTTCTCCCATGTAGCTGCCCCTTTGATAGCCCTTACCAAGAAGGACCATGTTTTCGGGTGGAGTGAGCAGTGCGAGTCAGCATTCAGCTATCTGAAAGAGAAGATGGTTAGTGCCCCAGTGCTGAGATTACCAGAAGAAGGGGCGGCCTATGAGGTGTTCTGTGATGATTCAGGACAAGTCCTAGGATGTGTGTTGATGCAGCGACAAGGGGTGACCTCTTATGGGTCTAGGCAGCTATTCCCCCATGAGCGTAATTATGCCAGCCACGACCTGGAGCTTGCAGCGGTCGTTTCTACGCTAAAGCTATGGTGGCACTACCTCATCGGAGAACACTTTGTGATCTTCACGGATCACAAAAGCTTGAGGTATATCTTCTCCGAGTGGGACATAAACATGCGACAGTGGAGGTGGGTGGAGTTCCTCCAGGATTACGACTTCGAGATCTCTTATACTGAGGGAAAGGGCAATGTAGTGGCCGATGCCTTGAGCAGAAGGACACAGAAGGATGTTGTCCATGAGTCGGCGGATGCCAGGAAAGCGATGGGGGAGTTGGCTGCCTTACACCTGGATGCGGGGATGGATGGTGGTACAGGTTGCCTATATCAGAAGATAGTACAATCATCTCTGTTTCGGTAGGTGGAGGAGTCTCAGTGGGGAGACCCGGAGTGTGAAGTGATGCATGACCGAGTTGACCAGGGCAATGCTCAGGAAGGATGGACACAGGATGGTCAGAACCAGATACTTTTCCAGAAATGGTTGTTTGTTCCAGGAGTGATGCGCGGAAAGGTACTCAATGAGTTCCACAACTCACCCCTAGCGGTACACCCAAGAGTTTCCATGATGTACCAGGGATTGAAGGGACATTTTTAGTGGCCCGATGTGAAATTAGTAGTGGCAGAGTTTGTGTACAAGTTCTTAGTGTGTCAGCAAGTGAAGGCTGAACACCGAGTTCCAGGTGGCCTACTGCAGTCTCTAGATGTCCCCAAGTGGAAGTGGGATGACATCTCGATGGATTTTGTCATGGGACTACCCAAGGTCCAAAGGGGATACAATGCCATCTGGGTGGTAGTGGATAGGTTGATGAAATCGGCTCACTTTCTGGCGATCAGGGAGTCGAGTGCAGTGGATACGTTGGCACAAAGTTATGTGGGTGAGGTGGTGCGGTTGCATGGAGTTCCGAGGTCTATAGTCTTGGATAGGGATGCATGGTTTACCTCACGAGTCTGGAGAGTATTGCAGCATGCTTTTGGCACCCAGTTACTCCTTATCACTACTTTCCATCCCCAGACAGATGGACAAACAGAGTGCACCATCCAGACCTTGGAAGATATGCTGCGGGCATGTGTTCTGGATTCAGTAGGATCATGGGTGCGACACTTGGCCCTGGTAGAGTTTGCCTACAATAATAGCTATCACTATACCATTGGTATGGCCCTATTTGAAGCCTTGTACGGGAGGCCCTGCCGTTCACCTATGTGTTGGGCCAAAGTGGGAGAGGCAGGCATCCTTGGCATGGAGGTGGTGCAGAGCACGATGGAGAAGGTTCACCTCATATGGGAAATATTTAAGGCGGCCCAGGATGGACAGAAGTCGTATGCTTATACTAGGAGGAGGCCCTTAGAGTTCGAGGTTGGAGACCACGTATTCTTGAAGGTCTCCCCTCGGCGTGGGCAGCGGAGGTTCGACAAGCGGAGTAAGCTTTCTCCCAGGTTCATCGGACCCTTCGAAGTGTTGCGGCGGGTCGTCCAAGTGTCTTATCAGCTAGCTTTACCACCGCCACTACATAGGATACATGATGTCTTTCATTTGTCCCAGCTCCGTCGGTATCAGCACGACGATTCACACGTCCTTGATTGGGGTGAGCTGGACATCGAGGATGACTTGACCTTTGTGGAGAGACCAGTGATGATCAAGGATCGCAAGGAGAAGGTACTTCGTGGGTGAACCATTCCCTTGGTTCGTGTGTTGTGGAGACATGGTGGACTTGAGGAGAGTACATGGGAGAGGGAATCACAGATGCGTACCCAGTACCCTGAGTTGTTTTGATTTTTGTTCCTTGTTGTACCTGTTGTGGTAGAACGTTTTGTCTTTTTGGCTATGAAATGTACTGGTTTTATTTCCTCTGAATGTGTTTGAAAAGCCTGGCTATGGGGGAGGAGAGAACCCCCCCCTAATCAATACGCATTAAGGTGGATGTAAATAAACCCATTCGGGTGAGTTAGTGATGCCCAAAGCAGATAATATCTTGACAGAGGGGAGGAGACTCCCCAACCCACACGCCTGGGCAATTTGGCTTGGTATGTTGCTTGGTTCATGTCAGGGAAGTGTTTTTAGTTAGCATGGGTTCACTTCTAAGAGGTATCTTTCGAGGTGGTTGTTCGAACCTTCTCTTTCCTTCTGGTTTGTTTTGATTCTTGGGGACAAGAATCGTTTAATAGGTATCTGATGTAACGGCATGGGTTTTGTGGGGTTCCTTTACTTTGTGAAAATGTCGTGTTGGGTTTTCTGGTCTGGGAATCATGGCGGTGTAGGCCTAGCAGTAGCCTTGGCCTAGAGGTAGCCTTGGCCTACCAGTAGCCGTGGCATACCGGTAGCCTTGGCCTACCGGTAGCCCTAGTGTACCGGTAGCCCTGGCGTACCGGTAGCCATGGCCTGCCAGTAGCCTTGGCCTACCTGTAGCCTTGGCGTACCGGTAGCCTTGGCATACCGGTAGCCTCGGCCTACCGGTAGCCTTGGTGTACCCATAGCCTTGGCGTACCGGTAGCCTTGGCGTACCGGTAGCCTTGGCCTACCGGTAGCCTTGGCCTACCCCGCGGGTTCTATCCAGTGGTGTTCCTTCTTGCGCAATTAGGGTTTTAAACCCTATTTTGACCTGTTTGAGCGTGTTTTAAAGACCCGTAACACCCATAAGAGTCTTAATCAAATACTTAATGAATTAATGAGTTGGTTTAAACCACCCGACCCCTAGTGGGGCCGCGTCGACAACCCACGACCCCACGCCTTACGCGGTTTCACGTTCTCACCTCAACCGTCCGCGGCTCTTATAAACTAAGGTTTAGCCGTAGTTTCATCTTTCCTCGATCGCTAATTTTCACGAATAGCTTCTGGTGCATTGGTCGTGCCGCATCATTATCCATGAAGTTCTGCACCTGGCCTAAAACGTCGATCATCTATCAACAAGTAGGGAATTTCTCCTTCGCCTCTCTATTTTGTGTATCACGTGGGGTGGGCATGCTTTTGATTCTATAGAATTTGGTAAACCAGACATAAATAATGATAATGAATGAATCCTATAAGGAATAAAGGGGGGCTGTGATCGTTGATGTTGTTTATATTATGATCATCTTCCTGAGATGTGCTGGCTTACGCCTTCTAAAAATCGAGGTCGTTGGTGGTCGTTTTTTGTGCGCTAATGAACCCCTCATGGTGTTTTAAGTGGCTTGTTCCTAATTGTAAAGTCTTGCTGTGAAAAGTAAATTGGTTAATCACGTATACCCGGCTAAATAAATTGAACTCACCAGGTTAAATCCCTTATATGCTAACCCCGGTCAAAACACGGAATTGAAATCATGGAGTGTGTTAAATATTATAAATTTGAAAATACACAGTGTTGGTGACAGTGGTTTGGTTGTTTTCTTTCGCGGCCGATTAGTGGAAATGTGGGAGGGGATGTGATCCCATGTTGGTATGGATCAGTGGTTGTGAGTTTTATGACTGGGTGGGTACTTGTTTATATCACAAATTGGGGTGGGATCCTCTGTTGATGAAAAACCTTTTTTGGGGGAGGGGACACGGGGCAGTGTCTCAGGGTTGTCTAGTTCTGAGACTTCGAGAGTTTTCACTTTTTCCTTGTTCTTGTAACATTACAAGAGAACCAGGTGTGAATGTTTAAATTGACGATTGGATGGATTCTTTTCCTTGGTTATGCTTATGGTGTTAGTTTCCCATTAGTGCATAAAATTATTTGAACATTATTACTGGACATGAAAACAAGAATGGGACAAATGGGATTTGTTGGCGAGAGTTGTGACTCAGACTTGAGCGCTGTTGTGATCCGTAGGATGTCTGAAGCAAACCCTAGATTGGGGTGAGTTCTTGTTACCTATATATATACCTGTAGCATTGTGTTTCTTATTCGTACCCCACCCAGGATGAGCACTTAGTGACGAACAACCCCATTTCATGGGGGAGGGTGTTTTTCCCGACACTATTTTTAGTGGATGGTTATTAGCTCCTTTTCTGCTCCCTTTCCCGGATATCCCATATATCTTTGGGAAGGCTGTGATGGCCTGAGGTCCATTATTAACCCAAGAACCTTCGAACGGGGTAGTGTGGTGGTTATGACCCAGGTGTGTGCGGGCAGGTAGTTTCCTAAGTATCTTCAGGATGAGGCCCAAGTGTCTTTAGGCGTGGCAGTGGATCCTCTATCCCAGGTGTCTTTGGGCCTGGTGGTGGTTGTTCTGGCCTCGGTGTTTGCAGGCATGGTTACGTGTGATAGTTTTGGCCCAGGTGTTTGCGGGTGGGATTCGGCAGTGGGACTGCGTGTGGTTGTGGCCCAGGTGTGTGTGTGCGGGTGTGGCAGTGGGACTGCGGTGAGAATGGAGGGATTGGTCCGATGCGTAGGATGTCTCAATAACCAGTGGGAAAGTGGCGCAGGGTACCCAAACATTGATGTGCTCTTATTATATATATTACTTGACTTGAGTTATTTGTGGAGTGTGCCTTGGTGAGGCTTGGTTGGATAGTTTACCTTGATAGGTGTTTGGTTTACTCCTTTTCTCATGAGACTTTAGTACGTTCCCCCACCCGTGCACGAGAGTCTTTGGTTTTCCCTACTAAGTGTACATGTATGCTCACCTTACGTATATAAAACTGCTTTCAGGTTTCTAGGAGGACTTCGGGGATCACGCGAGACCATACTAGCTCGGACCTTTGAGGCAGTTGCAGTTTCTGTTTTTCTTTCTTTGGTACTTACCTTGTAGTCACCTGTTGTACTTTATGGATATTAATTTTGGAACATTCATGTGGGAATGGTCTACTTTTGTCTTTACTTTTCTTTTATCTTGGTGTTGTTGAGTTTTATCATCTTATCTCCCGATCCTATAAAACAAAAAGGGGTAATGCCTTCCATTTGTGAGAAATTTCTAAACCCTTGGTGCTAGTCTCCACTCTGGGACCTATTGAAGGCGGGTCTCGGGGGTCATTATCTCTCCTTTAACTTAAAGAAGGAAGGGCCTGACAATCTGCTTACCCTTCCCTCCTTTTGGTGAAGGCGGGTTGTGACATACGTCAAGCTTTGGGTCCCTACAATCGTAGACTCAACAATGTTACGTTAAAGAATAGATATCCACTTCCACGAATTGATGTTTTTTTCGACCAGTTGAGGGGATCCCGGTGGTTCTCCAAGATCGACCAGAGGTCGGGATATCATCAATTGTGGGTGAGAAAGAATGATATTCCTAAAATAGCTTTCAGAAGTAGATATGGCCATTATGAATATGTGGTTATTCCCTTTGGTCTAACGAATGCGCCAGTGGTGTTTTTGGCATTGATGAATCAGATATTTCAGAGATATCTCGATTTATTTGTGGTGGTGTTTGTGGCTGATATTCTGGTGTATTCAAAGACAAGGTTGGAGCATGATAAGCACTTGGCGACAGTGCTAGGGATCTTGAGGGATCATCGGTTGTATGCCATGTTGTCAAAGTGTGACTTTTGGATACAGGAAGTTCATTTTCTTGGCCATGTAATTTCTGAAAGGGGTATTTGAGTGGATCTAGAAATGATAGAGGCTTTTGTTTTGTGGAAACCGCCAAATAATGTGTTTGAGATACGGAGTTTTCATGGTCTAGCTGGGTATTATCGGAATTATGTTCATGATTTTTCACGTTTAGCTTCGCCGATGATAGCTTTGACAAGAAATAATGTTCCATTCTAGTGGAATGAACAGTTTCAGCAATGTTTCGATGAGGTAAAGGGTCGCCTTACATCAGCACAAATATTGGATTTTCCAGAACTAGGAAGAGGGTATGTGGTGTATTGCGATGCATCGGGATCAGGGTTGGGCTTCATTCTCATGCAAGGGAATCATGTGGTTGTGTATGGATCACAACATTTGAGAGTGAATGAGAAGAACTACCCAACTCATGATTTGGAATTGGTAGCAGTGGTGCATGCTTTGAAAGTGTGGAACCATTATCTCTTCGATGAGAAATTCACGGTATATACAGATCATAAGAGCTTGAAGCATATTTTCTCGCAAAGGGATTTGAACTTGAGGAAAAGGAGATGGATGGAATATCTCTATATGTTTGATTCTGACTTAATGTACACACCAGGAAAAGGGAATTTGATGGCGGATGCATTAAGCAGAGAACCATATGTTTAGGTGGTGAAACAGGCATCAGAACAGTGGCAGTTGACGTAGGTTATAGCTGATATGTGATTGGAATGAGAGGACAATGGAAATAGAGTGGTCTTCTTTCCAGTTTCATTGATTCCTGACTTGGTTGTCCTGGTTAGAGAAGCACAAATATCCTATTCTGAGTGTGTGACCATGGGGTCGAGACTCAATGGTGGGGAGACCATTGAGGGTTGGGAACTGAATGGAGATTCTTTTTGTGTTTTTGGAATCGGATGGTTGTACCAGTTTCTTTTCAAGAAGATCTTCTCAGGGCATATCATCATTACAGGTGGGCTATTCATCCTGGAATTTAGAAAATGTATAAAGAATTGAAAACATAGTTCTTGTGGGCTGGTATGAAAATAAGTGTGGCTGAGTTTGTTTCTAGATTCTTGACTTGTCAGTAGGTCAAGGCAGAATGTCAGAGGCCAGCAGGAATGTTGTAGTCTTTACCAATCCCGGTTTGGAAGTGGGAGCAGATAGAGATGGATTTTGTTATAGGTCTCCCAAGAGCAGTCATAAAGCACGACACCATTTGGGTGATAGTGGATTGGCTAACAATGTTGTCCCATTTCATCCCAATTCCTGAATCTCATATGGTGGAGGATCTATCCAAAGTATATATCTGGGAGGTGGTAAAGAAGCATGGTGTTCCAGTTTCGATTGAATCAGATAGAGATCTGAGATTTACATCTCATTTTTGGAAATCCTTACAGCAAGACCTTGGAACGCAGTTGACGATGAGTATGGCGTATCACCCTCATACGTATGGTCAATCCGAGAGGACGATACAAACTCTGGAGGATATGTTGCAGGCTTGTATCATGTATTTTGGTGTCTTGTGGGAGGAGCACTTGTCATTGGTTGAGTTCTCATACAATAACATTTATTTGGTATCCATATGGATGGCTCCGTTTGAAGAATTGCATGGGCGGCCGTGTCGTTCTCCACTATGTTGGGTGGAAATGGGGAGTCCTTGATGGTTGGACGGAGTCTTGTCCAGGAGACTGCGGAGAAGATCAAGTTTATCAGGATGAGAATGTAGACAGCTCAGAGTCATCAGAAGTCATATGCGGATCATCGTCGATGGCCTTTTTCGTTCAAGGTGAGTGATCATGTGTTCATGAGGATCTCCCCTAGGTTGGGACGTCATCGGTTTGGGAAGCATGGAAAGTTATCTCCGAGGTATATTGGGCCTTTTGAGATTGTTGAGCGGGTTGGTGAGGTGTCTTATCGTTTGGCTTTGCCACCAAGGATCAGTGCGGTGCACAACATGTTTCATGTGTCGTAGTTGAAAAACTATCAGCCGGATTGTGACCATGTGATTCGATGGGATCATGTTGATCTATAACCGGACTCTACGTTGGTGCACGTGCCAGTGCGGGTTGTAGATAGGAATGAGAATGTCTTGTGTGGTAAATGCATTTGTTTAGTTCAAGTTTTTTGGAATCATGTTTAGATTCAAGAGGAGACTTGGGTGCGGGAGAAAGAGATGATCGAGCAGTGGCCCGAGCTTTTTCGGCAAAGGGTGGGTCCACTACTTTACGAGGATGGAAAGTCCAAAGGTGGAGAGAATGCAGCTCCCCCATTTTGAGGTATATAGCTTTTTTTAATGCATTTTTATGTGTTTAATGTTCTTGAAATGAGTTGGGAAGAGGTTGGGAGAGTTTGGAGTGGTTATGGATGAGTTTTGAGGCTTTTAAAGGGGTGTACGATTTGAGCACAATTAATGTAAACCATGCGGATTCCACAGAAAACCGTGAAGACCCTTGTTCTCAAGATAGTATGCCTCGCATGGCCTGCGCATGGTTTTCAAAACTGTGTGAGGAGACTATGTGGACTCTAGCTCTTGAGGCAGTGGCGTGCACACGGTTAGTGCACGGTTTGCCAAACTGTGCAACCAATTAAAATTTGGGTTATAAAACCAAGGCTGACTCGGGATTGCCTCATTTCCCTCCTCTCTTCCTCCCACTCGAGCCTCACTTTGTATTTTGTTTTCTCATGGATCTGGGGTGCTCTCCCACTCAGTTTGGAAGGATTTTGATGGGGATTCATGGAACTTTGAAGGTGATTACTCCGGGTAAGTCTCTCCTCTTGTTTCTCGTGTGTTTTACTCAAGATCTTCATTCCTTTCATTCTTGGTTTTCTAGATCTTCACTTGTGGTGTGTAGATCTAGGGTTGGGGTTGCCATGGATGATGATATTAAGGCTTGTGGATGTTATGGAAAAGGATCTAGAGAGGTTTCAGTGGTTCGTTCACCAGATTTGATGTGCGATTTTTCGTGGGTCGATTTCTCGGGAACCCAAAAGATAGGTGTCTTATCTCTCAACTCCACTTGGTTATAACCAGTGTTTCCCTGTTACAATTAATTTATTGTTCTTGAAGTTAATTGTGTTTGGATGTGTGAAATTGTTGGAAAATCCCTTGGGTGATGTTTTGGGGATTTTTGGGAAAAAGAGGGCTTTGTGGTGAAATGTTTTTGTTGTGGATTTTAAAATTGATATTTTAAAATGGGATTCTATAATTGATTTGTGAAAATTATTGATAGAAATGGTTTTCAATAAAAGGGTTGTTTTATTAAAATAGGTTTTGGCATGGAAAATGGTTTTCAATAAATGGGTGATTTATTTATGTGAATTGGCATGTAATGAAATTGGTTGATTACATGATGTTGTTGTGACCGTGATGGATTATATACTTGGTTGTGATTGTTGAAATGTTCTGTGAAAGTGGGAGGGAATTACCACTATAATGAAGGGGATGGATAGTCGATGGAAGGGCCACCATCAAAGTATAAGTGGACGGGAAGTTCCACTAATCGTGAAAGGGTGAACGGGTTGGACGGAAGCGCCACAGTTTGGTTGCTTTGGTTGTTATTGTGAATTGTTTTGAAATATGGAATTGTTGTGCAAATATGTGAGTAATACAATGGCTTATGGAATGTTTGTTGGGATTTCCCTTGGTTGTTGGTTTGGGTATGATGGCTTGGTAATGGATGCACCTGTGATCATTTTATATAAATTGTTTTATATAAATGTGCTAACAGTTTTATCCTTGTGGCATGTGTTGGGAAGTCATTCGGGGAAATCCTACTGAGTTTTAGTACTCACCCCCTACTTTGGCACTATAGTTTCTTTGCAGATTCCGTGTTCCGTGATGTGGGCAATGGTAAGGCATCGACCTCCTTTGGTGGAGCATTGAGATTCCTTGTTGGGGCTTGGAGCTTGGAGCTTAGTGTGGAGCTGTGGTGGCATCATGGCTCATGGTGTTTTTTGTTGAGTCTTCTGTATTGTAATCTGATGTTGTAATGGGTTCAGTTGGTATGTGAAATCGTTATGGATTATCTGGTTATCTTTGGTAATATTTGAGTTTGGTTTTGAGAGCATGCATCATATAGTTGTGGTTGTTTGGTTGGTTTTGTCTCAAGTGTAAATCGTTCCCCAATTATTCTCGAAGCCCTCGGCATTAATTGCCAGCCTTTGGCGCCATGGGAACATCGCTTAAGGCCAGGTAACCCTCACCGACTCCTCAAGCCAAGGAGGTAGGGTGTAGGGTGTTACAATTACATTCAGAATATTTTAACCATCTTAGCTACCCTATAATTTGTAACCCTCACGAATACCTTACAATTTGTGTAACCATCGCAGTTACACTTGGAGTAACCATACGACCGAACTCCAACATACACATAACCAATGTGTTGGAGGGAGATGCATGCCCTACCCTTCATCATAAACAATGCCCAAGAACAAAAACATAATCATACAACATGCATAATTTCATAAAAATGTTGCCTTTGATATTTGTAAAACAGAATTTTAAAAGAGGATTTTAAAAGAAAAGTCCCTTATAAATATCATATAATTGAAGTGAGACTTTATAGAGTGGATAGAAAATGTATTCACACTGTAAGTGCACAAAATTCAACATATTATAAACCAAACTTGTAATGCTCTAACCCCAGTTTCCCAGTGTCAGTTCATTATTAAATTACATTGGAATGATACAAGGAATCATGTCCCGAAAGACCAATCAGTTTAGTAGCCTTGGAAATACTAGATACATTCATAAGTTTTACATTACATCATGAAATAAAAAGAACAATAACATATTGTACCCTTTGAACACACTTATCCATTATACTATCCCTAAACGTCAGTTATAATATACATCTTCACATCTTGGGAAAATAAAAACATAAAAAGGGGTGAGCTCAGATGCTCAGTAAGGATAACAATATAGTGGAAACATTCATAAATAAACATAAAATTTTTAAGGCAATGTATCAGAATAAAACATAAGCCTTTTAAACATGACCTTCAGAATAATATGGAAATGATAAAATCAAATAATACCATTTACTAATTCACATGGATATTCTACCAGTCGAATAATCACATGCAATATCAAATAGCCACTTTCATAATGAAGGAATGCATAATGCCAGACATTCATAACCACATAGTCAAGGCCTTGTGCCAAGACGACAAATAAGATTTTGTGAAGGCCTTGTGCCAAGACACTAGTTTATCAAATGAGACCTACCGATGCATTGAGGGGCTATAGAGGTCTTCACCCGTCACTTACTAATTCCAATTCATTCCTCATTTGAAAAGGTTTAAACATAACATAAACATTCGTATTAAAACTAGAATTAGAAATGTCAATACTTTTTCCATAAACCATGAATTGTTTAAAAATAACACATCTATAGTCAAACACATCACAAAACCTTCAATAAAATATGGAAGATTCATATCATAATAAATCAACTTCAAATAAGATTAAAATCCATGAAAGGATATTGACATATATGAAATCAAAACTATTTGAGAGAAATATCTCTTTTTGGAAATCATTTAAAAGTAACATAATTAGAAAATAAAAACATTATTTTGAGAATATTCTTATAATATTATAAGATAAGCTTCTACAATTTTATAACCGTGGAAAATATCTGCACCCGCCGAATAAGTTAATAAAAGACATTCTTTTCTTAATTTTGTCGAAAAGGTCACAAAGTACCTTGCATGGAAAATGACCGAAAGATTCCTTTCAAAAAAATATAGGGTCAAATAAGGTTATAAATTACATTAAACCATAGTAATAATGTTTGTAAATATATTTTCACGAAAACACGGATGTGGATGATAAATTGGTCCCAGTAGATACTTATGTAAAAACAACCTCAGATAATATAGAGATCGTGAAATTAAACCTTACCTTGTATTTTTCCTTGGTCGAGGGTATGATAACCTCACGTATAATGGTGAAATCATTGTTATTAAATTATACAATAATGATATACATTAATATGATATCATATATGATATTCTATTATTGCTCTGTTAAAGATATTTTAGAATTATCGTCGTTTTGGGTGTTAACTGATTCGTTTTACTTTATATGCTTGGTTACATAAGCCATGTTTGTTATGAATAGGATATATTTCCATTATATACAGAATGATATTATGTCTTTAATCATTATTTTTAACCATCATGTGAAAATTAGTTTTTAATGGATACGATGGTGAATGAATCTCATCGCGTTCGTGGAGACAGTAAACCGTACCTACGCACGAGCGACAATATCATTATTTTGATATTAAAAGCCTATATAATTGGTGAGTGTATCATATATACAAAATAATTATCATTTAATATTTATTATTTACATAAGTTATACTCATTATTATACCCATGAAAATGATGAAGTGTTTGAATAAAAAACATCACCACGACGTGGAGACGGTAAGCCGTACGTACGCACGTATGGTGACTTTGTCATTTATATGATGGATAGAATAATGAATAGGGGTGTAACATTTTAATAATAACATCATAGTATATATAAGAATCTAGATGTATTATTTTAGAATGGTAACAACAAATAAAGAGGAAGTGGATGAAGAAAAGAACTTGAAAGAGGTTGGTGAAATTATTACCTCTTCTTCGTGTGTTTTCTTTTGAGCCGATCAAAAGGGCCCCTTAGGATGATTTTATGACCAATGTAAGAACTCATGGTTTATTTGAGGTATCTTGGGAGGATATTTGGGCAGGGGATGGCTGAGACAAAATTCTTTGATGGTATGAGTATTAGAGAAGGGGGAGTGCCCTTTTATAAGAGGGGAGAGGGGCACCTTAGAAAAAACATAGAATATTATTTTATAATAAATTAATATTCGGATTATAATGGCTCCAAACTGATTTATTTCGAGGATAATGTTGGGATGGCTCTAAAACCACTCATCCAATAGGTTTTCGACAGGTTTGGGTCACTATATTATCCTTATCTTTTTTGATTTAACTCTTAGTTAATTAGTTTGACATTTACCATGTATCTTTGTATTTTTATTTTATATGGTTAATAAAATTATTATAAACTTCCAAGAAAACCTCAAGTGATTAATTTATGAGATATATAATATTATTTATTCCCTTTTTCCAAACCATATATTTATAGGAATAGAGTATCAATTAATAATAGAATATTTTTTTAAAAAAAACTCTTTTATGTCAATTTTGACAATATTTGGGATTTTATTTTTGTTAAAGTGATAAAATCATTATTACGTCAAAGTAAATTCATTGAATCAGTAATAAAATGACATATTCACCTATAAAATTTTCGGATGACATCAAAACTTTCAAATTATATTAATTTTAATATTTATAATATCATTTATTTGATTCTTTCATTAATAAGGAAAACATTACATCATTAATGTGTCATAAATAAATTAACTTATATAATTTCTAAGAATAATTACTAAAATAACATTATGTAGGAAATATTTTTATCCTTATAATGAATATTTATATTCTAAGAGAACAGTTATATAACAACAGATAAAAATGTTTTACTAAAAGATACATAATTTTTTTATTTTTGTATTTACTTTAACTTAATTAATATAAAGTGTCATCATCACTTACAAATGCCTCCACGAGGTCCCGAAATAGACCCAAGTATACCCATGGTCGTAAATGTATTATCCAATAGGGCTAGGACATGTGTTAGGGTAATTTAATATTATTATAATTTTATTTTTTACCCTTATTTACCGGATTTACCCTTTGACCATGGTAAATAAAATAATTATCTAAGTAATTATTCAAAATGTATAAAAATAAAAGTTACCTATATACACAATTTGGAGCTCCTTATTCTAAATATTGAATCAATTTTTCTAAATTCAAAACACATTAGTATCAGAAATAAATTTAAAATTACTTCCCGTTGTCCAAACAAAAAATGTGTTTTTAAGAAATAATAACTATCAAAAGATTCACACTTGTTTAAGTTCATTTTAAATGTGAAATTTTGTCCAATGACCAACATTAGATTTAATGGTAAAAATATAATCTAATAATTTTTTAAAACCACTAAATAATATATTTTATCACTATAAATTTTTTTGATTAAAAAAGTTGTTTTTTATTAAAATTTATTATTTTTCACTATTTATAAAAAATTGAAAGTTTTCAGAAAAATACCAAAAATTCACCCTAAGCTAATTTTAATATTCTGAATCAAGAAATAAAGATCATTTTGAAAGGTAAAATTTATAATATTTTAAAAATTGGTTATTACAATTATAACAGCTAGTTTGATTGGTCGTGGTGTGTTAGAATCTCAAAGTGGTGTACAATGAAAGATATTGAATTATTCAAAGGGAAAGATATCGTGGAAACATGGGGTGTTAAATTCTCTCCTCCTTAAAAAATATTCATCCTTAAAATATTTAGAATACTACTGCATAAAAATATTCGGGCGTTTCTTCATCATAAGTTCCTCGGGTTCCCATGTTGCCTCTTTTATCTTATGGTTTCTCCATAGAACTATTACCAGATGAGTCATCCAGTTTCTCAAAAAAATTTCTCTGGTATCAGGTATCCGGACGGGCTATTCACAATAAGATAGATTGGGTTCCAGTTCTTATTCCTCATAGGTGAGTACATGCATTAGGCCAGGCATGTATTTTCTCAAAAGTGATACGTGGAACACATCGAGAACATTGGAGAGACGTGACGACATTGCCAAAATGTAAGCTACAGCTCCAAATAATTCTTTAATTTCGAAAGTTCTGATGTACCTAGGACTCAATATACTCTTCTTACCAAAATGTATAACACCCTTTCATAGAGATACCTTCAAGAAAATATGAACTCCTACCTGAAATTCCAAATCCTTCCTTCGGTTATTGCCGTAGATCTTATGCCTACTTTGTGCTTCATTGATGTGGGTTTGGATAACCTTTAACATTTCCATTGTTTCCCCCAACAAGTTCTGGGCCAACAAGTTTTGTTTCACCAACATCATCCCAACATGTTGGTGTGTGGCATATCTTTCCAAATAATGCTTTATATGGTGCAATCTGAATACTTGAATGGAAGATATTATTATAGGAAAATTATACCAAAGGTAAATATTGATCCCACATACCTTGAACGTCAAGTGAGAAAGCTCAAAACTTGTCTTCTACGGTTTGAATAGTTCTTTCTTATTGTCCATCAGTTTGAGGGTGATAGGCAGTGCTCAAACGAAGTTCAGTATCCAGGGCTTTCTGTAGACTTTTCAAGAATCTTGATGTAAAACATGGATCACAATCAGAAACAATCGATAGGGGTACTCCATGAAGTCATAAAACTTTATTAATTTACAGTCTTGATAAAAGTTCAATTGGTAAATCTTCTCTTACAGCAAGAAAATGTGCTGACTTGGTATGAAAATCCACAATGACACATATTTCATCATTCCTTCTAGGATCCTTTGGTAGTCCCATAACAAAGTCCATCATAATATTATCCCGTTTCCACTCAGGTATGGGAAGAGGTTGCATGATTTCTCTAAGATTTTTCCTTCCAGATTTGACTAGTTTACAAACCATAAATCTTGACACAAAATTAGAAATCTCCCTCTTCTTGTTGTCCCACCAAAAATGTTCCTTCAAATATATACACATCTTGGTGATCCCATGGTGTATAGAAAATTGGAACTATGAGCATCATCCAACAATTCCATTTTTAGATCATGTATATCGGGGACACAAAGTCTCATCCCAAATTTCAAAATTCCATATTAAAATACGATGTCAATCAATATCCCATCATTTACAGATTTAATATTCCTTTTAAATTCCTCATCATTAACCTGAGAACTTTTTATCCTTTCTAGTAAAGATGGTTTGGAAACCATTTAAAAAAGTATCGATGTTTCACCTTCCATGGTAATTCCCATATCCATCTTCACTAGATACATGAAAATAGGATCCCTTTCATATCTCATCTTGTTCAAAACTCCACGATCCTTTCTTCTCAAAACATCTTCCACCTTATTTTCCTTCCCCGGGTGGTAGTGTATAGTGCAATCGTAATCCTTGAGTAACTCGAGTCATTTCCTTTACCTCATGTTGAGTTACTTCTGTGAGAAAATATACTTAAAACTCTTGTGATCAATATATATATCACACTTTCACCATAGAGATAGTGTCTCCATATCTTCAAAGAAAATATTACCGCTGCTAACTCAAGATCATGAGTTGGATAGTTTTTCTCATGAGTTTTTAGTTGTCATGATGCATAAGCAATAACCCTATCATTCTACATATGGAAAAAACCAAGTCCTTTCCTTGAAGCATCAATATAAATAACAAACCCATCATTCTCTGATGGTAGAGTCAAGATAGGAGCATTGACTAATAATCTTTTCAGTTATTCAAAAAAAAATTCACACTCTTTTTTCCAACCAAATCTAACCCATTTACGTGTGATCTTGGTTAATGGGTTATCAAATCGGGCAAAATTCTGACAAAATGCCGATAATAACCTGCTAAACCAACAGAACTGTGTACCTCAGTTATACTCGTCGGTGCTGGACATTCGTGGATTTCTCTTGTCTTATAAGGATCAATGGATATTCCATTCATAGAGACAATATGTCCAAGAAAATAAATCTCCTTAAGCCAAAATTCAAACTTTCTAAACATCCAATATAATTTATTTCTTATGAGGGTTTTCGGAATGGTGCACATGTGATTTTTATGATCTTCAATGCTTTTAGAGTATACCAAGATATCATCAATAAATTCCACTAAGAAGTCATCAAGATATTACTTGAAATATATGTTCATTAGATCCATGAAAACAGAGGGTGCATTATTCATCCCAAAAGTCATTACTGTAAAATCATAATGCCCGTACCTGGTTCGAAATGCTGTTTTTTAATGTCTTTCTTTTTCACACAAATCTGATGATATTCAGATCGAAGTTCAATATTTGAAAAATATTGAGCTCCATGAAGTTGTTCGAATAAATCATCAATGTTTGGTGGGGGATACTTGTTCTTTATATTTATATAATTGATCTCCATGTATTTAATGCACAACCTCATAGATCAATATTTCTTATTAACAAAAAGAACATGGGCTCCCCAAGGAGAAACACTATGGAAAATAAATCCATTTTTACTCAATTCCACTAGTTTTTTTCTTCAGTTCCACAAATTTCACAATGGCCATTCTATAAGTAGTCTTCAATATGGACCTTGAACCTGGAATTAAATCAATCGAAAACTCAATTTCTCATTTTAGAGGATGTCCATGTAAATATTCGGGAAACACATCAACAAATTCTTGCACAATAGGTACATCCTCTATTTGAACATTCCTTTTCTCACACACTGTTATTTAAGTCTCTTCCTCCCTAATAATAAAATTTAGTTGAGATACTGGGGGTGGATCTAGATAATAATTAGGTGGTTACATTTTTGATCTAAAGATAAGGTACTCCTTATCATCATAAAAAATTTTAACCTCCTTTTTGTTACAATAAATTTTCACATCATGGTCCGAAAGTCAATCCATACCGAGGATTATATAAAATTCAATCATGGGTATAACGATGATGTCAACAGATAAATAACATTTATATGACTTAATGGGAACTAATTAAAAAAAAATTGTTGCAATGATACTTCCCTTAGGAGTTTTGACTGACTACTCCCTTGTTAAATCAAAATGGAAATATCTAATTTTTATAGCAAACTAGGATGATATGAAACAATGAGATGATCAAGAATTGAATAAAGCATTGGGTAAACTTGGGGAAACCATTAAATTACTTGCCACTATGTCTTTCAGAGCTTCAACCTTATCAGTAGTGATCGGTTAAGCTTGGCCTTGATCCATTGGCCTTTTCTGAGTTATGTTTCCATGGAACATAGGACATTCATTTAAATAATTTCCCATCTCCCTGTAATTTTAGCATTGAACATCGGTAGCTTCTTTCTAACCCTTGCAATCATGAGCTTGGTGGACATTTTCACCACACTTGTAACCGATTCCCATTCCCATCAAGGATGTATCAGGGTGTTTCTTCGCACATTTAGTGTATGATGGATGTTAAACTTTTCCCATCTTTCCCTTATTTACACTTCTAGAGTGATCAGAAAATATATTCTTCACTTGTTTTTCTTTAAAGTTGTATGACTTAGAGAATCCTTTTCTATCTTGATATCACATGAGACAATATCTTCATATGATGAGAATGATTATGAGAATAAATCTCGGTGGAGAAATGGTTTTAAACCATCAATGAAACGATGGATCATTCTTCTTGGGTTACATATATAATCCACTTCATTCCTTGATAACCTTGTAAATATAGCTTCATACTTTGAGACATTCTCATCCTCTTTTTGCCTCAGACTCAGAAAATGACTTTCCATGTCCGCTCAATGATCATGATGAATGTATTTTTCTAATAAAATATCATTAATCTCTATCCATTTCATATTTTATAATTCATCATATTCCTTTGTGTTTTGAATCAATGACCACCATTGATCTGCATCTCCCATGAGGTGATAAACCTCCATGACAACTTTTTCCCATTAGCTACTCCTCAAAGTATGAAATATTTTCTCTAAGGAACTTATCTATTTCTTAGATACCGATGGATTTGTAATCCCATTTAATGTTGGTGGTTTTTTCCTCATGAAGCGGTCTAACATTGATCCTCAGCGTTGTGGATCAGGGTGATCCATATGGGTAAGGTTATTATTAATAACCCGATTGAGTTGTCACGGTATGGTGATAAACTGATCAGCACCAGTTGTATCACCAGTTCCACTATAATTATATTGAGTAGGAAGTAAATCCCTACATGAATTACGTGCATTGACACGATTTCTATTCCATCCACTAGGATCCATTTATAAACAATGGAATATACTAGATTAGTTTATAAATCATAATACATAATTCAAAAATTGTAAAAAACATAACATAAATTGAACATTTTATGGTTATAATCCATAATCATAAATAGTTTTTCTTTGAGGAAGTATATACTCATAAAACCATCATAATGGTTTGTAATGAAAATGAGAGTTATCCTAAGCATATCCCTTGGGAGTGTCGTAACCAAGAGTACAGCAATGCACGTTGTCATGCATCAGTTACCATTTGAGTCTAGATCAAAGCAGTGTTTTCAGGTTTTAACCCCATGTACATATGTTCCAAATTCGCCTCTACCTACACGTATCCAAACAGTGATGTATCTCATGGAGAACTCACAAAATCTCTACAATACAAAAATTCTAGGAAGTTTTTGTATACTAATCTTCAAAGTCTATCTTTGGGTAATGTGCTCTAATGAATGTTTATCTAAATATAGTTTCCAAGGTTTGTACTATACTTCCTCTGATACCAACTGTAACGCCCCGACCCCAGTTACCCAGAGTCAGTGCATTATTATATAAAATTTTCATGATACAAGGAATCATGTCCTGAAAGACCGATCAGTTTAGTAGCCTTGGAAATACTAGATAAATTGATATGTTTTACATTAAATCATGAAATAAAAAAACAACATATTGTCCCCATTGACACAATTTTCCTTTATACTATCTCTGCAGGTCAGTCATAATATACTAATTCACATCTTGGGAAAAATAAAACATAGAAAGGGGTGAGCTCAAATGCTCAGTAAATATAACAATATATCGGAAACCTTCATAAATAATCATATACATTTTAAGGAAATGTATAAGACTAAAACATAATCCTTTTAAACATAATCATCATCATAATATGGAAAAGATAAAATCAAATAATTCCATTTACTTATTCACATGGATATTATACTAGTCAAATAATCACATGAAATATCAAATAGCCACTTTCATAATGATGGAATGCATAATGCGAGATTTTAATAACCACAAAGTCAAGGCCTTGTGCCAAGACTACAAATAATATTTTGTCAATGTCTTATTCCAGGACACTAGTTTGTCTCATGAGACCTACCAAGGCATCAACGAGCTATTGTGGGCTCCGCCCGTCACTTACTAGTCCAATGTGTTCCTTATATGAAATGGTTTAAACATAACATAAATATTCGTATTTAAACTAGCATACGAAATGTCAATAATTTATCCATAAACAATGAATGGTATAAAAAAACACATCCACAATCAAAGAAATCACAAAACCTTCAATACAATATGTATGTTTTGTATCATAATAAATAAACTTCAAATAAGCTTAAAATCCATCAAAGGATGTTGACATAGATGAAATCAAAACTATTTGAGAGAAATATATCTTTATTGAAATCATTTAAAAGCCACATAATTATAAAAGAAAACATTTATTTTGAAAATATTCTTATAATCTAGTAAGGGAATCTTTGACGATTTTATAATTGCAGAAAATAGTCGCACCCATCGTATAAGTTAAAAAAATACATTCTTACCTTAATTTTGTCGAAAAGGTCACAAAGTATCTTGTTGGAAAACGACAGAAAGATTCATTTAAAAACATATAAGGTCAAATAAGGATATAAATGAATTTAACCCACATTTATTTTTTTTGAAATTTATTTTTTATGAAAACACAGATGTGGATGATAAAGAGGTCCCAGTATATACTTATGAAAAAATAACCACGAATAATAAAGAGATCGTAAAATTAACCCTTACCATGTACTTTTCCTTGTTCGAGGGTACGTTAACCTCCTGTATAATGGTGAAATCATTGTTATTAAATTATAAAATAACTATTTTCATTAATATGATATCATATATGCTCTTTTAATATTTCTTTGTTAATGATATTTTGGTATTATCGTCATTTTGGGTGTTAACTGATTTGTTCGTTTTTATATGCTTGGTTACGTAAGCCATGTTTGTTATGAATATGATATATTTGAATTAGATACATAATTATATTATGTCTTTAATAAATATTTTTAACCATCATGTAATAATTAGTCTTGAATGGATACAGTGGGGAATGAATCTCATCGCGTTCGTGGCGACGGTAATCTGTACGTACACACGAGCGACAATATAATTATTTTGATATTAAAAAGCATATATAATTGGAGAATATATCATATATAAAGAATCATTATCATGTTATATTTATTATTTACATCAGTTGTACTCATTATTATACCCATCCAAATTATGATGTGATTGAATAACAAATATCACCACGACGTGGAGACGGTAAGCCGTACGTACGCACATATGGTGAGTTTTTCATTTATATGATGTATAGAATAATTACTAGGGTTCTACCATTTTTATAATAACATCACAATATAGAGAATATACTGGAGTTATTATTTAATAATTGAAACAACAAGGAAAGATGAAGTGGAAGAAGAAAAGAACTTGAAAGTGGGTGGTGAAATTATTACATTTTCTTTGGGTGTTTCCTTTTGAGTTGATCAAAAGGGCTCCATAGGTTGGATTTATGACCAAAATAAGGCCTATAGGTTGATTTGAGGGAATTTTGGAAGATATTTGGTTAGGTTTTGGCTGAGACAAAAGGCTTTTAATGTATGAGTTTGAGAGAAGGGGGAGTTTCATTTTATAAGAGGGGTGAGGGGAACCTTAGGAAAAACATAGAATATTATTTTATAATAAATTCATATTCGTTTAATAATGTCTAAAATATAATTTATTAAGAGGATAAGTTGGGTATGGGACTAAAACCACTCAACCAATATGTTTTATACAGGTATGGTCACTATATTAACCTTATCATTTAGATTTAACTTTTAGTTAATTAGTTTCACATTTACCACATCTCTTTGTATTTTTATATTATATTGTTAATAAATTTACTGTAAACTTCCAACCAAACCTGAAGAGGTTCATTAATGATATATATAATATTATTTATGCCCTTTTTCACATACTTAGAGTTTTAGGAATAGAATATCAATTAATAATATAATATTTGTTTTTAAAAACTCTTTTATATCAAATTTGACACTATTTGGTATTTTAGTTTTTTATGGTAAAAACAACATTATCACTTATAAATAAATACACTCAATCAATAATAACATGTCATATTAACCTAAAAATTTCTTTTATGGCATCAAAAATTTCATATTATATTTATTTTAATATTTATAATATAATTTATTTGATTCCTTCATTAATAAAGAAAATACTACATCATTATTGTGTCATAAATAAATTAATTTATTTAATGTCTAAAAATTTTAAGTAAAATACCATTATGTAGTAAATATTTTTATATTTCTAATGAATATTTATAGTCGAAGATATAAATTATATAAACCTAGATAAATATTGTTTACTAAAAGATACATGCTTTTGTCATTTTTCTCTTTACATTAACTTAATTAATATAAAGTGTCATTATCACATACAAGTGGCTCCATGGGGTCCCAAAATCGACATCAAGATTCCCATGGTCATAAATGTATTATCCAATAGGTTTAGGATACATGTTAAGGTAATTTAATAATATTATAATATTATAATTTACCCTAATTTACCGGATTTACCCTTTAACCAAGGTAAATAAAATATTTACGAAATTAATTATTCAAAATGTCTAAAAATAAGAGTTAACTATTTATACAATTTGGACCGCATGATTCTAAATATTGAATCAATTTTTCTAAATTAAAAATAGAGAAGTGGCATAAATTAATTTAAAATTAATTCCCGTTGTCAAAACAATAAGCCTATTTTTAAAAAATAATAACTATCAAATGATTGACAGATGTTTATGTCCAGTTTAAATGTGAAATAATGTCCAATGACAATAATTATATTAATGGAAAATTATAATCTAAATATACTTTAAATCCACTCAGTAGTATAATTTTTCACTATAGATTATTTTGATTAAAAAAATTGTTTTTAATTAAATATTTGTATTTTTCACTATTCATCATAAAATGAATGTTTTTAGAAAAATAGAAACAAATTAACCATAAGCTAATTTCTAAATTCTGAATCACAAAAAAGACGTCCATTTTAAGAGGTAAAATTTATAAAATATTAAAAATTGGGTATTACTATTCGTAATGGCTAGTTTGATTGGTCACAGTGTGTTAGAATCTCGAAGTTGGGTACAATGCAACCTATTGTATTATTCAAAGGGAAAAGTACCATGGAAGCTTGGGGTGTTACAAAACCCATCACAAAAACAATTTCAATACCATATAAATAACAATGTATAAGGTTAACCCAAATAATGGAAATCGGGTTATGAATTCCCTTACCTCAGGTTTGTATTACTTCCAACTTGTTTAAACCTCCTGAATAAAGGTTAAAAAAGTATTATTAACATCATACAGAATCATATCCATATTTATAATACCTTATATGATCATTTCATTACATTATTTTACCCATTAATTTTTAGTATTTTGTTCCTTGCATTTTTTTGGGTGTGTTCTTTACATGTTTTCCAAGATTGGTTCATGATGGATTATTCTTGTCGATTGGAAGTGAAACTCAAGAATTAGAATGGAATGGTATTTAAATATTTAAAATACCATAAATTATAACAATTATGATTTTTAATTCTTACATGAGGATGATTCTTATCTTAAAACATTAATGATGTTCGTTTAGATCATTTTAGTGGTTCTTTGATAATAACGACATAATTTGGTTTTTAAAATTAAACACATGTGAACAAAAGAATTCCAAAACCATTTATTAGAAAACATTAATATATTATAACCTGGTTCAACCATATAAATGGTTTCAAGACCATACGTGAAGGGTTTAATGAAAAATGATATCACATCGTCCATGATGTCGGTAATTCGACACATCATGGACAATGTTTTTAATTCCTTGAATAAGTCGAATAGGAGAATAAGAATGATGATTAATTTTCCATGAACATGAGAACATCCAGAATATAAAATATTTTTGGAGATTTCATTCCTCTTGGGTAATAGTAGTTGAGGAATGAAAATAAAGGAACTAAAAAAAAGAATAATTGAGAAATCCCTTACAAAAAATCGGTAGCCTAATGGCTATGCAACATGGTTTTTGAAAAAATTAAAAAGAGAGGGGATAGGGGTAAACCATATAAAAATGAATCATAACAAATAAGAGATTAATAATAAGAAGTAAATAATAAAATGGTATGGAAAATTGAATGTTATACCACATAAAAGAGAACATGAATGGAAAAAGAAAGAAGTTGACAATTTTCATACCTTGTAGTGTAACTCCTAGAACATGAATATTGGGACCTTGGGGGCTTGATGAAACCTTAGGAGGACTAATATAGAGGTAATTAGGGCAGATAATTGTTGAGGAAGAATTGAGAATTATTTTAAATAAGGAATTGATTCGTATTAATAGAAAAAGTGAGGGAATATTTTAATAATTTCCAAGGGACACCACGTTAGTGGTATTTGGAAAACCTTAGGCTTGACAATGGTATTTTCCCAAGGTATCAGCCACATGGGAAACCTCACATATTAGTTTACTATACACTAGTCAACCAGATTTATTACATAATTATTACATCATTAATGTTTTCATTAACACAACAACACTCAAAAATGTATTTTTTACTATTAAAAAAATAAAATATTTCAGAAAATTCACCAAAATCAATCCTAACCATTTATAGATGTGTATAATTAAAATATTTAGTCCATTTATTTAAAATAATTTTATAAATATAATTAATTAAATATTTAAATATAGCCATTCTTAATTCAAAAATTAACAATTTTTAAACTATAACTGCGTTAATATCACTATGAAAAATTAATCAAGATATCATTATCTTAAATTCATAAGAAAATAAAATAATAATAAAATTAACTATTCATTAGGGTCATATTACTATTCATATTAAAATTATTAATGATATATTATTATTCACCGAAAAAACAAGTTGGTTCCATTAGACTCTAAATAACTTACTGAACACAATTGTAGATGACCATTTTTCAAAATTCAAAACATAAAAGCAGTAAAATTATGTATAAATGATATTTATAAATATATAATTTAAAAAAAATTCATGTGTTTCATCTTATTTTTATAAAACCTTGGGGTGTTACACTGTGGGTGAGAGAGATATCATGGAATAATGAGTGGGTTTTTTGAGAAGAAGTTTGTTGCATGTCACCCATCAGTTGGCAGTTGTTGTATTTGGTGCATCAGGATCTTCAGGCATATGGATTCCTTTAGTCATGAGGGATTTTATGGATGTCTTTCATGAAGGAATTATGAGAATATCTCTGAGGCAGGAGATGGAGTTTTTCATTGACATTCACCCCAAGACTACTCCCATAAATTCTACAGCATATCAAATGTACCTTACAATGCTCCCAAAGCTGTGGTTGTAGTTGGAGGACATTCGACATATGTGTTTTATCATACCAAGTGTGTCCCCGAAGCAAACTTCGGTGTTTTTGGTGACAAAGGAGGAAAAGATCTTATGAATTTATGTGGATTATCATCACCTCAACTAGAGAATGATAAAATTAAAATACCCATTTCTATGGATTTGTGACCTATTTTACCAGCTTGGAGGCGCAAGATGGTTCTTGAAGATAGATCTCAGGTCTGGCTACCTCCAATTGAGTGTCCACAAGGAAATATTCCAAATCAGGAATTTAGATGACTCTATGGACAATATAAGTTCCTGGTGAGGCCTTCCAATGTGATTAAACTACCCACCGTGTTTATGGATTTTATAAACAAGATATTCCATCTATATGAGGACCCATTTATGGTTGTTCTCATCAAAAATATACTCATATACTTTACATTAGAGGAGGCATAATACAAGGAACTTGAGGATGGTCCAAGTCTTACATTAAGAGAACTATATTTGTGGTAAGATCTTGAAGTTCTGGTTCTATTTACATGAGACTCACTTCATAGGGAATATCAATTCAGAGAATAGATTAGTTGTGGACTAATTGAAGATCTATGTAGTGCGTTCTTGGGATCCACCTAAGAACGTGTTAGAGGTGAAGATTTATCTTGACTTGGAGGGATAATACAAGAGGTTTTTTGGATTACTTATCTAAGATTGTATCCCCTTTGACTTTCTTGATGCATAAAGGGTAGCTGTTTACCAGGACTGAGTTGTTTTAGAGAGCCTTCTAGGTGTTGAGGTTGTGGTTGAAAATTTATTTAGTTTTGAGACATTTGGGGAGGTCATGGAGTATGTAGTGTATTTTCATGCTTTTTGATTTGGTTTCATCTTCAAGTTGATGTTGAGACAGGTAGTTATCACATATTTTTCAGGAAGTTGAGACACTATGAGTAGAACTATATTACTAAAGAACTAGAGATGGCAAAATTAGTGTTCATTCTAAGGATGTGGGGAACTATCTTCTAGTAGAGAACTTTGTTGTTTACTCAGACCATCAGAGTCTCAGATATGTTTTCCCATAGATAGACTTCAACCTAATACCTATGCGATAATTGTTGTTCATACAAGAATATTAATTTTAGATAGCTTATACTATAGGAAAAGGAAATGTTGTCAAATATGACATCAATAAGAAGTCCCCGGTTTTCCTGGTAGAGGAGGTTTTTGAGCAGTTATATTACATGTTCCTGAACCGAGTTAAGGAGGAGGAAAATATTTTCTTCATTATATGGCATTGAATCCACCAATACTCCATCATGTGAGAGATTCCTAGTGTGAAGACATTGACTGTGAGGTCATATGTGACCGTACTTCCTCAGGAGATTCACTATATGGATTTTCTAAAGGACATAATCACATATTTCTTTCCCAAGGATTGACGACGGTCCCATTCATGATGCGGGTGGAGGTGATTATAGAGTTCCACACACCCACACTGGCTATACTTATCAGTGTAGGAAATATTTAAAGAGACCATAAATTGTTGTTTTTGTGTCATGGCATTAGACCGAGTGTGGGTGAGTTTATCTCATGGTGTCTAACCTGTTAGCCAGTGAATGTTGAGCATTGGGTTTTGATAGGTTTCTTGCATCCTCTTAAGTTCCCAGAGTATAAATGTGATGCAATATAAAAGGAATTTGTGATATGGATTCCATGTATAGTGAGAGGCCATGATTTCATTTGGGTAATATTTTACCGACTTATAAAGTCATCACACTTCCTTTCTATTATATAGTAGATTTTAGTGGAGATTTTGAGGGTTGTTTTATGTACATGAGACTATATTCCTTCTTGGGGTTCCCTTAATGATTGTCTCTGACTGTGAAGAGTGGTTTCTACCATGGTTGTGGAGAGGCTTGTATGAGAAATTCATAACTCAGATGAGGATGAGTACAACCCTTCACCCCCAGACAGATGGGTAGACCAAGTGCACTATCTAGGTGCTAGAGGATATGTTGAGGGATTGTGTGTTAGTATATTATTAGAGTTTGGAAGGATCACATTCCTTTGTAGAGTTGTGAACAATAACGACTACCACTCAACTATAAGCATCACACGTTTCTAGGAGATTTATGGGAGACCCAGTTGGTTACCCTAATACTAGACTAAGGTGGGTGAGGCATCTATTTTTCGGCCATAGATGGTGTAGATTAATAGAGATAAGGTTGAAGTATTCCACATGTAGATGAGGAAAACCCAGAGAAATCAGAAATCTTATGAATATTGACATCATAGACCCTTGGAGTTTGAACAGGGAAACCATGTTTTCCTGAGAGTCTCCACATGAAGATGATTATATAGAATCATCTTGGGAGGAAAGATATCATAGAGGTTAATGGATATATTCAAGATCTTGTATAGGGTTGGAAATGTTGATTAATTCCTTACCCTAACCCCAATGTTGGATTGGGTGCACAATGTATTTCATTTTTGAAAACTGAGTAGATACATGTATGAACCTAAACATGTTATCGACTGGGGTGAGATAAACATTATGGATGGAGAAACTTATTGGATTACAAAATTGTGATCGAGTATCAGTAGGGGAGGATGTTGTGGGTATTGACCATTCCCTTCGTTCCTTTTTTATGGAATCATGAGAGCATGCAGGTGATCTCTTGAGATTAGGAGAGCCAGATGTAAGCTCACTGTCCCCAACATTTTGAATAATTTTTTATTTTTGAGGTTGAAAATGTTTAAGGATGGAATAATTTAGAGACCCATTTTTTCCTTGTAATACTTTGAAATATAACTATAAATATTTTCAAAGTCAGGAGCTGAGAAGACACATAATTTTCGAGGCCTGGTGTGCCCTAAATTAATTTTCTAAAACATTAAATATATATTACATTATGTGAAAATACATTAAAATAATTTATAACTCTTAAATAGAGTCTTGTATTATAAATATGAGACCATGGATGAATCTATAATGAGAGGTTTACACAAGGTATTACCTATAGTGTATTCTCACGGGATGTTTAGGTAAAACCGTCATTGGCGGGTGCGTTCAATGGATTAATTAATTAATTAGTTCATTAATTAATTAAATGAATTAAACCAAATCCATTATATAAATATTTTGTTATGGAATATCTACATGGTCAGCCGCATAATCATTGGATTATTAAAAGTAGGTTTCACCACCCTCCATCATTAGTGAATAGAGATCAGACGATGATGGGCCTCCAAATCAATAGGAATCAAGACACAATGAATGACACATATATTTATCGTTTGTTTGAGAATTCATTCTTCATCAAAAAATGATATGAATCGAGGTAGGACTCATAAATTGTGGTTGTATCCACCTTAATTTATTTTTTTAATCATGTATTGTCAATATACTTATTGATATGTGATTCATGAAAGCTTAGCATGATCCCCTATGAGATTAAATGGGTTATTCATTTTTTATTCTCCTTATGTCATGTTTTTCACGCAAATATATTCCAAATAAGTATTTTTTTTCAAGAACACTTGTCCAATTATTTTTCACCCATTTTCTTAACCTTTTCTACCAATTGTTCTTCGTGTTCTTCATTGTTGTCCAACGAGGCCATCGTTCGACATTGTCAAGTTGGTACAATCATGACCAGGCCCCTAGATATGAAATAGATTTAATTAAAATGATTGTATTGATAAACTAGAGATGGATTTAGATAGATTGTGTGATGTGGGTGATTCGACTATGGACTTGGTGATCCGTTGAGGTGACACAATGCACCACGAGCGATGATTGTACGCGTAGGATTAGAGTGACAGAACCAATTCCATTTTCCAGTCAATGGAAATTTAGGAATGATAGTTGTTGGTGATTAATACCAGATTTGGATTGCCTGCATGGGTGATTCAAAGTGACGAGGAAGACCTGGAATGCATATAATGGATGTAACACCCAATAATTTTATGGGAAATATTTTGTTTTTATGTTATATAAATCATCAAAGGAATATTTCACTACACACAACACTAGCTTGGCTTGCTTTACACGCAACCGCGACCTTCCTCGATAGCTTGCGTCGTACGCAATACCGAGTTTCACTAAACAATGATATGCTATTAAAATATTATTAAAACTATCCGTTATGAATAGTAATAACTGAATTTTGAATTTTATAACATTTTAATTCAACTTATACATTTTCTATAATGAGGTATAAAAGCAAAATCAGTTTTTTGGATAAAAGAAATATTTTTCAAAAAATACAGTTTTTCCGCCTTTTGATGGCGCACCCACATTAAATCTAGTTTTTGACATGTTTATAAGTTCAATTTGACAAAATAAAATTCTTGTTTTGAATCAGGGTATAAAAATTTACTTTGGATAAATTTTTGATATTTTTCTGATAACTTTCATATTTTGCTGAATAGTAAAAATACGCTAATTTTTAATTAAAAAACAACTTTTTTCATTGAGATAATTTATATGGATAAATTATAATATTTAATGGTTTTAAAGTATAAATAGAACATATTTTTACCATTTAATATAATGTATGTCATTATCATTAATTTTACATTGAATTCATAGGTAAAAACATTTCAATCTTTGGCAATGCTTTAACTTCTAAAACCCGTTTTCTTAACAACGAGATTTATTTTAAATTAATTTCTGCAACTTATATGTTTTGAATTTTTCAAAATTTATTACATATTCAGAATCATTGGGTCCAAATTATTTTAATAGGATGATTTTTATTTTTGGGCATTATGAATAGTAACTACGGTAAATTTTATTTACCATAGTTAAAGGTAAATCGGGTAATTAAGGGTAAATATAATATTATAAAATTACCCTAACACCTGCCAAAATCCTATTGGACGACTAAAGGTCGACCCATATCACCTAAGGGTCGGATTAGATTCATTAACTGGACTTTTGTCCTCGAAAATAATTTAATTATTATTAAAACCAAAGAATGTGACAACATGTCACTTTCTTAAATCTTATAAGTATAATAATTTTAATTTGGTGATACACTTAATGAAACGTTGAACATGAATAGTCTACAGAAATCTAATACAATTATCTACATCATAGGAATTTATTTAGAATTTTTAGGGATTAAATAGGTATCATTTATTATGACACAATAGTGATGTTGAAATTATTTTATTAATTAAAATATCAAATAAATGGTTTTAAAAATAATAAAATAAATATTGTATGACCTATTTAATTTTCTCCACTAATTTGATAGATACATATGACATTTTATTAATCTATTAAAGCTTTCATTTTGAACATATCTTCTATATATATTTTATTTAAATTCAAATAAATGAATAGTGTCAAAATTAACACTATTGTTATTTTATAAAAATAAAATATTATAAAATTGATTAAAAATCACAAAAATATTTAAAAATTATAAATTCAAATTTATATAGTCTAAAATGTCATAAAGTGTCAAATTATTGAAAATTCACAACACATATGTAATTATTTATAATAATTTAAAATTTAGAATATTATTACCACAAATAAAATTAAATTGATAAATAAGGAAAAGTCAAGTTGATAATGTTTAAAATAAAATCCTAACATGTCTAAATTTTATTGGTTGATGATATTACAACCCTATCTCATCTAAGCTTCGTATATGAGTCACTTTTGATCTTTTTAAGTGGGTTTTGGATTTAATATAAACTAATATTTCTTATATTTCCAAAGGTGCCCCTCTCCTCCCTTATAAAAGGGCACCTACTCTCTCTCTTCCTCACACCAATTTGAGCCTTCATGCTTGGCCAAACCCTGCCCATTTAACTTCCCCACTTCCTTAGAAACCTACTAGAGGTACCGGTCTTATCAAAAGACCAACTCTAGTGCCTTAAGAGAAAGATTAAAGGAGGCACTTCGAGAAAGAGGTAATACCTTCTACCATTTTCTTCAAGTTCCATTCTTCTTCTACTACCTCTTATTTAGTTGTTTCATTATGAGGTAATAACAACAGTATCACTTATATACTGATACATTATTATAAGTATGAAACAAACCTATTTCACCATCTATCCATCCTACGGAAAACGAAATCACCGCGCGTGTGTACATACGGAATACCGTCTCCACGCCGTGGTGTAATCTATTTTCCACCACCACCTTACTTGGATGGGTATAAGGGTCAAAGTAATGAATATATATTATTATTGTAAAGTTTTTTTGAATTTGAAATAGTATACATACACTCCAATACAATTCCACGATCATGGGAACGATATCATCACTCGTGCGTACGTACGGAATACCTTCTCCACGATGTGATGCGATTCGTTCTACATGATCATCTTTGAATAATGATTATATAAATGAATTGAATGAATTAATATGATATATGTTACCCTAATACCATTCTGTAAATGAGGTATCTATAACCTAAAGAGAAGAATAATAGTTTATTCGACAAACAAGCATAAGAACAAAAAGTAATAAACACCCGAATAACAAGTAGTAATGAAATATTACTAATAAGAAGCTAAGAATATTACCATATATGATTTCATAAAAATAAGTATGATTCTGTAATAAGTCAATAACATTATTTAAATCATTATACAGGAGGTTAGGACACTTACGAAGCAAATCGGACCTAAGGTAAGGGAAATATCACAATCTCATTTTTATTCGAGATTGTTTATACTTTGGTATTTACTGGGGCGTATTTTATCATCCACGTCCATGTTTCCTCAATATGTAATATTATTTCCATCCACCTACAATTTTTTAAATCCAATTTTACCCTTTTGTGAGTTTTTAGTAAAAGATATGAAATTAATCTTTTGTCATTTTTCGTATGAGGTACTTTTTGACTTTTCTGACAAAAGTACGAGAAGAATGTTTTTTTAACTTATACGACATGAATGGATTTTTAAAAAATTATTTCCAAGGAGCTTACCTCATAATTTTTCATGTTTATTTTTAATCAAATTCTTTTAGTTTAGAATTTTATGACATGTTAAGAAAGGAAATGTGTTTTTGAAGTAGAAATGATATTTTCCTCAAGAATGGAGTTCAAGTGTTTTATCGAAATTATTTTCCATCTAAGATAATAAAGGGTTCTGTTTATATCCCTATTATTACATTGATTTGACTATGTTGTGATGGAATTATTTTTATGAATTCCTTTATCTTATATGAGTTGTTTTATTATGTCACGATGTTTAAGATTCCCATTTTTATTACATGGGTTATGCTATGATGTATGGTTTATGATTTTGTGGCACACATAAGAATGGTATCATTATGTGATGGGTGGGACCTATATATCCCTCCAATTAATTGGGTAAAGATTTTATATCTCATGAGATAGACATGGCTAGAACGGCAGGTTATACCGGTTCAGTGAAATGGGACTGAAACGAGGAGTGAACTCGGTTCAGAAATGGACTTTTTCCACTAAGATAGTCTTGGAAATGAGTCTTGACTAATAAGAAATGATTCTCTATGATTATGTGTGTATGCCACAAAGTTTCATGTTTTATGTTATGATTATTGGGATTTCATTTCACAACTATGATTTATCCCATGTTATGAAATCATGCTCTCTTTTGCAGGTTAAGATTTCCAAAATGATATGTTCTTATGAATATGATGTTATTGATATTTCTTTTGTTTACCCTTACTGAGCATTTGAGCTCACCCTTTTGTATGTTTTCTTTCCCCAGGTCAGGATGAATCTTATTAAGTAAGATATTCCAAAAGGGACTATAGATATTATGAAATAAATGGGAGACAATGTAGATGCTTTATGAACCAGTTGTTTATGTTTCCCAGTTTCTATAGACACTATACCTATACGGTCCTTTCCTAGTTTTGTTATATGTTGTAATAAGTGTGTTTCAATTCTAATGTAATAACAATGTATTTAAAGTATGGGTCATTATAGTTGGTATCAGAGGAAAGGTATAGTCAACCTTTGGAAACTAGGATGTGAAAGCCTTAGTAAGAACCCCAAGGAAATTTCTAAGCATAGAACACAATCTTAGTGTTTTAGAAATGACCATGAATAACCTAGGATAAGACCTTAAGTGTGAAATTTTATTCTTTATTGTGTGTTTTTCCTATTATAATTAGTTTTGCTCACACTATTATTCTTGGTTTTAGTCAATGGCTGTAACTCGAAGGAACTGTGTTAATGCGGAATGCGATGGGAAATGCAATGATTGTCCACCTGAGCAACCAAACGTTATGGGAGATGGAATGAAAAATCTTGTATCCATGCTCACACAACTTTCTCAAGTTATGAATCATGCAGTACTTCCAAATGAGCAAAGGAAGGAGCAACATTCTGTTGAATCCTTCATGAGGCAGTGTCCACCTTCTTTCAGCGGGTCTACTGATCCATTAGTTGCTGAAAAATAGATTAGTACTACAGAAAATATATTTTCAGTTCTTCAATGTTCTGAACATGATAAAGTCATCCTAGCAGTGTATCATTTGGAAGGAGATGTTGATCAATGGTGAAATCTTATTAAGAATACGAGGAAAAGGGATGAAATTGAGTCCATGGAATCGGACGAGTTGAAGAACATATTTTTCAATAAGTACTTCCCTCGTATTCTCTGAACAAAGATGGAGAAAGAGTTTCTTGAACTGAAGAAAAAGGATGATGAATCTGTTGGTACCTATGAAGAAAATTTTACAAGACTTTCAAGGTATGCTTCTGGTATTATTATCCAACCTGAGAGTAAGATCGATTGATTCTTTAGTGGCTTAAAACCAAGTCTTCGATGGGAATTAGCCATAAGGGACTTCAATAGCTATGAGGAAATCATTCGATGTGCTCTCAAAGTCGAGATAGAGATTGGAGTAACCCATCAGTCATATGGGTTTGATAAGAAGAGGAAAATATAAAGAGCACACTGAAAAGAAGATGAGCTTTCCCTTATGCTCAAAGTGTGGAAAGAAACATGGAGGGAGTTGTCTTAAAGTGACATGTAAATGATTAAAATTTGGAAAGGAAGGTCATAAGACATTTGAATGACACAATGATGGGAAGAAGATGTCTAATGATGCAAACAAAGGAAGGGACACACAGAATGAACCTACTACACTTCAATGTTTCAAGTGCAAGGAGATGCGGCATTATACCAATAAATACCCTAATCCAAGGGTTGTTGATGATGATCGACATCAACAAAATCTTAAGGCTAAATACAAAGGAAAGTCACATGCAATTTCTATCAGCGATGTGGTGTACGATAACGATGTGGTGAAAGGTACACTTACCATCCACTCTAAAGTAGCAAATGATTTATTTGATTCTGGATCCACCCACTCTTTTATTTCTGAAGATTTTTCTAAGGGTATCACCGTATTACCTCAACAATTAGATGTTGAGTTAGCTGTGACAACTCCTAATGGAACAACAGTCGCATCAAAAGTTTATAATTCTTCCCCGATTGATGTTTGTGGGAAAGTGCTTCCTGTAAATCTTGTGATCCTTCCTATAGTGTAATTTGATGTGACTCTTGGCATGTATTGGCTTTCTTTATATGGATCTCATATCAATTGCCAAAGAAGGGAAGCCACATTTCATATTCTAGATCAATCTATGATCGTCTATCGATGCAAGGATGAAAATAACCTTCCAGTGGAAATTTCTTCCATATTATGGGTCTTGATTCCACTAAATGAGGGTAATTTATCTCAAATGGTTGGTGAGAATCTCACGATTAATAATATTCCCATTGTACGGGAGTTTGATGATGTCTTTCCAGAGGAATTTCCGGGTCTTCCACCAAATCATGAAGTTGAGTTTTCAATAGAACTCATACCGGGTTCTTTGCCTATTTCAAAGACACCTTATAGAATGGCCCCAATTGAGTTGCAGGAATTGAAGAAGCAACTCCAAGCGAATCTTGATAAGGGATTCATACTCCCTAGTGCATCACCTTGGGGAGCACCTGTTCTGTTTGTTAAGAAGAAAGATGGATCAATGAGACTCTGCATTGATTATCGAGAACTTAACAAGATCACTATCAAGAAGAAATATCCTATCCCACACATTTATGACCTATTTGACCAACTACACGGAGCTCAATACTTTTCCAAGATTGATCTTCGTTCAGGGTATCATCAATTAAGGGTCAAAAGGAAGGATATACCAAAGACGGATTTCCGTACAAGGTATGGACACTATGAATTTATAGTGATGACATTTGGTCTTACTAATGCCCCTGCTATCTTCATGGATCTGATGAATAGAGTCTTTAGATACTACCTTGATCAATTTGTGGTAGTCTTTATAGATGATATTCTTGTCTATTCAAAGGGAAAAGAAGAACATGAAGATCACTTGAGAATTATATTGAAGACCCTGATAAAGGAGAAGCTTTATGCCAAATTTACCAAGTGTAAATTTTGGCTTCAAGAAGTTGCATTTTTGGGTCACATAATCTCAAAAGAGGGGATATCTGTGGATCCAGCAAAAACAGAGGTTATCGAAAGATGGTCGAGACCAACAACAGTAACTGAGATCCAAAGTTTTCTTGGTTTGGCTGGATATTATCGACATTTTGTGAAAGATTTTTCACGATTATCTAATCCACTCACCAGGTTGACTCGGAAATGAGTTAAGTTTGTTTGGACGGAGGAATGTGAAGAGAATTTCAAGGAGTTGAAAAGAAGGTTATCCAGTGCACCTGTCCTCACACTGCCTTGTAGTGGAGAAAGGTTTGTGATCTACAGTGATGCATCCAAGAAGGGGCTGGGGTGTGTTCTTATGCAAAATGATATGGTGATAGCTTATGCCTCACAACATTTGAAAATCCATGAGAAAAATTACCCAACTCATGATTTGGAGTTAGCTGTGGTAATCTTTGCATTAAAGATTTGGAGGCATTAACTTTATGGTGAAAGGTGTGATATTTATACTGATCATAAAAGTTTAAAGTATATTTTCACACAAAAGAGCTGAATATATGCCAAAGAAGATGGTTGGAGCTGATTAAATATTACGACTTCTTAATTCATTACCACCCTTGGAAACCAAACAAGGTGGCAGATGCATTAAGTCGACAAGACCATGCCAGTTTATCCAAGATGAGGATCACAAAAGAACCAATATTTATGGTTTTACAATGGATGGATCTTGGAATTATAATGGAAGGGGGAATATCGTATCTTTCTCAAATGAATGTTCAACCATCTATACATGTGAATATTAAAGAGGCACAGAAAGAAGATGTAGAGTTACAAAAAAAGTTGAGAAATGTTCCTGAATTCAACCTTATTGTGATGGGATAATAATGTTCTGGAATCGGGTTTGTGTTCCTCCCCTCCCCGAATTAATGAAGGAGCTGCTGGATGAGGCTCATAGTTCTTCAATCTCTATTCATCCTAGAAGCACGAAGATGTATAGGGACCTGAAAGAGTACTTATGGTGGGATGACATGAAAAGAGATGTTGCTAAATATGTCTCTCGATGCTTGGTTTGTTAGCAAGTTAAAGCTGAGAGACAGAAGTCTAAGGGGATGTTACAACCATTACCCATACCCGAATGGAAATGGGAAAACATCACTATGGACTTTGTCAAAGGACTTCCTAAAACATCCAAAGGCAATAATGCTATCTGGGTCATAGTTGATCGTCTTACAAAGTCTGCACACTTCATTTCTATTAGAGAGAATTTATCTCTGGATCAGCATGCCATGATATATGTAAAGGAAGTGGTAAGATTTCATGGAGTACCACTTTCTATTATATCTGATCGGGATTCAAGATTTACCTCGATGTTCGGGTGAAGTCTTCAACATACTCTGGATACAGAGTTGAGTTTCAGCACTGCTTATCATCCTCAGACAGACGGTCAGTCTGAGAGAACAATTCAAACTCTAGAAGATATATTGAGAGCTTGCTCTATGGATTTCAAAGGTGGTTGGGATCAACACCTAACTTTGGTGGAATTTTCTTATAATAATAGCTTTCACTCCAGTATTCAGATGGCTCCTTATGAAACTCTCTATGGAATGAAATGCAGGACTCCAACTTGTTGGGATGAAGTTGGGGAAAGAAAGCTATTAGGACCTAATCTTGTTGATAAGATGGAAGAAAAGGTCCTATCTATTCAACAACACATAAGGGCAGGTCAGATTCGACCGAAAAGTTATGCCGACAACCGAAGAAAATACCTAGAGTTTGAAGTGGGTGATAAAGTGTTCTTACGAATATCTCCCTGGAAGAGGGTCATGAGATTTGGAAAGAAGGGGAAGTTGAGCCCTAGATATATCAGTCCTTTCGAAATACTGGATCGTGTTGAGAAGGTATCTTACCGATTGGCGCTTCCACCAAATCACTCTCATGTTCATGATGTGTTCCATGTATCTCTCCTGAGAAAGTACATACCTGATCCTTCACATGTACTCAGCTCAGAAGTTGAACCGCTGGAGAAAGATCTTTCGTATGAAGAACAACCGATAGAGATTCTGGATCGTAGCGAAAAAGTCCTACGAAACAATACCACTCGCTTGGTGAATGTTTTATGGAGGAACCACAAATTAGAAGAAGCTACATGGGAGCCTGAGGATATGATGAGGGAGAGGTATCCTCATCTGTTTGTTACAAAGTGACGAATTTGGAGGGAAAAATTCATTTTAAGGGGGGTAGAATGTTACACCCGAGACTTTTATGAGAAATATTTTGTTTTTATATAATATAAATCATCAAATGAATCTTTCACTACATACAACACTATCTTGGCTTGCTTTACACGCAACCGCGGCCTTCCTCGATAGCTTGCGTCGTACGCAATACTGAGTTTCACTAAACAACAATATGATATTAAAATATTATTAAAACTAGCCGTTATGAATAGTAATAACTAAAATTTGAATTTTATATCATTTTAATTCAACTTATACATTTTCTAGAATGAGGTATAAAAGCAAAATCAGTTTTTTTTGGATAAAAGAAATATTTTTTCAAAAAATACAGTTTTGCCGCCTTTTGATGGAACACCCACATTAAATCTAGTTTTTGACATGTTTATAAGTTCAATTTGACAAAATAAAATTCTTATTTTGAATCAGGGTATAAAAATTTACTTTGGATAAATTTTGGATATTTTTCTGATAACTTTCATATTTTGATGAATAGTAAAAATATGCTAATTTTTAATTAAAAAACAACTTTTTTCATTGAGATAATTTATATGGATAAATTATAATATTGAATGGTTTTAAATTATAAATAGAATATATTTTTAACATTTAATATAATTTATTCCATTAGCATTAATTTTACATTGAATTCATAGGTAAAAACATTTCAATCTTTGGCAATGTTTTAACCTCTAAAACCCGTTTTCATAACAACGAGATTTATTTTAAATTAATTACTACAACTTATATGTTTTGAATTTTGAAAAATGGATTCCATATTCAGAGTCATTGGGTCCAAATTATGTTAATAGGCTGCCTTTTATTTTTGGGCTTTATGAATTGTAACTACGGTAAATTTTATTTACCTTAGTTAAAGGTAAATCGGGTAATTAAGGGTAAATATAAGATTATAAAATTACCCTAACACCTGCCAAAATCCTATTGGAAGACTACAAGTCGACCCATATCACCTAATGGTCAGATTAGATTCCTTTAATGGACTTTTTTCCATGAAAATAATTTAATTATTATTAAAACCACATAATGTGACAACATGTCACTTTCTTAAATAGTATAAGTATAATAATTTTAATTTGGTGATAAACTTAATGAAACTTCGAAAATGAATAGTCTCCAAAACTATAATACAATTATCTACATCATAGGAATTTATTGATAATTTTTAGGGATTAAATATTTATCATTTATTATGACACAATAGTGATGTTGAAATTATTTTACTAATTAAAATATCAAATAAATGGTTTTAAAAATAATAAAATAAATATTATATGAACTATTTAATGTTCTCCACTACTTTTATAGATACATATGACATTTTATTAATCTATTAAATCTTTTAGTTTGAACATATCTTCTGTATATATTTTATTTAAATTCAAATAAATGAATAGTGTCAAAATTGACACTATTGTTATTTTATAAAAATAACATATTATAAAATTGTTTAAAAATAACAAAAATATTTAAAAAATATAAATTAAAATTTATATGGTATAAAATTTCATAAAGTGTCAAATTATGGGAAATTCACAACACATATGTAATTATTTATAATAATTTAAAATTTAGAATATTATTACCACAAATAAAATTAAATTGATAAATAAGGATAAATCAAGTTGATAATGTTTAAAATAAATTCCTAACAAGTCTAAATTTTATTATTTGATGCGATTACAACCCTATCTCATCTAATTTTCGGATATGAGTCATTTTGGAAGTTTTATGTGGGTTGGGATTTAATATAAACTAATATTTCTTATATTTCCAAAGGTGCCCCTCTCCTCCCTTATAAAAGGGCACCTCCTCCCTCTCTTCCCCACACCAATTTGAGCCTTCAAGCTTGGCCAAACCCTTCCCATTTCACTTCCCCACTTCCTTAGAACCCTACTAGAGGTACTGGTCTTATCAAAAGACCAACACTAGTGCCTTAAGATAAAGTTTAAAGGAGGCACTTCGAGAAAGAGGTAATACCTTCTACAGTTTTCATCAAGTTCCATTCTTCTTCTACTACCTCTTATTTATTTGTTTCATTATGAGGTAATAACATTAGTATCACTTATATTCTTATATGTTATTATAGGTGTGAAAAACCCATATTTCACCATCTATCCATCCTACGGAAAACGAAATCACCGCGCGTGCGTACGTACGGAATACTGTCTCCACGCCGTGGTGTAAACTATTTTCCACCACCACCTTACTTGGATGGGTATACGGGTGAAATTAATGAATATATATGATTATTGTAAAGTGTTTTTGATTCTGAAATAGTATACATACACTCCAATACAAATCCACGATCATGGGAACGATATCTTCGCTCGTGCGTACGTACAGAATACTGTCTCCACGATGTGATGTGATTTGTTCTACATGATCTTCATTGCATAATGATTATATAAATGAATTTAATGAATGAATATGATATATATTACACTAATAAAATTCTGTAAATGAGGTATCTATAACCTAAAGAGAAGAATAAGAATTTATTCGACAAACATGCATAAGAACAAAAAGTAATACCCGAATAACAAGTAGTAATGAAATATTACTAATAAGAAGCTATAAATATGACCATATATTATATCATAACAATAAGTATGATTTTGTAATAAGTCAATAACATTATATAAATCATTATACAGGAGGTTCGGACACTTACAAAACAAATCGGACCTAAGGTAAGGGAAATATCACAATCTCATTTTTATCCGAGATTGTTTATACTTTGGTATTTACTGGGGCGTATTTTATCATCCACGTCCATGTTTCCTCAATATGTAATATTATTTCCATCCACCTACAATTTTTTAAATCCAATTTTACCCTTCAGTGAGTTTTTAGTAAAAGATATGAAAGGAATCTTTTGGCGTTTTTTGTACGAGGTACTTTTTGACTTTTCTGACAAAAGTACGAGAAGAATGTTTTTTTTAACTTATACAGCATGAACGGATTTTTAAAAAATTATTTTCAAGAAGATTCCCTCACAATTTTTCAAGTTTATTTTTAATCAACTTTTTTTAGTTTAGAATTTTATGACATGTTAAGAAAGGAAAAGTGTTTTTGAAGTAGAAAGGATATTTTCCTCAAGAATGGAGTTCAAGTGTTTTATCAAAATTATTTTCCATCTAAGATAATAAAGGGTTCTGTTTATAACCCTATTATTAAATTGATTCGAATATGTTGTGATAGAATTATTTTTATGAATTCCTTTATCTTATATGAGTTGTTTTATGATGTCACGATGCTTAAGATTACCATTTTTATTACATGGGTTATGCTATGATGTATGGTTTATGATTTTGTGGCACACATAAGAATGGTATCATTATGAGATGGGTGGGACCAATATCTCCCTCCAATGCATTGGGAAAATATTTTATATATTATGATATAGACATGGATGGAACGGTAGGTTATACCAGTTCAGTGAAACAAGACTGAAACGAGGAGTGAACTCGGTTCAGAAATGGACTTTGTCCACTAAGATAGTCTTGGCAATGAGTCTTGAATAATAAGAAATGATTCTCTATGATTATGTGTGTATTCCACAAAGTTTCATGTTTTATGTAATGATTATTGGGATTTCATTTCACTTCTTTGATTTATCCCATGTTATGAAATTATGCTCTCTTTTGCAGGTTAAGATTTCCAAAATGTTATGTTCTTATGAATATGATGTGATTGATATTTCTTTTGTTTACCCTTACTGAGAATTTGAGCTCACCATTTTGTATGTTTTCTTTCGCCAGGTCAGGAAGAATATTATTAAGTAAGATATGCCAAAAGGGACTATAGATATGATGAAATAAATTGGAGACAATGTAGACTCTTTATGAACCATTTGTTTAGGTTTCCCAGTTTCTAAAGACACTATACCTATACGGTACTTTCCTGGTATTGTAATATGTTGTAATAAGTGTGTTTCAATTCTGATGTAATAACAATGTATGTAAAGTATGGGTCATTATAATGGATATGAGATTCTTGGTCAAAAACCAACTACACATAGAGTAGTCTAAATAAAGAATGGTCTATATCCCCATGGTTGTTATGGATAGGGTTACAGGTGAGAGAAATATCACAGACCATGTGGCACCCACCCCACACACCATGTGAATCGATGCTGGAGACCTGACTTGAACTTTGGGAGTACACAAAGAGGAGCACGACTAGGCATATGGACAGTGTACACAAACACAACCCAAAGACATGGGTAGGACCCCATATGGGAGGAGACACATTGTATTAGAGTACACAGACACATCCTATACGACATGATCATGTACTTGAGAAAATAACTCAGCCCTATGTGGATGAGATAAACTGGGTAGTTCCCTTACATGTGTTGTAGAGCTACATGGGAAGCAAGACAGTTATTGGTGATGACATGACCAGATAGTTGGGCGGGACCACACTCTATGTGGGTCCCCTATATGATGTGTACCTTTATTTTTGAGTAATATTATTCCTTTCATATTTGATTTTATGGAAATGGATATTGTCCATGAGTAGCCTATCTTTAGTTTTTTTTCACATATAATTTAATGGTGGACTTTATGGTGGCTTTTGGGATATGAATGTGGTGTTTCGAGTGTGAAACTTATTTAGGAACTACTAAACAACAACAATGATCAAACCTGATTATTAGAGTGGTACCCCCTGATGGACTAGGGAATTCGTCCCCTATATACCGAGTGGTACCCTTATCAGATAGGGAGAGGGTCCTCCATATATTAACTGATACACAAATGATGGATTAGGGTGCATGTCCTCTATCTACCATGTTGTACCCCTTTCAGATAGGGTTGTGTTCCTCCTTAAATTGAGTGGTACCCACTGATAGACTAGGGGGGGGGGAGTCATCTTTATTACATTTTTTACCCCCAATTGGATAGGGCATGGGTCCTCCTTACACATAGTGGTTCCCCCAGATAGACTATAGAATGGGTCCTCTATCTACGGAGAGGTACCCCTATCAGTTAGGGCAGAATTCCTACTTACAATGAGATGTATCCCTTAATGGAATAGGGTGTGGGTCCTATATCTACTAAGTAGTACCCCTGAAAGACTATGATGTGGGTCATCCTTACACTTAGTGATACCCCTTTATGAACTAGGGTTTCAGTCATCTATCTACTGAGTGGTACCCCTTGATAGACTAGGAAACATGTCCTATTTATGTTGACTGGTACCTCATCTCATACTAGGGTGTGGGTCCCCTATATACTGAGTGGAACCCACTTTATTCACTAGAAAAAAGGTCCTCTACATGGGATATTTTTTCCCCTTATCTGGGAAGTACAACAGAATGGTGTGGGGCCTATACAATGTTAATCCTATGGACAGAAAAATGAGATGTTTGGAATTGTTGATGGGCAATTTTGGAACTATTGGAACTCTTTTCTTAGACTATGAGATAGTGATCCAATTTCTCTCTCATTTGGGGTTCTTTTGTGAGAATATATATATATATATATATATATATATATCAATGTGGTTGGATTTTATTTCTCTCTTACTATGGTTGAGTTGTTTATTCCCATCATGTCTCTTAATTCACCCCCTTAAGCATCTGGGGAATCCTTCTAGTATTATATATACTCACCCCTACATGGGATTCTTCCACACATGTCATGTATTATGCAGATTATGGATAGGTTAATAGAGATTTTAAAGGAGAATAAGGATACCCTAGTGCATTTGACTACATATGGTGGTTAGATCATGGAGATTTAGATCTGGGCTCCCTCAGCATTTACTTTTCCAGTTTTTTCAAGTTGGGAGAGCTTTCTAATTGGGAATGTATTTCACCCTTTTCCCTTATTATATTACATTTTCATACTCTTTTACCCCTAGATGTTTTTATATTCATGTTTTATTCTCTATATGTGGAATATATTATTATCCCTCTACTCTTTTATATATAGAAGGTTGGGTGTGTGTGTGTATAGGTACATTAGGAAATGGCCACCCATATTAGTTATTCATTTTGATGATTGTATGCATACCCTAGACTACAAAGGCATGACTTGGATAGTTTCACCACTATCTCCATTAGTTCAGGTCTTGATAGTAACTGATTATTGTTTTTGGGGCCTTTTCTTGAGATGATTTCTAGGTTATGCTGCAGAACATCCATCAGCAGTCAGTCATGATTTTGGAGAGTAGATGCACCTCAATTTTTTAGGAGTATTTTTTTAGTTTTTAATATTTAAATATAAATTATTATAATTATTTATTTATTTCATGTATTATGAAAATGGTTCCTATGGTGTTGTCAGTGTGTGGTGAAAGACTTGAAGCTTTTACAATTTCATAATGAGGTTGGTGAATCTTTTGGTTTTTTGTCTCTTCCCCATTTAATAATCATTTAAATGTAATTAAAATGATATATTTCTTATTGAGGTCCACCTTATGGGCCATTATAGGATATTTATGGGATAATAGTGGTTCTAGAGGTTTTGTAGAGAAGTTTTTTTTTAAAAAACACAATCATTTAGTCTACTATTTCCGAACAAAAGTCACATGTAATTTATCACCCTTTTTAAATGTTATCATAAAGTTAATATATAAAATAAAAAATAATCTTAATTAGGAGTAAAATTAATAATTAATAATACAAGATATATAGATTCATATTACATTAATCTATATATATGTTCTAGTCTCCTAAAGTTGAATAATATTTTTCAAATAAATCTTGAAATTTTTGTAAAACTATAATTGCATACAATGGTATGACACATATGGAAACACATTCACTAGATATAACAATGTCATGTTCTTGTTTTGAGATATGAAAAATATTTATTTTCATAATTACTGAAGAAAAATATAGATATAGAGAAAATCATGTTTCTGTGTTAAAAAACAAAAAATCATTATATGAATGCTAGACTAGTAAGAAATCTTTTAATAAAATAATTATATTCTTTTATTTTTGTGGTCTAATCACATTATGCTTGAAATCGTAGTAACCTCTCTCCTTAACAAAATGAACTTATTCCACGACATCTGACTATATTATTTTTAGGGGTAATATTTATTCATTTATGTTGTTTATAATTTTAATGTTTGATTGTATCCTATTTATACTGAATTTATGTTATGTCGAATCAAGACCCTACCCTTATCTACGATGAAGTTGGGTGATGAACAATTTTGATTGTTCTTGTTTGATTAAACATTTATACCTTTATATCTTAATTTATTGGGATACGAGTTAAAATCCAAAACATATTTATAAAATTTAGATTAATAAAACTCTAAATTAACCATGGTATGTCAATGTTTTGGAAGAATTTTTAGATTATGAAATTGTATGCCGACAAGTGGACGGTATAATAAAATGTATTTTTTTTTGTAAATTCAAGCTATGGTTGAATAGAAATGAATTATATAAGTATTTTATATTGAACTATTTTCATGATTGATATGTATTTTGGATTTTTCATAGTGAATTGAACGTTACAGAAATTCAAAACAAGGATAATCCTAACAAAATAACAAAAAATTACATGACATAAGATAATTTAGTTCAAAACATGATAGATAACACATTTTTATTTATAGGACACAATGTTTAATATTTTAATATATCAATAGAACCGTTATTTTATATCTTTTGGGTTAATGTTTCTCATAAATCTAGTGACCAAAAAACATGTTTTGTGTAATAGGTTAAGATGAATAAAAAGAACTATATGAAGGTCGTGCCAAGTATTCAAAGTTTTATTTTCAACTTAAGATGTATCGGATCAAGTTTCTCAATGGAATTAAAGAAAAATAAATGTCCATGATTTAATAATTTCTTCGTGATTCATTTTGTGAAGCTAATATACCTGTATCATTATATGAGATGAATATTGTCTTCATCAAACATGAACTTCATTATACAAAGATACATGAAATCCTTAATGATTTCTTGCTTTACTGGGGATAAGAGTTTGATAAAGAATAATTCATAAGATTTCATACAATAATATGGAATACAATAAACAATAGTGAGAGTATAAATCAATGAAACCCTAAGAATAAATATAATAAGAAAAATTATGAACATTTATTCAATTACATTCATCTCAAACCACACCAACAAAGATTATTCATGTCATATTAGACTACATATGACATGAATTAGAATACTCATTATAGAAATGGTGGATTGATGATTCATCTAAAAGATTAAACATCATGAAATGTGTTTGATTAATTGTAGAGACCCGTAGCTTATCGTACATGGACATTACATTACATTTGCGGAATACTTAGTACATAACAAAAACACACACTAAAGGATCGTAATAGTTTAGTGTCTTTGGAAACTCGGAACGTAATCTTCTAATCGTGGTGAGAGTTCTTCAATATCTCCCATAAAGGTCATCCCTTTTTTTTACCTAGAACCTTTCTTTATATCCTGGGGAAAAGAAAACATAAAAGGGTGAGCTCAAATGCTCAGTAAGGGTAAACAAAAGAAATATCAATCACATAATTTTCATAAGAACATAACTTTTTTGGAAATCTTAACCTGCAAAAGGGAGCATAATTTCATAACATGGGATAACTCATAGTAGTGAAATGAAATCATAACTTAAAACATTACTCATTGTGGCATACACACATAATCATAGAGAATCATTTCTTGTTAGTCAAGACTCATTGACAAGACTATCTTAGTGGACAAAGTCCCTTTCTGAATCGAGTAATCCTCGTTTCAGTCCTGTTTCACTGAACCGGTATAACCTACCATTCCAGCCATGTCTATCTCATGAGATATAAAATCTTTACCCAATGCATTGGAGGGAGATATAGGTCCCACCCATCTCTTAATGAATCCTTTCTTATGTGTGCCACAAAATCATAAATCATACATCATTGCATAACCCATGTAATAAAAATGGGATTCTTAAACAACATGACATCATAAAACCATTCATATAAGATAAAGGAATTCATAAACATAATTCCATCACAACATAGTCAAATCAATGTAAAAATATGGATAGAAACAGAACCCTTTATTATCTTATATGGAAAATAATTTTGATAAAACACTTGCATTGAATTCTTGAGGAAAATATCCTTTCTTCTTCAAAATCAATTTCTTTTCACAAAATATCATGCAATTTTAAAAGAAAGATATTTTATTGAAAATAGTCATAAAATCTTTTAGAGTAAGCTTCATGAAAATAAGGCTTCATAAAACAGTAGAAATCCGTTCGTGCCGTATAAGTTAAAAAAAAACATTCTTTTTTACTTTTGTCGAAAAAGTCAAAATGTACCTCATACGAAAAACGACAAAAGATTCCTTTCATATCATTTACTAAAAACTCACCGAAGGGTAAAATTGGATTTAAACAATTGTAGGTTGTTGTAAATAACATTACATATTGAGGAAACATGGATGTGGATGATAAAATATACCCCAGTAAATTTCAAAGTACAAACAATCTCGGATAAAAATGAGATTGTGATATTTCCCTTACCTTAGGTCCGATTTGCTTCGTATGTGTCCGAACCTCCTGTATAATGATTTAAATAATGTCATTGACTTATTACAGAATCATATTCATTGTTATGATATCATATATGGTTCACTTATGACATTATATTACCCGTTCTTTTGTAAATTCCATGTTAAAGAAGCGTTTTGGGTAAAATCATTTCATTTATCGTAGGTGTTTTGACTTGTTGTTCTTGACATCATTATTACTTATATCATGATGTACTTACTTCCAGAATATAAAATATGATTTATATATCATATATATTCAGTATATATATATATAATAGGTAGATAAATAAAATGAAAAACACCGTTCATGGAGACGGTAGTCCGTACGTACGCATGAACGTTGTTTTCCTTTCCTTATTGTCTTGAAATGGAAGTAAGCAGATGAAATACATATGTATATATATACATAAATCCAGTAGCTTTATAATTTCATATATTTCATTATTATTTCTTATATATACTTTATAATCATTCTTAAATGGTTAATATGGAGAATGAATCTCATCGCGTCGTGGAGACGGTAGTCCGTACGTACGCACGAGCGATGATATCATTTCTATAAGTATTGAATTGAATTGGAGTGAATTATACAATATATCAGAATCAATATGATGTTTTAATAACTATGTATAGTTATTCTTTACACCATTATACCCATCCTTGTAAGGTGGTGGTGGAAAATAGATTACACCACGGCGTGGAGACGGTATTCCGTACGTACGCACGCGCGGTGATTTCTTTTTCCGTAGGATGGATAGATGGTGAAATAGGGTTGTTTCATACTTATAATAACATATCAGTATATGAGTGATACTGATTTTATTACTTCATAATGAAACAACCTAAGAAGAAGTGGAAGAAGAAATAAAGATAAAAGAATTGGTAACGGTAATTACCTCTTCTTTGAAGCGCCTCTTTGAGACCTCCTCTTAGGGCACTAGAATTGGTCTTTGAGGAAGACCAGAACCTCTAGGATGTTGCTAGGGAAGTGGAGAAGAGATTTTGGCAGGGGTTGGCCGAGCTTGAGAGCTCAAATTGGTGTGAGGAGGAGGGGGAGGAGGTGTCCTTTTATAGGGGAGGAGAGGGGCACCTTAGGAATTCTTAAAAATATTAATTTATAATAAATCTAACCCCACTTAAAAACCTCCAAAAATGACTCATATTCGAAGATTAGATGAGATAGGGTTGTAATCTCATCAACCAATCAAATTTAGACATGTTTGGATATTATTTTAAACCTTATCAATTAGATTTAACTCTAAGTTAAATAATTTAACTTTTACCGTGTCTTTTTGTTTTCTTTCACTATATGGTTAATACACTTACTATAACATGCCAAACGAACCCCAAATTGTTTATTATTAATATATATATCCTTATCTAGGTCATTTGGCCGAACCTTAGATTTTTAGGAATAAAATAACAATTAATAATATAATATTTGATTTAAAAACTATTTTGTGTCAATTTTGACACTATTTGATATATGATTTTTGTGAAAGTCATAACAGAATTAAATGTTCGAACCAAGTAGATTAAATCAACATTAATATATCATAGTAACCTAGAAAATTAGTGGAATTCATAAAAAATCTCAAATTACATTTATTTTGGTTCTTATAACATCAATTATGTCAATATTTCATTAAAAAGATAATTACTGCATCATCGTTGTGTCATAAATAAATTAAATTATTTGATGTCTAAAAATTACAAATAAAATACCATTATGTAGGAAATCTTTTTATCTTTCTAATGAATATTTATAGTCGAATTTATCTTATGTATAACCCCATATTACAAATGATTTACTTATTAAACTTTGATTTTAACTATTTTAACCCTTCTTTAAATAAATTAATAATAAATGTCCTAATCTAATCCAAGTGGGCCTAAATGGTCATATTTTATTCCTAAGTTTGTTTTTGGTCGAATTACACTTGTCCAATAGAATTAGGACATGTGTTAGGGTAATATTAATATCATATTTACCCTTAGTTACCCTATTTACTATTAACCGTGGTAAAAAAAGTAAAAAGTTACTATTCACCAAAAAATTATTTTCATCTCATTGAACCACATTTTAGTCCTTGATAATAACCGTGTCTCTCGGATTTTCGAAATTTCATTCACAGAAGCGGTAAAATTAAGTTTTATGCAAAATTCAGTTTTTAACCTACCACTTAGTAGTTTCACTATTCATAAAAAATTGAAGGTTTTCAGAAAAATGCCAAAATTTCATCCTAAGCTATATTTCATATTCCGAATTCAAAAATGAAGTCTATTTTACCAAATTCATAACATAGAAGTTGCATTAATTAATTTTATAATTAAATCCCGCTGTTAAAACAAATAGCGTGTTTTTAAGAAACAATATCTATCAAAAGATTGACACTTGTTTATGTCTGGTTTAAATGTGCAATTACATCCAATGACCAACATTGTATTAAATTGTAAAAATATATTCTAAATATACTTTAAAACCAATCAAATTAATGATTTATCACTATTAATTATTTCGATTAAAAAAGTTGTTTTTAATTATAATTTAGTAATTTTCACTATTCATCGGAATATGAAAGTTATCCGAAAAGTACAAAAATTTCACCTTAGGCTAAATTCGATACTCCGAATCCATAAATGAAGTCCATTTTGAAAAATAAAATTTACAAAATTTCAAAAAGTGGTTATTACTATTCACAACAGCTAGTTTTAATAATATCTTAATAGCATATCGTTGTTTAGCGAAACTTGGTGTTGCGTACAACACACGCTATCGAGGAAGGTCGCGATTGCGTGTAATGCAAGGCAAGTCAAGGATGTGTGTTGTGCAAGCTCTTTTTGGTGTAGCGTACAACACAAGACATTAAAAAGAATATTTTTTATAAAATCTTGGGCTGTTACATTCTACCCCCCTTAAAATGAATTTCGCCCTCGAAATTCGTCGGGGTTATAAATGGTTTACTATTCGAAAGTTTCTTTTATAGAAACCCACATCGTAAAAAAGGAATACCAAAACTTGGCTTTAAAAACTAAAGTATGAAATGTAACGATTACCCAAATAAACTAATCACTGGGTTTCCACATAGGTGAAAATATGGATATGGAAGAGAAATCTAACCATCATGTTCTGATGGAGAGTGGTAGAGAACATGGCTATGGAAAAGCCAGTAATCACAAATCCATAGATTTGTGATGATATAAGGTACCATCTTATTCATCAGGTATAAGATCACTAGGACAACATTTTTGGTTTTCAAGATCATTTCCCTAAAGTTGAAAATTTGAATTAGAATAAATACTTACTTTATTTTGGTACAATCTCACTGTTGTTCGTGCCTTGAACAATTTCCACTTCATCTCTTAAATAAATGAAGTTGAATTTGTTATTCATGAAGTGTTAGCAGATCATGTGATAGAATGACGGGTCATTCCATCTGTCTCAAACAAAAGATTAGCAAAAATTATATGCATAAGTCGATCTATAGTGAGATTAATCATATATGGTTCCTAAAATGGACTTATACTTCATATATCATACTGCTTAATATAATAAAACTAGTTTCTACTAAACAGGGACTTCCTGTAGGCCAGTGGTAGGCGATAAAGGCCAGTTGCACTTCGGTTGTGGGTTCGATTCCTACAGCCTTGTCCGAAGCGATGGGCTGTCGCCCGTCCTGCAGGTTGTCCTTTTTCTAAAACTACGTTACTATAACATCCCATCAATAATATCGAAAATCTTCTATCCTTAAACAATACTAACTTATGTCCAACATAATCCAGTCTAATCTTTAGGCTTATACATAATACTGCAGTCCACTCTCATAATATAGTGACAACGATTACCAGAGATTTAATACCATCGTTGATCCCCATATATCATAAGATATGTTTTGTTGGTCACATTCCAAACATTCAAAGTCCTTAATCATGTATTCTCTTGAATACCTTAGTGAAAACATGAATGCAGTTTAAAGTTAACACTTTCCACATACCAAAATCCTCAAAATTCTATATACTCAAACCATGATATAACTTAGTCCTTATATCAATCATGAGCTCATGAATACAATCAAACATCTCATTATCTTCTTATCCTTTCATTATGCACTTATCATCTACTTTCCAAAAGTATCTGAATAACCTTTCATGGTTATTGGTACCATTCATCATACACTTTCAAAACTTAAGGAAAGACAACAGTGTAACAATCCTTAGATGTCTCCTTATTCCATGAGATTACTTATACAACATTACACATGATAAACATGTAATCATTCCACTATATTCTTAGACCATTGACCGAGCTTCAACATTTCTTTCATCTCACATATCATTTGTAGTTTCTTCATCATCATCAACATAAATACTTCCCATACGACCATACTGATTCTCTTCATGAGACTTTCCCTTAGGGCATTGGTTTGCATAATGCCCATACATTCCACATTTAAAACATTTAACCATTGTTGATGTCGTAGCAATACCATTATCCTCATCCATGGTGTTAACTGAACCTTTTCCTTTGCACTTACTGGCTTTGTGTCCTTCTTTTCCACACCCAAATCATCTTCCAGTTCCTTTGAAACATTCTCCTTGATGCCTCTTCCCACATGATTTACATAGGGGAAATTGAACTTTCTTTCCTCTATGATCATCATGGAACTCCATCTTTCTCTTATTAGTCGAGTCAGGAAACTTACCAAATTTTACTTTATTGATCATGTTGTGAGATTGTTGATTCGGCATAATAATGATGTTTGGACATCCAAATCCCATTTCATTTGGTTGCTCATGAAGAATATCATTCCATTGTCCATCATATCCTCCATTATTGTGAATCATCTTGTTTCCAGCCTTTTTCTAAAACCCAAACAGAATAGCGTTAGATGCAAAAATCGTAATAAAGGGGGAGTAACTTAAATATATATCATCTTTGGTTTAATCTAATATCGTTACCATAGTTCTAGAACTATATCCTATACGTATACTTATCCTTAGGGGCATCCCTAGACATACCTTAGAAATATCTCTAGGGATCTCACTAATGTTTTCGCATCCTAGTTTCCAAAGGTTGACTAAACCTTTCCTCTGATACCAACTGTAGAGACCCGTAGCTTATCGTACATGGACATTACATTACATTTGCGGAATACTTAGTACATAACAAAAACACACACTAAAGGATCGTAATAGTTTAGTGTCTTTGGAAACTCGGAACGTAATCTTCTAATCGTGGTGAGAGTTCTTCAATATCTCCCATAAAGGTCATCCCTTTTTTTTTACCTAAAACCTTTCTTTATATCCTGGGGAAAAGAAAACATAAAAGGGTGAGCTCAAATGCTCAGTAAGGGTAAACAAAAGAAATATCAATCACATAATTTTCATAAGAACATAACTTTTTTGGAAATCTTAACCTGCAAAAGGGAGCATAATTTCATAACATGGGATAACTCATAGTAGTGAAATGAAATCATAACTTAAAACATTACTCATTGTGGCATACACACATAATCATAGAGAATCATTTCTTGTTAGTCAAGACTCATTGCCAAGACTATCTTAGTGGACAAAGTCCCTTTCTGAATCGAGTAATCCTCGTTTCAGTCCTGTTTCACTGAACCGGTATAACCTACCATTCCAGCCATGTCTATCTCATGAGATATAAAATCTTTACCCAATGCATTGGAGGGAGATATAGGTCCCACCCATCTCTTAATGAATCCTTTCTTATGTGTGCCACAAAATCATAAATCATACATCATTGCATAACCCATGTAATAAAAATGGGATTCTTAAACAACATGACATCATAAAACCATTCATATAAGATAAAGGAATTCATAAACATAATTCCATCACAACATAGTCAAATCAATGTAAAAATATGGATAGAAACAGAACCCTTTATTATCTTATATGGAAAATAATTTTGATAAAACACTTGCATTGAATTCTTGAGGAAAATATCCTTTCTTCTTCAAAATCAATTTCTTTTCACAAAATATCATGCAATTTTAAAAGAAAGATATTTTATTGAAAATAGTCATAAAATCTTTTAGAGTAATCTTCATGAAAATAAGGCTTCATAAAACAGTAGAAATCCGTTCGTGCCGTATAAGTTAAAAAAAACATTCTTTTTTACTTTTGTCGAAAAAGTCAAAATGTACCTCGTACGAAAAACGACAAAAGATTCCTTTCATATCATTTACTAAAAACTCACCGAAGGGTAAAATTGGATTTAAACAATTGTAGGTTGTTGTAAATAACATTACATATTGAGGAAACATGGATGTGGATGATAAAATATACCCCAGTAAATTTCAAAGTACAAACAATCTCGGATAAAAATGAGATTGTGATATTTCCCTTACCTTAGGTCCGATTTGCTTCGTATGTGTCCGAACCTCCTGTATAATGATTTAAATAATGTCATTGACTTATTAAAGAATCATATTCATTGTTATGATATCATATATGGTTCACTTATGACATTATATTACCCGTTCTTTTGTAAATTCCATGTTAAAGAAGCGTTTTGGGTAAAATCATTTCATTTATCGTAGGTGTTTTGACTTGTTGTTCTTGACATCATTATTACTTATATCATGATTTACTTACTTCCAGAATATAAAATATGATTTATATATCATATATATTCAGTATATATATATATATAATAGGTAGATAAATAAAATGAAAAACACCGTTCATGGAGACGGTAGTCCGTACGTACGCATGAACGTTGTTTTCCTTTCCTTATTGTCTTGAAATGGAAGTAAGTAGATGACATACATATGTATATATATACATAAATCCAGTAGCTTTATAATGTCATATATTTCATTATTATTTCTTATATATACTTTATAATCATTCTTAAATGGTTAATATGGAGAATGAATCTCATCGCGTCGTGGAGACGGTAGTCCGTACGTACGCACGAGCGATGATATCATTTCTATAAGTATTGAATTGAATTGGAGTGAATTATACAATATATCAGAATCAATATGATGTTGTAATAACTATGTATAGTTATTCTTTACACCATTATACCCATCCTTGTAAGGTGGTGGTGGAAAATAGATTACACCACGGCGTGGAGACGGTATTCCGTACGTACGCACGCGCGGTGATTTCTTTTTCCGTAGGATGGATAGATGGTGAAATAGGGTTGTTTCATACTTATAATAACATATCAGTATATGAGTGATACTGATGTTATTACTTCATAATGAAACAACCTAAGAAGAAGTGGAAGAAGAAATAAAGATAAAAGAATTGGTAACGGTAATTACCTCTTCTCTGAAGCGCCTCTTTGAGACCTCCTCTTAGGGCACTAGAATTGGTCTTTGAGGAAGACCAGAACCTCTAGGATGTTGCTAGGGAAGTGGAGAAGAGATTTTGGCAGGGGTTGGCCGAGCTTGAGAGCTCAAATTGGTGTGAGGAGGAGGGGGAGGAGGTGTCCTTTTATAGGGGAGGAGAGGGGCACCTTAGGAATTCTTAAAAATATTAATTTATAATAAATCTAACCCCACTTAAAAACCTCCAAAAATGACTCATATTCGAAGATTAGATGAGATAGGGTTGTAATCTCATCAACCAATCAAATTTAGACATGTTTGGATATTATTTTAAACCTTATCAATTAGATTTAACTCTAAGTTAAATAATTTAACTTTTACCGTGTCTTTTTGTTTTCTTTCACTATATGGTTAATACACTTACTATAACATGCCAAACGAACCCCAAATTGTTTATTATTAATATATATATCCTTATCTATGTCATTTGGCCGAACCTTAGATTTTTAGGAATAAAATAACAATTAATAATATAATATTTGATTTAAAAACTATTTTGTGTCAATTTTGACACTATTTGATATATGATTTTTGTGAAAGTCATAACAGAATTAAATGTTCGAACCAAGTAGATTAAATCAACATTAATATATCATAGTAACCTAGAAAATTAGTGGAATTCATAAAAAATCTCAAATTACATTTATTTTGGTTCTTATAACATCAATTATGTCAATATTTCATTAAAAAGATAATTACTGCATCATCGTTGTGTCATAAATAAATTAAATTATTTGATGTCTAAAAATTACAAATAAAATACCATTATGTAGGAAATCTTTTTAGCTTTCTAATGAATATTTATAGTCGAATTTATCTTATGTATAACCCCATATTACAAATGATTTACTTATTAAACTTTGATTTTAACTATTTTAACCCTTCTTTAAATAAATTAATAATAAATGTCCTAATCTAATCCAAGTGGGCCTAAATGGTCATATTTTATTCCTAAGTTTGTTTTTGGTCGAATTACACTTGTCCAATAGAATTAGGACATGTGTTAGGGTAATATTAATATCATATTTACCCTTAGTTACCCTATTTACTATTAACCGTGGTAAAAAAAGTAAAAAGTTACTATTCACCAAAAAATTATTTTCATCTCATTGAACCACATTTCAGTCCTTGATAATAACTGTGTCTCTCGGATTTTCGAAATTCCATTCACAGAAGCGGTAAAATTAAGTTTTATGCAAAATTCAGTTTTTAACCTACCACTTAGTAGTTTCACTATTCATCAAAAATTGAAGGTTTTCAGAAAAATGCCAAAATTTCATCCTAAGCTATATTTCATATTCCGAATTCAAAAATGAAGTCTATTTTACCAAATTCATAACATAGAAGTTGCATTAATTAATTTTATAATTAAATCCCGCTGTTAAAACAAATAGCGTGTTTTTAAGAAACAATATCTATCAAAAGATTGACACTTGTTTATGTCTGGTTTAAATGTGCAATTACATCCAATGACCAACATTGTATTAAATTGTAAAAATATATTCTAAATATACTTTAAAACCACTCAAATTAATGATTTATCACTATTAATTATTTCGATTAAAAAAGTTGTTTTTAATTATAATTTAGTAATTTTCACTATTCATCGGAATATGAAAGTTATCCGAAAAGTACAAAAATTTCACCTTAGGCTAAATTCGATACTCCGAATCCATAAATGAAGTCCATTTTGAAAAATAAAATTTACAAAATTTCAAAAAGTGGTTATTACTATTCACAACAGATAGTTTTAATAATATCTTAATAGCATATCGTTGTTTAGCGAAACTTGGTGTTGCGTACAACACACGCTATCGAGGAAGGTCGCGATTGCGTGTAATGCAAGGCAAGTCAAGGATGTGTGTTGTGCAAGCTCTTTTTGGTGTAGCGTACAACACAAGACATTAAAAAGAATATTTTTTATAAAATCTTGGGCTGTTACATTAATTATATCGAAATATTTATTTGGGACCTAGGAATGTTTGTTAGGGATTGGATTATGATGGTTTTAACCCTTTTGGTACTTCAAGTAATAATTATAGAAGTTGGAAAATTGTTCGGATCCCTTATAATATAACTCCTTGGATGTGTATTAAGGATACTTATTTCATTATTTTGATGATTATTTTTGGAATAAAAATTCTAGGAAATGACATTAACATATTCCTTCAACAACTAATCAAGGAATTGAAAGAATTATGGGATTATGGAATGGAAACACATGACGATTTAATGAGAAAACTATTCAAAATGAATTATGCTTTAATATTGACAATTATTGAATTTTTAAGTTTATGAAAAATATCCAATTGTAACACTCATACTAGTTCAGATTGTCATGCTAGTAATTTTTATTTTGAACCGCAATGATTACCTCATAGAAGAAAATGAGGTTTTTTTATCATCGTAAATATCACGATGCATCTCATAAATTTAGGTTTAATAAGACACTATTCAATGGAGATGTTGAATTGAGAAATCCATAGAATATGTTATCTGGTTTAGAAATATTGGGACAATTAATTATTTTCACTAAAGAATTTGGAAAATGTAATTAGTTTAAATAAGGGGGAAAAGGGTATGATGTACAATATTTAAATTATCTAGAACACAAAAATGGAATAAAAAGAAGATAATTTTAAAACTATATAATTGGGAGTTTAATTTGATACATCATAATCATGATGTAATGCATATTGAGAGGATCGTCTGGGAAAATGTATTTTTACATTACATAATGATCAAGGAAAATATAAGGATCGCCATAATGATCATAAGGATTTGGAGTCAATGAATATAAAGCATGGTTTATGGGAAAATGATAATAGAAATTATCCTTCAGTTATTTTTAAAATAAAAAATCATGAGAAATATGTATTCCTTAAAAATATATATAATGTAAAAGTTTGAGATAGATATTCAAGTAACAAATAATGGTGTTTTGACTTAAAAAAAGTTACATGGATTGAATATTAATGACTCACATATTGTGATGAAGGAGTTGTTGTCATTGGCATTGTGCAATACATTACCTGAAAACATAACAATGGTTCTAGTTGAGTTTTATACATTTTGTTCGGATATTTGTGGAAAAACACTAAATCCATTTCATATTGATAAAATTAAATTAATAAATGTTTTACAAAATTTTAATTTGGAGATATAATTTACCCCTTCATTATTCATAGTCATGATTTTTTTAACAATTCATTTAGTTGAAGAAGCTAAAATCGATGGATCAGTACTCTATCGATGGATGTATCCAATCGAGGGGTTCAATGATATTATTTTTATTATATTGGTGAATTAAATTTAATCATATCATTGTATAATTTTTTTTAATTTTTTTAATTTTTTTTTCATCAGATACATAGTTAATTTTAAATCAAATTTGTGGTATAAATGTCAACCAAAAGGCTCTATTACTAAAGTTTACATAGTCAAAGAGCTCTTGAACATAAATTACAGGTATTTGGATATGATTGAGACTTGATTCAATCATGTTGGACGCATTGAAAACGTCTCTAGTAATTCTTATTCTGAAAACCATTCATCGGTATTTCTGACTATCGAACCACCAATTAGAAATGGGTCTAATTTTAAACTAACATAATTATAGTTTCTAAAAACACATAGATAGGTGCTACTAAATAAGCTAATTGATGATTGATTTGTTGATGAATTTTGAATGGAATTAAATATGAAACTAAGGGTATGTGCTCAAAATGAGATGGAATTAAAAAAAGTGGTTAATAAGCTGATTATTTAATGGTTCACCCATTGTTTAAGTATATACTAATATTTATATTATTAAAGTTTTGTTATTATTTCAATTTTAAAAGTAACTCCATATGTGTCATTTTCTAGAAAATGATTTTTGAGAGTCGAGATAAAATATTAAATTATTTTAATTTTTTGGATTTAGGTACTTTAAGGAAGGCTACGATATTCGAACCCTACATTATTCATGGCTTCAGGTTTCATACAATTTATCATAAAGAAGACTTGAAATCTCAAAATAGGCATGTGTTTAAACTTATAGTGGTGGGATACTATTGAAAGAAGAATGATATAATTGAATTAAACTATCATGTTCAATTCTCATTTGTATAATTCAAATGAATGGGGGAAAACATTGATAGGGTATAATGAAAGATTTATTAGATTTTAATTCTATCAATTTATCATGATAGATCCAAACTGGTGAGCATACCGAGAGTAATCCATTTATCTCGTATTCATAAGGAAAGATGGTTAATTATGTGGATGATGAAATACATGATGTTTGCTATGTTTATGTACAATTAAAGTAGATATGCTTATATGATGTGGGTGATAATGATCCATTTGTTCATTGTGACAATGAATGTCATCAACTAAAAAAATTGAAGAGTTTATTTCTTAAAATATTGAAACAATTAAACTTTCAAGAGACGGTCAAAATGAATCACTCATTGAAATGATGTTTGATAACATTAAAGATAATCAATATGAAGATAATTTAATGTATAAATTGGTAATGAAACCATATTAAAATTTCGAATTTATAAGTGATTCCTAAATATATACATTATTATATTTTTTTCTTTTTTTGTATAATTGTATTAGTTATGAATTTTTTATACATTTAATATATCTGAACGATTTCAATTATAAGAATAATGAGAACAGCTGGTTTAAGATCATAGATAATCACATCAAAAAGCACACCACCATTAATCTTAACTTCAGTGGATCTGAGTGATTCCATTGTAACCGAGAATTATAGAAAGCTAGATATTTACCCAGATGTTGTTGGTATCCCACCATCCAATTAACCATCAGAAATGAATCAGTTGGCCAACACTCCATCTAGGGGGTATTTGTGAGTTAAAATTACAGGAATGTATGTCATTGTACAAAAAAACATTATATATTATTAATTTTTTAATTCATTTGTCAAACAATAAAGATAATAATAGAAGGGTTATAAATATAAATAAAAAAATGTTTCAAACTTGAAGGACTTGAATATTATCATTCCATTTAATGAGTTTGGGGTGCCTAATGGTGACACTGTTAGAATTTTTGGGAAATTTCATGGGAATATTTCATGAGATATTATGAGCTTTCTTATTAATCATATTCATTTTAGGCATATCCCCACAACATGGAAAATGTATTATTTGATAATAAATTAAAGGTAATACTAATTTAATACCCAATGATAAGAAATTTAGTAGAAATGATTATTATTTTGTAATATAATTATAAATTGTTATGTTTTTTATTTGAAGTTTTTTTTCATTTTGATGTCCCAAACTCCATTTCACGCACATGGAATCTGAAATGTTTGGGTGGGAAATAGAGAAATTTTAAATGGGGATTTTGGAATGAGTTTAATGAAATATCTCTGAACTCATGATAGATGTAAGATAATGTACTTGAAGGAATTTCTCATGAGAAATGGAAGATGTTTGTCGATATTAATATTAATGAATCTCATGAGGTAATTTAATATTTTATAGAATCTTAATATAGTAAACATAAAATAAATATAATTATAATTAATGATAATATTTCTTGTAGGAATTTCATTTAAAAAATACCATGAATCAGGGGAAACAAATTATTCCTAATATTTATGGGTCATATTGTTTTTTTGATAAAATGAAAAATTTTGGGCTTTATTTAATCAATTAATATTTATATCATTTTATTAAAAGTCAATGATTTTTAAAACATGTATATATTTTTAATAAAGGATAATGAATTAGGTAAGTCTATTTTTAAAACATAGATGTGGTTTAAAGTGTATAGGAAACACAATTAAAGATTTTTAAATGACACTACCAAATATGTTTGAGTAAGAAATATTCAATAATATTTCATGTTATATCATGACTATAAAAACATAATAATGAAAAATATATTATAACAACAGAAAATAAATAAATATAATTAAATGGGGATGGTTTCATTGGTTTAAAAAATTCGAATTCAGCACAATTTGATCCATCTAGGCGAACTTAATTTGAAGGTTTATTTTTTGATTTAATTTATTTTTCATTATTATATTTTATATGTAATGAAACAAAAATATATAGTAATGAAAGATAAATTAATTAGATAATATTATGATGTTCATATAATTTAAAAAATCAATGTTAATATTTTTTATTAAAAGGATAAAATTTAAATGTCTGGGCCCTTAACAATCATCCTAAGTTTCCCAAAACGATACAATTAAAATCATTTTAGGGAAAGAGTATCCCAACCATGTATGGGAGTGGTTTTTGGACCTAATCCATCTGATTTATTTGGTAGGGCGTCCTCATTAATTACGGCTACACCAGGCGGGGGTTCAATTAGTTCCATTGATCAACATATTATATAGAGAAATTACAAGGTTGAAAAAAATGCGTAAGAACATGAATATTATAGGAAAATTAAGAACCAATGGAAGTAAATAATGGAAAATCATTTATTTACTATATTTCAATGGATGACTGCAATAATCCCCAAGGAAATTGACATCCTTATAGGACATACAGATAATGTAAATTCTGAATTTCATAGATCATTCAATCATTTTAAAATAACACATAAGAATTAAATAAATAAAATAAAAATAAAAATTATATATTAAAAACACACACTTTGAGTCATATCAACCATATCATCTACCATAATGACATATAGAATATTATTATATATAAAAAATGAATTATGGATTATTATCCTTATGTTTGAAAACATACAATGCTCATCTATTCAGTTTTGACTTAGTAAAATAATTTTAAAGGTACCGAAGCCTTTAAAAACGTGTTTTAGGAGGGGGGTAAAAATAAGGAAAATAACGTCAAATTTCAATGAAACCATAGGAAAAAGACCATAGATTTATTTTTGAAATTGAGGAACTAATGAAACATTATATTAAGTAATGGTTTATTCGCGACACCGAAAAATTCATTTTCAGGGTTTTAAAACACTAAAACATGAAAATAATAGTAAGAAACATATAAAAAACTTATGATTAATGTAAAATTACTTGAAAACCACCATTGAGTTATTTTTTATGTGTACACATAGAAAAACCAACCATTAGGTATGCAGTGTGGTCGAAATGACGTGTTAAACAATTTTTAAAGGTACCATATTCTTTAAAAACGTGTATCCGGATGGGGGGGGGGATCCAGAAAATAATGTTAGATGTCCATGAAATTATAGGAAAAATACCTTCTCATTCTGAGTTATGGTTTTCCAATGATTCATGTAAACATGTTTTTGTTATTTTAAAACACTAAATCACATGCGTAATAGTCAATACCTTAGAAAATGATATCATATTGACATGAAATCATGATAGAACAACTGTTGAAGTTTTTTTAAATGTGTACACATGGAAAACATGTCAATCCAACACGCGGTTTGGTCAAAATGAATCGGTAAATAGTTTTTAAAGGTACAAATCATTTTAAAACATTTTTCGGGGGGGGGGGGGGGGTCAATAATAGAAATAATACATAATATTTCCATGAAATTATATTTAAAAAACCATATCATGATTTTAATAAATATAGAAACTAACAACACAACATTATAAGTTACTTTTTGTAACATCCCAAGGTTTTGAAAATAAATATTGAATACAATATTATAATATTTCCATTAAACACAACTTTTCATCTTCTATGTTTTAAATTTTGAAAAATGGTCATCTAGAGTTGTGTTCAGTAAGTCATTTGGAGTCTAATGGAACAAACTTAATTTTTGGTGAATAGTAACCTACCCTTATGAATATAAACATACCCCTATTACTAGTTATATACCCTAATTAATAGTTACCTTACCTATAATATTATATAAATAATGTTCAACTGTAAGTACGATATATCTATACTTCAAAATTAGTAAACAAATGTTTTAAAACTCTTGTTTTTAGAATAATGTATGATTTTAATTAAATATTAAATTATTAATAGTTAGAAAATTATTTTTGTAAAATTGACTTCATTTTTGGATTCTACACGTCGAAAAATGGTTGGGGTAAATTTTTGGTATTTTTCTGAAATACTTGAATTTTTTATGAATAGTGAAATTCGGTAAAATACTATATACGAAAATTATCAGTTAAATACACTATTCATGACATCACAAGTGATGTAAGACCACATGGTTTGTAATGACATGAAAAAATTACTATTCTTGGTAACGGAATACTCACTATTCCTTGTCTTGAGGAGATATAATAAATTAATGAATTTAATATTATGAAATGCCCTCTCTCCTCCACTATAAAAACACCCTCTCATTCCCTCTTCCATTCACTCCACTCAAGCATTGTGACTTCACCAAATTCTATCCAAATACCCTACCAACCTCCTCTCCTATGTCCAGAATGCCTTGGTCTCATAAAAAGACTAAAACATCACCCTTAAGGAGACACTCAAAGAAGTTTGGTTCAAGAGGTAATTTCCACTTTTCAATTCGTTGTTTTTCCTTTCAAGTTCATTTGTTTTTCTTTTTCTATTACCTATACATATCCAAATCTTGTGATGAATCATGTACCTTATATGTACTAGAATGTTTTCATGATAGTGGAATAATTTATCATCATATCCCCATTTTACCCCCCCTTTTATACTAGTAGCAAGAACACCATCCGGGATGTGTCGATTTTCCACATTCATGCATGATGGGATTTCGATTTCTGTTATCATTCTCAAATCTGGTCATGAAACCATTATTGTTATGGTTGAACCAGATTATTATGTAGGTTATATAAACTATGTAATATTCTGTAATCCATTTTTACAAATGGTATTATGATATAAAGAGAAATGGGTTCTTTGTAATTAAAACCCACAAACTAACCAAAACAATTATGATTACTGTTCTATATAATAATTCAACCTCTCTCTATGTAAACAAGTTATATAAATGACCAATAACGCCCATTTATGTTCATAAATATTATATAATTTCAATTGTTGATATTTACATCTATTCCACATACATAAAAACAAGTGAACCAAATATGAAAATAATGAAAATGAATACTCGGGAACGATGAGATTAAATACAATAACTATTCACTAAAGACATAAATCAACACAAAATAATTATAATAAACTAAATAAATGACTAATAGGTTCTTAAATAAGTTATTAATAAGTAAAATTTCATATTCCAGGAGCATAATTTCATGATCGGAACACGTTTTTAGTTAAGGTAAGGGTTTCTTCATCTCACTTCCATTTTCGTGAGATTTTCCATATTCCCTAGTAATAATTTTATATGGTGGATGTATACTGACTATTTATGTCACATATCATGAATATATTTATCTTCATGGTATTGAATCTATAATTCTTATATTATTAATTTTGGGGATATATGAATCATTTGATTACAAAGTGGTAAGGGTTTTTCCACGCGAACATCCATCTTCATTCGGGATACATTCATTGTATCATTACCTCAATGAAAATTGTATGTATTTTTTTTACTCTACATATATTCTATCGGAGTATCATATATATGTTTTCAAACCAGAACCCTTCCTTATTTTATGGATCATTACACTTTTCAAAAGGTACTTTCAAAATTGTTTCCAAAATACAATCCTGATTCAAGTGAGTTTCTCAATTCTTAACAATTTTCAAGGGCACTCTATAATACGTTTTTGGAAAAAATTATCCTTATAAAATCACTCATTGTATTATGAAAATACTATCTCAATTAATATCTTTTTTTATACAAATATTTTTCCAAAATAACTATTTTTTCGAACTAAAATAGTAATTATCTCAAGAATTGCTTAATGATTTTATAAGAGTGTTTTCATCTAATTCCACACTCTTGTTGGTTCCATGATATTATTGGGTTAAATAATTTATGAAGTCATATACCATATTTTATTTAATGGTTTCTAAATAAATATATTGTGGATGATCTATCCTAAAACCTTTCACCATATTATTCGGAATGTTTAATGATTTATGTTTGAAGATTGGGGAAAGTTAGTTACATTTCATATGATAGTTTCAATATGAATGCATATGTTGTTTATGATGATCTCCTCTCATATAGGGAATGTATTGGACTTATTATGTGACGGGTGGGGCCCACTATAGCCCCTCGATGCATCAGTGAGCCTAATGAGACAAATAGATGTGTAATTGGATGAGGCCATTCCCAATAAAATATATGAATTTTGGCCGAGGCCTTAATCATTAGACGTCCTGGCCGAGGCCATGACAAAATCTTCAGAATTTCTGGCATTATGCATTCCATCATTATGAGATTAACTATTTATATTTCAAGTGGTTATTCAATTAGTAGAATACCCATGATTATGTTTTATTATGGCATTATTTTCTCAGCTCACTCTCCTTCCATAATGTGTTCAGGTTTATTATTAAAGGAATGTTTTTTCTATTATTCACCATGTATAATGTTTATATTATCTTCTATAGTAATTCTTAATCTTACTGAGAATTTGAGCTCACCCTTTCTTATGTTTCATTTTCTATGGACATGATGAAGTAATTTATGAATGACTTGCCAGAATAATCTAGGAGACATGATGTTTCTAGTGGAATAAATTAGTTTTGTTTTTCCCATAATGTTGTAATGTTAATCTTATTTATGTATCTTGATTCCAATAATACTAAATTACTCTCTCCTTTGGGATACTTATTCCTTATTTTTATGCCAATGTAATAAAATAATGCACCAGCTCCGGGAAACTGGGGTCAAGTCCTTACAGTTGGTATTAGTGTAATTTTAGTAGAAAACATGGAAACTAGATTTAGGAAGCATAGATTAGAAAAGAGTACCTAAGTGAGTCTTTGAGGATAAAATAACATGAAATCCTGGTATTTTGGTAAGGGATAGATTATGTGGATCCTTCAAGCAATACATCTCTACCTAGATACGAGCAGGTAGAGGTGGCTCTGGCAGAGATGTATCTAGGGGTAAAACCCGAAAACTCCGATTTGATCTAGACACGAACAAGAACTGGTTCATGACAACCGGCCTTGCTGCACTCTTGGTTACGACACTTTTGAGGGATGTTCTTAGGATAATTCAAATTTTCATTACATGCCATTATAAAGGATTTAAATGTAAGTTTTTCCTCAAAGATACCGTGTTTATGAATAAGAGATTAGCTATGAATATAATTTCAATTTATGCATAGTATTTTTATACATTGAGAATATAAATTATGATTCCCACTCTAATCTATTGTATTCCATTATTTATAAATGGCGCATAGTTTAAGGAATGTAAACTACATGAATGCATGTGTCCCTTATAAGGATATCCATCCAATGCAAGATAATGATGTTGGCTCTGGTGCTGTGACTGGTGTTGAGAAACTCATAAATATACTACGACAACTTACTCAGGTTATGAATAATAACCATACCCATATGGAGAATCCAGATCCACCATGCAGAGGAGAAATGTTAGATCGCTTTATGTGACAACAACCTCCATCATTCAACGGGACTATAATCTCTTTAGTAGAAGAGTAGTGGATATATTCTATTGAGAATATTTTTCTCACCTTGGTATGTAATGAAAGAGAGAAGGTCGTCATGGCATTCTATCGTCTATCGGGAGATGCGGATCAGTGGTGGTCATTAATCCAAAACACAAATGAGGAGGAAGAAATAGAGGAGATGGAATGTACAGACTTTAAGAAAATATTCCTGGAGAAATAATTTCCTCGGGAACAAAGAGAGGATATGGAGAGTAAATTCTTGAATCTGATGCAGATGGAAGATGAGAATGTTTCAATGTATGAAGATAACTTCACAAGGTTAGCAAGACATGTTGTGGACTACATAAGAAATCCAAGGAGAAAAATTGATCTATTCTTTGATGGCCTCAAGCAATTTCCCTAGCGGGCACTGGTCTCCCAATGTTTTTCATCATATGAGGACATAGTTTCATGTACTATCAAGACAGAAAAATAATTACTTATGTCTTATGACATTAAGGGAAAGCGAGAAAAGAAGAGGGATGCTGAAAACCCTGGGAAAGGAAATATGGAAATAGGGAAGAAGGGAAGATTTGAATTTCCACCATGTGACAATTGTGGAAGGAAACACCATGGTGTGTTCTTAAAAGGAAACAATGTATGATACAAATGTGGTTAGAAAGGCCATATTGCTGGCGATTGCACGGATGAGAAGGAATCCAATGGTGTTCGATGCTATAATTTTCGAGACATGTGACACTATTCTAATGATTGTCCAAAGCTTCAAGGAAATATGCAACAGAAAAGGCCATGGGGTCAGGGACAAGATTATGCAATCATAACTGCAGAGGTTGAAGTTTCGAATGATGTGGTGGCAGGTAATTTGATCATTTCATCAAACATAGCCAATACATTATTTGATTCTAGATCATCTCATTGTTTGACAACTTATGCAATCACTAAATTATTATTTTTATATTCAAAATCGTAATAAGGTATCTCTCTAATCCATACTTGAAAAAATATATTTTATTCTCATTACACTAGCCTGTACCTAAGGTATTCCCATTCCATCCATCAAAAAAACCTTATAACATGGGAAAAACTATGCACAACAACAAAAATCATTTATTTCTACAAGTCATGAGCATCTCAAAAAAAGAATGATCCAAATGATACTTCATTAAATACAAAAATAGATATAGGCTGTAAAAAAGGGATGGAATAATGTCCAATGAAGAACAATTATACAAAATTGAACACTCGAAAAACCTCAAAACAACGACCAACTCTCCAATGGAAGTAGTGCGCCAAAATACTACTAAGATCAAAGATGGGTCTGTGAATTCTTATTCGGATGCTCATTCATCTTAAAAAAAATATGAAGTTGAAAAAAATATCCATGTATATCACAATTCATCATATCTCTTGAACAAGAGGTTTTGGCAATCCCAAACATCCAAAATTGGAATCAAATAGTTAGATTCGACTTCTCACTTATGGACCCCCTTCAGTAATGCTAACTGGTGTCAAATAATCACTTTTTAATGCTTTTTGTGCTAAAAAATCTGGAAAAATGATAACCTTATACATTACACCCACAAAGGTAGTTATGCTAGACTGAAACACCACTAAACTACGACCTAGACAAAGTCCTATTGAATATAACCAATTATTATTGAAATCATCTGCAACTAGCTTAGGGGAGAAAAAAAGCAGTCTAGTGAAACATTATTCATAGTATTTAATCGACTAATCATCTGGATGAATGCTCAATAATCCCATAACCATTTAAATTCTCAACACCATAGGACTAAAACACATAATGAAGATGAATTTGACATATCCCTAAGAAAAAACCTCAAAAGGATAGGCACAGATAGTTAACTTCCACCAATATGAAAAAACCCCTAAAAAAGAAGAAGTGGTACAGCTCAACTTATGGGTATCTAGAGTTTCTATTTACTAAAATATATATTAAAACATAGATAACCACTCCATCACCTCTTGGGAAACATTATCTACAATAAACCCTAGAAGAGTTTGACTCATAAATGCTCACTCATGATCCATGATATGAGATGAACATGGACCTACCACTCCAACCAGAGTTTGGATAGAGTCAATATATATGAAAAAAACACATCGATCACTAGAATGAATACCTAAGATATTACTTTATTAACTCATCAATTCCTTTCTGGGTGTCACATTCTAAAACAACACCAAAACACAATATTTAGTCAAGACACCAAAAAATAAAAGGGATAAACAAGAACAAATAAAATGATACAAGAATATAAACAATCTTTACCATATTATTTCAAAAGTTCCTAAGGAGGAATTATTTCTATTTCAAAACTCCATATGGGTTTTTAAAGATCCCCTTTATGGTTACACTTGAGAAACCAAAAAACATTCCAAGCCCAATAATTTAAAAGGAACACACTTCTTGAATACCAACTTCCCCACCAAACAAATTACACCAATATCACTCACACTTTTATAATATAAATCATTCTATTAATATTAATATAACCCTAAAACAATTTTAAGATTTACACCATACTTAAAATCTATGAAATTCCTTCCTTGTATACTATTAAAATCCAAAAATGTTTTTATCTCCATAAATCATTCATGATAATGTTCAATATTTTTATAAAACCACCCGTAAATTCCCGAAACATGGTTTTAAAAAAAAATCCATTTCAAAAGCATAATAAATTACTATAAAATGAAATAAAAAAACATCAAGAAATACTAAAAAGATTATATTGATCAATCACAAACAAGTATCATCGATCATATGATGGGTTTAAAGCACCAAAAGAGAGAAAATAACAAAAATTTAAAGCATTTTCCACTATACATGTTTTGGTCACATAGTATTTTTGAACATGCGCCAACTATATAAGTGAAATTGGAAATATTCCCGAATGGTCTTCTTGGTTTATGAATAGTTTGACAGATCATGCATCCTAACCACATTCCCCTAGATTGCCACCATTTTCACTCCAAAATAATGATTTTTTCGAGCTATCTCAGTGGTTCCTCCTATTAATCAGAGTTTCAAGAAATCATATCAAAATTATGAAAAATAAACAACCATAAAAACCAAATTCAAAAGAAAAATTCCAAACTACCAATAGAAAATTGAGTTATAAAAGGAGAAATAATTGGCCAAGAAATCCCCTATACCCACCACTCAATCATTTAATGTCCTAAATAATTTATACTATAAACACAAAAATAATACAATGGATTTAATACTATTTTGTAATGAAAAATATCAGATTGACCTTACATGATCCTTGAGTAATTCAACCAAAATTCCTAACGAACATTCTTGATCGCCCCAGGCTCGCGAAAAGTACTAGGGTATCATAAGTGAATACAAGAAAAATATTTCACCCACAAGAAAACCAAGATTAGTAATGGATTCCAACTTGTAGCCCATTATGTGGTCTTTATACATTAGACAACTATTACATAATTAATAATTAGTTCTAAAATAAGTACATGCCAATATGGCATAACAATAAATGATACAAGAATATTTTTTTTAAAAAAATTTCCTAGTAAAATAAAACTATTTTAGGAAAATGTTCTGCATTCTGAAATAAGGAAACAAAAACAAAAAACTAGGAGGTCATAGTGGCTAAAACACTACATATCCCAACTTTTGAATCAAATATGGGAGACCACATCCACCATAATCATTTAACTTTAAAGTCAACATTATAAAAAAAATCACCTAATTCCCAACAAAGAGTAGTAGTATCACAGTCTTTAAGGAAACACCTAGTAGCCTATATAAAACATGAAGACTACTTACCAATCAATGTAAGTATATAAGGTTTGAGATATAAAATACATGGATTCCACCACGAGTTTACTATATTTCATTTATAAATAAATAAATTCCAATAGTTTTAAACTTGTAACAATATATTTTTTCATTTAATTTACATATAGTTGAAATAAAAAAACACTTTAAACCCTTTATTAAATCTCACCATTCATAAATCATTCCTTAAAGAGACATCACCCAATAAATTTAATTTAAAAAATATATTATCCATTAAAAAATCCCACCTTTATTAAATACAAGGTGAAACATAAATTTTATTTAAACACATCATTTAAAAATAGACACATCACCTAGGTTTAAAAAATTTATTCAAAATAAATACCTCACAATGGGTTTATTTGAAACAACAACCTCTTTCCTTTTTAAAAAATTTATCATACATACTCCTCAGATAAGAGTAAATAACAAAGGGAGAGAATAATAAAAAACAATCCATGAGGAGATTCAAAAATTAAAATAATAACATAAGTAAATCCGTAAATTAGTAATTATTAACAATAAATTACCCATACATCAATGTAATCACAAAACAAGAGATATGAAAATCTCATATCAATAATAAAAAAAAGAGGCACAACTATTATACATAACATGGGGAAACAACTTAGTAACTAATGGTACATGTATTTGTTGTTCATATATGGAACTAATTGTCAATAGGTTAACATTTGTTAAAATTGTCACCCAAATAACTCTCAACTCGTCTCATCTATGATATTTACCCTAACCATGTTATAATATTCAACTAGGGGATACTCACTAGTGTGTAATTCTCAACCATTATATCCAACATCTAATAAATTCCCAATCAATAGCCTAGGGTTCCTCATTTAAAATCTAATTGAAGTGGAGTAATATTAAGCCTATTGAAATCATGTGAAAATGATATAGCCCATGGAAACAAAAGAAAAAAATCATATAAATCCCACCTCAAACACACCCCCTTCAAGGATACGCCCCCAACCTAAACTGCCTAAAAATTATTGATAATTCACTTAATCATTAACACATGATCAGCAACATAAACAATAGAAAATAATAGGGATAAACGATGGTGTACACATCAATAAATAAAATACATATTTCACAAAATATTATAATCATGCATTTACCTTTAAATTAATAAACACACCTTTAGAAATCCTTATTTAAAAAAACCATTTAAAACAAATCCTAAATAAAATGGCACACACATAAATACCAAATAATAGTTTTAATAAAATCATGGAAATCACTAATTTCTTAAATCAATCAATAAAAACCCTTTTAAAAACAAGGTAAACCCATTTAGAAAAGGAAAACCACCATTAGAGTGAGGAAATTTTTTTTTTAAATAAGGAAACCCATTTAAATAAAGGAAAACCCAATTTTAATAAGTAAAATCCCACCCAATCAAGAAAAACATTTTAAAAAACCAAAGCACTTATCACATACACCATTATATTAGATAGAATACTTTTCAAGATTAATGTATTTATGGTCTCTAGAGACAACAGAAATTGAACTTAAATAACTACCTCAAAAGACAAAACCATGTCACCTTAAATGGAAACCTAGGAATTTGGTTTTATGGGATGGATAATAACCCTTAGAGACTAAAATACACAATTTAATATAACCCTAAACATAAAAACTAGACAACCATGAAAAATGTGGTTATAGAAAATTTGAGAAATATAAAGAAACTTACATGAGAAGGAATGATAAGCCATAAACATTTGATCTAGTGATGAAACACTATTAAAACATCAATAATTAACCTTTGTGAGGTGTTTAAGATGTAGGAAGGCCCTTGGGCGGGTCATAGGTTTGAGGAGTTCTCATTGGGGAAGAGTGGGGGAGAATAGTCAAATAAAAACAATTTTAAATTTAAAAATACCAAAAACCACGATGATAACATGATTTAATGGTATTTTTTTACAAAACTATGTGGTGAGATGACTGCCAACATCCAAAACTACCTAGGAAACACAGTTACTAAAGACCTGTTTCCTAAAATATGCACCTTACCATATAGTGCATTAAAAGATTTTAAAACATAAAAAATTTCTCCTTGGTACAACCCAAACTTAAGGGAGGAATCACACATATAAATATAATAATCAATGTGACATTTCAGGGAGCCAAAATACACTTTCAAATTCAAGGGATCAACTGGTGATGAGTTTCCTTGTGAAAAGAGAGTTCTGTATGACATGAAATTATTTAGAAATAATATATTATTATTCATGATTTACTATTTTCAACCACACATTATTTCTTTGATGATTTTGGGATGTTTTTTTATAGGGATGTTAACAATGTGATATAGATGAAATCACATGCTATTTTTTGTATTTTTATTTTGTGAATAAATTTTTAGTTGAATTAATTTTCAATGGAATTTTTATCTAATTAATTATATTTATATTGAAATTAATTCAACAAAATAAATATGTCTAATTTAATTAGTAGTTTATTATATGGTACTAAGAAAGTTTAAAATTTCATATGATCATAGAACAAATAGGTTAAATGAATTTTTTAGAAATAGGTAACATTATTGCACCAAATAGTCTAAAAATACAATTAGTTTCATAGTTTATTTATAATACTATATGATGTGAATATAACTAAAAGTGGTTATATAAATAAGATTACAAAAAGAATTATAAATTTGTAACTAGTGATAATTGTGGGAAATAATTATTTAATAACAAGAAAATAACCTCTAATGGTGTGCATAAAAATTATATTACAGCATTAGGATCTGAGAAATATTTGTTTCTTAGAGATAATAATATTAATTTAATTCACTTTTTAATACCATCACCCTCTTAAATTTTTTCTTCAAAAAAATCAAATTCAAAATACAAAAAAAAAGAAATTCTCCTTAGATTTTTCCAGGATGGAATTACTAAAAATGCCTTTTTTCTGATATATCATATGTTCCTTATAGTTTAACCGTTAATTAAACTTTTATTGTATCTAATAGGTTATTAATTTATAAATTTGGAATGGGATTAACTTATTGAACAAAGGGATATTCTGAGAGTATCCATTCCCCAATAATTATATTATCACATTTATTAACATTTCATGTTCATGAATATGCAATATTCTATGATAAAAACATAGCCTACATTGAATTTGGAGAAAAACATTATGGAGATGTCATTATTAAAATGATTGGTCTTGGGAATGTAAATGAAACTCCCATGAAATAATGATTGGGAGACATATTTGTGAATGTATATATGAGGTATATTTTCATAATATATTTTTCCAATAATTGATCTACAATGTTAAATACTGTTTAATAATTTTAATATTTTATATAGGTTTTTATATCACACAAATGAAAACAGAATACATAGAGATTTTTTTTGATTTTTTAGTCCAAATTTCATTTATACACAAAACACATTAATTAATAAATATAACATTTTATAAAGATTGAACCATGTAGCCACACCATTTGAAAATAAAATAATAGTAAAAATTCCCGTCTTAATACCTATAATTGAAGGGAAATACTCTACATTATAATCATAGAAATATATTTTCATTTTTTCTATTTCCTATTCCTTTTTAAGGAATAACTAGATTCTCATCACAATCAATTTGGATGCTCTTAAGATATATATCTTTATATCTAATTAACCAATATCCATAAATTGACTATAAATAATATTCTTTAATAATTTTTAATAAACAACATTAACTATTTTAAAATAAAATAAAAATTATATTTTTTGTTATGTTTTAACAAGTATTTTATTATAATATAATGGTAAAAATAAATCAAAAAATCTATGGAACAAGGATTACTAATGCGCATAACGTAATGAACAATAATTTTATTAATGCAATTTCTCTTTTAAATATATAATTCTGTCATATTCAGTAATATAATATTATATAATTCCCACACACAACATGATAAAAAAACTAAATGATTTATATTAATTTAAAATTTCATTTAGAAGATAAATATGGCCATAAGAAATGAAAAGATTATAATGGGAAAAAATTTAAAACAAGATAATAGTAATATGTAAATTTTTATATGATCGATCCCTCAGAATAATCACATTAAGGAAGAAGAATATTAGTAATTCAATTTGACTTTTTATAATTATATATATATATATATATATATATAATTAAGAGAAAATAATATTTAATTGTGAATAAATTAAATATAATGTATTTATAGAATATAGGGAACCCATATAACCATTTCTAATATGAAATTAGGAATAATAATCTGACAGTTGGAATAGTAATCTAACCATTTGGAATACTAGCATGAAAATTTGAATAATAACACCACCTATGGAAAGGTAATATAATATTTCTGTATCTTATCAAATGATAATATGGCCTATTTATGTCAGGATTCAAATACACTAGGGTTTTAAATGATTAAATAAGAATTTGTATTTTTATAAAACATAATTTTTTTAATAAAAAATATAAATATTAATAATTTTTTTTAAAATGGGTTTAAAATTTATATAATGTTTTTTTAATTATAATATATTTTTATGAGACTACAAGTAATTTTTCAAAGGGTCCGAAAATTGAGCCAAATATTAACATTAATATTTTACAAATAAAAAAGAAATTTATATAAAAATTAATTTTCTCTAATTTAGAAAATTATATTTATAAAAATAATTTCCTTTTTTAATATTCATGTTGAAATATGGTTAGACTAAATTTGTCATATTTTTAAAAAATAGTTGAATTTTTATTGAATAGTAAAATATGAAAAAATACGATATTCAACATTATGTGATAAATACATGATTTTTTTAATCATGGATTGTGTTAGAACCAATTTTTTAGGTCTCAAATGTACTATTTACTATATATATTAATAAGAATCCATATAATTGGCAGCCTTGATCCAAAAAATAATTTAAGGAATATTATATTCAGAAACACCTCTATCCCACCTAATAAATACAACCCCACCACCCCATCTCCTCATAACTTATAAGACTTGTAGTTTTTAAAATTTATACCTTGTTCCATTCCCAATAATCTCCCCCACATTATAGTTCTTTGGGTCTCATCTAAATACCATTCCAAGGAGCCTTAAGGGGTAGCCTAAAAGGAGATAACCAAAGGGATAAGTAAACTCCATACTATTTTTAAGTTTTATTATTCTTTTACCAACAAATATGTTTTAAAAACACCTATATTTACATCAGTATATTTAATATAACCACATATTATTATTCTGTAAGAAAAATATTGTACCCTCCCTTATATCATTTCTAACGAAAAAACGTTGTTCACAATATGGCCGGTTCACTACCTCCATGAAAAATGTACATTGTTTGTGTCCAATGACTGCAAGGTTGATCATAAAATTTTTAACATGATTAATAATATGATAATAAGTTTATTATAACTTATTTCATATTATTTAATGAATATATAGACATAATATTAAATAATAAATATATTGCACAAGATGGTCAGTAAATCTGCCTAAATGAACTAACCATTCACCATTAATGTTTTTACTAAATGAATCATCACTATATCTGAAAAAATAAAAAATATTTGTGAATTGTTTTAATCATTTAGTAAAATTAATACCAATTAATTTTACTTTTGTAGTTTTATCCAAATTTTACAAGAACATCAATAATTACCCAGAAGTTATCCGGCCTTTCAACTATGAAACAATAACACTCAAGAAAATGTAAATTATCATTATATATCATTGAAATGTTTATAAATTAATATAATAAAAATATAGTAAATGAAATAATGATAGAAAATTTTATTAATTATGAAATTAATGAATCTTATTTGATTTTCTAGAACATTAAGTGCAAGTGTAGAACAACTCTGGAACCTGAGGTAAGGGATCTCTCTAAACCACCATGTTTTCTTTAAGTCATAGCCTTTCTCTATATAATTAAAATTTTATCTCTATTTTATTCTATGTAATGATTTTAAATTATATATATTATTATATTATATATATATCTACATTATTCCACCTTCTGTTTATGAGGTTATACATTCCTCAAAGTTTATTTATCAAATTCCTTCTTTAAAAGGAAACCTGATTAAGGGGAACTTTTCTAACCCTTAATACATTATTTAACACACAATTAAATAATTTATTCCCTTCCATGATTTTCATAGGAAACATAATATTTTAAGGATAACCATTCTATTTTCAGCATATTCTTCAAATAAATTTCCATGTTCATTCTTTCTTGAAGAGTTTTAAACTAATTCCATAAACATTATTTTGGAAGTTCATTTATATACCCAATTCCATACCCATTCTAAAGAAATTTTCAATAAACACAATATTTGAGTAATATTCTTATTTATTCAGATAATAACATCAAAAATATTTAATTCATTCTTCACTTTATAATCATTATGAAATCTCCTTTGATTATGATATGATGCAAGATTATGCAAACTATTTCATTCCATGAGTAATTATTATGTTTGTTTAACACGTTTTATTTCTACTTTTAGCACACATAGTCATGTATATATTATTATGGGTGAGAGAAATTAACAATATAATTCATTGGGTAATTTTTACAACTCATGAGATGATATGTATTGGATTTGGGAGTAAACCTAACCCATGATTAGACTATTTCCACCATGTGATGTTGTCTTGGCTATTAGCCTTGACTTATGCTCATATCATGTTATATTTTTCTACCACATTATTATGTTTCCATGATATTATGATTACATTTTATTTATATTATTCTAAAATATATTTATTCATGAACCTTGTTTTCCAAATAAATTATGCGTCTCGATCATTTGACCATGTTTATTCGATATTTATGTTATACATAAAGTAACAATATGTGTAAATGGATTTGGACTCCAAAGTAGGTATAAAAGAACAGGTCTAAATATTTTTGAGGATTAGGACTAGAATTATTTAGTGACTACTCTAGGGATAAGTCTATGAAAAGGAAAAAATCATCAAATTTAGGTGAATTATAGAGAGAGAGAGGTTTCAAAGAAATTACATACCAGTCTAAATACTGCAAGTGGATATAGATGAAGAACGGTTTCACATAGTGGTAATAGGATTGAAAAGTGTCAATTGTTTATTAAATTTATCATCACCTATTGTATGAAAAAATGTTACTTACTGTATATTTGGATTCCCAAGGAATATTCTTTGGAAGATTCACAAACTCTTTATAATACACTATGAAGGGAATGAATGGATTGTTAAGTTTGAAAACATAATAGGGAAACAACAATGGATAACCTAAATTGAAACACATAGACTAATATGATAGGATATTAATTTACTTTATATGTCATTCCATATATGTTAATATTTTACATTTTTATATGGTTTTATTTTGGGTATATTCATCCCTAGGTATTTTTTGATATCATAAATGACTCGAACCAGAATCAAATAGTAAAAGGAGTGATCATTATCCTTCCATGAACTTTAGATTTCATATATGATTACAGTTATACACATTATTTAATACCTTGTATGTATAATATAACTATTTAAACGTTTCCTCTTAACATGCGGGTTGAGCTATCTATGAGGACATAAAATAGATAATTTTTTGCATCCAAGGTATATAAATCAATCCCAGTATAACATTGGGGATTTATCCTCTCATAAAATTTTGTCATACTTCCTTTAGTTGAATTGGAATCTACATTGGGAATGGATTAAATATCATTATATAATGAAATCATCAAATTTTATGAGACCGATATCACCCTTCACATCTTGATTCATCCTCCAATTTCATACTAATGTAAGAAGGATGATGAATTTCCTTTCGAATTGTATTATCAAGTGTGAATATAGTTACCCTATGAGAAAGAATTTATAGACCAAATGACTAAGACCAATGGGAGAATTATACTTGAAAAAAATCCAATTATAATGGAATATAATGATGTATTCCAAAAAGATTTACTTGGTCTTCCTCTTTATCGAGTGGTTGAGTTCGGAATCAAACTTATAAGAAGATATCTACCAATATCCAATGATCTCTAAAAAATTAACACCATTGAGTAATATTAAATGATTAAGAGGCTAGAAGATAATCATGACTTGGATTTTATACAATCGAGTTCTCCCCCATGGGGTACTTCAGTCCTCTTTATTAAGAAGAAGGATGGGTTAATGCGTCTGTACATTGATTATTGTGAACTCAAAAAAATCACGATGAAGAAAAATTATTCCCTATAATGGATTAAAGAATTTTTTGATCAAATATGTGTGGACTATTATTTCATTAAGGTGGACCCTCAGCAAGGATATCACTAATTAAAGTTAAAGAAAGAACATATTACCATGAAAGACTATTAGACAAGGTATGGAAATGATGATTTTACATACATTCGCTTCATATTAATTAATGATCCGATAATACTTATGGAATTAGTGAACATATTATTTAGATATTACCTCAAAAAAAATTTGTGGTAATTATAGATAATATTTTGATATACTCGAAAAGTATGTAAGACCAGGAGGAGAATTTTAATACTATGCTGCATATTTTTCAAAAGGATAAGCTATATCAAATGTATAGTAAATGTGATTGATGGATAGATTATTTGTGAGAAAATTATCACAATTTTAAATCCTCCAAACCAAGATTACTCTGAAGGGGAAAAAGTCTGTCTGGACTGATGAATGTGAAGGTAGCTTCAAGGAATTGAAAAATAGTCTTATCACAACACTTATCCTCATATTCCATTATGTTTGGAACTTTTAATGGCATAAAATTATTCTTTAAAGAATGGATTAATTTGTTTAATAATTATAATGATAATGTTATTGCCTATACCTCATGTAAGTTGAATGTTCCTGAGAAGAAATACCCAACTCGTGATCTAGAGTTGGATTTAGTAATCATCACATAAAATATTTTGTTTTATTATCTCTATGGGGTGAAATGTGAAATATAAATGGATCATAAGATATTGAAATATATATTCACATAAAATGATCTTAATATGCACCAATGAAGATAGTTAGAACTAATCTAGGACTATGACTTCTTAATAAATTTTCATCCTAGGAAAAAAAATAATGTGTTAGATTATCTATGTTAAAAGGACCTAAAAACCTATAAAATATGATAATTTAGAGTGATAAAATATTCTTATACATTAAAATGATGGGAATAGTGATCATTTTGGAAGGAACATCATCATTACATTCTAAAATTATTTATCAACTATTAATTTGGAGAAGATATAGGTTGGATAAAAGAGATGATTTGGAAACATAGAAGAAGGTGGAATCTATAAGAAAAGGGAAAGACATAGAGTTAAAAATTTATGAAGAAATAGTTTTATGATTTGGATCATGACTATATATACCATAAAATATGGAGTTAAAGAAAATGTTATTGAAGGGTGAACATAGATCATCCTTCTCCATCTACCGAGTGAGCATGATGATGTATAGAGGTATCCATGAACACTATTGGTGGGATAATATGAATAATTAGATCATATAATATACATTAAAATGAATGGTATGTTAGTAGGTGATGACTCAAAGGAAAAATTCCAAGGGGATGATAAAAAAATTAACCACAACTATATGAAAATGGTAAAATATCACCATAGACATTGTCACTGGTCTTCTGAAGACATCAAGATGAAATAATTCTATATGGATTTCTATGGATCATCTTACAAATATGTATCATTTCATTATAATTCATGATGACTTATTTGTCGATAAAATTTCAAGAATATATATCAGAGAATTGGTGAGGATAATTGTAACACCACTATCAATTATATCTAATAGAGATCAGATATTTAACTATACGTTCTAGAAAAGTCTCCAAAATTATATAAATATTATATTTAACTTCAGTACACTGTATCGGCCCTAAAATGATGACTAATTTGAAAGAAAGATACATAAACTTGAAGACATGTTGTGAGAATTCATGATAGACTTCAAAGAAGGATGAGATAAATATATTACTTTCGTTGAGTGGTTATAAAATAACATATTTACTCAACCATCCAAATGTCTCAATATGAATCCCATAATAGGAATATATGTAGAACAATTTGTTTTTGGGATGAATTTGGATAAATAAAGATATTAGGACCTAAAATGGTCAAAGAAACAATAGAAAAGGTCATAACCATTCAACAAAACATATGAGCAGCTTAAATTCGACAGAAGTAATATGATGGGAATTGTCAAAGAGGCCTAAATTTTTAGGTTGGAGATAAAGTATTCGTATATGAATCTGCATAGAATAGACTCATGACATTTGTGAATAAGTGTACTCTAAGTCCCATGTAAATCATACCCATTGAGATTCTCAATCACATCAGAGTTGTGGAATATTGACCAGCACTTCAACCAACCCATTCTCAAATACATGACATATTACACATATTCATCTTGAGTAAGTATTTAAAGAATCCCTCACACATTATAATTAATGATATGGTACAACTAGAAAATTTTCTATCTTATGGTAGAATTCGGTGAATAACATAAACCATATAGACAAGGTTATATGCTACACAAAAAATTACATAATCAATGTACTAAAGAGAAACCATAAGTTTGAGGAGACATGGGAACCATAATAATCCATGAAGTATAATTACCCTCACATATTTTCACCTTAGTATGTAAAATGAAATTTTCAATGCGACATTTTATAAGGGGGGAAACATGTGATGACCTAGAATTTTATCAATTGAGTATAAATTATGAATATATATGTGTGCCATATTTTGTAATATAATATTATATAATTCACACACACCACGTGATAAAACCAACAAAATTTTATTATGTTACTTTCAAAATTAAATATAGAGAATAAATATGGCCTTAATAATTGAAAGTATTACAATAGAATAAATAATAGAAAATAAAACAACATCAATTGGAAAATATGGATCTTCTATATCCCACAAAAGAATATCACTCATGAATATCTTTGTAGAAATAAATTATTATATTAGTAATACCACTTCATGGATTCTAGATTGTGGTCTGAATATGACACATTTCGTAAATTTAAAATATTAATTATCATAGTCATTTTCAATACGTTATTTCGGACACTATAGAAAAATTTATAAAAATATGTAAATTATAAAAATATGTAAATAATAAAAATATTTAATAAACACATCCAAATAATTTATAGGATTTTCATAGAGAAATATTATTTATAAAAATAATATTATTTTATATTCCCTAATAATTATCATGTAGTATAAATCTATAGGATTTTTATGTATGGATGAACCTTCCATTTATCAAATTGATACATGATTTTTAACATAATTGTTTATAAAAACATCCAAATGATCATGATTCATAGTGTCTTCAGAGTACTAGGTTCATGAATATTCCCTTTTGAGAATATAATGAAGAACATGGAATCATAATATCATGTTAAAATAGGAATTTGGTAGACACATATAACATTACATAAGCATATTTCAAGGATGACTACCTAGATAACATCTCACAAAGGATAGAGTCCCATCATGAATTTGTATTACACCAGAATCTCATACATATCATCTCATGAGAAATAATCATTACAAAAAAAATTATATTTCTGTCTAGGTACACTCATCGTAACTTGTACCTGATTATGTGTGCCAAAAATGGAAACCAAACGTAAGGCATAAACATAAGAATTACCATTGGAAAAAAGGGGTTCATAATATTTCCTCATATCAAAATCAATGGATATTTCAGAATTATTACAAATAGAATTATGAATAAAATATTTTGGATGTTCATATATGAATAAATATTCATTTGTATGAAATCTTGGTTTTATTTTAAAAAAATCATGATAGATGGTATAGAACATGGATCTTCCGAATCCCCTAAAAAATCACAGTCACGAATGACATTGTAAAATAAAGTAGAATACTAGTAATGCAATTTTAATTTGGAATAATATATATATATTTAACATTGGGATAAAATTTCAATTAATTTTTAATGAATTAAATATGTGATTTTATAAAAAGTTAGTATCTCATACGATTTTTACAAATTTTACTGTTGGAATTGTAATATGACTGTTGAAATAATAAAATGACCATTAGGATTAGTAATCTGACTAGTAGAATAATAACCTCACCTATAGAAATGTAAAATAATATTTATGCGTCTTATAAAATGAGAATATGGCATATTTATATCATGATATATGAAAATAAATTTTCAATGTGATAATATAGGTTTTTTTATTTTTGTAAAATGTAAATATTTTGTTTACATTTTTATAATAAATATAAAATTTAAAAGATTGTTTTATATTTAAAAATGGTTCTATATGTAAATTTAAGATTTATTATAATTATAATATAATTTAATGAGACCATATTTAATTTTTACAAGGGTGTATAAATTTATCATAATAAAAAATCTGGATCTTCTTGATCCCCTAAAATAATATCACATACAAATAAAACTACGGAAATAAAGAAAAATATTAATAATGAAATATTAATTTTGAAAATGATATATATATATATATATAATTTAGATAATATAGAATTAATTGAATACTGAATTATATATGAGTTATTTATAAAATGTTAGGAAATCATTTGACTATCACAAATCTTACTATGAGAATAGTAATCCGAATATTAGAATACTAATCTAAAACTATTCTATAGTAGTCTGACTATTTTCATAGTAATCTAAGCTATGTAAATGTAAAATAATATATGGGTTTCTTATAAAATTATAATTTGACATTTATATATCATGATATAAGTAAATAAATGTTTTATGTGATAAAATAGGTGTTTAAATTTTTATAAATCAAAAATGTTGTTTTTATGTTTCTATACGTAATATAATGATTTAAAATAATGTTTATTTTTAAAAAAGGGGTTATAATTTAATATAATGTTTTATTATATTCATAATATAATTTTATGTAACTATAATTAATTTTTAAGTTGGCCCAAAAATTTATCATAATATTAAAACAGATATTTTTCAAATAAATAGGGATTTATTATAGAAATAAAATTTAAAAAATTTATAAAACTATTATCATAAAATGGATTTAATTTTCATAATATAAACATATAATAATATTTAGAGATAATTTTTGGTATTTTTCTAAAATAGTTTTTTTTATAGATAAATACAAAAAACGATATTTATATTTATAAGCTAAATAAATTAATTTTTTAGTCATCTATGATGTAAGAACCCATTAGTTTAAACTCACATGCACCATTTAATATATATAGTCACAAAAATTAATAAAATTGATAGTGTTGAGAAAAACTAATAAAATAATGAATTTAATATTCAAAAACGGCACTCTCCACACGTTATAAATACCGCCCCTTATCATCATAACATCTAAGCCTTGGATTTTTCCAAATTTCTACCTAATTACCTTCAAAATAATATCCGTCATTTCATAGTTCTTCGGGCCTCATCCAGTGACAAATACAACGATACTTAAGGGGAACCCTACAAGTAAACAACTAAAGGGAAATGTAATCTCGTAATAAGTTTCTTATAATTTTATGCTTCTTCTAACACCCCATTATGTTTTACATTCACTTAAAAATAGTAAAAAAGGTATAAAAAATATACCAATGTTATATTATTGTGATGTATTATCCATCTTATAACCACCCTTCATTAATTTCTAATATTAAAATGTTGTTCAAAATATGGTTGGTTCACCTCCCCATGAATAATGTACTTCTTTTCCCTACACCACCTTCATGAATGGTCATAAAAATAATAATATGTTAAAATAACATTAAAATAATAATATTATAACTCGTTTTTTGGAATGAATATATATCAATAATATTAAATAAAATGGAACTAGTTCTTGATGGTCTATAAAACCACCAAAATGAACTAACCATATAACGTTAATGTTTTTATTAAATTAATATTCTTAATGTTGGAAAATAATATATTTTGGAACATTTAAATTTATGTATGGAGATTAATTCCATATCATTTTAATTCTATAGTTTTGTCCCATTTTACATAAGCATCAATAATTATCCATTTGTGATCTGACATTTGAACCATGAAATGAACGCCCTTAGAACAATGCAATTATGCCTGATATCTCATTTAAATGCTTATAAATGACCATAATAAAATTATATTAAATAAAATATAAAGTTCAAATGTTATTAATTAATTAATTAATAAAATTTGATTATCATTGATTTTAAGTGTATGCGATGAATGATTTGTGGAACCTAGGGTATGATATATCTCTGAACCACACTGTTTTCTTTGGGTTGAGAATTTATATCTCTAACTATCATTGAATCTATATGTTATGTTATTTACTATTCAAAATAAATTATATATATCTCTTACATAATTACATATATTATTCTACCTTCTTTCGATGTGGTTGTCCATCCCTTAAGTTCATTTCATTAATGAATTATTTAAAATCAAACATGATTATTGGGAATATTCTTAACCCATAATATTTTATGTAATATTATTTTAAATAATTTATCCCCATTAATGATTTCATTAAAAAATAAATATTTTAGCTATAAAATTCAAATTTACCACTTTTATTAAAATTATATTTCATGTTCATCGTTTCATCACAGGCCATTTACCCATTCCATAGAAAACTATTTTGAATGTTTATTTCTATACCATATTATCTACCCTTTACCTTGATGTTGTTTAATGAAAAAAAAATTTATAACTATTGTTATTTATTCATATATGAACATATAAAATATTCAATTCATTATTCTCTTTATAATAATAAATAAATGTACTTTTATTTTTGTATGATGAAAGATTATGAAACCCATTTAATTCCATGGGTAATTCTTATTTATGCCTTAAATTTGGTTTCTATTTTTGGTGCACATGATCTGGTACATGTTATGATGAGTTTACCAAGATAAAAATCTTTTCAATTTGGAAATGTTTATTTATAATGAGATGACAATAATGTGATTAGTTTGTAATCCTAATTCACGATGGTACTCTATCCATTATGTGATGTTGTCTTGGTAGTTAGCCTTGATTTATGCCTATGTAATATTATATGTTGATACTAATTTATTATGTTAACATGATATTATTATTTCATGATATTTATTATATTAACAAATATATATATTTATATTGTTATTTCATAAATTACACTATGAATCTTGATCATTTGGTTTTGTTTATTAGATATTTATTTTAAAAATCATTTATCGACATGAGTAAATATATTGGGTATCCATACATAAACATCTTATAGATATATAAAACTAGATACTTATTATGGAATATAAAATAATATTTCACTATAAAAATAAATATAAAATTTATTTACATATTTTTATCAACGTTTCTATATTGTCTAAAATAATGAAATGAAATTAGTTATGATTATTATATTTTTAAATTTATAAAATGATTAATAATCCAAAAAAATATTGAACCCTGAAAGTGGTATTTTTTAATGATATTAAAAATTAATTTAAAATCTTTACTTACTATTTTCATACAATTTATTATTTATATTTATTTAGAACTACCAAGGCTTCCAAAAATCTACAAATTCAAACAATGAAATAGTTTTCTTTTTGGAATATGTGGAAAAAATAAATGGTGTCAGAATATTAAAATAAATCATGAATAAGATATTTCCAATCATGTTTTTAATTTTTTATTTCATAGAGATCATGAAGAGTAGGTTTATCTAACTCTTATTTAGTAAATATTATTACAAGATTAATTTATATTTATTGAGAGGGACTCTATAATTTAAAGGATTTAATATTAGTCGGAATATGATATAATATATAGAGTGATGTTTTCGAAGTGTGTTGTATTTTAATTTTATTAATGTGAGATTGCGAGACCACATTATTTCAAAGGATTTTTTTCTATATTTAGTATCATTTCTATAATGACATGTTGTTACTAATGTAGACGTATCTCATAATATTAAAATTAGAAATAAAAAATAGGTAAATACATTTGGGATAATTAGTGAGTTTAAAATTCCATTGAAATGGAAGGATGGATTTTATTTTACTATTATTAGACTAGGTATTCTATATGGTAGTGACTGATAACATATAATTGGAAACCATTAACCCAAAATATGTGCAACATAAATGAAAATGTTATGAAGGTCGTGTGTGAATTCTATGAAGGATAAAATTAGAAATTAATATGGTCTAGATAAAAATAATGTGGTTCCAATTAATGATAAGATGAATGAAAATTGATTAAGATGATTTTGAAATTTTTGAATAATACATAGGGATAAAAATGTTAATACAATAAGCTTAATGATAGATTCATTAATTAATAGTAGTATAGGTAGACATAAAAGGTATCTATAGTTCAAAATACATATCACTTAATCCAAACCATGAAAATGAATTAATATTTTCTTAATAAATTAGTAAAATGATCCATGGTTCATTTATGAGGTATATGAATTAACCACACAAAAATATGGCACATGGCTTGGCTGTTTCAATATAAAATTGAATTTTTTTTGTTGAAGTGACATTTTATTTAAAAAATTATCCTCATACTGAAAATTGATCAAATGTTCTTGGATTGTCTTGGTAAATTAGAAAATACATCAACAATTAATTTTTTTTGTATTAATTAACAGAAAATAAATCTAACACATGGTGTGGATGGTATGACCGAATGTCTTTGTTTTATTCTAAATGTTAAATTTTTGTTGAAAACACATGTCATTTAGTAAAAAATAAAAAAATGAACTCATTTTGTCTGTTGACCATAAAAATGATCAATGATTCATTTATGATTTGTAATAATTAACCTCAACTAAGCTCACCAAACAGTGTGGTTACTATGGTTGGAAGTGCCCATTTTCATCTAAAAGATACATTTTATTTCAAAATAGATTTCAAATACTAAAAATAGGAAAAACTCATTCCGGTTGTTACAATCATTTTGGAAAAATATTTAAAGTTCATTTTTCACATTTATTAATTACCCACATTTAAATTAGATACTCAATGTGTCCGATATGATTGAAAGTGCATGTTTTTAGTTTAAATTGACATTTTCCTTTAAAACCCACATCATAGACTTAAAACTAGGAAATATCACATGTATTTTCATTATACATTATAGAAAATATAAATAATTTATTTGTAACATCTATGAATTTATCAAACATCAATTTGACACATGGTTTCATCATTATGACTAAATGTGTGTGGTCTCATTTAAAAATGATATTTTAGTTCAAAATGCACATCATATGCTCAAAACTGAAAAACAAAATTTAACTAACTTCTTAATTTTGAAAAAGGAATAAATCTAAAATTTTTACCTGTGAAAATTAACCATTTATTAATCTGATACATGGCATGGCTGGGATGACTAAAAGTGAATATTTTTTTGTGAATTTGATATTTTAGTTCAAAAAACACATACAATAATCAAAACTAATAAAAAACATATATATTTTTATACTATAAGAAAAAGATAAATATTTTATTTTCAATTTGTCGGAATTAACCTTACAAAAATTTGACACACGATATGGCCGTTATGACTAAAAGTGAATATTTTCATTTAAAAGTGAAATTTTAGTTCACAACATATTAAACATGCTCAAAATTGATAAAACATTATCGAATTGTCTTGAAACATTTTAAAAAATTACAATAACTAATATATAAAATATATGAATTAGACTAAAATCAATATGACACAAGTGGTGGACCTTATCATAGAATCATTTTGTTTTCATTTGAAATTGACTTCTTAGTTCAAAAAGCATGTATCACACTCAAAACTAAGAAAACAATTCTTATTTTATCGTGATAATTTATAAAATATCTATTATCTATTATTTATATATGAATTAACCTAAAATAAATCCAACAAACAGTGCTAAAGGTGTAACTAAAATTGTGTTTTTTCCTTTAAAAGACTCATTTTCTTTCACATCACACATTTTATTATAAAAATGTAGTATAGACACTTATATTATCTCAAAAATTTATTAAAAGTAAGAATAATTAATTTTTTACCTATAGGAATTAACTGCCCATCAATATAACTGAAATGTGTCCATTATTGAAAAAAAAATTCATGTTTTCAGTTAAGAGTGACAATTTTGGTCAAAACGTGTGTCAAATGCACAAAACTGATAAAACATCCGTAGATTATCTTGACTCTTTAGGAAAATATTTACAAATAATTTTTTACATGTAGCATTTAACTTCATGTCAATTTGATACGTGGTGTGTCTGAAATGATTAAAAGTGTATGTTTTCATTTAAAAGTATATTTTAGTTCAAAATTCATGTCACATACTCAAAATAGAGAAAACACATTTAAATAGTATTGATACTTTAGTGAAGTGATAAATAATTAATTTTATATGCATGTGAATTAGCATTCAATATGACACATGATGTCACCACTATGAAAAAATGTTATTGTTATTATTTTGAAGTGATATTTTAGTTCAAAACATAGATCCATTTAAGAAAATAAAGAAAACCCAGTCAGATTATTTTGATAATTTTTGAAAATGTCTTAGAATTAATATTTACTACAAGAGAATTAATTGAAAATAAATCTAACACACTGTGTGGGCCTTATGACTAATAGTTCATGTTTTCATTTTAAAGTGTTACATTAGTTAAAAACACATGCCGCATACTCAAAACTGAGTAGAGATGCTTGAATTTTTAGGATACATTAAGAAAAAGGTCAAAAATTTATGTAAGATGTGTAAGAATTAACCTCATTCAAATCTAACACACATTATAACTGATATGAGTAAAAGTGCATCAAATTATCAAAGTAATGAAAATGAGCTATGAGTTTCATATTACTCTATAAAATATTTTATTTATTTATTACGTTATCCTTTTAATTTATGAATTATGTTTTATATATCATGTGACCTTTTATTTATTTATTTTATTTAAAAATTATTGTATCATATCTATAAATTATTTATTTTAATAGTATTAATAAAATAATATTTTTTTATTATAGGTTTGTGTTTCATTTATTCAAGTTGGGGGTGGTATTTTTGAAGACTGGTTGTATGATCAGGATTTACTAGAAAGGTGTGTTAATGATTGTCGAATATAGGGCCACCTGATCTACAACTTGTAATTTTTTTTGAGTTTATTGGTCATTTTAAATGATTATAATATGTTATACTTATCAATGTAATTATAATGTATTGAAATGTTTTTGATATAAATTTATTTTTAGTTTTAATTTATTATAATGTAAATTTATTGGAAAATTATATATAATTAATTTATTTGGTTTATATGGTGAATTATTCATGTAACATGACAAAATTTAAAGTGATTACTTTTATATGTGCTAGATATAACCATGATAAAAGTTTCTTCTATCAATTTATATCACTAATAAAATCCAATTTTATTAGTACTAAAGATAAATATGATAAAATATAATTTTTTATATGCTAACTCAAGCACAGATAAAGGGAAATTTTATTAGTTCTTATTTTAGTGTTGATAAAATCCACCATATTTTATCTCTGCTATATAGATAAAATATTTTTCAGCAATGATAAAGCCAAAATTTCATGCTGATAAAATCCCAAACTATAGTGGAAACATAAAAATTTCCAACTCACTCTCATAGGTGTCAAACAATATTAAAGAATTTATAGGTATGTGTTAACTCACAAATTTCATTTACAATTACCCATGTCCTTTCATAATATGTTATAACTTTATAAACATTATCATTACAATTTTTATCAATCTTCAAAAGCATCCCAGTCTTCTAACAATGCATGATTTTTGGAATTTATCAATCTTGATTATAGATTTATCATTGGTAAAAATCACTAATGTTTACAACAGTGATAAAATAAAATTTTATCAGTGTTGATAAAATTCACTAGTTAAAAAATTGGTTGTACATTAACACAAAAATACAACATAAAAATAAATAAATAACACATAAATTAATATCACAATAAAATAAAATTAGAAATGAATTTACATTATAAAAATTTCAATACATTACAATTATTTTGATATGTGTAATTTATTATAAAAATTTATAACTTCAATCAAACTAAAAAAATTTAAGTCATAGGAGACTGGGTGGATCATTATTCTATTTTCCTCGAGACCACCTTCCAATATTGAATTTTCATGCTATCGATTTTCAAACACACCTCCACTACTCAAAGAAAATAAACAAGTACCTGTAATTAAAAATGAAACTTATTTATGTAATAATATAAAGAAATAAAAAACACAAATATTATATACTAATTCATAAAAAATAAATAAATAAATTGGAAAATGTTTATTATAAAACATTAAAAATAAATATAAATGGTAACATAATATATAAATAAAAATATAACAAAGTAATATGACACTCACAATGACTTTTCTCAGTTCTGAGCATGTGAAGGAATTTCAATAATATTGGCTATATCATGTGTTAGATTGATGTGAGTTTAATTAATACATCTAAAAAATGAATTAAAAGTATTATTATTAATGTATTAATAAATTTCAAGCACATTTTCATGTTTTTGAGTATGTGACGTGTGTTTTGAACTAAAATATCACTTTTAAATAAAAACGTTCACTTTTAGTCAAAGCAGCCACATTATGTGTCATATGAATTCATGATTAATTACACTAGTTCATCAATGAATTATCAGTATTTTTATATTTTTTTTAACATAATATGGTCATGTTTTCTTTGTTTTGAGTATGTGAAGTACATTTTGAATTAAAATCTCAATTTAAATGAAAACATGAACATTCATTCATATCTACCATTTAATATGTTGGATTGATGTGATGTTAATATTGAAACATAAAAAATTAATTATCAATATTTTTCCCATAATATCAACATAGTATGAATAATAATTCTGGTTTTGAGTATTTGACATTTGTATTGAACTAAAATGTAACTTTTAATTGAAAACACACACTTTTAGTCATACTGGACACACCATGTGTTAGATTAATTTCTGATTAATTCCTACACAAATTTTTTTTCTCTCCATTCTCTTTAATTATCATGATAATCCAACTATTTTTTCTTATTTTTCAGTATTTGAAGCATGTTTTAAACTAAAATTTCAATTTAAAATGAAAACATATATTTTTAGTCATAATGAAAAAACTGTGTTTATGATTGACATGAGGTTAATTCCTATACATAAAAAATTAATTATAGGTTTTTTCTATATTATGTAAATAATATGAGTGGGTTTTAACATTTTTGAGTATGTATTGTTCATGTTGAACAAAAAAAATTCACTTTTAAATTAAAACATTCCATGTCAGTCATATAATTCATACTGCATGTCAGATTTATATGAGGTGAATTCCTAATCATTAAAAATGAACTGTATATATTTTTCCATATGTGTCAAGACAATCAAATCACAATTTATTATTATTGAGTATGTGGTGCATGTTTTAAACTAAAATGTCACTTTTAAATAAAAACATGAACTTTCAATCAGAACGGCCACACTGTGTGTCAGAGTGAAGTGTAGTTAATTCTTACATGTCACAAATGAAATATTGACCATTTTTATAATGTATCAAGAAAGTTGAATTTATTTAGTATGTGATTCAATTTTTAAATTAAAATATGACTTTTAAACTGAAAACGTTCACTTTCATCCATACCGACAATGTCATGTGTCTGATTGATAAGAAGTTATTTGACCACATTAAAAAATGAATCATAGATAATTTTCTAAAAGTGTCAAGACAATACAGGTATATTTTAATGGATTTGAGTATGTGAAGTTTTTTATGAACTGAAATGTAACTTTTATATAAAACATTAACTTTTATCCATAACTACATCATTCTATGTTAGATTGATGTTTGTTTAAATTATTTTAAAAAAATGAATTTTTGATCTTTTTAAAAAATTGCCACAATAAAAAGAGATTTTTTTATTATATTTCATTATATGATGTATGTTTTGAACTAAAATATATCTTTAAAATGCGAAAACACACATTTACTCATACTAGTCACACTATGTGTTAAATTTATGTGAGATTAATTCCAACAAAAAATAAATAAATTATAATTTTTTATCCAAAATTATAATGAACATAAATGTGTTTTTATATGTTTTGAGTATGTGAAAAACATTTAGAACTAAAAGGATATTTTTAATTGAAAAAACACACTTCCATTCATAATTAACTCACCATATTTCAAATTTATGTTTGTTTAATTTATACACATCAAAAATTAATTATAAAAAATAATAAAAAATTTATCATGAAAATCCTATTGTGTCTTATTTTTTTTAGTATGTGATATGTGGTTGAACTAAAATGTCCCTTTTAAACAAAAATCATTCACTTTTTTTTATACAAGACAAACCATGTGTCAGATTTATGTGAGGGTAGTTTCTATAAATCTCAAATAAATTTTCTATATTCATCGAAGTATATTAAGGAAATATGAGAATTTTTTCTTGATTTTGAGTTACTAATTTGATTTTTGAACTAACATATCGTTTTAATTAGAAAAAAAAATTCATTTACAATGAAGACATCATGTATTATATTTATGTGTGGTTAATTCCTAGCTGTAACAAATGAATTTTTAATATTGTCTATAAAGTATCAAGATAAAATTACCATTTTTCTCAATTTTGAGTATGTGATGTACATTTTGAACATAAAATTCAATTTTAAATGAATCCATGAACCTTCATCTATATAATACATATCATATGTCACATTGATGTGAGGTTAATTATTACACGTCAAAAATGAAATATCGATTTTTTTCTTCAAAATTATAAATATAACATAAGAATGTTTTTTAGTTGTTGATTATGTAACACATGATTTGATATAAATTGTCACTTTTATATAAAAACTAAAATTTTATGTCTCAACGACCAGACCATGTGTCAGATTGACATGTGGTTAAATTTTACATGTAAAAAATGAATCATGGATCATTTTTCTAATATGTTAAAAAAATAGATGTGTGTTTTCTTAATTTTTATTATGTTATGTTTTTTTAAATAAATGTCCTTTTATGTCTACCATTACTACTTTTAATAAGTAGTATTTCATTAAGATTTCCTTATCAAAAAATTCATCCGTAACTATTATTATATATTATTTTAATCATCTTAATATAGTCTTAGTCACCTTATCTTAAATTAGAACCACTCCAATTATCTATTGAATAGAATTTTTTACAATCTTATATATCATAGTATTACAAAATACACATCTAAAAGTTTTCATTTATATTACCAATTTTTTTATTTAAGGTATCCCATCAAAGGTCAATACTCACTATCATATAGAATGAATGGACTAATAATATTCCTATAAAATTTACCCTTAAATTTCAAAGGATGTTTATGATAACAAAGAACCATAGAAGTATGCATCCATTTTTTATATTATATTTAAATCCAATGAGTGTAATTTAAATTATTTTATTTATATAATAAATAAATGACCCCGAATGTTTTAAAAAATCAACTTTTGAAATAATTTGGGGGTCCCAATCTTATATCTATAAAATTACTATACAATACTTTTCTTAAATAACCCTCCAAAATTTTACCTTATTCCTTAAAATATATAAACCTTTATATTAAAAATCCTCCCTCCATTACTCTACAATAACAAAATAATAAAATTAATGAAATATGAAGTAGTTAAACCAAATCTTCAATATTTATCAGAACTATATAAAATTAAAAACATGATAGGAAATATCCTCATCATGATGTTTATAATAATTCTTCCACAATGTAATCTACCCACTCATTCCAAAATAAATCAATTTACTTGATTGCATATATTTAAAGTGTTGATAGAATTGAAAAAATGTATATAAAAAATGGTTAATAAATAATTTTAATGAAATTTTAATTTAATTTAAAAATAGTACTTTGGGAATACTAGTTTTTAAATGAAATATGTTATATTTAAGAAATTTATAAATGTAATAACTATAATTAATTTCATTACTTCTTTGGACACTTCATAATCATTTATTGAAATAGTTATTTTTTATATATAATTTGATAGTGAAATACTATTATATACTCCCATATAGTAATCTTGTTATAGAATATCATATGCTTCTTATGTGAATTGGTCATCCTCATTCCATGTTTGTGATTATTAACAAACATTCCCTATCTTAAAAAAATTCTAGATAAATCATAATAAAAAATGTTAAATTTAATGTTTATTTGAATAATTTTATATAATGTTTATTTAAAATTAACAAGGTATATCAAGTGTGTTAGATTTGTTTTATATCCATTCATTGGATCCAAAAATTATATCTTTAGTGTTTCCAAATTGTTATTAATGTTCATTTAGAAATTCTGAAAAAAAAATTAATGGAATAAGTAAAATAAAAGTGAAAATATGTTTTATAAGATTGGAAGATAGAGTATTACCGCTCCTTGAAGATATTGATAAGATAATGTCATTTTTTATTTTCCTTTCAGAAATTTGTACTATATAGTGTGATATTAATAAAATTTCAACTTATTTCATTAATGAGTTTTGAATAAAAGTGACATGATGAATAATGAACCCAAAATCTTTTTAGGTCTTCTTTTTATATTTGTACAATATAAATTCCTTTAAAAAATATCAATAGTATTAAAATACAATTAACATATAAAATCATTTGTTGAGAAACAAATATTATGAAAATGAAAATCATGTATACATATACAACTAAGTATCTCAACCATTCATGCTTGAGAATCTTATTTAAAATATCAAGACCAATAATTTCATTAATGTACTCCTCATACATTTTTTTATTAAAATCCAATTTAGGGAATATTTTTATGATGGAAATTTTATAAAAATGAACATGAAATCTTGGTAAATTAATTAGTGTAATTAGTGGGGGCAAATGTAATCTCAATATTTCAGTTCAATTTATAGTTAATCCGTTATATTATCCTAACCCATCCTTCAATTTCCCCTTATATTTCTTCTTTTGTAATAACATACCTTACTTGAATCCTTTCTCATTAATTTTATAAATATTTTCATATAAAATAAATTATAAAGGAGATACTTCATTTTGATTATATATTTATTTAATTAAAATGATATTAAATTAACGTTCCAATAGTAATTTCAACTATCTAAACCTCAATATTGGAAAGGGGAATGAGTTGATTAGTGTCAACTCATTGATCAACATGAATCCCCACCCTCATGGGATATTTCAAAAGTTTTTTTTTGTAAATTATAACCTTTGATATTGTACACTGTACCTCTCCCAATAAGGATATGATAAAGTGTTCATAGATCTGAATAACAATCAATTTCACTCTATATAATATTATTACAATAATGGTATAAGTATCCTAATTAGAATTTATCAGAAACTCTTATGAAAAAACAGAATACCTCAAGTAAGGCGGGACATTTAGGGGAATGGCGAGGCTCAGATCTAGCGAAGGTTCATCATGTTTTTGTTGATGATGTGTTGATTCTACCCATTAATAAATTCTAGTAGATTATTTTATCACATCATTACACCAAATAAATTTTTCTTTTAGAGGATCTATTATTTATAATATGTTTTTAATTTTATCATTTTATCCCCTCAGTTATTTTCCTTCTATAAATATGATTGGATAAAAACTCTAAAACATGAACCTATAATGTGGATATATTGTTATGGATTATTCAGATACATTGAAACTAGTTATTTATTGGGTATATTAGATATCGATTCTTTTGTCTAAACTAGATGAAAGATATCAGAAAATACATATTCATTATTATGCAATACTATTTTAATGTATAAAAAATTTCGATCATATAATAAATAAACATGATCCCCATACATTATGTTTTCTAATATTCTACTACATCCTTTCTATTTACTTTAACCACATTCTTTATCACATGAAATGGTATGGAAGTGTCTTGGGATTCTAATTCATAAATCTCTATAAATGAAATGGAAAACACTTAGGTTTTTTTATATCCCCTAAAAAATTACTATAGATTTAAAATAAATAATAGTTTTTGTTCAATTAAAGTACACCACATCCTTACTCTATGATAAGTATATATTGGGTTTTATGTACACTATTTATTTTATTCAATCCTATGAGATTTCATAAATTTAAAACTTTGAATCAAAGTAATTAATACATATAATGTCATATAAAATAACATGAATTACAAAATACATTATGTGGTTCCTCCTCCGTAATAAAACTATACTAGGTTTCTTGGTTTATGATGTATTTCTAAATAATTGGTGTGCAATGTTTTAATTTTCTATTAAAATACCTAAGATGATGTATGATAAGAAGGTTTATAAATTATATATGATCATTTCCAACAAACATCCATATGAATTTTATCTAAAATTATTCTTATATAAATTTACTCTACAAGGGATATGGAAGATAAAATCAATGTTTCATTATTTTATTTTTCAGTAAAATAGAGAAACAATATCATAATATTTCCCAAATATTATCCCAAAATAATGCCTTCAATTCAGAAACAACATTTTACCATATATCTATATCAATAAAAAATCATTTGAGTAGTGAAAGCAATGTCAATAATGAAATTAGACTATTTGGAGTCAATATATTGACAATGTGTATTCTATACAACCTCAAATTTTAGCCCATTACATCTCACCTTAACAAAATATATTAAAATTTTCATCTAATAAAACTCCATACATTTCTCAACTATTCTTTCTTCAAGTTCTAACATTTTCTCAATTTCAACATTGTTTATATATTATTCCATAAATTTAGTAGCATCAATAGATGGAGAATTTACCAACTACAAAAAAAATATAAGCATTTAATTTGGATTATGTAAATACATAGTTAAAAATCATATTATTAGTAGACACATTATATATACAAAATTTATTAGAGGAATTTGACCTATTTATTAAAGGCTTTTTTCTTATTTAAAGATTTAATTTATTTGGACCATATATCACGTATCCAAATCCCTTAATTGTGGTTCCATATAAGATAAAATACACTATATACAATGGGAATACCAGGAAATGAGTTCGGCAACCAAATTAAAGGGTCATCCTCAAGTGAATTATCATTTAACAATTTATTTTTTTAATAAAAAATAGAAAAATTTACCAATTTTTTATTATAGGATATGTGGTATAAAAAACTCGTACTATCAATGATTCAATTATGAACAATTCATATTTTTACCCTTCCGTAATAAAATTCAATTTGAAGAATATTGAATCGTTAATTTTAACTACACTCCTATTGTCGACCAATTTGTATCAACTAACATGTACATGGAATGTTATATGTTATATCTCCAATATTATTTGAATGGTTCTAGAGTATAAAATATTTACATAAATTTGATTTATGGACTTGGTACTCAATTCATTCCCCATTCCCTCCATAAGAGTAACTCAAATATTTTTATATTAAAATTTTTATCTTGTTCCATTATATATAATGTATAAAAATTAATTACATAAACATTATACGATAATGTATGTACCCTTGGACACCTCCATAGCCATTAAAGTCATTCAAAATATTTATTCAGATGAACAAATTAATCTTATGAAATATCGTATTAAAACTATCCTATAAGCTATTGGTTATATTTATTTGATATTCATATTTTTGAAAATGATTAATTAAAGTACCTAGTATAAGGACCCAGCCTTAAAACATTACATAATATTGAATTAAATGGATAATTCTCATTGAGGATCATTTTAGGTTTATAGTATTAGAGAATTAGGCCATAAAAATTATATTACATCGCAATAATTACAAAGTAGAGGCTTCTACTCAGTTTCCATTTTTTTACAAATTAAAAACTCTTGAAAAAAAGATTAATGTATTGTTTTATGTTTTAGACATGAAGTCTTTTCCTTGATCCCATCCTTGACCCTATTCATCTTTACATCCTATGAAAAATATTTCAAAACATTGGATGGGCATAAAAATCTCAGTATGGGTTATAAAATAAAAAAAAGAAAACATTAGTTCATCAATACATACATTACATAAGATATTTAACATAACTTCTTGAAATCATAAGATTTATGAAAAACATATAGTAATCAAAAATCATAGAGGTTACTTGTGGAATCCATAACATACTTACGTTGTAGCTTTCACATCTACGTAGGGAGTCACATTTGAATACCCATCACAATATATATCCTGAATCTATTAGGAGAAACATTAAAATTTTCCTCTGTCAAGTTACCCAATTCATTGGAGAGATATCTCGGGCTCAACCTCCATAGGTTTGTCATGGAACCACCTGTAGATGTAAACAATTCCCAATAACCTTAACATATTCATAACACATAAAACAAATATAAAGGAAAGATAAAATTTCCACATTTCAATCAAAATATATTATTTAAATATATTGACGTAAAAAATATATTATAAAAACTATTTTCAATACCAAAATATGTAAAAGAGTATGTGGTATTTATTTTCCTTTAAAAACATTACATCTTGTTAAGGATGCCACAAATCAAATAATACTCACGGTGGTGGAAAAGGTTTTTTTCACCACATACGTTAAAACTAGTACATCTATTTATATATGGGGTAATATAAGTTATCTATTAGACTATAAATATAATTTTGAATGCTAAAAATATTTCCTATATCATGATATTTTATTATAATTTTAAGACAAAAAATAAATAACATTATTCGTAACTGTAGTTCGAAACCATCTCATAAAGAAAAACTAGTACATTTAGGATACATGTTTTTTATAAAATAAAGTAATCAAAAGAATTTAGGGGGTTGGAGAAGTAAAATAAAAGAAAACATGTTAAGAGGAGACATTCCCTTTAAATCGGATAAATCCCTTTGGTTGGAACCAAAAGGCTTTCTTGAAATGACTTCTAACTATGAGGGATTCTAAGAGGAAGATTGGAATCATGGGAGGTTATTTGTGTATAGGTTGGATGATCTATGGGACTTGAGATGAGTGAGGATTGGGTTAGAAGTAAGGGATTATTATAAGGGGGAGGAGGGACTCTTTGGGAACGTTTGAAAATATTATTTTATTATAAAATTATCTTCAGTTACAAAAGGTCCAAAACACATTAATATCGAAGATAATATGACTCATGTTTGAAATAAAATCATCCAATAATAATTTGAAAGATTTTAGATATTGTTTAAATATTTATAATCTTATTTATTTTAATCATTCATTAATTAGGTAAACACTGCATCATTACTCTGTCATAAATAATGTTATTTATTTTTTGTCTTAAAATTATAATAAAATATCATGATATAGGAAATATGTTTAGCTTTCAAAATTATATTTATAGTCGAAGAGATAACTTATATTACCCCATATATAAATAGATGTACTAAAATATATTTATTTATGTTATTTTTTTCTTTATGTTAAATTAATTAATATATTGTGTAATTATCACTCCCATGTGGCTCCACAGGTTCCCAAAAATCTACCTAAAGATTCCCATTGTCGTACATGTATAAAAAAATAGGAATATGACATATCATGGGGTAATTTAATATTATTATAATAATATTTTTTAACCTTATTTACTAGATTTACCAGATTTACCAATTTGCACAATTTAGACCTCCTGATTCCAAATATTGAATCAATTTTACCAAAATCAAAACACAAAAGTGGTAAAAATTAATTTAAAATTAATTCGCAATGTCAAAACAAAAAGCGTGTTTTTATGAAATAAAAACTATCAAAAGATTGACACTTGTTTATGTCCAATTTAAAAGTGAAATTACTTCTAATGACCAAAATTGGATTAAATGGTTAAAATATAATCTAATTAAACTTTAAAAATAATTAAAAAGATAATATAACTATATAAATAAATTAGATTGAAAGGTAGTTTTGAATGAAGATATAGTATTTTTGCACTAGTCATTAAAAAATGATAATTATTAGAAAAATACGGAAATTTCTTATAAAGTAAATTTTGATGTACTTATTCTAAATATGTGTATTATTTTGTCAATTAGAAAATATAAAAGTGAGAAAAACTAGATTTAAAAAGGGTTCACCATCAAAAGGAAATAAATCGACCTTTTAAATAATATTATATTATTTGTGCTTAAAATTGGAATCATTCACATTTTAAGCCACTAAATTTTATTGGATGAATGTAATTTTTTTAAAAAAACATGTATAATAATGTTGTAGTTAGTTCTGTTCATTCTCGCTAATACAATGGCTAGGAAATAACTGCTATTTAAAATAATATTATATTTTTATTTTTATTCAGTATGACTAAGCATTGTCTGAAACATGCGATTTTCAGCAAAAACCAATGTTGCGTATCGGGTAATCCATCGAACAAGGCACCCCCATTAAAGTAAAATTAATATTTAATTCTAAAATATTAATAAATATGAAAATTTATTATTCGTTATTTACATGGTATGTTACACCCACACCCATTTTGGAAATTGCATCCTCGTAATTTTATTCACTTATCAAATAATTGAGGGTATTTATCCCTCATAGCATCTTCAGATTCCGACGTTGCCTCTTCAACCATATGGTTTTTTTCACAAAACCATTACCTAATGTATTAACTTAATCTGCAACACTTTCTCTATTCGTTTGAGAATCTAGACTGTTTTTTCATCATAAGAGAGATTCTCTTCCAAATGAACTACCACTAGACTTAAAACAAGAGATTGTTTAAGAACCCGGAGCTTTCTTTCAGGTATGTTTTTCCTTTCTGGTTGTTTTTGAGACAAAAGAGGAAATTCGGGAAATTTGCGAAGTACACGCCATGTACTTTGTTAGGACATGCCATGCACTTCTTTTCTACAGGAGGTCGTGTCATGGCCACACACATGGCCGAGTATGGTGACTTGGAGGCCTCCTAAATAGGAGTATGGAAAAGGAATGTACACAACGTGTACTCACGAAGTACATGACGTCTATTGTTTTCATTAAATGGACAGGGGTTGCATCTAATCGCCAAAAGTGTCTTCTTCTAGGTCACGTTTGGCCGAGAGAAACCGTATGGTGCTGAGATTTCTCCAAGCCCCCAATCCTCTGTCGGTTCTCTGAATCGACCATCGTCGATTGTCTTGGAACCACAGCAGTAAGCTTTTCTATCATCTTGAGTATTATTCAATGATTCCTCCTCTTTCTCAAGTTATCCTCTGTTGACAATTTTTTATGTTTTCATATATATTCAGTGTTCTAAGGTGATTCAATCCTCGAGGGTAAAATATATTGATATCCTAACACTTAGGATGGTGGTTTGTTCCTTTCCATTGAATGTCATTGAGTATTATGTGCAATTGTTCCCAATACCATTATAACAGGGTATTACACATTTTCTGTTTTAGCCCCGTTGTTGGCCTGCCTTGCTTGTATACTTGTGCAGAGGATAATTGTATGTGAAGAGGGTTAATTTCTATACTATGGATGTGTTTTACCATGATTATACTATTTATGACCGTTTGGTCTAGTTTTGCATGTTAAGTTTTTTCTTGTTTTCATGTCAAGTATTGTTGGATGGTGTGTTCTTTGTTTGATATGATGATATTCTATAGACTATTAGCCTAGTTTCTCTTGAGTTTTACTTTGGCCACTACACTTTTTGATACTTTTTGACTTACACATGGCTATGAGAACCTAGTGTAATAGACGATAGGGAGAATATACGTAAGGACTTTTCAAGAGTGTCTTCATAAATTACGATGTGAGACTACAAGGGGAATTTGACGTTGAGTGCTTCCCCAGAGTGTCTATAGTTCCTCAACATGGGCCATATGGGGTATGAGACGTTGAGTGCTTCCCCAGAGCGGCTTTAGTACTGTTACGATACTATAGGGGGAATTGAAGTTGAGTGCTTCCTCAGAGAGTCTATACATAAGCTGAAATAGAGGGGTGAGACTGTGTGTACTTCCCATAGGGTTTCTTGTTTTGTTTGGTTGAACTAGAGAGGTAGGCTGTGATTACTCCCATAGTGTTAACATAATTGAATAGCTGCTTAGGTGACTGTGACTTGAATGCCTGAAGCTGTGGATCGTTTACTGGTGAGTACTTCATTGTTTAATGCATTCCTTTTACTTATTGACTGAAAAATATTCACTGACTATTAGGCACAGATCATTGTGTGTTTTCCTAATGGGATTTAGTCTCACACCATGTTTGGGACTTTCTTTTGTTCCCAAATAGATTATATTTTTGCAGGTATATATAAGGGAAAAGACCCTTCTACATCAGGTACTTGACTTGCTGCGGAGCAGGAGAGCATGGGACCAAGTAGAGGCTTGCGATGCAGAGGAGCTGTTTATCTATTTTATTTTTGTACAGTGGTTTAGTGTTGTAGTATTCCAGCAATTCTGTTTGTTTGGAAATTTTCCTAGAGATATATGTATCATGAATCATTGTTATATATGTGTGCTATAATTTATTTCTTTTAGTCTTCCGTTGTTTAATTCTATATGAATTATTACATCTTCAGCTATTGTATCTTGTTTATTTTCCACTATGTACTCTGCCAATGAGGGAATAGTTTCCCCACTATCACAACCAAGGACCTTTCTTCTAGTCGGCAGTCTCTGGCATTAGGGGAAATGCGCTTGAGGCCATGTTACCAACCAGGTACGAGGTGCCTCTGGGTGGCTTCCGGAATAGGGATGTTACAAAGTGGTATCGGAGGATTATTTTATCCTTGACTAACTATTTGAATCATATAGCTAGGGATAAGATGGAATAGGAAACTAGTAATGAGCTATGCCCGGGCGTAGCTAACCAGTGTATAGGGAAAAGTGAATTTACCTTGATTATTGCAATTTTTCTCATTTTTCAACTTTTCATTTGATTTGATTTCACCTTAGGTGATTCACATGCTTTGTGTTGTTCCTATTGATATTATTGAGGTTCTATTTTTGATGAAACATGATGAGATGACGGTATGCCATCTCATGCTTCATATAGGAACTTGCTAGAAAACACATGTCATTAATTCCTTCCATGCCATTTAGGGTACATTAGCAATTGCATGTTGTTGTGATAGATGTTGTGTAGAATATGCATACTGTTGTGATATATGCTTTGTTAGAATACTGGCTTGCGATGGGTATTTCTTGTGTAAGGTCGTCTTTGTATGAATCCCAAATTTCAGTTCATGAGGTGTTATGGGCCCTCATGAATCCGAACTTGGGTGATCATTGACTTGTTTTCCTTGTATATGACATGTATAAGATGCCAAGATTTGATTTGCGGGGAGTATGGCCCCTCACGGATTGGAATTTGGAACCTTAATGTTATTTTTCTATGTTTTCTAGTGTAACACCACAAGCTTCCACAGTACGTTTCCCTTTGAATAATGCAATGACGTGCATTGTACGCCACTTCGAGATTCTAACACACCCCAACCAATCAAACTAGCTGTTATGAATAGTAATACCTACTTTTTAAAATTTTAGAAATTTTATCTCTCAAAATGGATATCATTTATGGATTTGGAGTATCGAATTTAGCCTATGATGAAATTTTGGTACTTTTCTGATAACTTTAATATTTTGATGAATAGTGAAAATTACTAAATTTTATTTAAAAATAATTTTTTTATCAAAATAATTAATAGTGATAAATTATGAATTTGAGTGGTATTAAAGTATAATTAGAATATATTTTTACCTTTTTATCCAATGTTGTTCGTTATAATTAATTTCTTTTTGAAATTGGACATAAACAATTGTAAATCTTTTGATATATATTGTTTCTTAAAAACACACTATTTGTTGTGCCAGTGGGAATTAATTATAAAATTAATTATTGAAACTTTTATGTTTGAAATTTTGTAAAATATACATCATTTTTGAATTAGGAATATCAATTATAGCCTAGGGTGAAATTTTGGCATTGTTCTGAAAAACCTCAATTTTTGATTAATATTGAAACTACTAAGTGGTAGTTAAAAAACTGAATTTTTCATAAAACTTAATTTTACCGCTTCTGTGATTGGAATTTCGAAAATCCGAGAGACACAGTTAATATCAAGGAGTAAATTGTGGTTCAATGAGATGAAAATAATTTGTGGTGAATAGTAACTTTTTACTTTTATTTACCACGGTTAAAAGTAAATTGGGTAATCAAGGGTAAAAATGATATTAATATTACCCTAAAAATGTCCTAATTCTATTGTACACATGTATCTCGACCAAAAACAACCTTAGGAATAAAATATTATCATTTAGGTCCACTTGGATTAGATTAGGACATTTATTATTATTTAATTCAAAGAAGAGTTAAAAGAGTTAAAATCAAAGGTTATTTACTAAAAAAAATTTAATATAGGGTTATACATAAGATAAATTCTATTATAAATATTTATTAGAAAGATAAAAGTATTTCTTACATAATGATATTTTATTTATAATTTTTAGACATTAAATAAATTAATTTATTTATGACACAATGATGATGGATTAATTACCATAATAGTGAAAAATTTAAATAATTGATATTATAAATATCCAAATAAATATAATTGGAGACTTTTATTGAATTAAAATAATTTTCAAGGTTAATATGACATATTATAATTGATTTAATTGACTTTTTTCGAACTAATAATTCTGATATGAGTTTCAAAACAATGAATTATTGAATAGTGTCAAAATTGACATAACAGAGTTTTTAAAACAAATATTATATTATTAATTGATATTAAATTCATAAAAATATAATGTTCGGCCAAGAGACTTATAAAATGATAGGTGTATAATTAATGGACCACTTGGGGGTCTCTTGGATGTATATAGTATGTTTATTAACCATATAATATAAAAATACAAAGAGACATTGTAAAAGTGAAACTAATTAACTAAGAGTTAATACATAATGATAAGGTTAATATAGTAACCAAAACCTGTCTAAATTCTATTGGCTTAATGTTTTTCGACCTATCCCCACCTTAACAAAAAAATATTCAACTTTGGAGCCATTAGAAACCTAATATGAATTTATTATAAATTAATATTTCTAGCTTTTCCAAAGGTGCCCCTCACCCCTCTTATAAAAGGGCACTCCTCCTTCTCATTTCTTCACACCTTCAAAGCCTTTTTGTTCTGCCAAACTCTGCCCAAATACTCTCCCAACTTCCCTCACTACAACCTAGAGGCCTTATTTTGATCATAACTCCAACCTAAGGATCCCTTTTGATCAAATCAAAAGGAAGAACCCGAAGAAGAGGTAATGATTTCACCACCCTTTTCCAAGTTCCTTTATTCTTCCACATCTTCTTCCTTTGTTATTACCATTATAAAATAATAACTCCAGTATCATATATATAATGTGATGTTATTATAAATATGGTTCAACCATATTCAGTATTCTATCCACCCTTTGAATAACATGTCACCATACGTGCGTACGTACGGCTTACCGTCTCCACGCCGTGATGTAATTGTTATTCAATATATTATTATTTGGATGGGTATAATAATGATGTGTAGCTCATGTAAATAATAAATATAACATGTTAATGATTCTGTATATATTATATACCATCCATTTATATATTATTTTAATATCAAAAGAATGATATTGTTGCTCGTGTGTACGTACGGACTACCGTCACAACGAACGCGATGAGATTCATTCTCCATCGTATCCATTCAAGTATAATTATAATTTGATAATTTAAAAATAATGTTTAAGGACTTGATATCATTCTGTATATGAATAATATACAAACTATCCCTGAAAACAATGGATTATGTAATAAAATATATAAAAGAAAACGAGTAAGTTAACACACGAAACGACGATAATACTAAGATATTATTAACAAAGAAATGTTAAAAGATCATATATGATATCATGTGAATGTATATGATTCTTGTATAATTTAATAACAATTATTTCACCATTATACAGGAGGCTAACCTACCCCAACCAAGGAAAAGTACAAGGTAAGGGTTATTTCACAATCTCTTTATTATCCGAGGTTGTTTATACGTAATAATCTACTGGGATCTCTTTATCATCCACATCCATGTTTCTTAAAAATGATTTTCAAAACATTTTTACTATTTACTAGAATATGGGTTAAAGTCATTTATACCCTTTTTTGACTTTTTATAAGAGGTTTATAAAGGAATCCTTCCATCGTTTTCCAAAGGAGGCCATTTTTAACCTTTTCGACAAAATTAAGGTAAGAATGTTTTTTTAACTTATACGGTAGGTGCGGCTATTTTCTTCCGTTATAAAATCGTCGATGCTTCCCTTACAAGATTATAAGAATATTTTCAAATAAAATGTTTTATTAAATGATTTCAAAATAGAAAGAGATATTTCTCTAAAAATATTTTTGATTTCATCTATGTCAACATCATTTGATGGATTTTACGCTTATATGAAGTTGATTTATTATGATACAAAACTTCTATATTGTATTGAGGGTTTTCTGATATGTTTGACTGTGGATGTTCTATTTTAATACCGTTCATAGTTTATGGTGAAAGTATTGACATTTCATATGCTAGTTTCAATACGAATGTTTATGTTATGTTTAAACCATTTCATATGGAAATGCATTGGACTTAATATGTGATGGGTGGAGCCCACTATAGCTCCTCGATGCATCGGTAGGTCTCATGAGACAAACTAGTGTCTTGGCACAAGTCCTTGGAAAAATCTTATTTGTAGTCCTGGCACGAGGCCTTGGCTGTGTGGTTATGATAGTCTGGCATTATGCATTCCATCATTTTGTAAGTGGTTATTGATATTTCATGTGATTATTCGATTAGTTGAATATCCGTGTGAATAAGTAAATAGAATTATTTCATTTTATTTTTTCCATACTATGTTTAAGTTCAAGTTTAAAAGGATTTTGTATTATGTTATACATTGCCTTAAATGTTTATTCTTATTTATGAAAGTTTCCGCTATATTGTTATCCTTACTGGGCATTTGAGGTCACCCATTTTCTATGTTTTATTTTTCCCAGGATGTGAAGAAGTAATTTATGAATGACCTGCAGGGATAGTATTTGGGGATATGAGTGTGGGATATGAAGACTATGTTGTTGTAGTAGTTTTTCACTTTATGATTTAATGTAAAACTTTATGAATATATCTAGTGTTTCCAAGGCTACTAAACCAATCGGTCTTTCGATATTTGATCTTTCTTGTGATCATGACAATGTTATGTAATAATGCACCGACTCTGGGTAACTGGGGTCGGGGCGTTACATTTGGTATCAGAGGAAGTTTAGTACAAACCTTGGAAAATAGATTTAGATAAACTCTGATTAGAGCACGTAGACCTAAGATGAACTTTGAGGATTCGTATAGAAGAACTTACTAGAATTTTGGTATTGTAGAGATTTTGTGAGTTTTCCAAGCAATACATCCCTATCAGGATACGAGCAGGTAGAGGTAGCTCTGCCACATATGTACCTAGGGGTAAAACCCGAAAACACCGCTTTAAGATAGACTCAAACGGGAACTGGTGCACGACAACGGGCCTTGCTGCACTCTTGGTTACGACACTCCCAGGGGATATGCTTAGGATAACTATCATTTTCTTTACAAATCATTATGAAGGCTTTATGAGTATATACTTCTTCAAAGAAAACATTTTTATGATTATGGATTATATCCATATATAGTTCAATTTATGTTAAGTGTTTTATAAGTATGAGATTATGTATTCTGATTCATAAACTGATCTACTTTATGCCATTGTTTAGAAATGGTTCCTAGTGGAAGAAATGGAAACCATATCAATGCACGCAATCCATGTAGGGATTTCCCTCCTGCTCAAGATAATTATAGTGGAGCTGGTGATGCAAGTGGTGTCGATCTGCTAATCACCATAATGGGACAACTGACTCAGGTTATGAATAATAACCTTACCCGTATGGAGCACCCTGATCCGCAGCGTGGAGGTTCAATGTTAGATCGATTCATGAGGAAACAACCACCAAAGTTCAATGGGAGTACAAATCCCTTAGTAGCTGAGCAATGGATATTTTCCATAGAGAAAATATTTCAGGCTTTGGGGAGTAGTGAAAGGGAAAAAGTTATCATGGCAGTTTACCGCCTCACTGGAGATGCTGATCAATGGTGGTCATTGATTAAAAATACGAAGGGAGATGATGAAGTATAAAATATGGAATGGAGGGAGTTCAATGATCTATTTTTAAAAAAATACTTTCCTCACGACCATCGAGCAGATATGGAAAGGCAATTTCTGAGTCTGAGACAGAAGGAGGATTAGAATGTCGCTAAGTATGAGGCTAAATTAACAAGGTTAGCAAGGTATACTGGAGATTATATACGTAACCCAGGAATTAATATTGATCGTTTCTTTGATGGGTTAAAACCATTTCTCGATCGAGAATTAGTCTCACAATCCATTTCATCGTACGAAGACATTGTCTCATGTGCTATCAAGACCGAAAAGGAATTCTCTATGTCTTATGACTTTAAAGAAAAGCAAGAGAAGAAGAGACCTGCTGATCAATCTGGGAATGGAAATAAGGGGAAGAAGGGAATGGTTGAATATCCATCCTGTGGTAAATGTGGTAAGAAACACCCTGGTACTTGCTTGAAGGGAACATGAGTCTGTTACAAGTGTGGTGAAAAAGGCCACCAAGCTCGTGATTGCAAGGGGAAGAAGGAAGCTACCAATGATCAGTGCTACAATTGCAGGAAGATGGGGAATTGTGCAAATGAATGTCATAAGCGTCAGGAGAACTTACCTCAGAAAAGGCCATGGGATCAAGGCCAAGCTTATGCTATCACTGCTGCTGAGGTAGAATCTCTGAAAGACGTGGTGGCAGGTAATTTAATGGTTTCCTCAAGTTTATCAAATGCATTATTTGATTCTGGATCATCGCATTGTTTCATATCTTCCCAGTTTTCTAAGAAAATTAGATATTTCCAATTTGATTTAACAAGGGAGTTGTCAGTTAAAAATCCTTAGGGAAGTATCATTGCAACAAAGTTGTGTGAATCAGTTCCCATTAGAGCACATAAATGTTCTTTATCTACTAATCTCGTCGTCATACCTATGATTGAGTTTGGTATAATCCTTAGTATAGACTAGCTTTCGGACTATGATGCGAAGATTTATTGTAAGAAGAAAGAGGTTACGATTCTTGATGATGATGATGATGAACACCTTATCTTTAGAGCAGAATCGTCACCACCTAATTCTTATTTAGATCCACCCCCAGTAGCTCAACTAAATTCAATTATTGGGGAGGAAGAGAATGAAATAACTGTGGGTGAGGAAAATAATGTTCAAATTGAAGATGTACCTGTTGTGAAGGAATTTGTAGATGTATTTCCGAAGGATTTACCTGGACATCCTCTAGAACAAGAAATTGAGTTTTCCATTGATTTAATTCCTGGATCAAGCCCTATATCGAAGACCCCTTATAGAATGGCCACTGTAGAATTAGTTGAACTACAGAAACAACTCGAGGAATTGAGTAATAAGGGATTTATTTTCCCTAGTGTTTCTCCATGGGGATCCCCTCTTCTTTTTGTTAAAAAGAAAGATGGATCTATGAGGTTATGTATCGACTACATGGAGATCAATGCTATAACAATAAAGAACAAGTATCCCCTACCTCGCATTGATGATTTATTTGACCAACTGCATGGAGCTCAATACTTTTCAAAGATTGACCTTTGATCTGGATACCATCAGTTGTGTGTGAAGAAGGAAGACATTCCGAAGACAGCATTTCAAACCAGGTATGGGAATTACGAGTTTACTGTAATGCCTTTTGGATTGACTAATGCACCCTCTGTATTCATGGATCTGATGAATAGAGTTTTCATGGAGTATCTCGAGGAATTTGTGGTGGTATTTATTGATGATATCTTGGTATACTCCAAAAGCTACCAAGATCATGAAAATCACTTGCGCATTATCCTGAAGACTATGAGAAGACATGAATTATATGGGAAGTTTATCAAGTGTGAATTCTGGATTCAGGAGATTTCTTTTCTTGGCCATACTGTCTCTAAAGATGGAATCTCTGTTGATCCTTCTAAGACCAAGGCAATCCAATAATGGCCAAAACCGATGAGTATAACTAAGGTACGTAGTTTTATTGGTTTATCAGGGTATTATCGACATTTCGTCCAGAAGTTTGCCCGATTGGCTAACCCATTAATGAAGATCACACCTAAAGGGGTTAAATTTGTTTGGACAAAAGAGTGTGAAGAATGTTTCGAAGAACTGAAGAGAAGATTATTCAATGCTACTATATTGACTCTACCATCAGGGAATGATGGGTTCGTTATTTATAGTGATGCATCGAAGAAAGGACTTGGTTGTGTCCATATGCAGAATGATAGGTTTATTGCCTATGTATCACGACAGTTGAAAATTCATGAACAAAACATTACTACTCATGATCTCGAGTTAGCAGCTGTGATCTTTTCTTTGAAGATATGGAGGCACTACCTCTATCGTAAAAAATGTGAGATTTATACTGATCACAAGAGTTTGAAGTATATTTTCTCACAAAAACAACACAACATGAGGTAAAGGAGATGGCTTGAATTACTCAAGGATTATGATTGTACGATACACTACCACCCGGGGAAAGCAAACAAGGTGGCAAATGCTTTGAGCAGAAAATACAATGGAGTTTTGAACGTGATGAAAATTGAAAGGGATCCGATTTTGATGGATCTAGTGACGATGGACATGGGAATAACTAGGGAAGGAGAAACATCAATGATTTTTCAAATGGTTGCCAAAACATATTTACAAGAAAGGATTAAGAGTTCTCAGACTAATGATGGAGAATTTAAAAAGAAGATTAAAGATGTGAATGATGGGAGATTGAGAGATTTTGTGTATGAAAATGGAATTTTGAAATTCAGGAGGAGACTTTGTGTTCCTGATATACTTGATCTAAAAAGAGAATTGCTGGATGATGCTCATAGTTCAAATTTCTCTATACACCCTGGGAGCACCAAAATGTATAGAGATTTGAAGGAACATTTTTGGTGGGACAATATGAAGAGGGAGACTGTTGATTTTGTGTCAACATGTTTGGTTTGTCAACAAGTGAAAGCAGGAAGGCAACACCCTGGAGGAGTCATGCAACCTATTCCCATACCGGAGTGGAAATGGGACAATATTACGATGGGCTTTGTCATGGATCTACCAAAGAATCCTAGATGGAATGATGCAATATGGGTTATTGTTGATCTTCTTACCAATTCAGTACATTTTCTTGCTATAAGGGATGATCTACCCATGGAACGTCTAGCAAGACTATATATTAATGAAGTTGTCAGACTTCATGGAGTACCCCTATCGATTGTTTCTGATCGTGATCCCCGTTTTACTTCAAGACTCTGGAAGAGTCTTCAGAAATCCCTGGATACAGAACATCATTTGAGCACTGCCTACCACCATCAGACAGACGGACAATCAGAACGGACTATTCAAACCTTAGAAGACATGATGAGATCTTGTTCACTTGACTTTCAGGGTATGTGGGATCAGTATTTACCTATGGTAGAATTTTCCTATAACAATAGCTTCCCTTCGAGTATTCATATGGCACCATATGAAGCGTTATACGGAAAGAGATGTCGCACACCAACCTGTTGGGATGACGTTGGTGAAAGAAAACTTGTAGGTCTAGAACTGGTGGAGGAAACGATGGAAAAGGTGAAGGTAATCCAAAATCACATCAAAGCAGCTCAAAGTAGGCAGAAGAGCTATGCCGATAATCGAAGTAAGGATTTGGAATTTCAAGTCGGTGATCATGTTTTCTTGAAGGTATCTCCATCGAAGGGAGTCATACGTTTTGGAAACAAAGGTAAATTGAGTCCCAGGTACATCGGACCTTTCGAAATTCTAGAACGAATTGGGGCTATAGCTTACCGATTGGCAATGCCGCCAAGTCTCTCCAAAGTTCACGATGTGTTCCACGTATCTCTATTGAGGAAATACATGCCCGACCCAACGCATGTACTCACCTATGAAGAATTAGAACTGGAACCTGATCTGTCTTATTGCGAAGAGCCTGTCAGGATTCTTGATACGAGAGAACAAGTACTGAGAAACCAGACGACGCGTCTGGTAAAGGTTTTGTGGAGAAACCATAAGATGGAAGAGGCAACGTGGGAACCTGAGGAACTTATGATAAAGAACCACCCGAGTCTTTTCACGGGATAAGTATTCTAGAAATTTCTAGGATGCAATTTATTGAAGGAGGGGATAATGTAACACCCCAAGCTTCCACAGTACATTTCCCTTTGAATAATGCAATGACGTGCATTGTACGCAACTTCGAGATTCTAACACACCACAACCAATCAAACTAGCCGTTATGAATAGTAATACCTACTTTTTAATATTTTTGAAATTTTATCTCCCAAAATGGACTTCATTTTTGGATTTGGAGTATCGAATTTAGCCTAAGGTGAAATTTTGGTACTTTTTGGATAACTTTAAAATTTTGATGAATAGTGAAAATTACTAAATTTTAATTTAAAACAAATTTCTTAATCAAAATAATTAAAAGTGATAAATTATGAATTTGAGTGGTTTTAAAGTATAAATAGAATATATTTTTAACTTTTTATCCAATGGTGTTCATTATAATTAATTTCACTTTGAAATTGGACATAAACAATTGTCAATCTTTTGATATATATTGTTTCTTAAAAACACGCTATTTGTTGTGACAGCGGGAATTAATTATAAAATTAATTAATACAAATTTTATGTTTGTCATTTTGTAAAATAGACATCATTTTGGAATTCAGAATATCAATTATATCCTAGGGTGAAATTTTGGCATTGTTTTGAAAAACTTCAATTTTTGATGAATAGTGAAACTACTAAGTGGTAGTTAAAAAACTGAATTTTTAATAAAACATAATTTTACCGCTTCTGTGATTGGAATTTCGAAAATCCGAAAGACACGGTTAATATAAAGGAGTAAAATGTGGTTCAATGAGAAGAAAATAATTTTTGCTGAATAGTAACTTTTTACTTTTATTTACCATGGTTAAAAGTAAATAGGATAATTGAGGGTAAAAATGATATTAATATTACCCTAACACATGTCCTAATTCTATTTTACAAGTGTACCTCGACCAAAAACAACCTTAGGAATAAAATATTATCATTTAGGTCCACTTGGATTAGATTAGGACATTTATTATTAGTTAGTTCAAAGAAGAGTTAAAAGAGTTAAAATTAAAGTTTATTTACTAAAACATTTTTAATATAGAGTTATAAATAAAACAAATTATATTATAAATATTCATTAGAAAGATAAAAAGATTTCTTAAATAATGATATTTTATTTATAATTTTTAGACAATAAATAATTTAATTTATTTATGACAAAATGATGATGGAGTAATTACCATAATAGTAAAAAATTAAAATAATTGATATTATAAATACCCAAATAAATATAATTGGAGACTTTTATTGGATTAAAATAATTTTCTAGGTTAATATGACATATTAGGACTGATTTAATTGTCTTTTTTTTAAGTAATCATTCTGATATGAGTTTCAAAAAAATAAATTATTGAATATTGTCAAAATTGACATAAAAGAGTTTTTAAAACAAATATTATATTATTAATTTATATTAAATTCCTAAATATCTAAGGTTCGGCCAAGAGTCTTATATAATGATAGGTGTATCGTTAATGGACCACTTGGGGGTTTATTGGTTGTATATAGTAAGTTTCTTAACCATATAATATAAAAATACAAAGAGACATTGTAAAAGTGAAACTAATTAACTAAGAGTTAATACATAAAGATAAGGTTAATATAGTAACCCAAACCTGACTAAATTATATTGGTTTAATTTTTTTAGACCTATGCCCACCTTAAAATTTAAATAATCAACTTTGGAGCCATTATAAACCTTATATGAATTTATTATAAATTAATATTTCTAGCTTTTCCAAAGGTGCCCCTCACCCCTATTATAAAAGGGCACTCATCCTTCTCATTTCTTCACACCTTAAAAGCCTTTTGGTTCGGCCAAACTCTGCCCAAATACTCTACCTACTTCACTCACTACAACCTAGAGGCCTTAGTATGATCATAAAGCCAACCTATGGAGTCATTTTGATCAAATCAAAAGGAAGAACCCGAAGAAGAGGTAATGATTTCACCACCCTTTTCCAAGTTCCTTTATTCTTCCACTTCTTCTTACTTTGTTATTACCATTCTAAAATAATAACTCCAGCATCATATATATACTGTGATGTTATTATAAATATGTTACAACCATATTCAGTATTCTATCCACCCTTTGAATAACATGTCACCATACGTGCGTACGTACGGCTTACCGTCTCCACGTCGTGGTTTAATTGTTATTCAATATATTATTATTTGGATGGGTATAATAATGATGTGTAACTAATGTAAATAATAAATATTACATGTTAATTATTCTTTATATATGATATACCATCCATTTATATATTATTTTAATATCAAAAGAATGATATTGTCTCTCGTGCGTACGTACGGACTACCGTCTCCACGAACGCGATGAGATTCATTCTCCATCGTATCCATTCAAGTATAATTATCATTTGATGATTTAAAAATAATATTTAAGGACTTGATATAATTCTGTATATGAATAATATACAACCTATCCATGACAAACATGTCTTATGTAACAAAACATATAAAATAAAATGAGTAAGTTAACACTCGAAATGACGATAATACTAAGATATTATTAACAAAGCAATGTTAAAAGATCATATATGATATCATATGAATGTATATGATTCTTTTATAATTCAATAACAATTATTTCACCATTATATACGAGGTTAACGTACCCCAACCAAGGAAAAGTACAAGGTAAGGGTTATTTCACAATCTATTCATTATCCGAGGTTGTTTATACGTAATAATCTACTGGGATCTCTTTATCATCCACATCCATGTTTCTTAAAAATGAATTTCAAAACATTTTTACTATTTACTAGAATATGTGTTAAAGTCATTTATTCCCTTTTTTGACTTTTTATAAGTGGTTTATAAAGGAATCTTTCCGTCATTTTCCAAAGAATGCGCTTTTTAACTTTTTCGACAAAATTAAGGTAAGATTGTTTTTTAACTTATACGGCAGGTGCGGCTATTTTCCGCTGTTATAAAATCATCGAAGCTTCCCTTACAATCTTATAAGAATATTTTCAAAGAAAATTTTTTATTAAATGATTTCAAAATAGAAAGAGATATTTCTCTTAAAAGAGTTTTGATTTCATCTATGTCAACATCCTTTAATGGATTTTATGCTTATTTGAAGTTGATTTATTAAGATAAAAAACTTCTACATTGTATTGAGGGTTTTGTGTTATGTTTGACTTTGGATGTGCTATTTTTATACCGTTCATAGTTTATGGTGAAAGTATTGACATTTCGTATGCTAGTTTTAATACGATTGTTTATGTTATGTTTAAACCTTTTCATATGGGAATGCATTGGACTTAATATGTGATGGGTGGAGCCAGCAATAGCTCCTCGATGCATCAGAAGGTCTCATGAGACAAACTAGTGTCTTGGCCCAAGGTCTTGGAAAAATCTTATTTGCAGTCTTGGCAAGAGGCCTTGGCTATTTGGTTATGATAGTCTGACATTATGCATTCCATCATTATGAAAGTGGTTATTGATAATGCATGTGATTATTCGATTAGTAGAATATCCATGTGAATAAGTAAATGGCATTATTTCATTTTATTTTTCCATACTATGTTGAATTTCAAGTTTAAAAGGATTTTGTTTTAAGTTATAAATTACCTTAAATGTTTATTCTTATTTATGATAGTTTTTTCTATATTGTTATCCTTACTGGGCATTTGAGCTCACCCCTTTTCTATGTTTTATTTTTCCCAGGATGTGAATAAGTAATTTATGAATGACCTGCAGGGATAGTATGTGGGGATATGAGTGTGGGATATGGAGACTATGTTGTTGTAGTAGTTTTTCATTTTATGATGTAATCTAAAACTTTATGAATATATCTAGTGTTTCCAGGGCTACTAAACCAATCGGTCTTTCGAGATTTGATCTTTCTTGTGATCATGCCAATGCTATGTAATAATGCACCGACTCTAGGTAACTGGGGTCGGGGTGTTACATCTGGGCTCCAGAGTAGTTTCTGAGGCTACTGTCCAGAAAAACCCATAATAGACAGTGTGTACTTTATTAATACATGTCGTGTAGTCCATAACCGTGGCAATGACTGTGTAGGCAGGGACATGGGGTTGTGAAACTCTTGTGGGAACACGCCATGTATAGTATATACACGTCGTGTTGTAGTGACCATGTGTCAGCCCATGTCACTAACAACATGGAAGGATAAACATTAATCATATACAAGTCATGTGAGTATTGAACACGCCATGTGGTTTGACAAAGGTACCCGACCATGTCACGAACAACACGTGTCTGTGTTACCCTATCTCGTACAAGTCATGTTCGTCTGGAACATGTCATGTAGTGTGAACCGTGTATCTGGCTATTTCACTAATAACACTGGAAGGACAAGCCTGTCTAGTAACACGCCAGGTATACCTTGAACACACTGTGTAGTATTGTGTTAAGGAGAGTCGTGTGGCTTAATTGTGTATAAGGACTCAGGCAGGGAAAAAGGTTTCAAGTACACGTTGTGTGTTAGGGAAACACACCATGTATTTGGGGTGTTACATGACCAGTTGTGGTAGGAGTACACATCCATTTGAATGGATTCAGGGCACACGCCTTGCAAGAAGTATACACGCAATGTGGTTAGGTTTTGTAAAAATTGAATTCTTTCTATCTCTTGTTCCCTTCTTGCACATATAGTTTTTAGTCCTTGATAATCTTGTTCTAAGGTGTGAATTTGACCTTGCAGAGTCATGTCGCCGAGATGTCCTCTACTTGTGCGTCAGTTATAGGGTGATGATTCGACACCAGATATGGATGATCAGGGACTTCATGTAGGTCCCCCTGTTGGGCGAGTTTTGGAACCAACAGGTATACCAGAGGCAGGTGTTGATTCGCGGTTCAGGGAAGGCTTCATGAGGATGATGCAGACCTTCTAGGGAGCACCTCCCCCCACCTCGTCTGTGGAGGACTTGATGCGGGTTTTCCAAGAGCATCATCCTCCCACCTTCCCAGGGGATGGAGGACCATTGGCTGCAGAGTCATGGCTGGAAGCCATACTGATGATTTTTTAGCATCTGGAGACACCTCCAGAAAGGCGGGTCAAGATCGCTACCTACATGCTTCAGGACTCTGCCAAGAGGTGGTGGGATGTGATCTCATAGTCGGGAAACCAGTAGGTTATGGCATGGCAAGATTTCCAGCACATCTTTTAAGATTACTTCTATCTGGAGATGTTGAGGGAGGATCGAGCCCAGGAGTTCATGATATTGGACAAGGGTACCCTATCAGTTATGGATTATTCCACTTATTTCACCGAGCTTCAGCTTTTCACACCCTTCCTGGGAGGTGATGGGTTTTCCTGTAAAGGAGGTTCAAGGATGGTCTCAGACAGGACATCCACTCATAGTTTAATACATTCAGGTTTACTTCTATCGCTTACATCATCAACCAGGCACTGATCACAGAGTAGAATCTAAGGGAATCCAGAGTTGAGAGCCAGGGCGGCTTGACATCAAGAGTTAGTGCTTCACCAGCTGATAGAAGAAGCACTATAGGGAGACTACATGGGGAGATCTTATTAGGTGGGATACATCTTCTGGTAAACAGGTGGTGTGCTACTAGGGAGGGAGAAGCGAGAATACGAGGTTGCAGTGCCAGAGAGACCAATTGGAATGCCAATCATGCGGCAAGATGGGGAATATTCATCTCTTCTACCAGATCTTCTCACCAGCTGCTTGTGACTGTGGTTCTTCTATGACTCCATGTATACAAGAAGCTCCACCAGTTTCTCAACAATCCGGTAACTGGAGTTCTTCCTGCTGTTCAGGCCAAGGTGGAGGTCGCGGCCATGGTGGTTAGTCACCAGGATAACAATGACAACATGGTGGATCAGCTCAGAGTGGTCATCCATGGTCACAGGGCCATGGTGCAGGCCAGACCATTGCAATGGAGTAGAACCAGTTGGAGAAGGATATCAGACCCTCTACAATTTGAGGTATGATCTCAGTAGCCTCAGTTTTATCTTCTTCTCTTTTCGACACATGGCCTTCCAATAGTTTCCTATCAGTTTCAATTGTGGAGTGGCTTGGGATATGTATCCTTTCTTCTGCTATTGTTTTGAAACTAGACACTCTGTTGGGGATGAGAACATCTAAAGTACGTCAGTGCAAGGAGTTCCCTCTTGAGGATTCAGGGTTTTACTACCATTGAGTCCTCTATGACCCAGAGATGACAGGCTATGATTTCATTCTTGGGATGGACTGCTTAGTTTTCTTTTCGGTAGTTGTTGATTTCTATCTCTATTAGGTGACTTTCATATCATCGGAGGGAATATATTTTCTTCATAAGGGCTAATGGGATGTCCAGGTGAGAAGATTGGGACCAATGTTTCATGGGATAGGAGGAGTGACAACCTAGATTTCTAGTCTATATCTAGATGACCATGGGACTTCACAGTTATAATTTCTCCAGTCGTGGATCATTTCTACAATTTCATTTGAGAGGAATTTTCATGTTTGCCTCCGGGGCGATAGGTAGACATTTTGATTGAGCTTGTTCCAGGAGCGGCACTGATGTCCATTTCTCCTTAATGGATGGCCAAACTAGAGTTACATGAGCTCAAGAAGTAGTTGGAGGAGTTTCAAGAAAAATGTTTCGTCTAACATAATAATTCTCCTTGGGATTCGCCTGTCCTATTTGCAAAGAAGGCATACGACATACTCAGGCATTGTGTGGATTATCAGATGCTGCACCAGTTGATGATCAGGAACCGATATACATTACCAAGAATCGATGATCTCTTTGATCAGCTTTGAGGAGCCCGAGTTCTCTCGAAGATCGATTTGAGATCCGATTATCATCAGTTGTGCGTTAGACCATTAGATATACCTCTTATAGATTTACGGAGCAGGTATGGTCTATACGAGTATTTGGTTATGTCGTCCGGCATCACGAGCATGCCTGTAGTTTTCATGGAACTGATGAATCATGTGTTCCATCCATATCTGGATTCTTTCGTGGTTGTCTTCGTGGAAGATATCTTGGTGTACTCTCACAATCGACACGACCATGCCACACATCTTGAAATTGTTCTCAGTACACTGAGAGAGCATCAGTTAAATACTATGCTCTCAAAATTCCACATTTGGATGGATCAGATTCCCTTATTGGGTCATGTTATCTCACTGACAGGAGTATCAGTAGACCTAAGGAAAGTGAGGGCTGCAGTTTCCTAGGAGCAGCCGAAGAACGTCATTGAGGTGCAGAGTTTTCTAGGGCTGGCTGGATACTACATACGCTTTACTCAAAACTTTTCACGCTTACCAGAATCGTTGACGTTCCTGAATAAGTAGGGTCCAAGATTCTTGTGTTCAGATTCATGTTAGTCATCCATTCAAGAGCTGAAAGGGATGTTGACTTCAGCACCGATAGTAGTCTTTACAGAGCTAGGCATGATCTATACTATTTACTAGGATTCATTAGGTACTGGGCTGGGAACTTTGCTTATGTAGGGAGATGGAGTCGTTGCGTACGGGTCTCGACAGTTGAGGCCACATCAGAGGAATTACCCGATGCATGATATGGATTTGGCAGCTGTTGTTCATGCCTTAGGCTGTTGGAGACACTATCTTCTGGGAGATCATTTTTTGGTTTTCACCGATCACAAAAGTCTCAAGTACATTGTCACTCAACGTGATTTGAATTTGAGGCAGCAATGGTGGGTTGAGTATCTTCAGTCCTTTGATTTTGAGCTTGCCTGTACGCCTAGGAAAGGCAATGCAGTTGCTGATGCACTGAGTAGGGGGACACAGATATAGTCAGTTCAGGAGGCCAGTAGTGAGTGGCAGCATATGGCTCTGTTCTCTGAGAATTATTTGGAGGTGCAAGATAGATAGGGAAGACATTCCTTTCTTCTATAGTTTTTACCTATACCCTTCTTTATTGTGTAGGTATGAGGACACTATTGGACTAAGAAGGCCTAGAACTATGGGAAAGCGTGTTAGGAGAGGACCCCATTCCTGGTTTCACCATAGGTGAGGATGTGATCTTTCATTTTCAGGGGTGTGTATGGGTGCCAGCAGACATACGCGGGGAACTGATGCATGAAATTCATTACTATGTTTTAGAAGTTCATCCTACTATCACCATGATGTATCGTGATCTTCACCATCAGTATTGGTAGCCAGGTTTTAAAAGATATTTTTCCAGTTCTGTCATGTTGTATTCCACCTGTCAGAAGGTGAATGCGGAGCATCAGTGACCAGTATGACTTCTACAAAAGTTAACAATTCTCGAGTGGAAGGGGAATGATGTTGTGATAAATTTCATTACCGGTTTGTCAATATCGCCTCGAGGGAATGACGTTGTATGTGTTTTCATTGACAGACTCATGATGGTTTCTCACTTCTTGCCGATCAAGGAGACCTCCTGTGTCGATCAGCTGGTACAGTTGTACATCCGAGAGATTGTACATCTACATGGAGTTCCACACTCCATTGTATCAGAGAGGGATGCACATTATACTTCTCAGTTCTGGAAGGGGATTCAGAATGCTTGGGGTAGACAACTACTTTTGAGTACAGCTTACTATCCCCAGACAGATTGTAACACCCTGATATTTTATGAGAAGTATATATTTTTTTATGACTTATGTTATACGCAACATCAAAGTAATCTTTTATTACACACAACACTAGTTTTTCTTGTGTTATACGTAAAATAAACCCTCCCCAATGGCGTGTGTTGTACGCAATATCGAGTTTCAATAAACAACGATATGTTTTTAAAATATTATATAAACTATACATTATGAATAGTAATACCAACTTTTTGAAATTTTATAAATTTTATCTTTCAAAATGGACTTCATTTTTAGATTCGGAATATCGAAATTATCCCAGGGTGAAATTTTGGTATTTTTCTGAAAACATTCAATTTTTGATGAATATTGAAATCACTGAGTTATTGGTTAAAACCATCTTTTTATTTATATAATAATTTATTTTATTTAAATTTATTTTAGGTCAAAATAGATACAAAATATATATATATGTTCAATGTAATTCATTGGAGTAATATTAAAATAATTTTAGATATATAAATTTTTTATTGAACTTTCCATTATATTTTACCCACCTCCTAGGATAATTTTCAAATTTACATAAAACGTAATTTTACCGCTTGTGTGAGTGGAATTTTGAAAATCCGAGAGACACGGTTAATATCAAGGAGAAAAATTTGGTTCAATACTGTGGTTTAATATCCGAGAGACATAATTATTATTACCTCAAAACATGTCCTAATTCAATTGGATAAGTTTAATTCGATCATAAACAACCTTAGGAATAAAATATTACCCTTTAGGTACACTTGGATTAGATTAGGACAATTATTATTATTTTATTTAAAGAAGAGTTAAAAGAGTTAAAATAAAATTTTAATAACTAAATCATTTTTAATATATGGTTATACATACGATAAATTTGACTATAAATATTCATTAGAAAGCTAAAAAGATTTCCTACATAATATTATTTTATTTATAAATTTTAGGTAATAAATAATTTTATTTTTTTTATGACACATGGATTATGCAGTAATTATCTTATTATGAAATATTATCAAAATTGATGTTATAAATACCAAAATAAATGTAATTTGATACTTTTTTTGAATTCCACTAATTTTATAGGTTAATATGACATGTTAGTTTTTATTTAATTAACTTTTTTAGAACTAATCATGCTGTTATGATTTTCAAAAAAATCAATTTCCAGATAGATTCAAAATTGAAATAAAATAGTTTTAAAACGAATATTATATTATTAATTGTTATTAAATTCGTAAATGACTACAGTTCGTCAAAATGACTTAGTTATGGTTATTTATATTAATAATTAAACACTTTGGGATCGTTTGGCTTGTTATAGTAAGTTTATTAACCATATAGTGTAAGAAAACAAGAAGACACGATAAAAGATAAAATATTTAACTTTGAGTTAAATATATATGATAAGGTTAAAATAGTAACCTAAACATGTCTAAAACCTATTGTATGAGATTATTTCGACCCATCCCCACTTTAGCTTCGAAATAAATCAATTTGGAGCTATTATAAACCAAATATGACTTTATTATAAAATAATATTTTACGTTTTTCCTAAGGTGCCCCTCTGCTCCCTTATAAAAGGGCTCATCCTCCCTCTCATCATTACACAATTTGAGCATTAATTCTCGGTCATCCCTTGACCTATTCCCTTCTCAATTACCCTAGAAACATACTAGAGGTCCTGGTCTTCTTCAAAGTCCAAATTTAGTATCCTAATAGGAGGTTCGAAAGATGCATGTCGAAGAATAGCTAATATCCTTTACCGATTAATTCAAATTCATTTCTTCTTATACATCCTCTTATTTTGTTGTTTCATAATAATTTAATAACATCAGTATCACTAATATACAGATATGTTATTATAAATATGATACAACCATATTTCACCTTCGATCCATCCTATGGAAAATGAAATCACCGCGTGTGCGTACGTACAGAATACCGTCTCCACGCCGTGGTGTAATCTGTTTTCCACCACCACCTTACATGGATTTGTATAATTGTTTAAATAATAACTATATAAGATTATTATAATTTGATATTGATCTTGAAATAGTATACATACACTTCAATACAATTCCACGATTATGGGAATGATATCATCGCTTGTGCGTACGTACGGCCTACCATCTCCACGATGTGATGCGACTCGTTCTACATGATCATCTATGAATAATGATTATATAAATGAATTTAATGAATAAATATGATATATATTAAACAAATATCATTCTGGAAATGAGTTATCTATAACCTAAAAAATAAGAATAAGAATTTATTCGACAAAACATGCATAAGAACATAAGGCAATGAACACCCAAATAACAAGTTGAAAAGAAATATTACTAATAAGAATATAATAATATGATCATATATGATATCATAACAATGAATTTGATTCTGGAATAAGTCAATGACATTGTTTAAATCATTATACAGGAGGTTCATATACATACAAAGCATATCAGACCTAGGGTATGGGAAAATCGCACAATCACATTTTTAAGTGAGAATGATTATACTTCACAATTTAATAGGGAATATTTATCACCCACATCCATGTTTCCTCAATATTTAATATTATTTCTATCCTCCTACAATTTTTTAAATCCAATTTTACCCAATTGTGAGTTTTTATTAAAATATATGAAGGTAATATTTTGTCGTTTTTAATACGAGGTACTTTTTTACTTTTTTGTCCAAAGTATGAGAAGAATGTTTTTAATAACTTATATGGAATGAATGGATTTTATGATTTCATAGAACATTATTTCAATGATGCTTCCTTTACAAGTTTTCAAGTTTATTTTTAATCAACTTCTTTTAGTTTAATATTGTATGGCATGTTAAGAACGGAAAAATGTTTTTGAAGTAGAAAGGATATTTTTCTCAAGAATGGAGTTAAAGTGTTTTATCAAAATTATTTTCCATATACGATAATATAGGGTTATATTTATATCCCTATTTTTAAATTAATTTTATTATGTTATGATGGAATTAATTTTATGATGTCCTTTTATCTTATATGGATTTTGTTATGATGGCATGATGTTTAAGAATCCCATTTTTATTACGTGGTTTATGATATGATGTATGATTTATGATGTTGTGGAACACATAATAATGGTTTCATTATGAGAATGATGGGACCTATATCTCCCTCTAATGCATTGGGTAAAGATTTATATCTCATGAGATAGACATGGCTGGAACGGCAAGTTAATCTGGTTCAGGGACACAGGACTGGAATGAGGAGTGAACTCGGTTCAGTAGTGGAATTTTTTCACTATGATAGTCTTGGAAATGAGTCTTGACTAATATGAAATGATTTTCTATGATTATGTATGTATTCCAAAAAATATCATGTTCTATGTAATGGTTATTGGGATTAGATTTCACTACTATGATTTATCCCATGTTATGATATTATGATCTCTTTTGCAGGTTATGATTTTCAAAATGTTATGTTCTTATAAATATGATATGATTGATATTTCATTTTTACCCTTACTGAGCATTTGAGCTCACCTTTTTGTATGTTTTTTCCCAGGTCAGGAATAAGGGTATTAAGTAGGATATGCTAAAAGGGACTCTATATATGATGAAATAAACCAGAGAGAATATAGATTATTTATGAACATGTTGTTTATGTTTCCTAGTTTCTAAAGACACTATACCTATACGGTCCTATCAAGGTTTTGTTATATGTTGTATTAAGTATGCTTCAATTCTGAAGTAATAACCATGTATGTAATGTATTGGTCATTATAGTTGGTATCAGAGGCAAAGGAGGAAGGAATGAATCCAATCTTTTGGAAATCTCATGTGTGAGCGTTGAACGAAGCATGGAACTCTGCCCAAGGGATTCATGAGGAAATGGCTGCCACTGGGGATGGTAGTGTGTCCCGCCCAGGGGTTGTAGCCGCCCATGGAGTGCCCTGATAGGTTTCAATTATAGTCCACTGGAAGTAATCCAGACCACAATAGTTGGTATCAGAGGAAAGGTATAGTCAGACTTTAGAAACTAGGATGTGAAAACCGTAGAAATAACCATAAGGATATCTCTAATCATAGAACCCAACCCTAGTGTTTGATAAATTGACATGAAAAAACCTATGATAAGACCTAAATAGTGAAATTTTATTCTTAATTATGTTGTTTTCCTATTATGATTGGTGTTTATCACACTATGATTCTTTGTTTTAGTCAATGGGTGGAACCCGAAGGAACCCTGTAAATGCAGAATGGGACGGGCAATGCAATGATTGTCCCCCTGAGCTACCAAATGTTAAGGGAGATGGAATGAAAAATCCTATAGCCATGCTCACACAACATTCTCAAGCTATGAATCATGGAGGACTTCCAAACGAGCAAATGAAGGAGCAACATTCTGTTGAATCCTTCTTGAGGCACTGCCCACCTTCATTCAGCGGGTCTTCTGGTCCATTAGTGGATGAAAAATGGATCAGTACCACTGAAAAGATATTTTCTGATCTTCAATGTTCTGAACATGATAAATTCATCTTAGCAGTATATCGTTTGGATGGTGATACTGATAAATGGTGGAATATTATCAAGAATACGAGGAAAAAGGAGGAAATTGAGTCCATGGAATGGGATGACTTAAAGAACATATTTTTCAATAAGTACTTCCCTCATATTCTTCAAACAAATATGGAGAAGGAGTTTCCTAAACATAAGAAAAAGGATGATGAATTTGTTGGTACCTACGAAGCAAGTTTTACAAGACTTGCAAGTTACGCTTCTGGAATTATTATCCAACCTGAGAGTAAGATTGACCGATTCTTTAGTGATTAAAATGAAGTCTTCGAAGGGCGTTAGCCATAAGGGACATAAATATCTATGAGGAAATTGTTCGATGTGCTCTCAAGGTTGAGATGGAGATTGGGGTAAGCCATCAGTCATATGGGTTTGATAAGAAGAGGAAAATGGAATTCAAAGGAAAATCTAAAGACCACACTGAAAAGAAGATGAGTTTTCCTTTATGCTGAAACTGTGGAAAGAAACATGGAGGTAATAGTCTTAAAGGGACAAGAAAATTTTATAAGTGTCGAAAAGAAGGTCATCGGGTAATTGAATGTCAAAATAATGGGAATAAGATGTCTAATCATGCGAACAAAGAAAGGGATAAACAGAATGCACCTCCAACAAGTCAATGTTTCATGTGCAAGGAGACGGGGCATTATGCTAATCAATGCCCAAATCCAAGGGTTATTGATGATGATTGGCGTCACCAAACTCGTAAGGCCAAAGACAATGGAAAGTCACATGCAATTACAATCGGGGATCTGGAGTACGATAACGAAAAGGTGAAAGGTACACTTACCATCCACTCTAAAGTAGAAAATGTTTTATTTGATTCTGGATCCACCCACTTGTTTATTTGTGAAGAATTTTCTATGGGTATCGTCGTATTACCTCAACAATTATATGTTGAGTAAGCTGTGACAACTCCTAATGGCACAACGGTCGCATCAAAAGTTTATAATTCTTCTCCAATTGACGTTTGTGGGAATGTGCTTCCTGCAAATCTTGTGATCCTTCCTATAGTGGAATATGATGTTATTCTTGGCATGGATTTGATTTCTTTATATGGAGCTCATATCAATTTCCAATGAAGGGAAATCACATTTAATATTCCCGATCAATCTACTATCATCTATCGATGCAAGGATAAACATAACCTTCCAGTGGAAATTTCTTCCATCTTATGGGTCTTGATTCCACTAAATAAAGGTTATCTATCTCAAATGGTTGGTGAGAAACTCATGATTAAGAGTACACCCATTGTACGAGAGTTTGATGATGTCTTTCCAGAGGAATTACTAGGTCTTACACCAAATCGTGAAGTTGAGTTTTTAATAGAACTCATACCAAGTGATATGCCTATTTCAAGGACACCTTACAGAATGTCCCCAATTGAGTGGCAGGAATTGAAGAAGCAACTCCAAGAGAATCTTGATAATGGATTCATACACCCTAGTGTGTCACCTTGGGGAGCACCTGTTTTGTTTGTTAGGAAGAAATATGGAACAATGAGACTCTTCATTGATTATCGACAACATAACCATATCACTATCAAGAAAAAATATCACCTATCATGCATTGATGACTTATTTGACCAACTATGCGGAGCTCAATACTTTTCCAAGAGTGTTCTTTATTCAGGGTATCATCAATTAAGGGTCAAAAGGGAGGATATAACAAATACGTCATTCCGTACAAGTTATGGACACTATGAATTTATAGTGATTCCATTTGGTCTTACTAATTCCCCTACTATCTTCATGGATCTAAAGAATAGAGTCTTTAAAGACTATCTTGACCAGTTTTTGGTAGTCTTTATAGATGATATTCTTGTCTATTTAAAGTGCAAGGTAGAACATGAAGATCACATGATAATTGTATTAATGACCCAGAGAAAGGAGATTATTTCTCCCAAATTTACCAAGTGTGAATTTTGGCTTCAAAAAGTTTCATTTTTGGGTCACATAATCTAAAATGTGGGGATATCTTTGGATCCAGCAAAAACAGAGGTTATCAAAAGGTGGTCGAGACCAACAACAGTAACTGAGATCCGAAGTTTTCTTGGTCTGGATGGATATTATCCATGTTTTTTTGAATGATTTTTCAAGGTTATCTAATCCACTCACCCGGTTTACTTGAAAATGAGTTAAGTTCTTTTGGACGAAGGAGTGTGAAGAAAATTTCAAGGAGTTAAAACGAAGGTTATCCAGTGCACTTTTGCTCACACTGCCTTGTAGTGGAGAATGGTTTGTGATCTACATTGATTCATCCAAGAAAGGATTGGGGGGTGTTATCATGAAAAATGATACGGTGATAGCTTATGCCTCATGATAGTTGAAAATCCATGAGAAAAATTACCAAAATTAGGATTTGGAGTTTTCTGGGGGTAATCATTGCATTAATGATTGAGAGGCATTAAATTTATGGTGAACGATGTGATATTTATACTGATCATAAAATTTTAATGTATATTTTCACACAAAAGGAGCTGAATATGCACCAAAGAAGAATTTTGGTGTTGATTAAGGATTACGACTTCTCAATTCATTATCACCCTTGGAAATAAAACAAGGTGGAAGACACATTAAGTTGACAAGACCATGCTAGCTTATCCACGATGAGGATCACAAAAGATCTATGATTTATGGATTTACAAAGTATGGATCTTGGAATTATAATAGAAGGGAAAAAATCCTATCTTTCTCAAATGAATGTTCGACCATCTATACATGTGAAGATTAAAGAGGCACAGAAAGAAGATGTAGAGGTACAAAAGATGGTGAGAAATGTTCTTAAATTTAACCTTGATTGTGATGGAATAATAAGGTTCAGGAACCGTGTATATATTCCTCCCATCCTAGAATTAAAGACGGAGCTGCTGGATGAGGCTCAAAGTTCTTCATTATCTATTCATCCTGGAAGCACAAAGATGTATAGGGACCTGAAATAGTACTTTTGGTGGGATGGCATGAAAAGAGAAGTCGTTGAATGTGTCTCTCGATGCTTGGTTTGTCAGTAAGTTAGTAAAAGCATTGAGAAAGAAGTCTAAGGGGATGTTACATCCATTACCCATACCCGAATGGAAATGGGAAAACATCACTATGGAATTTGTCACCAAACTTCCTAAAACATCCATAGGCAATAATTCTATTTGGGTTATAGTTGAGCGTCTTAAGAAGTTGGCACACTTCATTTCTATTACATGAGATTTCTCTCTGGATCAACTTGCCAGTATATATGTGAAGGAGGTGGTAAGATTGCATGGAGTACCACTTTCCATCATATCTTATCGAGATCCAAGTTTTACCTTGATGTTTTGGGGAAGTCTTCAGCATACTCTAGATACCGAGTAGAGTTTCAACACTGCATATCATCCTCAGATAGACGGTCCGTCTGAGAGGACAATTCAAACTCTAGAAGATATGTTGAGATCTTTCTCTATGGATTTCAAAGGTTGTTGGGATCAACACCTACCTTTGGTGGAATTTTCTTATAATAATAGCTTTCACTCCAGTATTCATATGGCTCCTTATGAAGCTCTCTATGGAAAGAAATTCCCAACTACAACTTACTAGGATGAAGTTGGGGAAAGAAAGCTATTAGGACTTGATCTTTTTGATGAGATGGCAGAAAAGGTCTGATATATTCAACAACACATAACAGCAGTTCAGAGTCGACAAAAAATCTATACCAATAACCGAAGAAAAGACCTAGATATTTAAGTGGGTGATAAAGTTTTCTTAAGAATATCTCCTTGGAATAGAGTAATGAGATTTGGAATGAAGGGAAAGTTGGTCCCTAGGTATATCTGTCCTTTCAAAATACTGGATCATGTTGGTAAGGTAGCTTACCGAGTGGAGCTTCCACCGAATCACTCTCAAGTTCACGATGTGTTCCATGTATCTCTCATGAGAAAGTACATACCCGATCCTTCACATGCACTAAGCTCAGAAGTTGTACCGCTGGAGCAAGAACTTTCTTATGAAGAACAGCCGATAGAGATTCTGGATCCTAGTGAAAAAGTTCTACGGAACAAGACCACTCTCTTAGTGAAAGTTTTATAGAGGAACCACCAATTAGAATAAGCTACCTCGGAGCTTGAGTATAGGATGAGGGAGAGGTATCCTCATCTGTTTATTAAGAAGTGACAAATTTCGAGGGCGAAATTCATTTTAAGGGGGGTAGAAAGTAACACCTTCATATTTTATGAGAAGTATATTTTTTTTATGTCTTATGTTATACGCAACATCAAAGGAATCTTTCAATACACACAAAACTAGCTTGGCTTGCGTTATACGCAAGAGCAACCTTCCTCGATAGTGTGTGTTGTACGGAATATCGAGTTTCACTAAACAACTATATGTCATAAAAATATTATATAAACTTACCGTTATGAATAGTAATACCCACTTTTGGAAATTTTATAAATTTTATCCTTCAAAATGGACTTCAGTTTTGGATTTGGAACATCGAAATTAACTTAGGGTGAATTTTTGGTATTTTTCTGAAAACTGTCAATTTTTATTGAATAGTAAAAACATCGAGTTATTGGTTAAAACAAACTTTTTATTTAAATAATCATTTATTTTATATTAATTTATTTTAGGTCAAAATATATACATAATACTTATAAAAGTTCAATTTAATTCAATGGAGTCATTTTATAATAATTGTAGATATATAAAATTTTTATTGAACTTTTCACCATCTTTTACCCACCTCCAAGGAGAATTTTAAAATTTACATAAAACATAATTTTACCGCTTCTATCAGTAGAGTTTCGAAAATCCAAGAGACACGGTTAATATCAAGGAGTAAAATTTGGTCCAATAATATAAAAATAATTTTTGTTGAATAGTCACTTTTTACTTTTATTTACCACAGTTAAAAGTAAAAAGGGCAATTAAGGGTAAAAATGATATTATTATTACCCCAACACTTGTCATAATTCTATGGAAAAGTATAACTAGAATAAAAACAACCTTAGGAATAAAATATTACCCTTTAGGTCCACTTGGATTAGATTAGAACACTTATTATTATTTTATTTAAAGAAGAGTTAAAAGAGTTAAAATCAAAGTTTAATAACTAAAACATTTTTAATATAGGGTTATAAATAAGATAAATTGGACTATAAATATTCATTAGAAAGATTAAAATATTTCAAAAATTATGTTATTTTATTTATAATTTTTAGGTATTAAATAATTTAATTTATTTATGACACAGTGATGATGTAGGAATTACATTATTATTGAAATATTAAGATAATTGCTGTTATAAATACCCAAATAAATGTAATTTGACACTTTTTATGAATTATACTAATTTTATATGTTAATATTACATGTTAATATTGATTTAATTAACTTTCATAGAACTAATAATGCTATTATGATTTTCAGGAAAATATTTTACCAAATAGTTTCAAAATTGACATAATATAGTTTTTAAAACAAATATTATATTATTAATTGTTATTCTATTCCTAATAGAATACAGATCGGCCAAATTACTTAGATAAGTTTATATATATTAATAATGAACCACTTTGGGATTGTTTGGCTTGTTATAGTTAGCTTATTAACCATATAGTGTAAGAAAACAAGAAGACACAGTAAAAGTTAAAATATTTAACTTTGAGTTAAATCTAAAATATAAGGTTAAAATAGTAACCTAAACTTGTCTAAAACCTATTGGTTGAGAGGATTTCGACCCATCCCTACTTTAGGTTCTAAATAAATCAATTTAGAGATATTATAAACCGAATATGACTTTATTATAAAAGGGAACCTCCTCCCTCTCCTCTTTACACAACTTTGAGCATTCAAGCTCGGCCAACCCCTGCACATTTCCCTTATCAACTACCCTAGAAACATACTAGAGGACATGGTCTTCTTCAAAGGCCAATTTGAGTATCGTAAGATGAGGTTTCAATAAGGCTTGTCGAAGAAGAGGTAATATCCTTTACCGATTCTTTCAAATTCATTTCTTCTTCTACTTCCTCTTCTTTTGTTGTTTCATAATAATGTAATAAAATCAGAATCACTCATATACTGATATGTTATTATAAATATGAAACAACCATATTTCACCTTCGATCTATCCGACGGAAAACAAAATCACCGCGCGTGCGTACGTACGGAATACCATCTCCACGCCGTGGTGTTATCTGTTTTCCACCACCACCTTACTTGGATTAAAATAATCGTGTAAAGAATAACTATATATGATTATTGTAACGTGATATTGATTCTGAAATAGTAGTCATACACTTAAATACAATTCCACAATCATGGGAACAATATCATCGCTCGTGCGTTCATACGGCCTATCGTCTCCATGATGTGACACAACTCGTTCTACATGAACTTCATTGAATAATGATTATATAAATGAATTGAATGAATAAATATGATATATATTACAGTAATACCATTCTGGAAATGAGTTATCATTAACCTAAACAAGGAGAATTAGAATTTATTCGACAAAACATGCATAAGAACATAAATCAATGAACATCCGAATAACAAGTTGCAATGAAGTATTACTAATTAGAGTATAAGAATATAACCATAAATGATATCATAACAATTAATATGATTCTGTAATAAGTCAATTACATTGTTTAAATCATTATACAGGAGGTTCTGATACGTACAAAGAATATCAGACCTAAGGTAAGGGAAAATCTCACAATCTCATTTTTATCTGAGATTGTTTATACTTCAGAATTTACTGGGTCATATTTGTCATCCAAATCCATGTTTTCTCAATAGGTAATAATATTTCTATCCTAATTCAATTGTTTAAATCCAATTTTACCCATTGGTGTGTTTTTAGTAAAAGATAAGAAATAAATCTTTTGTCGTTTTTAGTACGAGGTACTTTTTGACATTTCTGGCCAAAGTACAAGAAAAATGTTTTCTAACATATACAACATGAATGGATTTTTATGATTTCATAGAACATTATTTCTATGAAGCATCCTTTACTTATATTCAAGTTTATTTTTAATCAACTTCTTTTAGTTTAAAATTTTATGACATGTTAAGAACGGAAAAATGATTTTGAAGAAGAAAGGATATTTTCCACAAGAATGGAGTTCAGGTGTTTTAACAAAATTATTTTCCATATAAGATAATATAGGGTTCTGTTTATATCCCTATTTTTACATTGATTTTATTATGTTATGATGAAATTAATTTTATGATGTCCATTTATCGTATTTGGATTATGTTATGATGGCCTGATGCTTAAGAATCCCATTTTTATTACATGGGTTATGATATGATGTATGATTTATGATGTTGTGGAACACATAAGAATGGTTTCACTATGAGATGGGTGGGACCTATATCTCCCTCCAATGCATTGGTAATATATTTATATCTCATGAGATAGAAATGGATGGAATGACATGTTAATCCAGGTCAGTGACACAGGACTGGAATGAGGAGTGAACTCGGTTCAGTAATGGACTTTGTCCGCTATGATAGTCTTGGAAATGAGTATTGACTAATATGAAATGATTTTCTATGATTATGTGTGTATGCCAGAAAAATTCATGTTCTATGTTATGATTATTGGTATTACATTTCACAGCTATGATTTATCCCATGTTCGGATATTATGATCTCTTTTGCAAGTAAATATTTTCAAAATGTTATGTTCTTATGAATATGATATGATTTATATTTCTTTTGTTTACCCTTATAGAGCATTTGAGCTCACCGTTTTGTATGTTTTCTTTTCCTCAGGTTAGGAAGAAGGGTATTAAGTAGGATATGCCAAAAGGTACTCTAGATATGATGAAATAAATGGGAGACGATGTAGATGATTTATGAACCAGTTGTTTATGTTTCCTAGTTTCTAAAGACACTATACCAATACAGTCTTATCATGGTTTTGTTATATGTTGTAATAAGAATGATTCAATTCTGAAGCGATAACCATGTATGTAATATAAGGGTCATTATACAGATGGCCAGTCCAAGCGTACGATTCAGGTGCTTGAGGACATTCTCTGAGCATGCATTCTAAATTATGGAGGTTCTTGGGAGAGACATATACCTATATTGGAGTTTTCCTACAATAATAGTTTGTAGGAGACTATTAAGATGGCACCTTATGAGGCTTTTTACGGTAGGCCATGTCAATCACCCATGTGTTGGAAGGAGGTAGGAGAGCCTGCTGTGATGGGACCTCGTCTTGTCCAAGAGACCGCAGAGCAGATATAGTTGATTCGGAATAGGATGGCTACTACACAGTCTCGTTTTAAATCTTATGCTGATCAGGGGAGATGACCTCTGGAGTTCGAGGTAGGTGAGCATGTTTTCCTGCGTGTCACACTATGGTTGGTACATATAAGTATTGGGAGACAGGGTAAGCATTCACCAAGATACGTCGTTCCATTTTAGGTGTCAAAGATAGTTGGCCCGATTGCCTATCGATTGAAGTTACCTCAGAGGTACCAGGATATACATGTCGTCTTCCATGTCTCTCAGCTTCGAGCACAGTGGACCGAGCTATTTGAGGTTTCTTCTTCAGCACCGCCTTGTTAGAGAAATTCGTGGACGAATTTCTTTAAAGGTGGACGTTTTTAAGAACATGGACCTTCATTTCAGGTATGTTTTTCCTTTCAGGTATTTTTTGAGAAAAAAGTTGAAATTATGGTCATTTTTGAGTACACGCCATGGACATTATGAGTACACCCTATGTACTGCTTTGCTGTAGGAGGATGTGTGCTGCCCGTGTCACGGCCACACACACAGCCGTGTGGGGTGACTTGGAGGCCGCCTAATGTGGAGTACGTAAAAGGCAAGTACACACCGTGTACTCAAGTAGTACACACCCTGTATTTTATTATTTCATTAAACTGACCGGTGTCACGTCTAATAACCATAACTGTCTTCATCTAGGTCTTGTTCGGCGGAGAGAAACCGTACTGCTCTAAGACTTATCCGAGCCCCCAAGCCTCCATCGGTGCTCCAAATCGACCTATGTCGATTACCGTGGAACCACATGGGTAATCATTTCCTTTTTCTTTAGTTTCATTACATGATTCGTCCTCTTTCTCAAGTTATCATCTTTTGAGCGTTTTGGATGTTTTTGTAGATCATCGATGTTCAAAGGTGATTCAACCCTTGAGGTTCACATATATTGATTTCCTAACACCGAGGTAGTTAGTTTGTACCTTTCAGTTTAAAGTGTTTGAGTATTATGTGCAATTGTGCCCAATACCCTTGAACGAGGTATTGTGAATTTACTTTTTGAGCCCTGGTTTTTTCCTGCATTTCTTGTATGCTTGTGTAAAGGATAATTGTATGTGAATAGGGTTAATTGCTATGATATGGATGTGTTTTCCCATTATTATACTGTTTATGAACGTTTTGTCTAGTTTTTCCTGTTAGGATTTTTCCAGTTTCCATGCCTAGTATTGTTGGATAGAGTGTTTGTTGTTTGATATGAAGATATGATATAGAATGTTAGCCAAGTAGTTCTTGAGGTTTAATTTGGCCGCTACGCTTTGTGATTCTTTTTGACTTACACGGGGCCGTGAGATCCTGGTGTAGTAGACCATAGAGAAATGGATGTAAGGGCTTCTCCAGAGTATCTTTATAAATTACGATGCGAGACCACATGGGTAATTTGACGTTGAGTGCTTCCCCAGAGTGCTTGTAGATCCTCGAGGTGTCCAATAGGGGAAATGAGATGTTTAGTGCTTCCCCATAGTGCCTTTAGTACTGATACTAGACTATAGGGGGAAATGATGGCGAGTGCTTCCTGAGAGAGTCTATACATAAGCTAAACTTGAGGGGTGAGAATGTGTCTAATTCCCATAGGGTTGCTTGTTTTGTTTGGTTGAACCAAAGGGGTAGGATGTGAGTACTCCCAGAGGGTTACTTGCTTTGATTAGCTTCTTACATGACTATGAATTGAATTCTTGATATTTTGGATTATTTAATATCGATTGCTTATTTTTTTACTGCCTTCCTTTTACTTATTGACTACCATATATTCACTGACTGTTAGGAACCAATCTTTGGGTGGTTGCCTATTGGGATTTTGTCTCACACCCTGTTTGGTTCATGATTTTGGGCCCAAATAGATTATATTGTTGTAGGTATAGATAATGTAAAGTGCCCCTCTACATCATACACTTGACTTGCTGTGAAGCTGGAGAGCATGGGACCAAGCTGAGGCTTGCGATGCTGAAGAGCTGTTTATCTATTTTATTTTCGTACTTGGGTTTAGTACTATTTTATTCCAGCATTGTGGTTCATTTGGATTCTTTCCAAGACATATATGTATCATGCATCATTGTTATATATGTGTGATCCTGTTTATTTCTTTTAGTATTTTGTTTTTTACTTCTCTATGGATTATTACTTCTTCTGCTATTGTATCTTTTTTATTTTCCGTGTTGTACTCTGCTAATGAGGGCATAGTTTCCCCACTATCACAACCAAGGCCCTCACTACTAGTCGGTAGCCTATGGTGTTAGAAAAAATGTGCATGAGGCCATGTTACCAACAAGGTTCGGGCCGCCTTTGGGTGGCTTCTAGAACGGGGATGTTACAGATGAATCTGACATATACATCTTCAACATTGAAACATGAAAAACATTGTGTACCTGGGATAAACATGGAGGTAAATCCACACTTTAGTCAAATAATAAAACTTTACCCATGATTTCATTAGGTCCAATGAACCTCGTACTCAACTTTCCCTTCCTACCAAAACACATCACACTTTTCCATAGATAAACTTTGAGAAAGACATGATCACCTACCTAAAAAGAAAGATCCTTCCATCGATTATCCGTATAACATTTCTGCCTCCTCTTAGTTGTTCTGATGTGCTTCTGAATCAATTAAACCTTTTCTTCCATATCTTCTTCCAATTATGGTCCCATTAGCTTTATTTCATCTACTTCATCCTAATAAGCTATAATTCGACAATTATTCCCTTATAATGCCTCAAATGTATTCATCTATAAAATATAATGAAAACTATTATTATAAGAAAATTCTGCTGGACCTCGGGACACCCTAAGAGGAGAGGGGTGAATCAGGGTGTCATTTTTTTTAATGTTATTGTTATTGATCCCCATTGGTAGGAACTTGTTAAAACTACCAAAAAAATGAAAGAAAGAAGTTTGACACAACACATTTACTTGATTCACCACAAAGGGCTACGTCCAAGGAGCATACACCGACAGGTTTCCGATCGTACCTAATTACACTAAAATTCACTAGTTGTTGATTACAATGTTCAGGTTCAGTCACTATGTCCCAGACACACTACCTTTTCAAAAGATTAGGGAAATCTCAGAATGTCCCTCGGGTCACTCCGGTTGACTCCCCCTGGCTCATTGCCTTTGGTGAAATCCCACCCAGTTTATAGATGTGAAGGTCTCTTCAGTATATTTGCATTGAAGTATTTTCCTCTGCTCAGAACGAGACGCTTCTTTGCATATAATTTCTAACTTGATGCACTTGAACACACTAAACCACTAAACCAAAAAATTAGAATGTGAAAACAGGTTACACTGATGATTTCGTGCAACACCTACCCTTTGCACAAATGATTATACCTTTTCACACAATACTTGATATTCGCACAGAAAATATTTTCCACAACAACACCCTTTTCAGGAAATTGAATCTTTTTATTGCATCGTCAACATTTACGTGCAACTCCTGCTTTTTCTCACAACACTGGATTTTTCGTGCATCTCAAAACATTTCGCGCAACTCCATTTACGCGAACCTTTAAGGTGAATCAGCACTTGAATCTTATCTAGGTCTTCAACCATACCGAATGAGGGGGGTCAACTCTTATTTATAGGTGTTTCTGACCCCTAGGTGAAAAAACCCATTGTGGCACAAAAAACCTTTCATTTGGCGCGAAATACTTTTTTCACAGGAACAGTTTTTCACGCACATCTCCAGGTTTTTTGCACTACCCATGCCTTTTCAATTTTTCGACATTATGAATCTGAAATACCTCTTGCGTGAAAAATCTCGCTCCACTATTTCGTGCACCATGATATTTTTTTGTTCCCAACTCACCTCTTTTTCACACCACTTACTTATTGCGTTCACCTCATTTTGCGAACAACCCATGCCTTCATTTCTCTATTTTCAGGCCTAAAAATTTGGAAAACACTGGGAAATGATGGCACCCTAAATACTATTGTCTTCTTGAACATTATGATCCCTTTCTTTAAACATTCTGAACATCTAAAGCGGATTGAAAACAAACAAAAACCATACTAAATTTCCTTCATACAAAGACCGTGGTTCCAATAAATTCAACCTAAGAAATATTTTTGTCCCAACATCCATGGTAATCCATCGAGAAAGCAAGTGACATATCCTCTATGGTTTGAAATTTTCATTCAGAATTCTCATCTGATTGAGGAATAATGGTTGTACTAAAATATAATTTAGTACCCAATAACTGCTGAAGGCCTTTCCAAAAGTTATAAGTAAAACTGGGATCACGATCAGATACAATGGAGAGGGGAAATCTATGGAATCTGACTATCTCATTAAAATAAAATCTAGAAAGTTGATATTGAGATAGAGTATTTATAATAGAAAGTAAATGAGAATATTTAGTCAATCGATCAAAAATAACATTGATTGAATTGTTACCTTGAGATGTCTTTGGTATCCCACAACGAAGTCCATGGGTAGGTTTTCCCATTTCCACCCTGACACTAGTAAAGACTGGAGCATCCCTTTTGGTAACTTTTTCTCTACTTTAACTTGTTGACAAGTCAAACACTTCACAGTGATGTTAGAAATATCTATTTTCATTCCATTACACATGTAATACTCGCGACGATCTATGTACATCTTAGTACTACCAGGATGAACTAAAAAAGGAGAACTATGAGCTTCACATAATAACCCATTTTTCAAATGTGAATCACAAGGCACATATAATTTCTTTCCAAATCTCAAAATACAATCATTATCAATTTTAAATTCTAGCCACTTACCCTTCTGAACAAACTCTACCTTTTTCTGTAACTCACTGTCGTACTTCTGTATTTTCATAATTCTTTCTGAGGGAGATGATTTCACTGACACCTCAAAAAAATAAATGATTTTCCTGCACCAACAACTTCTATGCCAGAGTTCATCAAATCAAAAACAAAAGGATATCATTCCAAACATAACATGTGTTGGAATCACCTGTTTTGATAATCCCAAATCATGCTTACACATTGATTATGATGTATTAAAACCTTGCATTAATCTTATTATTCTATGCTTAAACGTATTTTATTCTAAACAGTTCATATTCTTACAGTAGTATTTACAGTAGTATTTACATAAGTTTAGTATTGTTTGCTAACAGTCAGAGTTTTCTTTTCAAAGTCACAGTTACAGCTAACTGTCACCTTAAGTTACTGTTGCAATAAGTTCACAGTTACAAGGTTACAGTCGAAGACTAATACAAGCTTACAGTCACGAGTCTACCGCTATCTATTGTCAAAGCTCACAGACGAAGGTCACAGTTACAAGACTTCTGTTCAAAGTTTTCTCTGCTCAAGTTCACAGTCGAACAAGTCTACAGTTGGAACAAGTTCACAGTCGAACAAGCCTACAGTCATAAGTCTACAGTCAAGGTTACAGTTAGCCAGCTTCTGTCTACTAAGTCTACTGATGATCGAAGTCTACAGTTGACAAAGGTTACAGTTCTACAAATTTGATATTACAAGTCTATAGTTAGAGAGGCTACAGTTACATGGAGTAAAAGCTACCATTGCAAGCCTACAGACAGCAAGCCTTTTATTGAAGTCAGCAGTCAGAAGGAAGTCCACAGTTGGAAGACCACAGTTGAAGTCCACAGTGACATACATTCTCGACCAGTCTATTATTATTATATTTCTACTTTTTTTTGTTTACCAATTTGATTAATACTAATCTAACGGTCATGTCTCGCAAAATTAGTACACCTAACTTTGTTTATTGATATTTGCAGACATATCAAGAGATAATAAAATGTACGAGGAAGATTGCACGTGTAACTCAAGACTATTTATCTTGTCGGCCTCGGTTGAACAAAAAGGGCATATATGGAGGAGTATAAAAAGAAGAGAGAAGCATTCAAGAAAATGAGAATGTATGAAACGAAAAGAACAGTGACATGCACGAACAAGAATAGAGGAAGGACACATAGAGTCTAACATCTACAACTGAGAAGGAGATACGCATATACACAAAAAGAATAACTCTCGAGCATTCATTCTGAAGAACAAAAGAGTCTCAAGTGAACCGACTGAAAGAACCGTCTCCTAAAAGCCATGCTGTGAAGCACTCAAACTCAAAGAAGCTGATCACTTGAACATTTGGAAGTCTGGAAATCACGACACTCTGCTTTAGTGTCAACTTACAGAAAAAGGACCAAAGCTTCAAGTCACTCATTCCTACGAGTCCAGAACTGATCTGCCAACACTATAGAGCACTCTAAACCTTCTTCTTTCTATCTCTTGCTCTACTGTGTTTAAGTTTTCTACATTTTGAGCAGAGTGTGTTATCTGCTGTATTAAACACACACACTGACTCTTGTACTTTCACTGGAGGATCTGTAAATCCTCAGCAAACCCTTTTACACTTCATTTCCCACTATGGATAGTGGTAGAGGTCTTGTGACCTGGACAGCTGGCTGCTGTTGTTTGTTTTCCCACGTAGAACTGTGGTAGAGGTCTTGTGACCTGGACAGTGTGTTCACTGTTGTTAACCCCGATCCAGGGTGTGGATCATTCTTATATAAACTTTTGAGAGGACTAAGTCTCGTCTTGAGACTGAACCTCTTGGTTAATTCTCTGTGTTTGTAGTTTTACTCTATATCCATACTATACATATTTATTTCATATTCCGCTGCTATTACTTTGAAATATAATCTATTTTCAAACCTACTTTGATAATTAAATTCGCAAGTGTTTATATTTTTTATAAATCAGTAAGTTAGTTTCAAAAGTTAATTTAATCATAGGATTAAGTTAACTGAGAATTAATCAATCTTTGAGAAACTAATTGAACCTTTATAATCTATATAAATTCACTACAGTTTAATTTGTTTTTGAAATTGGGTGATTTTATTAGAAATTGTTTTTAACAGAAATTTTTAATTGGAACTCAATTCACCCCCCTCTTGAGTGTCCACTCCGACCAACATTTGGTATCAGAGGATGTGTTTATCTCAGTTATACTTGCTGAAAGTTTTATTTTAACTCTCTGTTTTTAAACTGTGATTGTAGTTTTATCTAAAAGATCTTAAATTTCTGTTAGTTCTAAATTTTATCTCTTAAAAACATTTTCTAAAATTTCCTTATGGATAATAGACTAGAAGGTGCTGCTACTAACAGGCCACCCTTCTTTAATGGTGTGAATTATGCCCAATGGAAGCTCAAAATGAAAATTGATTTGGAAAGTATGGGTTTTGATATTTGGACTGCTATAGAGTCTCAATACAAGATTCCAGAAACTGAAAGAATAACTTGGGATGAACCTACTAAGGTAGCTTACAATAATAATTGTAAGGCTGTGAATTCTCTCTACTGTGCTCTAGGAGGTGAGGAATTCAATAGAATTTCTGCATGTAAAACTGCTTTTGAAATCTGGGACACCTTAGCTGTTTCTCATGAAGGAACAACTAATGTCAAGGAAATGCGGTTAAATACTTATACTATCAAATATGATAACTTTAAGATGAAAGCTGATGAACCTATTTCTGATATGTATCTCAGGTTTAATGAGATAGTCAACACAATGAGCTCACTCGGAAAGATTGTTCCAGCAAAGGAGCAAATCATGAGATTATTGAGATTTCTTCCTGACAGATGGAGAGACACATCCGTTTCAATTAGAGAATCCTGTGATATTGGAACTTTGCCTGTCAAGGAGTTAATTGGTAAGCTGATGATGTACGAAGAAGAGCTCAAGGTAAATAAAGAGGAAGATGAGGAACCAAAACGAAAATCTGTAGCTTTTAAGTCTACTGCATCAAAGAGCAAAGACAAGGAGAAAGTGCATATACCAACTGAAAGCTCATCTAGTGAAGACTTAGATTCTGACAGTGATGCCGAGATGGCACAAATAGCAAGGAGATTCAAGAAGTTCTATAGGAAGAAGAAGTTCTTCAGAAAACCAAACTACAAGGGTAAGTATGATAGACAAGGTAAGTGGAAGAAAGATTGGAAGAAAACTGATAAAGAAGAAGACATAGTTTTCTATGAATGTAAAAGGAAAGGACACATCAAAGCTGACTGTCCTAAGTTAAAATTCAAGAAGAAATATGAGTACAAGGACAAGAATTATAAGAAAGCTATGAAGGCCACCTGGAGTGCTTCAGAAGATAGCACAAGTGAATCAGAATCCAGTGATTCTGAAAGAAATCGTGCTAATATGTGTTTCATGACAAACACATCTGAGGTAACCTTAGACACTCCAACTTTAAACTCTTATTATTCTGAAGGTGAAGCAGAATCTGGTTCTGATTCTGAAAATATGTCTAAAGATGAATTGATTGAATACTGTAATATGCTGGAAGAAACGTGTAATGAACTAATGGATAAATATATGTCTTTAAAGAAACAGCATGCTCTTACTGCAAGTGTCAAGTCTGCACTTGATGTAGAAAAAGAGAAAAATGTTCAATTATTAAAGGAGAATACAGAACTGAAACTATCTAATGAACAACTTAGAAAGGACTTAGAAACATTCACAAATGGAAAAGATACTCTAACCCAACTGCTAGGAAAGCAAGTTGCACCTAAGTATGCTACTGGCTTGGGATACCAACCTGGACAAAGACAGTTTACTAAAACCCGATTTATTCCCAAGTCTGGAAACAATCCTGCTAGTTCCAGTTTTGGAAATTCGTATGCCTCAACTGGTTATTTAAATAGTTGTAGATCAAATAAAGTATATCTCTCTAAATCTGTTGCATCTATTAATTGTATGGGACCCATAAAACAAATCTGGGTACCTAAATCCTTGATTGCTAACATATCTGGACCCAAGAAAATCTGGGTACCAAAGTCATTTCCTGTCTAATCTGTTTTGTAGGAAATCTGTTTGAAAAGAAATTACAAGAAGGTATGGTACTTAGACAGTGGATGTTCAAGACACATGTCTGGGGACTATTCGTGCTTCAAAAGCTTAATAAAGGTTGATGGAGGATATGTCACTTTTGGTGATAACTCAAAAGGAAAAATCATCGGCTTAGGCCAGATTGGTAACACTGACTCAGTATTAATTTCCAAAGTTTTATTTGTTGATGGACTTAAGTACAACCTGCTTAGCATTTCTCAATTGTGTGATGATGGTTTTAATGTCAAGTTTGAAAACAATTCTTGTGATGTTTATAATTCCAAAAATGCTTTAATATTTTCTGCCTTAAGAAATGAAAATGTTTATGCTGTTGACTTAAACACTTTAGCTAAACATAATGTTACTTGCTTAAATGCTTTTCATAAAGAGTCTTGGCTGTGGCATAGGAGATTAGGACACTGCAACATTCACTCACTTAGAAAACTCTCTAAGAAACACCTAGTTAGAGACCTACCTAAGCTTGAATTCCCAAATGACAAAGTGTGTAATCCCTGTCAAAAGGGAAAACAACACAAAGTTTCTTTTAAACCAAAGAAAGAAGTTTCAACTTCTCAACCACTTGAACTGGTTCACATGGATTTGTTTGGACCATCAAGAATTTCAAGTCTAAATGGGAAGCACTATGTTTATGTTCTTGTAGATGACTTTTCTAGATATACTTGGGTATACTTTCTAGCTCACAAAAGTGAAGCCTGCTCTTCCTTTGTTAAATACTCTAAGTCTGTAGAAAATCTTAGTGGACTTAAGATTAAGACCTTGAGGAGTGATCATGGCCGTGAGTTTGAGAATCAAGAATTTGAATCTTACTGCTCACACAATGGCTATGCTCACAATTTTTCTGCTCCTATGACACCTCAACAGAATGGTGTAGTGGAAAGAAGAAACCGAACCCTGCAAGAAATTGCAAGGACTATGCTTAATGAATATGACCTGCCTGTTTACTTTTGGGTTGAAGCTGTAAATACAGCCTGCTATGTTATTAATAGAGTCTTGATTAGACTGGTTCTTAAGAAAACCCCTTATGAGTTGTGGAATAATAGGAAGCCTAAGGTTAATTACTTTAGAGTTTTTGGTTGCAAATTCTTTATTCTGAATACTAAACATAATCTTGATAAATTTGCTCCAAAAAGTGATGAAGGAATTTTCCTGGGTTACTCTATGTCTAGTAAAGCCTATAGAGTGTTCAATAAGAAAACCAAATGTGTGGAAGAATCTGTTCACATCAAGTTTGATGAGACTGATCCACATGAGTCTAAAACTTCTCTTGAAGATGTTGAAGAAGACTTATCTGTTCTGGACCTAAATGAAAAATCTAAAGAACCTGTAATAAAAATATCCAGTTCTGGACTTTTTCCGGAATCTTCCTCTGTGGAACCCGAACCTATAAATGAACCTGAAATCTCTAGTTCAACCCTTACCAAATCAACTAGGATTCTAAAGAATCACCCTTTAGATGCTGTTGTTGGTAATCTTGATAGAGGAACACAAACTAGAGCTTCTCTAAGAGATCAGGTTGAACATCAAGCTTTTCTTTCACAGCTTGAACCCAAAAATGTCAATGATGCTATCGGTGATGAATTCTGGGTAATGGCTATGCAAGAAGAACTAAATCAGTTTGAAAGAAACAAAGTTTGGGAATTAGTGGAAAGACCTAAAGACACTCTTACCATAGGCACTAAATGGGTGTTTAGAAACAAAGTTGATGAGTTTGGTAATATAATCAGAAACAAAGCTAGGCTAGTTGCACAAGGGTATAGTCAGGAAGAAGGAATAGACTATGAGGAAACCTTTGCACCCGTGGCTAGACTAGAGGCCATTAGGATATTACTTGCTTATGCTGCTCATCTGAATTTCAAACTATATCAAATGGATGTTAAAAGTGCTTTTCTAAATGGATATATAATTGAGGATGTATTTGTGGAACAACCTCCTGGTTTTACAAATCCCCATTTTTCTAATCATGTTTTTAAACTATCTAAATCTTTATATGGTTTAAAGCAAGCTCCAAGAGCTTGGTATGATAGGCTCAGCTCTTTTCTTATTTCGAAAGGATTTACTAAAGGGATAGCTGATCCTACTCTTTTTATTAAATGGATTTCTAAAGATGTCTTAATAGTACAAATTTATGTGGATGATATTATTTTTGGATCTTCTAAAAATTCTTTATGTGTTGATTTTTCAAAAATAATGCAAAATGAGTTTGAAATGAGTTTAATGGGAGAACTCAAATTTTTCCTTGGATTTCAGATCTTTCAAAATAAAAATGGTATTATTTTGAACCAAAGTAAATATATTAAAGATCTTCTAAAACGTTTTTCTATGGATGGCACCAAAGGCAGTGACACACCTATGAACACCACTTGCAAATTGGACAGTGATGAAACTGGTGAACCAGTGGATCAAACCAATTACAGAGGTATGATAGGTAGTCTACTGTACCTTACTGCCAGTAGACCTGACATCATGTTCAGTGTATGCATGTGTGCTCGGTTTCAAGCCAATCCAAAAGAGTCTCATCTGACTGCTGTTAAAAGGATTTTCAAATATCTAAAACATACTCCCAATTTGGGATTATTTTATCCAAAAGGACAATCATTTGATTTATTAAGTTATTCTGATGCTGATTTTGTTGGCTGCAAGTTAGATAGAAAGAGCACCTCTGGAACATGTCACATTTTAGGCAAGTCACTAGTATCTTGGTGTAGTAAGAAGCAGAATTCTGTTGCATTGTCTACTGCCGAAGCTGAGTATATAGCTGCTGGTAGCTGTTGTGCACAAATCTTGTGGATGAAACACACTTTACTAGACTATGGATATCAATTCAAACATGTCTCTATAAGGTGTGACAATACAAGTGCTATTAACATTTCTAAAAATCCAGTATCTCATGCTAGGACGAAACATATTGATGTGAGACATCACTTTCTGAGGGATCATTATCAAAAAGGTGATATCACTCTTGAGTTCATTGGAACTGAACATCAGTTAGCTGATATTTTTACAAAGCCTTTGAATTCTGAGAGATTAAGTTACATCAAACATGAGTTAGGTATGATTAATTATAGCACAGTTGAAACCTCACAGTTGAAACCTCACAGTTGAAACCTCACAGTTGAAACCTCACAGTTGAAACCTCACAGTTGAAACCTCACAGTTGAAACCTCACAGTTGAAACCTCACAGTTGAAACCTCACAGTTAGACCTCACCGGTGTACCTCACTGTTACATCTCTCTGTAGGCTGTTTCGCTGTTTAACCTTATTTTATTTTTGCGGGAATTCGAACCGTTTCTTTTCATTATACTTTTATTTCTAAATCCCTAAATGATAAAATTTAGAGCATCGAACATATCTCAATCCACTCATCTCGACCCTTGCTCTCTCAAATCCCAAACCCTAAACCTTCAACCGAACCTCGAAACCTCATTCAGTTCCAATGGCCAGAACAAAGCGACCCCCGACTGTCAATGAAGATGCACCAATGCCAAAGAGGACTCAAGTCGAATCCAGTGGCACCGGGAACGCCTCGATAAGACCTGTTAATCCACATCTGACTAAGAGAGAAATAGTTGCTGAGAAGGAGCTAAGTGAAGAGTGGATTTTATCGAGCAGATCATTAGTACTGGCAGTGATTAATGAGCAAGGATGGACCGAATGATTCGCAAACAATAATGGACCGTACTACCCAAAGATGGTGAAGGAATTCTATGAATATCTACAGTTCGAGGAAGAGGATGATCTGCATAGACTGGTATCCAGAGTAAATGGCAATGAAGTCAGTTTTTCATCCGTTGAATGGGCTGTATGTTTAAGAGTTCCTCATGAGGGTATTTACAACTACTATTCTGGAGCGGCTCCTCCAAATAGTAGAATCTTTGATCATGAGATGGCTCTGGAAGAACTGACAGGCAATGGCTCAGTAAGAAAGATTATTGCTGCTGAAATGAGTGGAGAGGACAGGCTTCTGTTTAAGTTTATTCAGCATGTACTGAGTCCTAGAAGAAGAGATTTTGCAACTCTGAAGCACCAGGATATTTACTTGATGTACTTATTAAAACATGGAAGGAAGGTCAACCTTTGTAGGTTGCTGATGGCTCAGATGGAGGACATGATAAAGGCAAGCTCAAAATCATGTGCCTTGTTTCATGCTAAACACATTTCGGTAATGTTGAAAGTGAAAGGTGCAGCTGGAAGTCAGGAAGAGTTGATAGTGGCAAAGAACAGTGTATGTATCTCGAAAGTAATCTGCAAATTCATGAAGATCAGTTGGAATCCCTGGAAGAAATCATGGGTGAATGATGAGGAGAGAATCTATGAGAAATTTAGCCCTTCTACTCATCCCTCTAGACCGAGAGATAGGAGAGATCCAGGCTTAAAGCCTGATGAGCCTGAACCTGTATACTCAGATGATGAACAGACTGCAGTAGTTGGTGACTCTGCAAGAGAGGAAACCCCAATTGATGATGGGAGTGATCCTGATACTACTCACAGTCCTGTCAGGACAGTGACGTTTGGAGCAGCAAGACCTCCGAAAGAACTACCTAGTAGAGAACCTATTCTAAGAGACAGTGAGACTGAGTCTACAGAAGAAGAAGAAGAAGAATCTCAATATTTTGTCAAGGCCACATCTGACGAGGATGATACAGTCGAAGCAGAAGAGGCTGGAGCTTCAAATGTAAATCAAGAAACTCTTGCAGAAGATGAAGAGGAGATCAGTGGTAAAGAAACAGAAGAACTTAGTATGAGCCCTCTAATAGGGTATACAGACAAGTCAGTGTCTGACCAGGAAGCAGGAGTGGTCTCTACTACTGTTGTCATGGAATTGGTTGATGACTCAACAGAGAGGGTGGCTAACCTCACTGCTGAACCTACAGAGGAAGCAAGTATGGAACCTGCTAGAGCTACAGAAGAGAACTTAGAGTTACCCAGAGTCGAGCAGATAGTAGAAAATGTTCAGGAAGGAGCTCCAAGTGAGGGGGAGCGTTTTGGTTCAGTCTCTGTACTGTTTGATATATAAGGATGGATCTCAGATCCAGGATACATGGTGTTAGGACTCAATTATGAGGATTCAGATGAGGAAAACCAACCACCAAGAAATCCAGTTATCCTAACTAACAGCTCTCCAGTGTTAGAAACTGAATGATTGGCCACCAAGGAAGACCTTGAATCCTTAAAGAATGAAATGAAGGAGACCATCAGACAGTCTGTTGCTGAATTGAAAACCAGTCTTTTTGATGAGCTGAAAAATGTAGAACAATCCTTAGAATTATCTCTAGGATGTGTTGTGGGAATTCCAATCAAAGAAGTGATGGATGAAATGAAAGTGTGCCACACTCAAATTGAAAGATGGACTGGAGCAGTAGTGGCCCTTAGACAATCAGTTGCTTCTTTAACTGCCCTGAGCAGTTCTCAGACACAAGTGGCCAGTGAGATTCGATACATCAAAGAAGTGGTCAAGCAGTTTGTGGAAGTATTTGAGGCTTTCAAGAAATCAGTAAAAGAACACTTTAGCAATCAGGATGTTGTCATTCAGAAAGTGATTGGAAATCTGACTCAGTCTTTCAAGGAGACAGTGGCATTCTCAGCCAAGTCCCTTCCTTCATCTAGCTCTCCTGTAGACCTTGAGCAGTTTAGAAGCCTGCTCAGAGAAGAGCTTACTCAGGCCCGTGCAAATGACACATCAGACCTACAAATCCTTGCTACTACAAGAGAAGTCAGCGGCTTTGTTCGTGAGCACCTGCAGGCTGCTACTGCTTCTCAGGAGGCCATCAAAAGTAAAGTGGATCATTACTTTGATCGGATTTTCACCAAGCATCAGTTGAACCATCACTTCAAGCTCATGCTAGAAACTATGAAGCTGCCTCCTGTAACTCAAGCTTTCAAAGAACAAGTTAGCAAGCTACGAGAGTTGACCCCGGCTTTGGATAAATTCTTGGAAAACAAAAATGACTTCTTATCTGCCATGGACAGAGGAGGAAACATCATCATGGATTTCAGGAATCTGCTCCTACCTTTTCTTCATGTGGACTGCACACCTGTTATAGTTCCTCCTGCCCTACCTGTCTCCAACCCTAGTGGTTCTTCAGTAATGTCTCCTGCTGATGCCCTCAGAAGCCTTAGACCACTGATACCTCGGCAAGCTACTCACTACAGGCCTTCAGGAGCATCTGTTGCGGCCCCTCCAGACATTCCTGCTGCAATTCCTCAGCCTGTTGATCTTTCACCTACTGCTCCATCTTCTTCCTCCAAAGGAAAAGATCCCTTACCTACAGATGAAGAGGATTGAGTCTGTTTATGTTTTTTTTGATAGGGATCATGTATTCACGTTTTGGGTCATGTAATGTACTCATTATTAATACAATGTTTATTTTCTCTCTCTCTGTCTTTCTTTTTGTTAATCACAAAGGGGGAGAAATTGGGAGACATAGGGAAAACTCAGGGGAGAAATGAACCTATACAAAGAGGGAGAAATCCTTGAGGATTATACCTAATTTTTGTGCTCATATTGCTAATACTGTGTTTTGCACACTTCTCTCTCATACATCTATATTTCATTCCATACTGACATAATTTGTGATTATCAAAAAGGGGGAGATTGTTGGAATCACCTGTTTTGATAATCCCAAATCATGCTTACACATTGATTATGATGTATTAAAACCTTGCATTAATCTTATTATTCTATGCTTAAACGTATTTTATTCTAAACAGTTCATATTCTTACAGTAGTATTTACAGTAGTATTTACATAAGTTTAGTATTGTTTGCTAACAGTCAGAGTTTTCTTTTCAAAGTCACAGTTACAGCTAACTGTCACCTTAAGTTATTGTTGCAATAAGTTCACAGTTACAAGGTTACAGTCGAAGACTAATACAAGCTTACAGTCACGAGTCTACCGCTATCTATTGTCAAAGCTCACAGACGAAGGTCACAGTTACAAGACTTCTGTTCAATGTTTTCTCTGCTCAAGTTCACAGTCGAACAAGTATACAGTTGGAACAAGTTCGCAGTCGAACAAGCCTACAGTCATAAGTCTACAGTCAAGGTTACAGTTAGCCAGCTTCTGTCTACTAAGTCTACTGATGATCGAAGTCTACAGTTGACAAAGGTTACAGTTCTACAAATTTGATATTACAAGTCTACAGTTAGAGAGGCTACAGTTACATGGAGTAAAAGCTACCATTGCAAGCCTACAGACAGCAAGCCTTTTGTTGAAGTCAGCAGTCAGAAGGAAGTCCACAGTTGGAAGACCACAGTTGAAGTCCACAGTGACATACATTCTCGACCAGTCTATTATTATTATATTTCTACTTTTTTTTCTTTACCAATTTGATTAATACTAATCTAACGGTCATGTCTAGCAAAATTAGTACACCTAACTTTGTTTATTGATATTTGCAGACATATCAAGAAATAATACAATTTACGAGGAAGATTGCTCGTGTAACTCAAGACTATTTATCTTGTCGGCCTCGGGTGAACAAAAAGGGCATATATGGAGGAGTATAAAAAGAAGAGAGAAGCATTCAAGAAAATGAGAATGTATGAAATGAAAAGAACAGTGACATGCACGAACAAGAATAGAGGAAGGACACACAGAGTCTAACATCTACAACTGAGAAGGAGATACGCATATATACAAAAAGAAGAACTCTCGAGCATTCATTCTGAAGAACAAAAGAGTCTCAAGTGAACCGACTGAAAGAACCGTCTCCTAAAAGCCATGCTGTGAAGCACTCAAACTCAAAGAAGCTGATCACATGAATATCTGGAAGTCTGTAAATCACGACACTCTGCTTTAGTGTCAACTTACAGAAAAAGGACCAAAGCTTCAAGTCACTCATTCCTACGAGTCCAGAACTGATCTGCCAACACTATAGAGCACTCTAAACCTTCTTCTTTCTATCTCATGCTCTACTGTGTATAAGTTTTCTACATTTTGAGCAGAGTGTGTTATCTGCTGTATTAAACACACACACTGACTCCTGTACTTTCACTGGAGGATCTGTAAATCCTCAGCAAACCCTTTTACACTTCATTTCCCACTGTGGATAGTGGTAGAGGTCTTGTGACCTGGACAGCTGGCTGCTGTTGTTTGTTTTCCCACGTAGAACTGTGGTAGAGGTCTTGTGACCTGGACAGTGTGTTCACTGTTGTTAACCCCGATCCAGGGTGTGGATCATTCTTATATAAACTTTTGAGAGGACTAAGTCTCGGCTTGAGACTGAACCTCTTGGTTAATTCTCTGTGTTTGTAGTTTTACTCTATATCCATACTATACATATTTATTTCATATTCCACTGCTATTACTTTGAAATATAATCTATTTTCAAACCTACTTTGATAATTAAATTCGCAAGTGTTTATATTTGTTATAAATCAGTAAGTTAGTTTCAAAAGTTAATTTAATCATAGGATTAAGTTAACTGAGAATTAATCAATCTTTGAGAAACTAATTGAACCTTTATAATCTATATAAATTCACTACAGTTTAATTTGTTTTTGAAATTGGGGGATTTTATTAGAAATTGTTTTTAACAGAAATTTTTAATTGGAACTCAATTCACCCCCCTCTTGAGTGTCCACTCCGACCAACAACATGGTTAATGGAGCATTACTTTTTCAACTCAAAGCGTTAGCCACTTTATATTCCTTTCCCAGATGGTAATAAATCGCGCAATCATAATACTTGATTAATTCAGACCATATCCTATGTTTCATGTTTAATTATTTCTGAGTGGATGTATACTTTAAAATTTTGTGGTCAATATATATTTATCATTTTACTCCATACAAATGATACCTCCCAATTTTTAATGAAAAAAACTATGGAATCTATTTCCAAATCATGTGTAGGGTAATTTAACTCAAGAGGTTTCAACTGACGTGATGCATAAGAAATTTCCTGATCATTCTTCCTAAGGACACAACCATGTCTTTTCAATGAAGCATCACTATAGATATCAAACTCATCATTTATGGATAGTAATGAAAAATCATGAGCATTCACCAATCATTATTTCAATTCCTAAAAACAATCATCGCATTATTTTTTCCAAATGAACATAACACCCTATCGAGTTAACATAGTCAGTGGGACAGATAACCGTGAAATGTTTTCAATAATCCTCTGGTAATAAGCTGTGAAACCTAGAAAAATACGGATGTCATTTATATTGGTAGGCCATGGCCATTATTCAACAACATCTGTTTTAGCTGGATCAACTGTTATTCCTTTTTTTTGAAAAAATGTGACTAAGGAAAGAAATTTTTTATAACCAAAACTCACACTTTCTAAATTTTCCATACAATTTCTTTTCATTTAAGGTTTGAAAGGAAACCCTTAAATGACTTTCATTCCCCACTATAATTTTAGAATAAACCAAAATATCATCAATGAACACAACCATAATCGTATCCAAGAACTCATGGAAAATTATATTCATAAGATCCATGAATTCATAAGGTGCATTGGTTAACCCAAAAGGAATAAATACAAATTCATAATGGCCATATCTATTATGAAACATGGTCTTCATAATTTATGCTTCCTTTACATTCAACTGATAGTACCCCGACCTCAAATTAATATTTGAAAAATATTGAGCTCCCTCGAGCAGATCAAACAAATCATCGATATGAGGAAAAGGATACATGTTCTTAACATCGATGTTATTCAATGATCTATAATACATTAAAAGTCTAATTGAACCATTTTTATTTAAAAAAAAGATAGGAGCACCCCACATTGATGTGCTAGGTCAAATGAAACCATTATCTAATAACTCTTACAATTTATTCATTAACTCTAAAAGTCCAATTTGAGCTATTCGATGAGGGGGTTTTGAAATTGGCTTTGCATCATGGACTAAGTCAATAGTAAATTTAACTTCCAGATCTGGTATAATACAAGAAAACTCATCAAGAAAAACATCATGGTACTCATTTATCACTAGCTCATCATTAATCTAAACAGTTCCTTTATTTTCAACAATATGTACACGATGACATTCATTTCCATCTTTTACTAGTTTATCAGCTTCATGATATGTTATCAAAAGTAAGGGTTCATTATTTTATGAAAATTGAAAATATTTCTGAAAAGAAAACTATTTATCACTAAATTCAATCTTAGAATGATAAACAGAAATCCAATCTATACCAAAAATAACATCAACCTCTACTAGAGGAAAAACAATATGGTTTGTAGGTCGATTATTACCAAACAAAAGTACAAGAAGGTTCTTATAATTTCTTTTTTTCTCAAAAATCCACCTAGTGTTTTTACCATATGTTTAGGATTCATATCATGAGATGGAATTCCCAATTTACTAGAAAACTTTTCATAAATGAAAGAATGTGTAGACGCTGAATCAAACAACTCATTGGCATAATCTGAAAAAACAAACAGTGTACCTGATACTACTTCATTTGATGGCCCAACATCTGCTGATGTAGTGGAAAAGGATTTGACCACTTCTTAATGCTTGTAGTTAGGATGATTTCCCTGATTTGAGTTCTTTTTTGGAAACTCATTTTCTTATTGACCCATTTCATTTAAATTAAAACATTTTACTAATTGTAAGTCATATTTTGTATTTCCATTACCTTGATCATTTTCAGTGCAAATACGAGATTTATGTACCATTTTACAACATCAGTAGCACTTAGAAGAATTCAAAATACATTCCACAACATGATTTTTACCAAAATATTCACTAAAGGTAAACTAAAGTTTCTTACCATCATACTTTTTTGAAGATTTCTTCCCTTTAATATACCACCATGACCTCTTAATCTGATTTTTTTCAAAGAACACATGATCATCGACAAACCCCATTTCCACCTTCTCCGCACATCAAAAAAGTTTTTCATAACTTTTGAACTCACAAGAATCTAAAGCACATCAATCCAATGGCTTTAATCCCATGTAAAAATGATTGATTTTACTATTAACATCTCATATGAAATTTGAAGCATGCCTTGCCAGTTGAGTAAATTTTTTTTCATAAGTAGCCTCTGAGTCATATTCCTTCCCCAATTCTAGGAATTGTTTTTCTATCCTATGAAGAGCCACCTTAGGAAAACATTTCTCAAGAAACATACATTTCATTTCATCCTAATAAAGAGAATCCATATCTTCACTATCCTTGATATTTTTCACCATAGACCAACAATGAACTACATTACCATAAAAATGGTAAACAAAACGACTAATATTTTGATGATCTCAACACCCCATGGCCTCAAAAATCATCTCATGTGATTTAATCAACACTTCAGCTAGAAGAGGGTAATATGATCCTTTGAATGATGGGGGATGATGCCACAGGAAATGCTCCACTACTGGCATGTTCCTCTGTGGTTGATCTGGATGATCTCATGCATGGACACCACCACAATTTATTTTTTGAGACAATTGTTCCATCGCTGCTACAAACTATTCAGTTCCGTTTCTAACCATTTCAAGATGCATATTGTCTACCTCCTGATGTCATCCCATTACATCTGCCATTTTTCCTCTACGGAAAACCATTCTTAACAAAAAATATCTTATACGATGCAACATGGTTATCTGTATATGCTATATCATTTAAATATTAACATAAAATAATTTATGGGTATTAATTTAACAATATCCCAACTCCTAAAGTCATCTAAACTGAACTCTTATACTAACTATAAGGTATCATCCTTAAAACACTACACAATATTTAATTAAATGGATAATTCACATTGAGGATATTTTCAGTTTTAGTGTTTTAGAGAATTATGCCATAATAATTACATTACATCTCAAAAATTACAATGTATACACTTCTAATCAGTTTCCATTTTTTCACAATATAAAAACTCTTGAAAAAAAGAGTCATGTCTAGTTCTAGGTTTTGGACAGAAAGACTTTTCCTTGATCCCATCCTTGACCATATTCATCTTTAAGTCATGTGAAAAATATTTCAAAACATGGGATGAGTATAAAAATCTCAGTAAGGGTTGCAAAATAAAGAAAATAAAACATTAGTCCATAAATACAAACATAACATAATATATTTAACATATCTCATGAAATCATATGATTTATGATTAAAACATAGTAATCAAAAATCATAAAGGTAACTTGTGAAATTCAAAACATACTTATGTTGTAGCATTAAAAGATACATAGAGAGTCACATTTGGAATACCCATCATAATATATTCCATAATTCTCTTAGGAGAAACATTCACATTTACCTCAGTCATATTACCTAATGCATTAGAGAGATATATCGGGCTCACCCTCCCTATTATTATCACGGAACCACCAGTATATGTAAACAATTACCAAAAACAACAACACATTCATAATAGATTAAACAAATATAAATGAAATATAACATTTGCAAATTTCAATAAAAATAAATCATTTAAATATATGGACATAAAAAATCCATTATAAAAACCATTTTCAATACCAAAATACATAAATGATTATATGGTTTTTAATTTCCTTTTAAAATTATTACGACTTGTTAAGGAAGCCAAAGATCAAATAATACTCACAGGGGCGGAAAAGTTCGTTTTCACCCCTTACATTAAAAAAGAAACATTCTTTTTTTAATATATTAAAATGATTCATATAAAAATATTCCCTTAGAATTAAATTATAAGTCAAATGGGTTTATACACAGTATAAAAGAATGACTTGTACAAAACATAATATTCCTCAATGAAAGGAGATTGAGAAGAAGTCCTTTACGTCGTGTACGACTTGAGCTGTTCGTTATTTAATCTCCAGAATAATAAACTAAAGTTAATTTCTACATTATAAATAACCTTTCTCAAGTTTATTATTCCTTTTATATCACTTTTTACCATATTATAAACATTATGTAATCATTTATGTTAATAAATATCATTTTTTCGATATTAGTTACTTGACTCAAAAATGAAATTCTTAAAATTACAAGATGTCCATGTGGTCATAATTCCATTATATCCAGAATGATATTCATGATTTATATATAATATATATCATATATATAATGTATATATATTTATTTATAACAGTACATAGCTTATGGAGATACGAAATGAAATGCACCGTTAATGGAGACGGTATGCCGTAGGTATGCATGAACGCTACTTTCATTTCTATTTTATTATTTTAATGGAATGAAAACTCAATGATACATAGTTATATTATAAATAAAGTTTAATTTAATATATAATATCATTATCTCCATCCTTCATACATCCCATGTATGGTATGAACGAGTCATATCACTTTTAGGGGGTGGTAGACCGCACTTTGTCAAATGAAATTATCGCGTTTACTCATTATGGAAACAATAAAAGTGTGCAATAAATAGAAAATATATAATCATAGAGAAAAAATAAACATAATATATATCATAAATAAATACAATGTCATCATAATGACCACCATAAGAGGTAGTTGGATATATTTTTACAATCATCGTTTCGTGAGGCTGTCGTTCGCCGTCCACTGAAACAGAATGTTCTTTACCCATTAGATGGAGGTGTGTGTATGTTTAGTTAGAACCCTTCTCATAAAAACTACCTAGTATAATTAGGATACTGTTTTTGTTATAAAAGAAAGGAATAAAAATATTTTATGGGTATGGAGAATTAAAATAAAAAATTGAACATAAGAGGAGACATTACGTTTAAATCGTGTAACTCCTTTTTGTTTGAACCAAAAGGATTACTTGAATTTCCGTCTGCATAAGGTAAGGATTATAGGTGAAATATAGGTATATTGAGAGCTTATTTGTGCAGATATTGGATGAGATAGGGGGCTTGATACGTGTTAGTAATGGATTAGAAGTAAGGACTTTTTATAAGGGAGAGGAGGGACTCTTTTGGAATGTTTGAAAATATTATTTTATTATAAACTAATATTCAGTTTCAAAAGGGCCAAAAGTCATTAAAGTCAAAGATAAGATGACTCATGTTCGAAATAAAATCATCCAATAAGAATTAGACGGGTTTCGAATATTGTTTTAATAATAATAATTTTATTTATTTAAATCATTCATTAATGAGGTAAACACATCATCATTAATGTATCATAAATAATTTAATTTTTTGGATGTCTAAAAATTACAAACAAAATATCACGACATAGGAAATATTTTTATATTTAAATATAATATTTATATTCTATAAGATAACATATATAATCCCATGTAAAAATTTATTTACTAAAATATATTTGTTTTTGTCATTTCTTCCATTACTTTAAATTAATTACTATAAATTGTTATTATCACTCCCATGTGGCTTCATGGTGTCCAAAAAATTGACCCAAGGATGCCCATGGCCGATCATGTATAAATAGATAAGAATATGAAACATGTTAGGGTAATTTAATATTATTATTATAATATTTTTTTACCCTTATTTACTAGATTTACAATTTTAACCACGGTAAATAATATATTTACTCAAGTAAATATTTAATATCGATAAAAATAATATTTAAATATTTACACAATTTGGACATCCTGATTCCAAATTAGGAATCAATTATTCCAAATTCAAAATACATAAGTGGTTTAAATTAATTTAAAATTAATTCCTGCTATCAAAACAAAAAGCGCGTTTTTAAGAAATAATAACAATCAAAAGATTGACACTGTTTTTGTCCAATTTCAAAGTGAAATTACTTCTAATGACAAAAATTTGATTAAATGTTAAAAATAAAATATAATTAAACTTTAAAAAAATTAAGTGAAAAATATATCCTTATAAATAAATTAGATTTAAAGTCAGTTTTGAATTAAAATATAGTATTTTTCACTATTCATTAATAAATGAACAATAGCAGAAAATACCAAAATTTCATCCAATGTAAATTTTTATTTTATAATTATAAAGAAGAGTATTATTTTGTCAAATAGAAAATATAAGATTAAAAAACTATATTTAAAAAGGTTTATCCATCCAAAGATGTTAAATCGACCTTTTAAAGAATATTAAATTATATGTGCTTAAAATATGATTCATTCAAATATTATGCTTCTAACTTTTATTGGATGAATGTAAAAAAATTTAAGAAAAATTTATAATAATATTGTATTTAGTTCTATTCATTCTCTATAATACAATGTCTAGGCGTTAACTACTATTTAAAATAATATTATATTATTATTTTGATCAGTATGACTCAACATTGTGTGCAACATGAGATTTTCAGAGAAACCCAATGTTGCGTATCAGGTAAGCCATCAAACATGAAAAACCATTTAAATTAAAATTAATATTTATTTCACAAATATTAATAAATTTGAAATTGGATTATTCTTAATTTACCTGGGATGTCACACCTCAGAATTACTTTTTGAGTTTAAAAATATAGTAAAACCCTCTATAATTTTATATAAAACATAAATGTGAGAATACTTTCTCTCTATAATGGTAATTATTAAATCATTTCCCTTATGAATTTCTTAAACCACAACACGTGTGTTGTATTGGGATTTTGAGAGAGAAGTGTTTCCACATCAGATAGGTTGTCAATACAAAATTCTACATATTCCTAAAATATATATCTCTATGTAAAATAACCTATAGGGAAACAAAATTTTTTCAAATAACCTTTACAAATCATCATATAGCATTCCATGAGGTATACACATATTTAATATGTAGGACCACATTGTCATATCTCTTTAACCAAGTGAACCTAAAATTGAACTAATAAATCAAAGAATTATGGAAGGACCAATATCTCTAATTTACATAATATAATTTTAATTTCCATTCCGAAAGTGGAAAAAATAAATGGGTCAACAACTTTACAGCATATATATTTTAAAAATAATCTTATCCTGGTTAATGTGTATTCGAATGTTATAGGTAGAATGTGATGTAAACCCATAGAAACATAATGTTTCATCAAAATATGTCACTCATTCAATATTAATCCATTTAACTAAAAATAAATCATCAATAATAAATTAATTTTATTTTATGAATACCCATTTATAACCATTACACCATTAAAGAAGTTTTAAATCTAAAATATATCTTTCACATAAAAAGTATTAGTCATTGAAGAAAGAAAATTTCATCATACACTTGAACCATCTATTCCTTTATCATCATATCAATCATGCATATCCCATCCTTAATGTCTTATTTTATTTTTTTCTTGTACATTTAATAGTATCATAAGTTCACTATTACATACATTTTTTCATTTTTCATGATATCAAGAAATTGTATGAAGTATAAACAATTCCAATAATGTAATTTAAATGAAATGTATTTTTATAACCCATTTTCAAATGGTATTTAGAAAATGATTTATGAACAATAATGATGATATCATTTAATTTCTCAAAATGTTCATCACTTATTATTGGATAGGGTGTTATACCATTTTCTAAATTTCCATAAAATGACAATTTTCAATGTTTTTATTAAATTCATTGAGAAAACAATTCATTATATCCTAGAAACACTTTCTTCAAGGTATGTTTTAACCTAACTCAGTGTGTGCCTTCTTCAAAAATAGTAAAACCTACGATTCCTCAAATTATACATACTAAAAAATTTCCATATGTTGGAAAGTAATTTAACATCCTAAATAACATGGATGTCAACAGGAAATCTTCATTTATATGAGAATAATTCGACGTAATGCCTGAATATGACATAAATTTCAGATCTTACATCAATGGATCCGAATAAAATCAATATCATTACTAGTTTTATTTTGTCCTTATATAATAGAGAAAACATATTGTATTTTTGATTCATGAAATCCCATTATGGAAATATATAATTTTACAACATAACTAGATATTTATTAAGAGTTCAACACTATAAACCAATAAGATTCTTTCTATACATTGATAACACAAGATATAGGTTTCTATACTTCTTTCTAGGATGAGGATAATCATGATCCATTTTATTTCACTAAGGAGAGTCTAATGGGTGATAATGGTTTCCATATTTAATTTCCGTATCTCCATGTCTTGTATATTTCCATGAATTCCCTAAACATCCATATATATATCTATCTACCCCATTGAAATTGTTTTTAATACCATAATACATTTGAAGCACTTTATTCATCTTTCTTGTTTCAGTATACACTTTAATTATGACAATTATAAGTGGTTTATGGTCCTTAAAAACTAATATATATTCTTATAGACATGTATGTATTTTTTCATAGATCATAAGAATTGAAAATTATATTCATTTATTATAAGGCTCCAGCCTTAAACCTTACTTAATCTTGAGTTATTACAAGATTACACATTGAGGATCTTTTCGGGTTTAGAGTTTTAGAGAATTAGATCATAAAACTTGCATTACATTCCACATATAAACAAAGTGGTTACATAAAGATAGTATTATTCATTCCCATCAATGGAAACACATTTAAAATAAAACATGGATTATTTCTTGACACATCCTTGACTCTATCATCTTATCATGTACCTTTCCCTTGACCTGTGAAAAACATTTCAAAAACTTGGGATGAGCATAAAAACTCAGTATGGGTTATAAAAAAAACATGGAAAGGAAACATGAGTTCATATATACATAAGAATAAAATCATACATTACCCATAAAACATAGTCACTTTAACATACCTCATAAAATCATGAATAAATCATAGAAATCATAAGACATAAAGGGAACTTGAGGCATTCATAACATTCTTACGTAGGGAGTAACCCTCTTGGTTACGTTTGGAATACCCATCACAGTATATTCCCTAAAATCTCTTCGGAGAAACCTTAACGTTTCACTCCTTCGCGTTACCCAATGCATTGGAGAGCTATAACGGGCTCACCCGCCCTTAGTTTATCACGGAACCACTCGTCTTCATAATAATGCCCAAGAACCATAACATAATCATATCACATAAAACATGCATAAAGGAAACATAACATTTCCACATTTCAATCACGAGATATCAATACAACACATTGATATAATAAAAACATTATGAAAGCCATTTTCAATACCAAATTAAAACATGGTATTTATTTTTCGTTTAAAAAAAGGTATGGCTTATAGGGGAAGCCGAAACTCAAATAACGGTCACGACGGTGGAGAAGTCGTTGTCGCCGTATACGTACGACCAAAACATTCCCTTTTGTCATTTAGTAAACGCTTCGTATAAAAAATATTCCCTTTGAATAAACGTAAAAGTCAAAGGGGTTTATACACCGTATAAAAGAAAGTTGTGTATAAAATAAAATATGCCTCAATGAAAGGAGATTGAGACGAAGTCCCATACCTCGTATCCGACTTGACCCGACCGTTCTTTAATCTCCTGAATAATAAACTTGAGTTAATCTCTACTTGCTTATGAATCTTTTTCATGTTCATTATTCCTTTTATACCATGTTATGAACATCATGTAATCATTTAAGTTAATAATGTTCATTTTGTCGGTATTTGGTTCTTAAGTCAAAAATAGACTTCTTACACTTACATGTTGTTAATTTGGTCAAAGGTTCATTATATCCAGAATGATATTAATGATTTGGATAACATATATATCATATATATTCATCATATACATGTATTTATAATATTACATCACATTTAGAGGTAAGAAATGAAATGCACCGTTCATGGACACGGTAAGCCGTACGTACGCATGAACGCTACTTCCATTTCTATTTCGTATTTTCTGGAATGGAATCATAATGATATAAGAGTATATTATAATTCCAGTATAATAACATATATAATATCATTAACTTTATCCTATACACATCCCACATATGGTATTAACGAATCAAATCACTTTCAGGGGGCGGTAGTCCGCACTTCCTAAAATGAAGATATCGTGTTTACCCATAATGGAAACCATAAAGGTATGCCCAAAATGAAAAAAATACAGAAGATTAAGAAAAAAAACATATTATATATCATATATAAAAATAGTGACATCATAATGGCCACCTTTGAAGGTGTTAAATGAGTATTGAACAATCATCGTTTCGGGAGGCAGAATTTCGCCATCCACGGAAACCGTATGTTTTTTAACCATTTGATGTAGTTTTGTGAGAGTGTAGCTCAAATAAATCTTATAACAACATCCTAGTATATTGAAGATACTGGTGTTGTTACAAAATAATTAAATAAAAAGAGTTTAGAGGGTTGGAGAAGCAAAATAAAACAAATGAACATGAGAGAATGAATTACCTTAAAAAGTGTAACTCCTTTTCATTTGAGCCTAAAGGCTTCCTTTGAAAGGATTATGCCGAAAGGGAATCCTCTAGGATGAGGAGAGGGATGTGGAGAGAGTAAATGGGCAGGGTTTGGCCGAGACAAAGGCTTGAGTAGTGTGTGAAATGAAGTAGAGGTGGGGACCTTTTATAAGAGGAGAGGAGGGGCACTTTTGGAAAGTAAAGAAATATTACTTTATTTGAAAATGTTTTTTGGTTTTAAAAGGACCCACATTGATATAATTCGTGGATAAGGTGATAAGTGTTCGAAATACACTCATCCAATTGGTTTAGGCCATGTGTAGTTCATAGATTTTACATTGTCTTTCCATTTTATTTAAATCGTCAAATAATGATGTCATCGCTGCATCATGATTATGTCATAAATAATTTAATTTATTTAATGTCTAAAAATCATAAAACAAATACTATGATGTAGGAAATCTTTTTAGATTTCCAATGACTATTTATAATCAAATATCCGATCTTTATAACCCCATGTAAAAATTGTTTTCGTAAAACATATTATGTTTGTGTCATTTTTACTTTTACATTAAATAAAAAGTTATTTATGTCATTTCCCAACCAAAATGTCTCCATGGGGTCCCCAAGTTGACCCATGGCTTTTCTTGGTCGGCCATGACACAACCAATAAGTTTGGGACATGTGTCTAGGTCATTTCATATTATTAAAGCATTATTTATACCTTAAACTACCCTAATTACCACTAATCGCGATTAAAAACTTAATAAGTTACTATTCACCAAAAAAAATATTTTAATCCCATTGAACCGCATTTTACTTCTTAATGACAACCATGTATGTCGGATTTTCAAAATTCAATACACATTAGTGGTAAACTTTCATTTTACTGAAAAATCAGTTTGCTTGATTACCACATAGTGGTTTCACTATTCATCAAAAATTGATGTTTTTCAGAAAATTACCAAAAATTCACCCTAAGCTATATTTGATATTCTGAATTCAAAAATGAAGTCTATTTTACAAAATTCAAATCATATAAGTCACATTAATTAATTTAATAATTAATTCCCGCTGCCAGAGCAAATAGCGTGTTTTTACAAAACAATAAGTATCAAAAGATTGACACCCGTTTAAGTCTAATTTCAAAGTGAAATTGATTCCAATGACCACCATTGGATAAAATGGTATAATTATATTCTAATTTAACTTCAAAACCAATTCAAAACACAATCTAATCATATAAATAAATTAGATTAAAAAGCAGTTTTGATGTAAAATGCAGTATTTTTCACTATTCATTAAAAAATGAACATTGTCAGAAAAATACCAAAAATTCACACAAGGTAAATTTTGATGTCCCAATCATAAAGAATAAGTTTATTTTGACAAACATAGTTTATAAAATTTTCAAAATATAGATTAAAATATGGTTTTCCATCAAAAGGCAGTAAAACAATCTTTTAAGAATATTAGTGTATTCCATGCATAAGATTGTATTTATTTTCATTTTAAGCCCCTATAATACTATCTTAATCATTAATAGACATAGATAAAAATATCTATTATTCATTACTTACTTGGGATGTTACATCCTTCCCCCTTTAGAAAATTGTGTCCCCGCAATTTATTTACTTATCGAATAAATGGGGGTACTTATCCCTCATTGCATTTTCAGATTCCCATGTTGCCTCTTCAATCATGTGGTTTTTCCACAAAACCTTTACCTGGTGAATCAACTTATTCCGTAACACTTGCTCCCTGTGGTCAAGAATCTGGACCGGTTGTTCCTCATAAGATAGGTTCTCTTCCAGCTGAACTACCTCTGGACTCAAAACATGAGACGGATCTGGCATATACTTTCTCAACATCGAAACGTGAAAAACATTGTGTACCTGAGATAAACTCGGAGGTAAAGCCACTCGGTATGCAACTGATCCAACTCTCTCCAGAATTTCGTATGGTCCAATAAACCTTGGACTTAGCTTTCCTTTCTTGCCAAATCTCATCACACTTTTCCAAGGAGAAACCTTGAGAAAAACATGATCACCTACCTCGAAAGATAGATCCTTCCTCCGGTTATCCACATAACTCTTCTGCCTGCTCTGAGCTGTTCTCATGTGTTTCTGAATCAGATGAAATTTTTCTGCCATCTCTTCTACCAATTCTGGTCCCATCAACTTCCTTTCACCCACTTCATCCCAGAGAGCTGGAGTTCGACACCGCTTCCCATATAATGCCTGAAATGGTGCCATCTGTATACTGGAATGAAAACTGTTATTATTTAAAAACTCAACCAAAGAATGATGTTGGTCCCAACTTCCCTGATAATCCATAGAACAAGCTCGTAGCATATCCTCCAATGTCTGAATTGTTCGTTCTGACTGCCCATCTGATTGAGGATGAAAAGCTATACTAAAATTTAATTCAGTACCCAACGACTTCTGAAGGCCTTTCCAAAAGATAGAAGTAAACCTGGGATCACGATCCGATACAATGGAGAGAGGAACTCCATGTAACCTGAATATCTCTTTAAGATACAAACGGGAAAGTTGATCAAGAGAGAAAGTATCTCGTATAGCAAGGAAATGAGCAGATTTGGTCAAGCGATCAACAATAACCCAGATTGCATTATTACATCGAGATGTCTTTGGTAATCCAACAACAAAGTCCATGGATATATTCTCCAATTTCCACTATGGCACTGGTAAAGGCTGAAGCATCCCTTTCGGTAACTGCCGCTCTGCTTTAGCCTGCTGACAAGTCAAACACTTCACAGTAAAATCAGCAATATCTCATTTCATTCCATCCCACCAGTAATACTCCCACAGATCTCTATACATCTTAGTACTGCCCGGATGAACTGAAAACGGGGAACTATGAGCTTCACATAACAACTCTCTCTTCAACTGTGAATCACAAGGCACACACAATCTCTTCCCAAATCTCAAAACACAATCATTATCAATGTTGAATTCAGGCAACTTACCTTTCTGAACCAGCTCTACCTTTTTCTGCAACTCACTATCTTGCTTCTGTGCTTGCTTGATTCTATCTGATAGAGATGATCTCACTGATAACTGAAACAAAACAGAAGGACTTCCTGCACCAACTAATTCTATGCCAAAGTTCATCAAATCCTTAACCAAAGGATCACGTTCCAAACGCAACATTCTTAATGAAGCATTACTTTTTCGACTCAAAGCATCAGCCACTTTATTTGCTTTTCCCGGATGGTAATGAATTGTACAATCATAATCCTTGATTAATTCCATCCATCTCCTTTGTCTCATTTTTAACTCTTTCTGAGTGAATATATACCTTAAACTTTTGTGATCGGTATATATTTCACACTTTACTCCATACAAATGATGCCTCCAAATTTTTAAAGCAAAAACAACAGCAGTTAATTCCAAATCATTGTAGCGTAATTTACCTCATGAGTTTTCAACTGTCGTGAAGCATAAGCAATTACCTGATCATTCTGCATTAGGACGCAACCAAGTCCTTTCAATGAAGCATCACCGTATATAACAAACTCACCATTCCTGGAAGGTAGTGCCAAAACTGGAGCATTCACCAATCTTCTTTTCAATTCCTGAAAACAATCATCACATTATTTTGTCCAGATAAACTTAACACCCTTCCGAGTTAGCTTTGTCATTGGACTAGATAACCGTGAAAAATTTCTAACAAACCTTCGGTAATAGCCCGCCAAACCAAGGAAGCTATGAATCTTGGTTACATTCATGGGTCTTGGCCATTCTTCCACAACTTTTGTTTTTGCAGGATCAACAGTTATTCCATCTTTAGAAACAATGAGACCAAGGAAAGAAATTTGTTGCAACCAAAACTCACACTTGCTGAATTTCCCATACAGATTCTTTTATTTTAAGGTTTGCAAGATAACCCTTAAATGTTTTTCATGCTCCTCTTTACTTTTAAAAAACACCAAAATATCATCAATGAAAACCACCACAAACTTATCCAAGAACTCATGGAAAATTCTATTCATTAAGTCCATGAATACAGCAGGTGCATTGGTTTGCCCAAAAGGCATTACTACAAATTCATAATGGCCATATCTCGTACGGAACACGGTCTTCGGAATATCTGCCTCCTTTACCTTCAGCTGATGGTACCCTGATCTCAAGTCAATCTTTGAAAAAAAGTGAGCTCCCTGGAGCTGATCAAACAAATCAACGATATGAGGAAAAGGATATTTGTTCTTAACAGTGATATTATTCAAGGCTCTATAATCAATGCAAAGTCTCATAGAACCATCTTTCTTTTTAACAAATAAAATAGGAGAACCCCGTGGTGATGTGCTAGGTCTAATGAAACATTTCTCTAATAAATCTTGCAATTGCTCCTTCAACTCTAAAAGTTCAATTTGTGCCATTCGATAAGGGGGTTTTGAAATTGTCTTAGCATCAGAAACTAAGTCAACAGTAAACTCAACTTCCCGATCTGGTATTATTCTAGGCAACTCATCAGGAAAAACATCAGGATACTCATTTACCACTGGCACATCATTAATCTGAATAGTTCCTTTATTTTCAACGACGTGTGCAAGGTAACATTCATTTCCATATTTTACAAGTTTCTCGGCCTCTTGATATGTTATCAAAAGTAAGGGTTCATTCTTGTAAACAAATTGAAAGTCTTTCTGAAAAAAAACTTATTTAGCTCTACAGTCAATCTTAGCATGGTAAATAGAGAGCCAATCCATACCCAGGATAACATCAAACTCTACTAGAGGTAGAACAATAAGGTTTGCAAGTAGGTTCTTTCCACAGATAAGGATATGAAGATTCTTATAAATTCTTTTTTCCTCGACACTTCCCCCAGGTGTTTTTACCAAAAGCTTAGGAGTCATTTCTTGAGATGGTATTCCCATTTTACTAGAAAAGGTTTTAGAGATGAAAGAACGTGTAGACCCCGAATCAAACAACACACTGGCATAATCTGAAAAAACAAACAAAGTACCTGATACAACTTCATTTGATGGCCCGACATCTGCTGAAGTAGTTGCAAAGGATTTCACCACCTCTTTCTGAGTGTAGTCTAACTGCTTCCCATCACTCATGCTCCTTGTCGGGCACTCGTTTGCATAGTGACCCATCTCATTGCACTTATAACATTTCACTAACTGCAAATCAAATTTTTTCTTACCTTCACCTTGATCCTTTTCAGTGCAATCACGAGCCTTATGTCCCATCTTACCACATCGGTAGCACTTCCCAGAATTCAGAAGACATTCCCCAGCATGCCTTTTGCCACATTTATCACAAACTGGAAACTTAGTTCTCTTACCATCAGACTTTTTTGAAGAATTCTTACCTTTCTCTTGCCACCTCGGTCTCTTCTTCTGCTGGTTGTTATAGAAAACTTGGTCATCAGCAAACTCCATTTCCACCTTCTCAGCACATCGAACAAGCTTTTCATAACTTTTAAACTCACGAGAAGCTAATGCCCTTCGATATTTTGGCATTAATCCTGAGTAAAAACGATTGATTTTACTATCAAGGTCCCAGATAAAATTTGGAGCATACCTTGCCAATCGAGTGAACCTTTCTTCATAGGCAGCCACTGAGTCTTCCTCTTGCCTCAATTCCAAGAATTGCTTTTCCATCCTAAGTCGAACAGCCTTAGGAAAATACTTCTCAAGAAACATACCTTTGAATTCATCCCAGTCAAGAGCATCAATCTCATCGGCGTCCCTGATATTTTTAACCATAGACCACCACTGATCTGCTTCACCCTCCAAACGGTAAATAGCAAGACTAACCTTTTGATTGTCTGAACACCCCATGACATCAAAAATCTTCTCCAGTGCTTTAATCCACCCTTCAGCTAGCACAGAGTCAGATGATCCTCTGAATGATGGTGGATGTTGCCTCATGAAATGTTCCACCACTGACATGTTCCTCTGCGGTTGTTCTGGCTGATCTCGTGCATGGATACCACCGCCATTTATCGCTTGAGTCAACTGCGCCATTACTGCAACAAACTGTTCAGTTCCAATTACGACCATTTCTGGATGCTGATTCGGAAGGTTATTTCCTTATGTATGCCTTCCTAGCACTGCTTCCCTGTTTCCTCTGCGGGAAACCATTCTGAACAAACATATCTTAGATGAAGGAACATGGTAATCATTAAATGCTATATCATTTCGAAAAAAAAATATTTTTGGATAATAATTTAATAGAATTCTAACTCCTAAAGTTATCTAAACCGACCTTTGATACCAACTATAAGGCCCCAGCCTTAAACCTTACTTAATCTTGAGTTATTACAAGATTACACATTGAGGATCTTTTCGGGTTTAGAGTTTTAGAGAATTAGATCATAAAACTTGCATTACATTCCACATATAAACAAAGTGGTTACATAAAGATAGTATTCTTCATTCCCATCAATGGAAACACATTTAAAATAAAACATGTATAATTTCTTGACACATCCTTTACTATATCATCTTATCATGTACCTTTCCCTTGACCTGTGAAAAACATTTCAAAAACTTGGGATGAGCATAAAAACTCAGTATGGGTTATAAAAAAAACATGGAAAGGAAACATGAGTTCATATATACATAAGAATAAAATCATACTTTACCCATAAAACATAGGCACTTTAACATTCCTCATAAAATAATGAATAAATCATAGAAATCATAAGACATAAAGGGAACTTGAGGCATTCATAACATTCTTACGTAGGGAGTAACCCTCTTGGTTACGTTTGGAATACCCATCACAGTATATTCCCTAAAATCTCTTCGGAGAAACGTTAACGTTTCACTCCTTCGCGTTACCCAATGCATTGGAGAGCTATAACGGGCTCACCCGCCCTTAGTTTATCACGGAACCACCCGTCTTCATAATAATGCCCAAGAACCATAACATAATCATATCACATAAAACATGCATAAAGGAAACATAACATTTCCACATTTCAATCACGAGATATCAATACAACACATTGATATAATAAAAACATTATGAAATCCATTTTCAATACAAAAGTAAAACATGGTATTTATTTTTCGTTTAAAAAAAAGTATGGCTTGTAGAGGAATCCGAAACTCAAATAACGGTCCCGACGGCGGAGAAGTCGTTGTCGCCGCATACGTACGACAAAAACATTCCCTTTTGTCATTTAGTAAACGCTTCATATAAAAAAGATTCCTTTTGAATAAACGTAAAAGTCAAAGGGGTTTATACACCGTATAAAAGAAAGTTGTGTATAAAATAAAATATGCCTCAATGAAAGGAGATTGAGACGAAGTCCCATACCTCGTATCCGACTTGACCCGACCGTTCTTTAATCTCCTGAATAATAAACTTGAGTTAATCTCTACTTGCTTATGAATCTTTTTCATGTTCATTATTCCTTTTATACCATGTTATGAACATCATGTAATCATTTAAGTTAATAATGTTCATTTTGTCGGTATTTGGTTCTTAAGTCAAAAATAGACTTCTTACACTTACATGTTGTTAATTTGGTCAATAATTCATTATATCCAGAATGATATTAATTATTTGGATAACATATATATCATATATATTCATCATATACATGTATTTATAATATTACATCACATTTAGAGGTAAGAAATGAAATGCACCGTTCATGGAGACGGTAAGCCGTACGTACGCATGAACGCTACTTCCATTTCTATTTCGTATTTTCTGGAATGGAATCATAATGATATAAGAGTATATTATAATTCCAGTATAATAACATATATAATATCATTAACTTTATCCTTTACACATCCCACATATGGTATTAACAAATCAAATCACTTTCAGGGGGCGGTAGTCCGCACTTCCTAAAATGAAGATATCGTGTTTACCCATAATTGAAACCATAAAGGTATGCCCAAAATGAAAAAAACAGAAGCTTAAGGAAAACATAAACATATTATATATCATATATAAAAATAGTGACATCATAATGGCCACCATTGAAGGTGTTAAATGAGTATTGAACAATCATCGTTTCGGGAGGCAGAATTTCGCCATCCACGGAAACCGTATGTTCTTTTACCATTTGATGTAGTTTTGTGAGAGTGTAGCTCAAATAAATCTTATAAAAACATCCTAGTATATTGAAGATACTGGTGTTGTTACAAAAGAAGTAAATAAAAAGAGTTTAGAGGGTTGGAGAAGCAAAATAAAACAAATGAACATGAGAGAATGAATTACCTTAAAAAGTGTAACTCCTTTTTGATTTGAGCCTAAAGGCTTCCTTTGAAAGGATTATGCCCAAAGGGAATCCTCTAGTATGAGGAGAGGGATGTGGAGAGAGTAAATGGGCAGGGGTTGGCTGAGCCAAAGGCTTGAGTAGTGTGTGAAATGAGGTAGAGGTGGGGGCCTTTTATAAGAGGAGAGGAGGGGCACTTTTGGAAAGTAAAGGAATATTACTTTATTTGAAAATGTTTTTCGGTTTTAAAAGGTCCAACCTTGATATAATTCGTGGATAAGGTGATAAGGGTTCGAAATACACTCATCCAATTGGTTTTTTCCATGTGTAGTTCATAGACTTTACATTGTCATTCCATTTTATTTAAATCGTCAAATAATGATGTCATCGCTGCATCATGATTATGTCATAAATAATTTAATTTATTTAATGTCTAAAAATCATAAAAAAATACTATGATGTAGGAAATCTTTTTAGCTTTCCAATGAATATTTATAATCAAATATCTGATCTTTATAACCCCATGTAAAAATTGTTTTCGTAAAACATATTATGTATGTGTCATTTTTACTTTTACATTAAATAAAAAGTTATTTATGTCATTTCCCAACCAAAATGTCTCCATGGGGTCCCCAAGTTGACCCATGGCTTGTCTTGGTCGGCCATGACACAACCAATAAGGTTGGGACATGTGTCTAGGTCATTTCATATTATTAAAGCATTATTTATACCTTAAACTACCCTAATTACCACTAATCGCGATTAAAAACTTAATAAGTTACTATTCACGAAAAGAAATATTTTAATCCCATTGAACAACATTTTACTTATTAATGACAACCATGTATGTCGGATTTTCAAAATTCAATACACATTAGTGGTAAACTTTCATTTAACTGAAAAATCAGTTTGCTTGATTACCACTTAGTGGTTTCACTGTTCATCAAAAATTGACGTTTTTCAGAAAATTACCAAAAATTAACCCTAAGCAATATTTGATATTCCAAATTCAAAAATGAAGTATATTTTACAAAATTCAAATCATATATGTCCCATTAATTAATTTAATAATTAATTCCCGCTGCCAGAGCAAATAGCGTGTTTTTACAAAACAATAAGTATCAAAAGATTGACACCCGTTTAAGTCTAATTTCAAAGTGAAATTGATTCCAATGACCACCATTGGATAAAATGGTAAAAATATATTCTAATTTCACTTCAAAACCAATTCAAAACATAATATAATCGTATAACTAAATTAGATTAAAAAACAGTTTTGATGTAAAATGCAGTATTTTTCAGTATTCATTAAAAAATGAACATTGTCAGAAAAATACCAAAAATTCACACAAGGTAAATTTTGATGTCACAATCATAAAGAATAATTTTATTTTGACAAACATAGTTTATAAAATTGTCAAAATATAGATTCAAAAATGGTTTTCCATCAAAAGGCAGTAAAATAATATTTTAAGAATATTAGTGTATTCCATGCATAAGATTGTATTTATTTTCATTTTAAGGATCTATAATACTATCTTAATCATTAATAGACATAGATAAAAATATCTATTATTAATTACTTACTTGGGATGTTACATTTATAATCAATTTTTTTAAAATAAATAAAATTAATGTCTAGAGAGATATCACTTAAAAGACCAAGTAGTTAAGTTAAGATGTTGTTAGTATATTCATTTATTACATTCAAAATATATAGCTTCAGGTGTAGATAACAACGTAATATATTGAGTATAACTAGTATACAATGTAATTTTTATATAGATCATTAACTTCTAAAATAGATTTGGATTGTTTTGAATGTCATCTTCAACTATCATTATCATATCATCAATACGACGTCCATAATCATTTATAGTTTTACTATATCATAAAACCTATAAAACATAGTGTTATAATAGTCACTAGATACATTCATAGATTCATCATGTTTATTCCAACATTCATAGATTCACCATGTTTATTCCAACATTTAACCCCATACTCATACTATTTATTATTATTATTGCTATAAATATATTTTTGATTCATAATAATCTTATTTGGTTCCACAATATTCATATTTAACAAAAAAATTAAATAAATATAGTGAGGGTATCCATATAATGTAATTTTTTAACATGCATAAATGATATAAAGAATAAATTTTAAAAATATAATTATAAATTAAAATACATTCATATAAAATTTATATTAAAAAAATATATTTTAAGGATATATTTTATATTAAATCGCTATTATGAACCATCTTGGGTTGACTTGATTCATATCCACATCTTGCCTACAATATGGCCTCAAGAATACCTCCCTATATGCTTAAGGATGGAAACCAGTGGTGAGGGTCTAAAAGATATAGTGGGGATACTATGTGCTCTTGTTAGATTGCAAAAAAGTGTAAATTAATAAAAATAATAAGCATGCATAAATATCAATGATCAAAGAATAAATTAAGTGAAACAATATAATACTATGAAAATGAAATGTTTTATGTAGACATATAGACTCAATACATTCCATACTAAACAAAAAGCATTCAACCACTGGGATGTAGACATATTCAATAAAATGTAAATTTAAAATAAATACACCAAACTCCACTACCATATTTAGGATGTACCACATACCATATATCTAAAAATGGGTGAACTTATCTATCTTTTTTATGTTAACCCACTTGAATGACTCTTGTAGATTATAAAAAACTATAAATCTTCTCTATCAACTGCACAACCTATGATTTTACCTGAAAATAGAAATATGGTTTTCATACACACCATGGTGCACATACATTGGGTGAGAAATAAATCTCAATAGGCCACCAATAATTATAAACCTATAATCTATTATCGTAACATTTAAATACACACACGATATGCCCATCCATTCTAAAAACTAATAATAGTTGGAATAAAAAAACAACTGAATATAAAAATAGAGGAATTAAAAAAACAAAACTAATAACCAACCATGAGTTCTATCCTAACACCCTAGGTAAATTAACCCTCAATTTGTCCCGTTACAAATTAATTGTAGAACATGGATTATCTAGCCACATTTAATCATGAAAATCTTCTAGATATACACAGAAGCTCCAAGATGACTAAAACACAATATGAATGGATTGCAGGCCACATGGGGAAACTGTATGAATCAGAGACAACAAATCACAATTATATTAGTCTCTAGGTATCCAGTGTAACTATTTGAACTGGTAATAAGGACTATACTAACATTTATAGAACCTTTTTAGAACACTTTAGCCCTATATAACTCCTCAAATCCATAAAATAATTTTTTTGGGATAGATAATCCCACCTCTTGGGACCTCAAAACATCCATGACCAAGTAAAGTCAACCTATAGATGATGTAAAACATCCATTTTCCTAGGGCAGGGCTAAAATAATCTATATTATCCATTATCTCCCTATACCCATACAACTATATCCATCCAAAGGTGTAGAGACCAGATAAAACTCAAGGCCCACACCAAATCCAATGAAATCCTGAAATTCCCCTCCTGCACAAGAATTCTAATCAATAATTAACTCAAAAAACTCTATCCATATGATAGAAATAATGTATCAATCAACTTTCAAACCCATTATCTAAACTATATGAACATCACCATTGAAAAAGTCATGGTCAGTAATGTTCTGGGATACAATGGTCCCTAAAAACATAAGAAAAACAACTATAGTATGTCACTACTAGTCTCTAGGTTTTAAAGAGACACCCAATGTCTCAAACACAAAGAAAGTACCAGCCCCTAAATGGGTCAACCAAAACACAGTTCTCCCTCGATCCCCAGGATCATATCCATCTCAAACCATGGGCCACACCTGATACCTTAAATCTAAATGGAAACACGATACCCAACCCAACCATAGCCATTAACTCAACTACAAGTCCATACAAGATGATATAACTGGAAACCCTATGAGGGGATCCTTTATCACATCCAATTCAAGGGAAAGGACTGGTATGAAAAACATCTCCAATTGACCCTCAATGAAAAACAATTAATCGACGATCAACAATGCATCTGCAAGAGAATATAATAGCATAACCAAAAAATAAGATATTTTTCTATAAACCTCATTAAATTTCTATGAAATGGTCACCATACAAATGGATCCTCTAGTATAAGAAAAACCACATTAAAATCCCATCGCAATAAATCATTATGAAACCTTCCCACCATATAACCCATCCTCAGGTATTACCTTATTCTATAGGCCTAAAAAATGACCTCGAGATCAATGTCAACATCTCTTCAACAAATACCATCCATAATTGATACCCTCTTGTTCCAAACAATATCATATACTCTAATATAAATTCTCTCAAAAAATTGGATCTAAAACCTCAAGTGAGAGCTCTATACCTCGACCCTTCAAACCTCAAGCAACAAGAATAAAATGCCGTATCCAATACGTAATTGCGTCCCATATTCAGGAAAAATAAAAATAACCTCCAATACCTAACCTTATAATATTGAAGTCATGTTGATCAAAAAATAACAACCATTAATTAATCTCATATTACACAACCCAACCAGCAGGACGATTCTGAAACAAAAACCTCGAAGAAAACCTCTCGTAAATAGTTTTTGATTCCAAAGAAACAAAATGATTGCCTCTAAATTACAAAAGGACTCATCCAAAAAAATTCAATGTGGAAACACTAAAAATGAACTAATAATCGATTAAAATCTAACTCCATTGTGACAATACATTAAAAAACCCATAAAAGTGGATGTATATGATGTTCAAATCATGTACTTCGAACCATCAACCAAGTATATATACGTATGACCAACCTAATGTGTACTTACCAATGTTAATGGTGTTAACCAACCATACATGAAGTGGACTTCATATAGAGTACCTAGACTTATAAACTACCTGGGGGTTTTAAATGTATTCCAAATGATAGTAATTTTGTACCTAACATGAAAATATGCACTTGACTCAGGATGCATGGTCACGTCCAATCTCACACCCCTAGTTCCCACATGGAATTTTCGAAACACACATTCTCTATGACCCCATCTTCCTCAACTTAGCCATGGTAATAACTCATGGTGTGTGTTTCTAAAACTACACATCATGTGATAGTGTTTTCCTAATAATAAACCCCTATGATCACCACAAAACACTTGTTTCACCCCAAATCAGCCTCAAGGGCTCTCATGGAACCCAGAATAACATATATAAGGATTTGAAAATTAAAAATAAATAATAATGTAGGAATATATTATTAAAAAAAATAGGTCCCACCAGAAAATGTAAAACACAAAAGCTTTACTCATAGATCCATATAATAGAATCATTGATAATTGATCTACCATTGATTGATAAAGTCAGTATGATCGACCATTCTCTCTCCATATCTATCTCTACCTCTCTCTATCTTGGACAAATGAACCTTTGGGGGAACAATGTATGCTAAAAAAATGTAGTAAAGAATTGTAAAAAGTTAAAAAATAAAATAAAATAATGAAAAAAGAAAAATTAAAATGAAAAGGAGCTCAAGCTTGGCCCTGGTGCTCGCGATGATATTTTGTCTCACATAGAAAAACCCCCCATTCCACACTCAACCATAGAGTTAAAATCTACATAAAAACAATATTAAATAATTATCATTGAATAAACACACATGAATAATGTAATATAAAATTAGATAAATATAAATATTCCATTAAAATTTGAACAACTAAAATTTCCACGAATCTTCCATCCTAGGGTAGGAACCCTATTCCATATAAAAAATTGGGTAAAAAAATTATCTCAAATCCTCTCATATAAGAAATTAAAAAAAATTCACTTCAAATATATCAGGAACAAAATGTACAAATTCCTCATAATTTTGTTAACATATAATGATATGGGCCACTATAATATACATATTATAACACTTCTCACCCTCAAGTATCCTCAGTGGTCAAACAACATCTATGATCCCACACTAAGCACTGAAACAACCTACATTGTCGTGAATATCCACCAATTGGTCCCATAATGCCCATATATCTCAAAACATGAGAGACATTCAACCGAGATCGATATGATTCTCTCCACCATAGGAGTATCCTTATCATTTGTAACTAACTCCTTCCTCTATGACCTGTGCATCAGTTTCTATAATAAGGATTTCCTTACACGTCTCCTTATGTTCCAACCTCAATAGGTCCACCTTGGCTACACCATACAGGCTTCCTCAAGAACCAAAAATATCTCAATGGACCCATATATGGACAAAAAAATACTATGAATAACCCTCACACACATTTCATCAATAAAAAATGATTAATCAAAAAAAATACAGACCTATCACAAGTCTCAGACTCATGGAAGAGTGATTATCGAAGAACCTCTCGAAGGCCCTCATGCACCCAAACCCATAGAAAGACTCATTCTCACATAGTCGAAGTCCTAAAGAACATATTTTAATTCACCTAAACCACTTACTATTCTCCATACACTTGTTAGATCAAGAAATTTAGAGAAACCTTGATACTCCTCTTCATGGTTTTGGAATCCACCTCATTCCATGATCAAACATACAACTACCACCTACTCGAGCATTGATCTAAATATACAAGCATCAAGACACACTCTCACTATACTGACAAAAGCATAACAAAAAACTAATAGGGATATGTATTCAACTAAACCATCCCTCTTGGGCTAACCACAAGTCTAGGAACACTATAAACATTCTACCTCTCAGGAAAAGGAAACCTCATGCCTAAAAAATGACATCTTCTTGTGAATTATTCCTTGGTAATATAAATCCTCAATAATCCCCACTGATGAAATGGTAATCCATGATCATCCATCACATAGTGGATAGTTGGCACACTTTCCCCACAGTAAGACCTAAAAGTCAACACGTGGTAGAAGTTGTGCCTCTTCCCAACAGAGGCTTAAATCACATTCCCCATAACATGAATAAGTATCTTCTAAGAAAACATAGTCTTAGGGAAACTCAATACTGATAAAAAAAATCCCTATGTAATTTTTCCCTCAACAATCCTCCAACTGGTTGATCAGATCCCACACTAACCCAGAATGGTCTCCATAATTCCATTAATGAATGGAATGGCGAATAACTCCTTTAGTGAAAGAACACATAAAAAATAATAAGTCATTGGAATCCTAAACTCTTATGATGATGCGTGAAAACTGGAATATTTCCAATGGGATAAGATCTAAAATCAATAAATCCATAAATCCACTAATGTATGCGGATCATTCTAGGTGAAATCACAAAACCCTAAAAGTGTATACCAATAATATCAATCCCATTCCCTAGAAAATTTGATATCATATCAATAAATGTGTTCATGACCCACCAATACTATAAATATCACATGTCCCAAAATATTCCTATACCACTTGTACATTAACTCCAAAAATAACAAAACCAGACAACACTGCTACCATTTTTCAATGAACCAACCTAGGTTGACCTAAAACGTCACCTGATCCAGCTCACCACAAGGCCTCAAGTATGGTCTCTCTTATAAAAGAGGATTCCAACAAGTATGGATTTTGTCATATAATGGTATATAGAATCATGTATATGTAATTTTATGACTTCTTATCATTGATTTTTGGTTCATTTGTAGGTCGGGAGAAGAGTGGTTGGTTGGTGGTGGATGTTGGATTCCAAAGACTAGCCGGTAAAGGCTGGCACAATACCATCAATTTTAAAAGTTCCACCGGACAACCTGTAGAGACCTGGAGGTATAATACTTCATTATATTCCCACCATCCTACCATTTTTTTATAACTAACCATTCAGTGGACCACGATCTCTTTGATTGTTTTCCAACAACTAGATGGTTTTCAATTAGGCGTACGATTAATCCGGGGTAAAATGAAATTTTTTAATTAAATATTTGTTTAACTGCATTAATATTAAATTAATAACACTGATAACTATTTCTTTGATTTGGAGAACTCATTTTGACAATTCTCTCTCTCTCTCTCTCATTCTATTGTAAGATATTCATATATATTGAAATTTTGAATCATTATCAATTGTAATCCAAGGAGTTATATCTGATAAAATCTATTTTATTCTATTGTTATCTATGAATTTTATTTCATATGAGGAAAGATCTCTAGATCTATCATGTATATATATAATTTATATTATTTCCATCAAGTCTAGGTTCTCTAGGATCCGATCTCTTCCTCCCCATCACCGGTCTTGAAGGCTGTGGAGTTTCCTTTGTTCAAGAGGTAGGTTTCCATATCATATGGTATGACCCTCATAATTATTGTTTTCATGTAATTACATATTTTATTTTTTTTAATAAATTAAATGTTTATATTTTCTTCTATATTTTTGGGTAATGTAATGTGTTTTCAAAATGGGTTTTTATACTATATTTTAGGAAAATGATGTGTTTGATAAAATGTGTTAAAGATGTTTTTGAATTGGAAGTGTTTTTCATGTATGGATGTGGTGTGGAATCAAAATTATTTTTTTATAAAATATGTTCTTAGTTTTCTTGAAATGTAATGATGATATATAAAAAATTGAGAGACCTTGTGGTATAGAGAAAAACTAAATGTAAGAGAAACTCAGTGGAGTAAAATATCGCTATGGTTGGTGATTGTAACACTATGGTTTCTAGTGGGTACACTTAAAGGGGGACGGAGGTTCCTGGACTATAAGATTTACTTAAGCATACTAGTGTTATATTTTGTGTTGAGTTCTGTATATCCTGATGTTATGGATTTCCAATTGGTTCTTTGTGTACACATTACATGATTGTTTATATTTATGCTTATTTTTCCACTTGATATGGATACTGTTACTTGAAAAATACTTTATTCATATTATTATTCCTTATAGATATATCTTATGTAATATTTCATTGTTTAATTTAATATGTAATTTTTTTGAATAAAAAACAAAAGCGTGATTTTATATGGGAACATTATTTCTTTTGGAAATATTTCAGATATTATTTTATATAAGAAATAATGAATGAATTTGGATAGACATCATATAGATTATTTGGTGGTATCCTACTGAGATTTAGTTCCCAACCCTAAATTACAATTTTGGAATTTGGAGACGTGGGTATTAAGGATAAGGGTAAAGGGATGATTGTAATATAGACGACAACTCTCATGAATCATGTTACCTTCTAGTGGGCTAGGATGGGGGTGAAAAATGGTTAGAGGAGATGGAACCATTGTTTTATTATGGTTCAATGTTTAACTTTGTTTAGTTTTTTCATGTAGTATTTGTTATGAAGTAGGTGAATGTAACCTTTATGGATTGGTTCTTTTGACATATGATGTATTTTGAATATCTATTGTGATACATTTATTATTTCTATCTTATCACACATAAATTAAGGAGCAAATCATTACCAAATTTCTTTGTATGATATCCTGGTTCATGTCATAATCCCCTAGTGACCAGAAATTCTCTTTGAGCCTTATTAAAGTCCAATTTTGGTGAAATTACGGGGTTAAACCGATTATTCTGTTATAAATTATTATCATAGGATTAGGTTTTCATGAAATCCCACACTCATTCTTGTGTATCAACCTCTAGTGATTGTATGATGGTGATAGAATATAGATATGAATATAAAAAATTGATAGGTAGTGTGGAAGTGTGCATGAATTGATAAATTTCATAAAAAAACCCTTGGTTTTTCATGTGATGTTTGGGGTTATATAGCATCATTTTTATGATTTAATGAATTAGGATTCATTTTACTAATTTTAATTTATGATAAATGAATCAAAATTTTGTTCTTGATGATTTTAATTATCATTATTTATTATAATATGTATACTTCAATAAGATCATATATGAATGATAGAGAGGATTTTATGGAGTGATACTTGTGGGTGAATCCTTCGATTGACATTTTTCTTGGAAACTGTAGTAAAAATAATACAATCCTGTGGATAAGTTTCAAATGTTCTACTATAATGGAAGGTGTACAATGCTTCAGAATTCACTAAGAAACACCTAACTGATCTAGGCACTACAGAAGCACCAGACGGGGCATAACCAACATTTGTTTTTTCATAATCAATGAATAATTTGAGATGTAAATTGATGATAAATGTCATGAAAAATATATTTTAATCAAAGATTAATTGAAGATTTAATGTCGAAACAAAAATACAAGATCTTCAAATGTTATTTATAAATAAATTAAACAATTTAAGATTTTTGTTATGATGAATTCATGCATTTTTTGAAAAATATGAAAATTCCTCTACATCATATAGTCATTTATTCATAGTAATCTAGAGTATATTCCCACCAATGGTGATCTACATGTACTCCATGATCCTCTGAACTTCACTGTAGGAATCTCTAGGTGCTATAATGGAAGATCCTAATTCTTCATTGTGCGCCTTTGATCATCCCAATAATCTCTATAGGAATGGTTCTCTTCGATTTCTCTAAAATTGGGTGTGGTGGTGGGGGAGGATCACTCTTTTTTCTTGAGAGCCTTCTTGTAGAGGGAGATTTCTAGGTCTTTGAGAAAATTCTCTCTAGTTGTCATTATGAGCAACAATAAAATGAAATTCCATCCAACCCTTGAAAAATACTATAATTGGTTTCAAATTTAGATGGGGTTTGAATGTAATAATTGTATATGTGCCCTTATTATTTCATTAATCCCTATGGATCCCCATCTTAATAATAATAATAATAATATTTCAAGACATGTTATAAACTGATGAATTATATTAAATATTATTTATTCTAATAATTCCCAATATATATTATTTTACATCAGAAAATTATACTCGGCCCACTATTCCTCCAAAATATTTAACGAACATTGAATAATGACTATTTAGTAAAAAATATAAGTGCATTATTATCTAATAAATATTAAAAAATTATATTCACTAAATAGACAAAAAAAATTATTTAATATTCTATTCAAAATATACTCTTGAATAACTTGTCACATAATATATACGATCAAGAAAAAAAGAATAATTTTTGTACCACATGTAGGAATAATATAGATTCAACTTATTATATAATAAATAATATTATTATTTAACTGATGTTTTTAATACACTTAGTTCATGACTCACTAGGCCTCCTTCTCAATAAATGTAGGAAAAATAACCTGAAGCCCAATGTTTCTATCTAGCAACATTACATGGAACTCGTATGAAAATAAATTAAATTTGTAATGAAATAACACTTAATTTTGATACTTACTATGTAATAAAATCATTTTATCATCATGTCTATAATCAAGTAGGATTCATGTTGATTCCATCAACCAATGTTCTTGATATCTCTTTATTTGTCTTTCCAATAACAAAACATAAATATAGAACAACATGGACATATATTTATGTAAGAATTATCATTTACAAAAAAGGGACTAAGATATCAACATCGATTAAATAAAATATGGGGAAAATTATTTCTCTCATTATTCATTAATTAAATGTTACTCATGAGACACCCAACATATCCTATTTCACCATGACCATATGTCATCATGGTTTTCATCAGTAAATAAAATGACACGACTCTCATTATCTATTAATAATAATATTAAAATCTATGTATCAATATAAATGTCTAGATATAAGATCAATAAATGTAACATATGCATGTGGATGTCATACCTGCGGGTATAGTTCTCATAATCTACTATACTAGAAATTACCGAGGGCACACCCTGGAGAAGGTGCCTCACATTACTTTGAGTCTACACCTTTTATATCCTATATCATAGTTGAACATAAAAAGATTTAAGACATCTATATAACATATATTGAATAATATTATCAAGGTACTTATGGGTTCTCATTGTAGTAGGGAATTGATATGACCTTCCAATGAAATAAATAATATTTGGTAATTATCTAATACTATGTTACACAAAAGTGTAATGATGATATCATAATTAGTTTATTATTATTCAAATATACGAATACTCATAATAATAAAGCACAAATAATTTCGATCAAGGGCACCAACTCCAATAGAATCCCACATTCAGAAGATCAAACTACCAACAACCATCAATCTGTTAACTATATCATGATGTTCAATCATTTATTGAGTAATGTATTTAGTTGGGGACCTAACACAATTTATTTTGTGGAATCATTTCTTACTATAACTTCACCGTTTTGAGGAAAATCTCTCAAGAGGTGATACCTCTAGATTATGTTCTTTGTCCATTGGTGTGACCATGGTTCTTTTGAATGATCCAAAACTAGAGTATGATCTGAATATATCATGATAGGTTATTTAATCATTGGTAACAAATCAAGATCATAGACAATGTTTCATATCTAAATGGAATATTTTTTCACCAAAATCTTATATATAAATAGATTCCAATGTAGAATTAGTGATAAATGTCCTCTTTGAAATTTTTTATATAACAAATACTCCATTGAGACTGGAAAAATATCATGATTATGAATTTGGATAATTCAAATATATTTGAAAACTGGCATTAGTTTAACCCCTGATTACTAGCTCCTCATCTCTTATATACACTCGAAACATATCTATAGTTCTTCTTAGATACATAAAGTTATCCTTAACTGTAACTGTAGACCGAAGTTTTTAATTAATTTTGGCATGAAATATACATTCTATGATAAATTAATAGGAAACATCAAGTCTAATACATATAATGGAAGTAATGATCATACCCCCAATGAATATGAGACATTACTCATTTTTTCTTTCTCTGATTGTTTCTGAAGCTACATTTTCTTGGAAACATGTATACCATGTGACATTGGAACTAGCCCCGTCTTGGATTGTTCCATAATAAATTCTTTTAGTATCTAGTCAATGTATGTACCTTTACATATTCCAAGTATCATCTTGGATCTATCATGAATGATATTTTATCTCTACAATGTAGGCTATTTCACCTAAGTCCTTCACCGAGAAGAAATTATTTAACCAATCCTAATAGTCGTTAAGATAGATATATCATTTTTTATAATTAATATGTTATTAAAATATACCACTATGATAACAACCGAATTATTACTAAAATTCGTGTAAACACCTGGTTCAATTTTTTTAATGAAATAAAATTATTTTATAGGTTCATAAAACTAAATGTTCCTTGACCTAGATTCTTACTTCACTCGATAAATGGATATTTTAAATTTTAATGTACTATTGAAATCACCTAGAGTCAAAAACCCGTCATGTTTTGTCCTATAAACAACTTTCAATAGGTTCCCTATAATAAAATATATGTTTACATCCATCTACCAAGTTTTATAGTCATGGTATGATAGTATAGAGTGCACAATTATGATGGATTTAAACATATAAATTGGAGAAAAGGTTTCATCATAATTACGGACTAGAAAATGCTTAGACCCTTTAGCCACTAGCAATTTTTATACTTACATACTTTAACCTCCATGTAAAATTTTCCCTTGAATACCCATATACACTAAATATGATTTACATCAGTTGGTGAATTGATAAGAACATACTTGGTTTTATGTTTTTGGATTTTGAAATACCATAACATTTTTTGACATATTCTAATATATCTGTTGAATAGTAATCACATGATTAGTATAAATATATGCCTTAAAAAAAATCCAATTTACTTAGAAAAAGGAAGATATGGGATCATACAGTAGAATTTCTCTGTATGAAGTCCATTTGTTAGAGATCAAAAATTAGGTGGTGTCCCTGGGCTTCACTCTTTACTAAGACCAATCCGAGATTCAACACATAAAACCTTAATGGAACTGCTTACAGGAGAAGTAGAAGTTGATAGAGATTACCACCTGAGCAATGTTATCTGAGCCTCCCCAAGAGTTTTTCACCATCGCACACCTTACCCTTAGGCCATATGCGTGTATTATAAGGGGTTAAGTAACAAGACCGTAACACTATGATTATGTGCATTATTATTGTATATAACAAAGAATATACATTAGTTTTATTATTTTTACATTGTTAATAGTTTTTAAAGAAAAAATAGTATTTTTAGTAAGTTTTCAGTTAAGAAATATATTTTTACTAATTAATGGATTTTTATTTAAATAATATATTAGTAAAATTTTATTACTAAATTAATTTTTATTAAATATAAATTATCATATAATATTTATGAATACAATTGTGATTTTTATTAATGTTTGAAAGCCGTTTTGTGTCAAAATCCATTAATATTCAATAAATGTTGGTTTTTATTATAAAAGTAAAAAAATTAACATATTTATAATGTTATTTATATTAAAGTAATATTATTTTTGGAATCCGGACTTCAAAATTATCCAAAGGAAAATTTTTCATAATTTTCTGAGACAGTCAAAGATTTGGGTAAAAATTGAATAACGTTTAAATATATAATGTGTTTTATGACATCCAAATTACACAATAGTGATGTATTAATATACTATAAACATTATTTTTGACCAATATATTTTTTAAATTTAAAATAATTGTATTTTAGATATGTTTTATTAATTTTATGATGCCTTAGTGGACCCTCCCAGACTTATAAATCATTTTAAAATTATAAATGTTTTCTTTGAGAGTGTAACTCAACTCAAGATAAGAAAGCCTAAAATTTTAATTACATCAACCATTTAACTTATAATATTATATTTTCCACTCCACTTTGGAAAAAAAATAGGTTGGTTTCTGGTTTTTATTAGATTAATGGATGGTTCCCAAAACCCAAATAATTAATAATTCCCTCTCTTTTCCTATATAAAACCACCCATGCTCCCACTTCCTCTTCACTCAAATCCATTGGAACATGACAAAACTCTACCCTCATTTCTATATAATCCTCCAATGGTTCCCAAAGCTCCCAACAAGCCTCTCTCAATCCCCTCACAAGCCTTTGGGATCACACATCCATGTATTGGATTTCTTCCTTTCCTTTTTATTAAAATTTATTTAAGTAGTTATTACCTTTTAGTTTTAATTAAAAATGTTGGGGTATGATTTATCACCTCCACCATACTTCTATCCTAGTTTTTTAATGATTATATACTCCCTTTTTCTCTCATTAATCCCTCCCATGCACACCTATTACCATGCTGAAATTCTGTAAGGAATTTCTCTCTTCTTATTTACATTCATGTAATTATTTTGTATTATGAACATATATTCAATTATATATGTTGGGAAATGTATATATATGACCCCCTTACTTTCCATTTCATGTAAATATTGTGATACAACCCTTTCCCTATCATCAACAATTTTTATGAAATCTTATGTCATGCAGTTATGCTACCGAAATTGCACCGTGAATTTACATGGCAAAGTCACTATGTAGTGAATACCATACCCATTTCTCTATCAAGGGTATTAACCTTTATGAAAATTTACTTATTAATTATAGAGTTTCATGTATTAATTACAGATTATTTTATCATGGAATAAATTATCATGTCTAATGAATCTATGTTATATGATCCATGTGGAACACTTATGCATGAAATGAAAGGATTAAAAAGGGTGCTCCCTGATATCACTCCAATGCATTGGTAAAAGATTAATATCATCATAAATTTTGTTAAATGAGGGTTTAATAATTATAATTCAACTGAAATGAGGATTTACTCATGCTCCAAATGCAATGATCCTTGGTTCATGCTAATAATATGTTAAGTGTTGTTTCCACATTTCCATGTAATGATAATCATGATATATAATTCCTCTATGTTCGTGTTTCTCTTATGATCCATTGATATACATATTGTATAACATGTACTGTATTATTCATGGTATGCCTTGTTTACTCCCTTACTGGGCTTTATAGCTCACCCTTTTCTTGTGAATGTCCTCAGGTTATCCAATGAAATGCTAAATACAAAGGAATGTTGTGGTGATGTAATAAACGTTGTCAATAATGATGTTGTGTTTTATGGTATAAGTGTTTATGTAATGTTCCCAATCCCCAATGACCCTTGAACTCTCGATATTCAATCTTGTATCATGTGAAGATTCTATGTAATAACTTATTTTTATGTGTAAGGTAAAGAGCATGGTTATTATTGTTGGTATTAAAGGATAGGTTTAAATATTTTTTGGAAAGGATTAGATAACCCTAGTGAATGATTTAGTGATTAGACTAAATATAATAAAAACAACCCTAAATTTTGGTGAGGATTGAGTATGTGGTTTATCAACAAAATACATCCATGTATAGATATGAGCAGGTAGAGGAAACTCTGGAACAAATGTATCTAGGGGTAAAACCTAAAAACACCACTTTGAGCTATAATAGAATGGGAACTCGTGCACTACAATAGGCCTTGTTGCACTCTTCGTTATGACACTCCCAGGGGATATGATTTCGAAAATTCATGATCTTGATATGAACCATTATTAAGGGAATAAAGAAAATTCCCATAATATTATATGTTGATAAGTAGATCATGGATAACATATATTGAAGCTTATAAATTCATAAGTTGAGGAAATAAAAGTAATTTATATGTCATCTATTTTTTGTCTTTGGATTAACCTTTATGTGTTACCCCTAATATTCCTTTAATTTCATCCAACGACCATTAATAGGAGGACTCAAGCTAAAAACTGATGCGAAGATCAATGTGATGACAATTCTAATGATATTTCCAATCTGATGGGAGTGAGAATCGTGAACGTTTTCACGATAATTTCTCATTTGACTCAATTTGTGAATAGAAACATGGGTAAAGAAGAACTATCAACCCCCCCTAAGAAAGAACAAGTCACAATCGAGAGCTTCATGAGACAGAGGCCTTATACTTTGAATGGATCATCTGATTGCTCAATTATGTAGCAATGGACTCCATTGAAATGATATTCTCTATCCTTCAATGTTATGAAAAAAAGACGGTTCTTCTAGATGCTTATCGTAGGGAGGGTGAAGTTGATCAATGGAGGACATTGATAAAAAATAAAAATCCTTTGGAGGAGATTGAGGCATTGGAATGGATGGATTTTTTCGAAATGTTTCTCAATAAATATTATCCACACACCCTATGACATAAAATGGATAGGGACTTCAATTACCCCAGGAAAAAGGAAAATGAATCCATCAGAGTGTATGAGGAAAGCTTCACAAGGCTTTCACGATACACCTATGGCTTTCTCGTTACCCCTGAATTCAAGGCTGAATACTTATTCAGTGGGCTAAATCTAGACAATGGAAATCCCTAGCGATCCGTCACTTAGAGAGATATGAGGAAATTTTCTGTTGTGCCCTCAACAACTAAATGGAGATAAGTTAATATCAAGGGTATCATAGGGATAACAAGCGTAAGGTTGACTTTAATTCTGGCGTTCCGATGGATAAATCCAATGGTGCTAAGAAAATCCAGCACCCCACATGCCAAAGGTACATAAAGAAGGACCCCATAAATTGCCTGCTTGGGATGAGGAAATGCTTTAGGTGTGGAAGAGAAGGGATCCTTTCCATTAACTGCCGACATGAAAACCCATGGATGCAACAGAGGAGGGGAAAGCTCTGTTCCACCCTCAATGCGATGTTCATTTATTTTAATTAAAATTCCTAGGGAACTTTTCAAACCAGTGCCCTAAGACAAGGATTTTTGGAAGCATCCGATAACCTCCAAGGTATCATGGGCTAGCTTTTTCTATCACTACTGCCCATGTGACCCCCAAAAACAAAGTTGTGACAAGTATACTAGTTATTAATTCACGAATAGAGAACAAAATTTTTGATTCTGATTTTATGAATTCTTTTAAATCATGAATTTTTAGTAGGGCAATCCCAACACCACCAGAAATCATGGAATTAAGGATTTTGGTGAGAATGCAAAATTAGGAAATCATTGCATCCCATGAATATAAGTCCTCCCCTATCACAATCTGTAGATTGATTTTTCTAGAGAACCTCATCATACTCCCCCTAGTGGAGTTTGCTGTAATTCATGGCATGGATTGGATTTCTTTATATAAAGCCAACATAAATGTCCGTGAGAGGGAAATCACTCTCCATATGGAGAATCAACCCCTGATTCTAGAAAAGTTCAAGGAGGAGGAAGAATATTTTTAGCACTATCATCTCAAAACTGGATATTACTACCCTATGAGCACACGTATCATTCTCAGATGATTGAGTCTAAAGAAGCAACCATCCTTAAAGATATTCCTATTGTGAGGGAATTCACTGAAGTGTTTCCCGCGGAATTTTTTAGTCTACATCCTAGAAGAGATGTTGAATTCTCAATTGAACTTATACGTGGGTTGTTACCAATATCCAAGACTCTAAATAGAATGGATACTTGTGGAGTTTAAGAAATAACTATAAGAAAATCTTGATAATGTTTTGATATGCCCAAGTGCTTTACCATGGGGTGCGGCTGTCCTCTTCATCAAGAAGAAGGACGTGTTAATGAACCATTGAATTGATAATCTTGAGGTCAATAAAATCAAAATAAAGTACAAGTATCCTCTTCCCCGAATTGATTACTTATTCAATCAGCTATGTGGAGCACAATACATCTCCCAGGTGGATCTGCAGTCGGGATATTACCGTGTAAGGGTGAAGGAGGAGGATATACCCAATACTTCTTTTTTGTACAAGGTATGGAAACTATGAATTCATAGTAATGTATTTCAGATTCACTAATGTTCTAGAAATCGTCATGGATATGATGAATAGAGTCTTTAGAGATTACTTCAAAAGACGTTAAATAGTATTTAGAGATGATATTCTAATATAATCCAAAACCAAGTTGGAGAATTAGTAGAATCTAATAACTATACTAGATACCTTGTGAAAGAAGAATCTCTAAGAAAAAGTACATCAATTGTGAGTTCTGGTTGAAGGAGGTCTCATTCTTGGGTCATGTCATCACAAGAAATGGGTTATCTATAGAACCATCCAAGAAAACTGCAATTGAGGGATGGAAATGGCCAAAATTGGTAACAGATATCCATATCTACATGGGGTTAGATGGTTATTATCACCGATTTTGGATAAATTAATCATGATTGTAAAACCCTCTTACAATGTTAACTCGGAAGGGAGTTAAGTTTTCTTGGAGTGATGAATCTGAAGAGAGATTCAAGGAGTTAAAAAGGAGGCTTATCACTACGCCCATAATAACACTACCCACAAGTGGATAAAATTTTGTGGTATTTAGTAGTACTTTGAAGAAGGGATTGGGAAGTGTGTTGATGAAAAATGAAAAATTCATAGCCTACACTTCAAGGAAATTGAACGTTCTTGAGAAAAAATATCCAACACATGATCTAGAGTTGGCTAGATTGATCTTCATTTTATAAATTTAGATGCATTAACTATTTGAGGAGAAGTGTGAAATATGTACGGATCACAAAAGAATCATGTATATATTCACATAGAAAGAGTTGAATATGCACCATTGAATATTGTTAGAGGTGGTCAATGATTATGACTTCTCAATCCATTACCACCCTGAACAAGGATGAATATGCTCTATGTAGAAATGACCCATCGATTCTATCATTGATGAGAATTAAAAAGCATAAAATATTCTTAGATTTGATAAATATGGACTTGGGAATCATAAATAAGGGAACATCATCAATCCTTTAAAAAATTATTTCTCAACAGTATCTTTTGGAAATATTATGGGATGCCCAAAAGGATGATGTGAGAATTCAGATAAAATTGGAAACTATCAAAAAAGTTAAATACTCAGAGTTCAATGTTAATGATTAATGAAATGTTATATTTGGGACAAGACAATGTCTTCCATAATATTTGGAGTTAGATAATGAACTTTTGGATGATGCACATAGTTCGAATTTATCCTTTCACCCAGGAAACACAAATATGTATCGAGATATCCGAGAGCATTATTGGTGGGATAACATGAAGATGGAGATCACTGAGAAAACATAAAATTTCTTGGTTTGTCTGAAATTGAAGCCTGAGAGGTATAATTATAAGGGGATGATACAACCATTACTGATACCGGCATTGAAATGGGAGAACATGACCATGGAATTTTTCACCGGACTTTTGAATACATCTAATGGAAACAATGATATCTTGGTTGTTGTGGATCATCATAAAAAGACTGCACACTTCATTACAATTCGAGAGTATTTCACAATGGATCAACAAGCAAAGATATACCTAAGATAAGTGGTAATGATGCATAGAGTACCACTATCTATTGTATCCGATCAATATCAAAGATTCACCTATATGTTCAGTAAGAGTCTTCCACATGATCTGAATACTGAGATGAACTTTATTACGGCTTATCATACTCAAATTGATGGCCAATTTGACTAGACTATCCAAACACTTGAGAACATGTTGATAGAAAGATCAATGGACTTCAAGGAGGATGGGATCATCATCTTCCTCTGGTTTAGTTCTCTTATAATAATAGATTCTACTCAAGCATCCAAATGGATCCTTACGAATCCCTTTATGAGAAGAGATGTAGAACACCGACATGATGTAATGATGTTGGGGAGAGAAAAATCCTAGGTCCAGAAATGGTTGATGAAATGGTAGAATATGTTATAGCCATCCAGCAGCTCATTAATGTTTTTTAGAGTTGAGAAAAATGCTATGCTGATAATCATCGATGAGACATAGAGTTCGAGGTTAGATACATGGTATTTCTCTACATATCACTATGGAAGAGAGTTATGAGATTTTGGAAGAAGGGAAATCTTAGTCAAAGGTACATCGGCCCATTATATATCCTTGATCACATTGGAGTAGTGGCATTTCGACTACCACTCCCACAAAACCTATCTCTAGTACATGATATATTCCATGTATCACTCTTGAATAAGTACATACCTAACCCATCACATGTACTCAATCCATAGGTGGTACCATTGGAGAATGACCTATCCTATAAAGAGAAAATGGTGAAGGCTTAGATCATCGGGAAAGAGTTCTATGAAATAACACAATTCTCCTCTTCAAGGTTTCGTGGAGAAACCAAAATTTTGCAGAAGCAATGTGGGTACTAGAGGATGTGATGAAGATGATTTAACCTCATCTATTTCGGGTGGGAATAGAAAATTTCGAAGGTGAAATTTTTTAAGTGGAGAAGATTGTAATGACCCAAATATTCATTAATGAAAATTCCTCTTAATATGATTAAATGTCTTATTATAGAAAATGGTTATATAACATATACACTTCCTCAGTTTTATGTTTATGGATTTCAAAATTCCGTTAAGAATTGTGACCTTTTCAAATATAGTTTTTGAACAACAATCACATGATTAGTATAAATATAGGGCTTTATCAAATCCAATTTACACAGAAAACGGAAGCAACGCCCTCATCCAGTTAACTTTCTCCATACAAAGCCCATTTTTCAGATCACGTAAAGAATGTGGTGTCACTAGGACTGTCTCTTGACCAAGCCCAACCTGATATTCAACATGTTAATCTTGAACGAAACTGCCTATGGTAGAAGTGTATGTTTATAGAGATTCCCACCCGAGTGATGATAACTAAGCCTCCCCCACAGTCTTTCACCATCACTCACCTTACACTTAGGTCACATGCGGGTGTTATAAGGGGTTATATAACAAAACCCTATAACTATAATTATGTGAATTATTTTTTATAGAAAAAAAAAATACATTCATTTTTTTATTGTTACTCTGTAAAATGTTTTTAAAGAACAAATAGTATTTTTAGACAGTATTAAAATACGAAATATATTTTGATGAATTAATGTATTTTTGAAATAAATAATATTTTAATAACATATTATTATTAAATTACTTTTTATTAAATATAAATGATCATTTAATTTTTATGAATACAATGGTGATTTTTTTTAATGTTCGAAAGCCATTTTTGTCAAATCCCATGAATTTTCGATAAATGATGGTTTTTATTTTAAAAGTAAAAACTCACATATTTAGAAAATTATTTAGATAAAATCAATAATAATTTTTTAATCAGAACTTCAAAATTATCCAACAATGAATATTTCATAATTTTTTAAGATAGTCAAATTTTCGGGTAAAAAATAAATACATTTTAAATATATGATTTTTTAATGACATCATAATGACCCAATAGTGATGTAATAAAAAACTATAAACATAATTTTCGGAAAATATTTTCTTACCTTTTATATAATGTGATTTTATATTTGTTTTATTAATTTTGTGATGCCATAGTGGACCCTCAAAGGCTTAAAAAAAATTTAACCTTTAAAATTATTTCCTTGAGTGTTTTACTCACCTCCACAAAAGAAATACTAATATTTTAGGATGTTCTGAAACTGTCCTTATAGAATAATGTTTTCCCCTACCATTTTAAAAAAAACCATGGGCACGAACCATGGGTTGGTTTGTGGTATTGATTAGTTTAATGTGTGGTGCCCAAAACCTAAATAATGTTGAATTCCCTCTCTTTTCCTATATAAACCCACCAAATCTCCAACTTCATATTCACTCAAATACTTTTAAGCTAGACCAAAATCTGACCTCCTCTCTCTAGAATCCTCCATAGGATCCCAAGCTCCCACTAAGCCTATATCAAGCCCCTCCCAAGCACTTGGGATCACACTTCCATGTAAGAGATTTCTTCCTTTCTCATTTTCATCCCAATTTCGTTAAGTTTTTATGCACTTTTATTTTTAATTACCAATTTTGTTGTATGATTTTTAATCTCCCACATACTGCCCTAATTATTTCATAATGATGATATACCCCCTATCCCTCTCCTTAATTCTTCCCATTTACAACCATTACCATGCCAAAATTTCGTAAGGAATTTATCTCCTCTCATTTACATTCAAGCAATTATTTTGCATTATGAATATCAATTCAATTACATATGTTGGGACATGTATCAATATGAAACCCTTACTATCCATTTCATATACATATTATGAGACACCCCTTTCTCTATCATCAACCATTTTCATTGATTCTTTTTTCATGGTGTTATGTTTCCGAAATTTCCCCGTGATTTCCCAAGCCAAAGCTATTTTTTAGTGAATACCATATCCATTTCTCTACCCAGGGTATCACATTTATGAAAATTTACTGAATGATTATAGAGTTTCATGTATTAATTCCACGTTATTTTATCAAGGGATAAATTATGATGTCTAATGAATCCATGTTATATGATCCATGTGGAACACTTATGCATGAAATGAAATGATTAAGAAGGGTGCACCCTGATAGAGCTCCAATGAATTGGTTAATGATTAGTATCATGATTCATTAAGTGGAATGAGGGTTTACTCATGAGAATTCAATATTAATGGGGTTTTACTCATGCTCAATGTGTAATGAACCTTGGATCATGAAAATGACATTTCATGTGTTATTTCCACATTTCCTTGTTATGATAATCATGTTTTATCATGCATTTATGTTTTTGATTATCTTATGATACATTGATATTACTATTTACTAACATGTACTATGTTCTTAAATTATGCCTTGTTTACTCCCTTACTGGGATTTATAGCTCACCTTTTTCTTATGCATGTCCCCTGGTTAACCCATGCAATTCTATGTATGAAGGAATGTTTTGGTCATGTAAAAGTTGTTTTCAATAAAGATGTTGTGTTTTATGTTCTAAGTTGTTATGTAATTTTTCTATACCCCACAGACACTAGACCTCTCAAAATTCAATATTTTATCATGTGAAGTTTCTATGCAATAAATTATGTTTATGTGTGATGTAAAGAGAAGGGTTGTTATATGGAATCCATTTCAGAATTCACAGTTTCATTCCATTTTACAGCTTATATGATCTATACTATATATTTTGAATACATAGGATAATTTTTTTCAAAAAATAATGTGTCTCACTCTTTAGTGACTGGAAAACCATATCACTCTGATTCTGTTACCACTCTGGTTAAAAAATACTCCTTTTATCTGAAATTATGGAATCAATTTATGTAGTAACTCTTATGAATCTAGAAAACAAACTTCATCGAATTAAATATTTCTACCACTCTCCTTATTAAGGATATTGTCCATTTCAATAAAGGCAACTTATTTGGCAGTAAAAAAATTATTTTTTAAGTTGTTGTATAGGTAGTATCCCTTTGTTTTCATAGGATATCCTATAAAGATACTCTTTGTAAACCAAGGTGCATGTTTATTTCCTGATGAAGTCATATCAAACCCCTTGAAACCCTATACACATCTATGTGAGAAAATGAGATTCTTTCCACTCCATGACTCGATGTGATTTCATTTTCCACATTAGTTTGATGTTATTTTAGTTTATATATAATTTTCTGTAATGCATATCCCAAAAAGGATAAAGGATGATGCACATGACTCATCAATGAACTTACAATGTCTAGTAAGGTATGGTCCCTATTTTCAGTAACATCATTCCAGAACGTCGTATATTGTTGATTGAGTTGAGATACAATCCCAAAATACAAAAGAAAGTCAATAAAAACCTAATTATGATATTGACTACCTCAATCACATTGAATCTTCTTTATCATATTTCCATGATTATTATCTTCTTCATTGTTTAATTATTTTAATTTCTCAAATGAATCAGACTTATACCTCATCAAGTAGATATATAAATATCAACTCAAATCATTAGTAAAAGATATAATGTAAGAATACCCCCCACTATCTTCTACTATAAAAGGATCATAGATTAGCTTGTACCAATCCAAGATTCTCTGGCCTTTTCACCATATTTAACATATAGTGGTTTGGTCAATTTTCATTGTAAACAAGTATTACATATTTCAAGTGGTTTTAGCTCAAAAGAGTCCAAATAACCATTTTTATTAAGCTTTGTAAAAATCATGCTGCTTACATGAACAAGATGGTGATGCCATTGCTGGGTGTTACATGAGTTATGAAAACGTTATTTTTTATCAATTTCCAATAATTAGTTTTTTAATTTAATATGGAAATATCATTATTTAATTTTTATATACACTAAGATATGTTGTCATTTTAAAATAAACAACATTAATTTTAAAATTAGAAAATAAAACCATATGTATCTATGATGGATAAAAAAATATGTTCTGGTTAATAGTTGGTACATATTAACAATATCATAAAACTAGTATAATTATTATTAAAAATGAAATGTGGTTGTCTCTAATGGGTAGAACTACCTGCCACACACCATTGGCAGCTCACAAATCCACCTATCGTATAGAAATATTCCAGAATATACTTAATTCCTATATTCATATATATATATATATATGTGAGCAGTATGAGTTTTATGTACTAACCAATGCATATATATTGAAGTATTAAACTTGATAATGAACACACATTAAGATTCCCCATGCTACTAGGTAAAGATACTCTTCCAATGGACTTGTTTGAAAAATGTAAAACATTCTGCACCCTTTTTATTTCATTGCATTTGGATTTCCATATTCTTATAAGGATGTTACATGGGATCTTTAGACTTGTTCTGAGTCTTGAGCCCTTTTTCCTTATCCTTCCTTTTCTTATTCACTATAAGGACTGTGAGTTTTTCACTTCCTATGTTATTGTCCAATTAGTGAATCAAATTAAGAAGTTCCAAAACAATATTATCATTATTGATCATTTTATATTTTATCAAAAAATTGTAAAATGACCAGGGTTATTAAGAATGTATGAGATCTATGTATAAATCATATGGGAATTTAATCCCTCAGATTTATAAGTGATCAATATTTCTAATAAGTTTGAGCACATGAGGACTATCTAGTACTGACTTCCTAATATTGGTTATAAATATAACCATAGAGATATGACTTCTCTATTGTCTCACTTTCTTTTAATAGATATCCAGAAGGTGAGGCAACATAATATACATATCCATGTGATAATATTTCTTTAAAACCGAATTAGTCATAGACGATTGCATGAAAAACTTAACATATGTGGAATCATGAAATGTTTCTCATTAAGATATAAATTTTCCTCACTAGCCTCTTTACCTCTTTAGGAATAGGTTCTCCTTCACAAACTGTTTTCTTTTCACGGGGTAGGATAATGAAAAATTGCATTATCCACTCTTAGAAATTTTTACTGGTGAGAAGGCTATCTTTATCAAATATGGGTTGTAACGATATGTTTGAAGATATTTTTATTTCCATTTTTAAAAATACGAAGAGCATAATTTTAGTACCTTAACTAATAAATGGTAGAAAAATAAATATTATATTAAATTTATTAATCTAGATAAATTTTAATCAAAACCCAATAGCCATCATCATTAGATTTAGAACAACCTATTTCTTGTAAATTCATACCAAAAGGAACCATATTCGTCTTCTCATCTTCCCAAATTTGGTTGATCAATAAATTTGATGGGTTTTAGGTAGGAAATAAAAATGAAAACCGCCTTTACTCATAATTCCATAATTTTTTGAGTGGAATCACCAATCATGAGAACCTTATATTGGATTTCGTCAACATTTTTCGCTTAGATAAAACACGTCGTTGATTAATATTCAACCCTTTATTTGACCTATGTTATTTCAACCCAAAACATAAAGTTATAATTCTTTAATAATTGAAATCACCCATACATTGTTCGTTCATCCACTTTGAACTATGGTTCGATTTTAAATTAATTAGTGAGATGATATACCAACTTGATATATATAATTGAGGGATTTAATACTTATGTGTTAATTTCAAATTTTATTTTTATTAGATAATTTTTAATATTAATTTGATTTAATTATGTTATTAACCATATCATAGATAACGTTTACACATAATTAAATTTATTTTAGTTCTATATTTTATGCATGTTAATTTATTAATTCATGTGATCATGAAAAAACATCAAAAATAAAATTAACCATGAACTTGAAAAAAAATAAATTAATAAAATGGTATGATCATTATATTTTACTAATGGTTATTTTATCTAGTATATGATAAACTAACCATAAAACTAGGGGGGAAACACCTTGAAATATGAAATGGTTCATATTGTATCATTCCCCATATCCACCAATTTATCTACTCGATTATTTTATCCTAGACTCCAAACAAGAGCTATTTCAACTAGGTTGGGATCTTCATTCAAAAAATATTAATTTACTCACACAAAGCTGAGGGAGCCAATGGATTGGTTAAAGGGTTTATATAAAGGTATGAATGGGCTCACAAGCCCTTACATAAGAATGGGAGGGATGATACACAAACCATCAAATTAATTTTATTATGAATTAAAAGGAAACCAATCACATAAAAAGGTCTCTTATTTTCTCATGGTCATCCTAATACATGCATAAAATTATATATTTAATAAAAATAACAATCAATTCTAATTGTTCTTATTTGAGACAAATCATGCTCAACTCAATTAATTATCTTGTCTAACTAATCAAATATTTAATATTAATTCACATTTTAACTTTGATTAGATACTCATCCATAATAATATTATCCAAAATTAATTATTTTAAAAAAAAATTAGAAATGTGTAAAATATGTACCTTGGAGGACACACAGTGAGTACCCATCTGAACAACCCAAAATGTATTATATTCATATATTGTTTACTCATGTGGTATATATTATACATGAATTATCAAATAATGTCATGGAAGGTAATATTCAACTGAATTAACTCACATAACAAATAGTATTTATGTATCATGTTATGTTTCAATGTGACTATATTATTAATTATACATGATATTATGTTAAGAACGTTTAATTGAAATTAATTTGAAATTTCATATATATAAATATATATATAAGATCGTTACTTGGTGTGTGTGAGTAAACTGAATAATCACCTATTACACGTGTTGATATGGTTTAATCAATATTATAAATTAATTTTTAATTCTATGTAATTTGGTAATGCACATGGTGGGTAAAATTCAGCAATGCGGAATGTATATTAATCAGTGGCTATCTTTGGAACATGCCTAAGGACCTGGGACGTAAGCTTGACATGGAAAATAATAGACTACTTGAGATCTAAATGGGATAAAAATGTGTGGTATCCTAGTTACATGGCCACCCACTATTTAGGTTTTGTAAAAGATTACATGACTTTTCTTTGACTAATATACTACCTTCCATGTATAGATGTTACATGCCTTATTGTTTGGCTAACCGTGTCCCCGCCTAGCCTGTTCAAAACATGGAGTATTTAAAAAAACACCACATGTAATAAATTAAGATGATTTTAATTAATTCTAAATAAATTTTTAGTTAATTTATTATGGGTACATGGTGCGTACTTATAAGATACACAACAAGTAATTTTGTGATACAGGGTCAAAAACCTCAAGATATTTCGATATGTTTTTTTGAATGTTATTCATTCATAAAATTAATCGATTTTTATTATATTTTCATAAATATGAGGAAGAGTAGTATATTTTGTGATTCAGAATATAAAATTATTTATCTAGAATTGAAAAATGACAACAAATGTGCAAATAAATTAAAGATATTTAAATAATTATATGTGACCCCTCTGATACCAATTGACGGTTTTGGGACCAATAAAAGTGTCAGATGGTGAATTCTCAACTTTTGTTTTTTCGTAATAAATGATTAATCTAATATGTACGTTGAAAATAATGGATGTGTCCAAGGAAATTGAATCATAGATTAATTGATGATTTAATGAAAAAACCAAAACAAATGATCACTAAATATTATTTTAAATTAATTTATGTTATTAATGAAATACCGTGTGATGAATTCATTATTTGTTTTTAATTTTACAATGACTCTATATCATATCATCATTTTATTATAGAAATCATGTGTATATTACCTCCAATGCTTATCCAAACATGCTCTATGAACTTATAAACATTGTTATAGGAATCTATCAATAGTAGTAGAATAGATTCCAATTATTTCATCATTATCTTTTGATTGGCCAATGAATCACTTCAAGGAAGGGTTCTCTTCAATCTATCAATAATTTAGAGTGGTGGAGGTTGATGGTCTCTCCCAATTCAGGACAGTTTCCATTGAGAGGGAGATCTCTAGGGAATCGAATGAATTCTCTCTGGTTGTAATTGTGCACTACAATAAATTTAAATGGTATAAAAAACATGAAAATTATTATAAATGGGTTTAAATACTACTAGGGTTAGAAAATAATAACTGCACATGAACCCTTATTATTTCTTAAATCCATGTGGAACCCCATATCTATAATAATAATTATAATATTATTATTTCTTGACATGCACTAAACCCATGAATTAAACTAAATATTTTTTAATCTAATATTATTAAAAATATATTATTTCTCATTGGACCATTAATATCGGTCCACCATTACATTGTAATATTTCTCAATCAATGGATAATTAAAATTTAATAAATAAACATCACCACATCATTCACTAAAAAATAAATAAATATTATAATCAACGAATAAATATTAAAAAATTATTAAATATTATTCTACCAAAATATTATACAAAAATATTAGTGATGAAATATATGTGAAGAATCAAACGTGAATAATTATAAAACCACATTTGGGAATAATATTTCCTCAAATTATTAATTAAAATAAATATTATTATTTAACTACATTTCTGAACACACATAGTGTGACCCACTAGGCCTCTTTCTCAGTGGAAATAGGTAAATCAACCAAAATTTCATGGCTAACATCTAGAAATGTACCAAGGCACCCATATAGAAATATAATAATGTGGAAACTATATAAAATCTCATGAAGATTACTACTATGAAATATAATCCATTTATCATGATATCTTAAATCAAGAGGGTTTCATAATGGTTCCATCATCTTATGCTCTCAATGTCTCTTTCATTTACTTTTTAGAAATAGAAATTCGCTAAAAACACCATTACATTATATTTATTTAGGCTATATCATTTCTATCAAAGGGCCTAGTATATCAACTTCCATTAAATAACAGAAAATAAACATATATTCTCACATTATTCATCAATTGAATATTACTCATGATGCACCCAATATACCATACACCACCTATAAAATAATTCTTCATAGTTACATAAATAAATCAAATTACATGGATAATAATATATATTAACAATAATCAGGAAGTGTGAGGATCAATATTCATTTCCATATATATGAACATCCAACGACACATATAAAAATGTATTTCCAAATATAGAGTCTCAGTATCATAAACTACAATACTAGAAATTACCTTGGTAATGCACCATGAGAGGATATCTCAATATCCTATGAGTATCTACCACTGATATCCTATACCACTTGTGTAACTAAAATGATTTCATCTATCTATAGAATATATATTTATGAATAACATCATGGTATATATAGAAGGGAACTACTTTGACTTTTCAGTGAGACAACTACTCTTAGGATATTATTACATAATATGTTACATAAATCATAATCATGATGTTAAAAGTAGTTTATTAGTATTTTTAAATATGAATATAGGTAATAATAAATTTCAAAAAAGTTGGTTATAGAGAACCAACTCCAATGACACCAATCGATCATTTATGTGGATATGGGACGTCATAAATCAAGATAATTGAATGAGAGTATTTATAATAGTTTCCACTTCCTAAAAACTCTTAAAGAGTCCGTAGTTGATTTTACCATAATTAAGATTGATGAGATAAGAATGAAGTGGTGATAATCTATTATGAAATACAAGTTTCATAATGATCTAATGTTGACTACTTTATAGAAAAACATCAATCAATAGTTACGTATTAATACACAAAAATTGGTTATGGAATAAAAGTTTTTTACCATAGAGTAGGGATATTATTCTATCATGGTGTATGCTACTCAGTACAGAGAGTTTGGGCACCTATATCCAATGAATATTTATAATGACTATCACAATAAATAGGGGTTCGAAATGGGTTTAAGGATACATATTCTGTCTATGTTAATTCTTATGTTTCTACCCACCTTCATAGAGTCTATAGACAAGGTTGCGATGGATGATACATATATAGATAGATATACAAGACTCTTAAAAGAATCTCTGATAGTAGGAGGTATCTAACAATATTCTTATAACTAGTAGAGGAAGAGGGGTGACCAATGTTGGGGTGGTGGCACGAGTGAAACAAATATGTTAGGGAAGGGAAATGAGGTCTGTTACTAGTGATGTATAAAGTGAAACTTGAATCTTAATTGTAAGGCATCACCCATGGTGTGTCATGCATTTGGGAAATCTGGTCTTATTCGTCATTTTTGTTAGAAAACATCCCATGGAAGTAGATATAGTTTCCCTTTCACTAAAGGATCCTAGTTTATATCTGATATGGAAAAAAGGGTGGGATCTTAATAAATATCCAAGGGTAAGGATTTGGTTATGAATAAAGGGAATAATGAAGTTGGAAATTTAAATATAGTTAATTGTAGACCAATGTAATTAGAGGTAGATCCGACTACCATGAGAGGTATGGTGCTTGTGGAATCTTCTATGATTAAGTATTTATTTGATACTACTGAAACTCATTAATTTATATCATCGAAGATAATATATAAATTGTAATTTAATTTAGTTATTATTCCTATTATGATGAATCTTTCCACTCATTTGGGAAAGAAGTCAGTGCTGGGTTTTAGACGTCCGGAGTGTCAAGTGATGATAGCTCACAATGACATTGTTTGTAATTTTCTATTTATAAATCATTTCATCTTCTATATCATTATTGGCATGGATTATAAGATTAGCTATAAACCCATATTTATTCTTATCATCATCAAGTCCAATTTATTTTTCTCAAGGGGCCACTCATGTCTTTCCAGGTGAGTGGGATCCTAGAATATAGAGATAATACCACATTCTCCCAAGTGATAAGATGATATCAATCCAGTTATTAGAAATAATTATTGATGTTATTAATCCACATCTTTATATCCTTCTTTATATATTGGCAAGTGGTTATCTCATGGTATTTCTATATGACTTTATTGGGTTTCTACCTCAATGGTAAGTTGAAATTTATATTAGATTGATTCCAGGGGAATAACCATTTACTTACATTCATACCATATGAAAAATACTAAATTTAAATAATTAATGGTTTATTTAAATGATATTTATATTAAAGGATTTATTCATCATAGTGTTTCACCTTGGGAATCACCAATGTTTTTTTGAAAAGAAGGAAGATGGGTATCTTATGCATTATGTTGATTACCGAAAACTCAACTAGGTAATATTAAAGAACAAATATCCTATTCCGTGGATTGATAAGAAATTCAACTAGATTAAGGTATCTTTGTGGTTTTCAAGTATAGACTTGAGATTGTGGTACCTTCTACTGAGAGAATGAGAGAAATATATTACTATGATAGATTTCAGGTTCTAGAATAAAAATTATGAGTATCTGGTCACATCGATTTGTCTTTCTAACAATCTTTCGGTATTAATGTATTTAATAAATTAAATCTCCAATTGATTTTTATATTATTTAATTGTTATTTTTGTCGATGATATCCTTTTTTATTCCAGATCATAACATGATAGTGCTGAGAATTTTAATATCATCCATGGGATATTGAAAGAGAATAATGTATAAGGGAAGATATATAAATGATAGTTCTTGATTATATAGGTGAAATTTATGGGCCATATGAATTATGATATGTTTTTCTTTTTGGATCCTTATATTATTTGGGTGGTGATGTATTAGGGAAAACCTAGAAATGTGTTTGAAATATAGTGTTTCTTGATATTTTCTGGTTATTACATGATCGTTTTTAGGAATTATCCAATTTGAACCTATTATGATATAGTTAACCAATATGGTTTGTGTGGTTCATTTAGAGTGATCAGTGATAGAGATATTTTTCTAAGTTTAATGTGATATTTACTTCACCTATAATATTGATCCTTTCTGAGTTAGGTTGGGGATATTATGTTTATTTTAATTAATCCGGTATCTGTTTGTGTTCTATTTTGACACAGGAAGATAGGTGGTAGCTTATGGATCTATTCAATTATTCCCCCATGAAAATAACTACCCCATTCGTTATCATGAGTTGGTTTAAGTGATGTATTATCTTACGAGTTGGTGTCACTAACTCTCTGGGGAGAGGTTTATAGTTTACTCAGACCATAGGATACTAAAGTATATCGTCACTCAAAGGGATATGAACTTGATATATATATGCGAGGTAGATTAATTTTGGACCTTTTATTTTGATATTACAGACACAACTTAAAAGTTAAATGTGGTCGTAGATGATTTGAGGAGAATATTTCAGATTCAGATAATGGAGGAATTAATGGAAGCTAGGGGATTGATGTGATTTTTTTTGAGATACACTTGGATGAAGGGAGAGATGATATATATGTATTCCAAGAATGTGATCAGGTTGGATCATATATGAATGGTCATATTAAACTTGGATAGGATTATGATGTATGGTTTCTTCCCTTTAACATGATTCTTTATGATGGGTAGACCTCAGGTGAGTGGTTTTGATTTCCCGACGAGGTTTGTTCTTTTGAGATAGAATTATTATTTCAATAGGATTATGATATGAATGGATGGATAATAGGTATTGGTTTAACTATTATGTCCACCCTAGAGATACTAATATGTATCAAGACCTAAGACTTCATTATAGGTGGCCTGGAATGAGATGAAAAATTATTGATTTTGTGTCTCAATGGCTTACATGTAAAATAATTAAGGTGAAATATTAGAGACATGCTAGTATTTTAAAAACCTCACCCATTACAGTATGTCATTGGGATGAGATAACAATGGAATGATTGTTTGGCATACCATAAAATCCTATTAGTTTGGATGATATATGGTCAATTATTGATCAACTCGTGAAATTAGTGCATATCAAACCTATGAAGGAGTAAACAAAGGTAGAGGGTAGTATGAACTTGTTTGTGCCAAAATTTTGAAACTCCATCATTTTCTATTAGATATCATTTTACATAGGTACCCTTAATTAAAATCCCAATTTTGGAGTCGATTTTAGGATATGATGGGTTCTTCGTTAAAGTTTATAACCACATATAATCCCTAGATGGATGGCCAAACCAAGTGATCCACCAAGATTCTTTAAGAAAAACTCGAGGCATGTGTTCTTAATTTAGTGGATCATGCATGAAACATATACCCTTAGTGGAGTTTTTATAACAATTTTTATTAGTATTTGATCATGATGACATCATTTGAGACATTTTATTTGAAGACTTATATATTTATTCTTTTATTGGAATGTACTGGAGAATGGTCGTTGGGTGGACCAAGCATCATTTAGGACATGATCAATATTTTGTAATTTATAAGGGGTAGGTTATATATTGATCATAGTCTCAAGAAATCATATGCTAATCTTAATTTTCATCATTTTGAATTGAGCTAAGTGATCGGGCTTTTCCTAGATCATTACCTCAGTTTGTACATAAATATTTGGGGAGGTAGGGTAAGCTAGCACACCATTTTTTTCATCTAGAATGAGATTATGGAGAGGCTTAAGATGTTGGATTATTGATTATATTTACATGATCATTTTAATCCTTTCCTTCATGTGCTTCTTATTTCCGAATTGATGAAGTAACATCAAGATCCATCCCATGTGATCATGTTATAGGATGTTGAAATTGATTCATACTCCCAAGGTATTTAAAGTAATATTTAGATAGGGAAAGAAGATGGTTTTTTGTGAAAATAAAATATCATTGAGTGAGTGACATGGAAGTGTGATAGAGATAGTTATGAGAAATGGGAGTGTGAGGCCTTGATGATGTAACAATGACCTTATATATTTTTGGGTACATGAACTTAAGCCATTACGGTGACATAAATATTATATGGTGGGGAGAATTTTCACACCCCGGTATACATAATAAGGTATGAATACCCTTTTGACTTCATATTTTAGATTTTCAAGTCTTTCGTAGATTGAGAAAAGACAAATTAGTAGATTATGGCAGTAGGATGATACCATCCAGACGATGGGGACCACTATTTAGAGGAATCCTTACAACTCTATAGGTTTAACTAACCAGCTTATGGAGCACTAGAGGTATGAACCTATGCCTGTAGCCACACGGCATCCATCGGGTCAGCACTAGCCAAGCAGTGAACCACCAGCTCACCAATGGATGTTTATTGGCTAGATGATAACACCGTTGGGATTGTGACTAAGCATGGGGAAAATTTTAGTTTATCGTGAAATGTTTATTGAGCTCCTCTAATTTGAGACATTGAACCCTAATACAAATTTCATTGATTTATAGGGTCCTTGGTGGTGATTTTAGCTCTCTCTATTCCTATTGGTGGATTTTCATACTGATTGACTGATTAGATCTCTATTAATTGTAATCTGATGAGATATGTCTATTTTCTTCTATTTTATTCTCTTATCCACTTGGATTTTGATTTATAATGAGAATAGATCACTGGATCTAGAATGTACATAGATAATTAACATTTTTTCCACTAGATTTATGTTCAATATGATATGATCTCTTACTATCCCATCACCGGTCTTGAAGGAAATGAGGTCTATTTTTTTAGGTGGGTGTTTCTATCCAATGGTCAACTTGTGTTCTTATGATTCATTCCTTTGATTATGATTTATGAAATTTAATGTTGATTTTGGACTTGATCATTGGTGGAAATAGAATGTGTTTTGAAAATAGATTTTCTTTGAACACAAGAATTTTTTCACATGATGTGTTTGATAAAATTCCTCAAATATGGTTTTGAATTGGAAATCGGTTTTAAATCATAGATGTAGTGTGGAATCACAATATTCAATGTTTTATAACATTTTGGATTTCATTTCTTAAAATTTAATGATGATATATAACACATTGGGAGACCTACGGGTGAGTCGAAATACTAACTATAGATGAAGCATAGTGGAGTAATCTATTAATAATGTATTTTATTATAATGTAATGGTTTTTAGAGGGAATCCTTAAATACAGACAATGATTATTTGAATTTAAGATTCACTTATGATGGATAGTAATCCGTTTGGTGTCTATTTTGTGTAAACCCTTATGTTGGGTATTTCCCATTGGTTCTTTTTGGATAAATTTCATTAATTTTTATCTGTAATTATTATTTCCCCTCTTTATATTGAAATTAATTCTTAGAATCTATTTTTTCATCTACTTATGACTCTTGTATTTATTTTATAACATAATAACTTTTTTAATTTAATATGTAATTTTTTTGGAAAAGAAAACCAAAGGATGATTTCATATGAAAAATGATTTCTTTTGGAAATGTTTTAGAAATATATTTTATTGAATAACTAATGGATTCATGTTGATAGATATTTTATAAATTATTTTTTTCTATAATACTAAGGTTTAGTAATCCGACCCAACTTTTTTCCATCTAGAAATTGTAGACTTCATTTTATAGGATATAAGTAAATGGATGACTGCCATACAAAGGATGGATCCCTTGGATTTTATTTCCTTTTAATGGGTTGGGATGGTGGTGGCATATTTTCATATAGAGACGAACAAATGGGTTTCATCAGGTTATATATTGATGGTCATCTAGTTTTTTTCTAGAACATTCTATCATGATTTAGGATGCTACCATTATGGTTGGATTTTTTTGATATATGAAGTATTTTCAATGTCTGTGGTGATAATTTGATTGTTTCTTCTTATCACATGTAAATTGAGAGTGAATGTATTCCCATGTTTCTTTGTAGGACACCCTAGTGCTTGTTTCCATCCTATGGTGATCAATAACTTACATCGGGCCCTATAGAATGCCAATTCGTGTGATATTATGGGTTGATCTAAGATGGTCAATTATGTAGGGCCTAAAATATACCATGGGGAGACTATATCCTCTAGTGAAACTGAAAAAAGGAAAGAAAAAAAATTATTCACATAATTAAACCTTGATGTTTACATAATAAATAAAATAAAATGAAAAAGCAATAATAAATGAAATGTGGTAAAAACTCATATAGACTCAAATCATAATAAAAAAAATAGAAACTGGTTTTCCACTAGGCATACCACATATATGGAAAAATGAAACTGAAAATAAATACATTAGTGTCTATTTACAACTCAAATATGAACCTCATACCTAGTCTCCAAAGTGGAATTACAACACCCTCTCAACCTTTAGATTCCACATGAGTGATTCTGCTTGATCAAGGAACAATTTTCCTCTTCTCGATCCACTGTGAAACCTATTATCTAACATAAAAATAGATATACAGTCTACATGGATACCATTGTTCACATATAAGGGGTGAGAAATAAATCTAAATAAGACAACCCCAGTTTTTAACCTATAATATGCTATTATAATAAGTTCGTGCAAAAGTGATATTCCCATCCTAACTGAAAAATAATAACAGGTTCCATAAAATAAAAAATTTCATAAAATCATTAAATAGAGGGATAAAAAACAAAGAAAACATCCATTCACAGGTTCTATTCTGAAATCCAAGATAAATCTAACCTCACATTGGCCTGCACTAGAGGTCTTATAGCATGTGGCTCATCCAGACACATGACATTAGGAATAAATTTTAGATATAAACCTATGCTCCGATATATATAAAACAAAAACTTAGTGAATGTAGAATCCGAAGGCATAACCATAGGTGCCCAAGAATACAAGATGAAACTTTTCTGGGATCGAGGACTCCAATAACATGATATAAACTATTGAAAAGAACTTAACTAAAACTAAGATAACCTATCCTGAACACTATACTCCTATAGAAATCAACAAATCCTTAAATTATACATTTAGAAATGTAATATCCAATAATTTATGTCCTCAAAACCTCCCGGAACAAGGACACACAACCTCTAACTGGGGTGAAACATCTACTAGCTCAGGGAAGGGATGAACTCCTCTAGATCGTCCATTAACTCCTTATTATCTTCTAACCACAACCATCCAATAGAGAAGAGAACCAGATAAAATTTAGGGCCAATACCCAATGAAAAGATATCCAAAACTTTTCCTCCTACACTAGAATCCTACATAATAATAACCTCAAACATCTCCCTCAAAAGGCCAGAAAACAAGGGCATATCAACTCTGGAACATTCTATCAAATTTCACAAAACATCATCACCAACCATCACGTAGCCAACCGAAATTGAGGATCCCATGGTCCCTTGAGACAACAGAATAGGAACATCGAGATCTCACTACTAATCTATATGTTCTAAAGGGACACCTGACATCATTAACACTGATCAAGTACCAACCCATCATTGGATAAACCAAAACATGGTGTTCCCCTTGTCCCCAAGATCATATCCATCCCAAAACACAAGCCATGATCGATTCCAAAAATCTCAATGGAGACTCGATATCGACCATAAAATGACTATTATCTCACCCATAAGGGAATTCACAATTATTTAACAAGATACCCTATAAGGGGATCCTCTATCACATTAGAATCATGGGATAATCTCATCATGTGAAACATCTCTAAGAATACCTTAATGAAAACCACTCATCCTTGATCAACAACACATCTAAAAGGGAATCCAAGAGCATCACCATTCTAGAAAGGGTATTCTTAATGGTCCTGATGACCTTACCAAGAACATGAAAACATGAAAAGGGGTCCTATAACATAAGAAAATCCCCATAGAAATCCCATTATAAGAATGACTCAGCTAGCCTTATAGGCATACAACCCATCTTAGTGAATTACCTCACCCTAAAGGTATCCAAAATGGGTAACACAGACCAATATCAATATATTTTCAATGTATATTTTCCATACTAACACACCATGATGTTAATCTGGACCTAATTCCTAATACAATTGATCATCAAACATTAGATCTAAAACATCAAGTGAGTAGTCTAGAACCTCGACCATTAAACCCTCAAGAAACCAATATAAAGATCAATGCCCTTGAAGTTAATGGGTCCTATATTCTATAATTGTTCATAAGAACCTCAGATGTATTTTATTGGAATATTCAAGTGAGGTTGATCAAAAACTCAGGACCCTCACTTAGACCTCTCATCGCACAACCCAACCTATAGGATGGTTCTAAAATAGATCCTCAATGAAAACCACCCACCCAAACTTATATAGACCAAAACACTATCCAACATCTTATAAATTCCAAAAGTATTTTACCATCATTATATATTTGGAGAAACACTCATAATAGTGTATTCACATGTCTAATTATTAGTCAAAGGTGAGAAGAAAAAAACATAAAAGGGGTTGCGCAAGGTGAGTTCCCTATTTACATGGAATATTCCCTGAATCGTCAACCCAGGTTTTGTACCTCTGAATAACCTAGAATATATGTCCCAAATTAGATAGTGTTAACTTACCATGGGATATAATATTGTGTACCATACATATATTCTAGCCAAGTATCCCACTCGTCCTCTGTGCATACTCATCACACAGGCACTGGTTGTGTAACTCACATAACCATGTGCGCTTAACTTGGGGTGTATGGTCATGCCCCATTCCACAACTCAATTCATCCCAGTCATTATTTCCTTAAAACACACTTTTTATAACCCCTTATTCCTAACCTTTTCAAAATCAATAAAACAGATGTGTTTTGTTGAACTACACATCAAGTGATTGGGTTACCCTAAATAGAAAACCCCTACAAGCACATTTAAACACTCATTTCTCCACATATTATCCCACTGGGGATCTCATGGAACATAAAAAAATTATAGGGTTTTAAAAACTAAAATGAAAAAATTATTGGGATTTATTTTTTAAAATTATAATAGGTCCTAACTTTGTTTGTAAAATTTGGAAGCATTGATCTTGAATCTACTCAACGAACCCGCTGAAACTCAATTAACCTCTAATCTTAGAATACAACATGATTCACCAATACCTATCCTCTTTATCTCCCTCCCTCTATCTTGGATGAATGGACTACATGGTGGATCAACAAACACATGAACCCAAATAGATGAAGTAAAATGAAAAATTAAAACGATTTAATATAATAATGATAAATAAAAATAAAAATAAAAAGGTCCCCGACCGTAACCATATCAGTCATGATGATATTATGCCTCCACTAAGAAAATATCCACTTTGGAATTAACTTCAAAGTTTTAATATCAATATGTTTGTACATTAAAAATATATCATTTAATGAACATGTGTTAATAAAGTAATAATTATTTATTTATTAATTAATATTCTATAAAATAATTGAATGACTTGGATTGAAACTAACCATATATACATAGGTAAAAACCCTATTCTATGACTAACAAAGTAGTCATAAAATTTTCTAAGATCATATCATATGGTAAATTACCATTTTCCCTTAAAACCCATGAAAGAGGTACAAATTCCTCCTGATTTTCTAAACCTCTAACGACATAGGTGTTTACAATTATAAAATATGTAAAAATAATAAAATTGGTATAATGAAAAATTATGTTATATAATACATATAAACATAGAAATATAAAAAAACAAATATTTTCCTGTAAATTTTTTTCTTTATTTGTGTATTTAAACATATAAATAAACATATATATATATACGAATGGATATATATATATATAAATTGAACTTTTTGTAGTACAAACTGTGAATATAATTAATATGATTTAAAATTATGATACATACATAAATAAACTGTATAATATATACATGTAAATTTAATTACCAGAATGACTATTATATATATGTGTGTGGGTGTGTGTGTTTATTTATATAAAAATATATTAATTTCATTATACACACACACACACACAAACATATATAGATAATTTTACATATAAAAAAAAGATTAAACACACACATTTATATATATGTATATATATATAGATAAATATATAGATGTATATATACACAAATATCTAAATAAACCATTGGGAAGAATAACTAAAATAATTGTGGGATCAAATTATTTCTATTGTCTATGTAATAACACACACTCACAAATAATAATATATTTAATTATTGACAAGAATGGGTCATATATATTTTTTAATATAGGAATAAGAAAAAAATAGAGAAAACTCATGGATTATTGGTTGAAAAATAATTGAAAAAAGTTATAAATATAATACCTTTGGTTTTGTGGGAAAATTTGTGAAAACCATTCCACATAAGAAACATAAAAGTCCAGGTTCTCTAAAATCTTGAATAATATAGTGCTGTAATGAAAATGTTATGTTTCTTTTAATAAGATAAAAAGATTTTTATTAATCCCAATCAAAATATACTTATAATAGTAAAATTTATAACTCCTAAAATGATCAACACTAGAAAATAATGGATTTATTAATGATAAAATGTTTTGATAATAGTTTTAGGGGACTAGATTTTAATGAATCCTTCATTAGTAATTTATTAGGTTTTGAGGAATTACTGTGATATTTTTTCTATTATTTTCCAAGTGTTTATTATGTTTATTTTAATTTTAAGTAGTTATAATATTTTTTTTGTTTAATTTAGTTTTTAAATTTTGGTTGTGTGTTTTAAATTACATATGAGTATAACATGTTACATGTTAAAATTGGCTCCAACATAAGAAATATATTCCATATGCATTGATTTAAAAAAATTTAGCTCTCAATCATATATTATGAATGATAATAAAATGGGACACATGTTTTTAAAAAATATTTGTCTATTAGATAAACTACATATTAGTTATAATTTCAAATGATTACCCACCTTTTTTTAGATATAGCATAATTTAAAAATGGAATTATTTTGTTCCTAAAAAGTTTATTAAAAACCATATAAATTATATTATACAATATATATATATATATATTACATGGTTTATATATGTTACATATCATCTATATATATATAATGTATTTAATTTATTTTTTGAAAATTTAAATTATTATATATATTATGTAAATTGTATTTTAGTATTGTAAATTAGAAAATTATAATGTAAAATATGGGATTTTAATTTTTAGTTACAAATGAGTGTATCATTTTTTAATTCACATAATATAAAGATTTTAAAAACGAAATTCCATGATTAATGTTTTCATCATAAAAAAAAGAAAGTGTTAATTGAAAAAATTGTTGAATGATTGCATGAATTTTGAAGTACTCTATTCACCATGGGTTTATGAATTTAAGGGTTGTGATGTAATTTAAATCCCCATTCTAGTAACAAGTTTTTTATAAATTAAAATTCCTTTTTATAAATAAAATTAATGTATTTAAATATTATATCACGTGAGTATATACTATGTGAGGTGATACATGGTTTCCATGGTTTCCATGTTGTTTTCTAAGTCTCATAGTCATCACCCTTTCCCTAAATGTGTGTAGCGTAACACATCAAGCATATAAAATCATAAAAACCCGCCAATCATCAATGAACAGAATGGGGATCCATGAAAATTATCCATATTATTTAATGTGAGAATGTAATTTTATCACTATTTTTTCAACTGGATAATAATAGAGATTAACCTGACTGAGATAATAATATGTAACTAATTGAAATAAAGTGAAATTATTTTCCACATGAAAATGATATATTTATGTGATTTCATGATTTGGTTTTCTAGATAGTGTGTATTTTGCTTTTTTAGTAAATTAATTTACCATTCAGATATATTTATGAGTTTATAAATGAGTAAACATTTTAGTATAGTGATATATAGAAGAATGATTATGATTTGAATTTATTAACCTTCATAAACTTCTTAAGATGATAATAATTTCTTTGAACATATTTATTATAATGATTATCATTTATTTATACCTACAATTAATATTATTTTTCATGTTTTATTTCTCCTACAAATAATTCATACAATCTAGATGTTAAAGTAAAATGATGATTACTGAAATTAATATTAACGTCTGAATGAATTCAGACCTTGATTTTTTATAACCATTCATTTATTTTTGTGGAAATATTAATTAATGTCGATATTTATTACTATTGAATTATTATTACTTTCTTATGTTGGTTTATCTTGAATACTAGTACCCTTTCCATTATTCAAATTGAATCCCTAGTATGGTTAGTTAATTTAGATATTATTTTCTGATGGTGGTTCTATGTATTTGATGAATTGGATGATACAGAAGGTGTTGAAGATATGATGGATAGTTGGATTAAGTGAAGAGACATATTTAATTCATAATATTTAAGCTAATTTTTTTATTCCTCTATGAACAATACTTATTGACTATCCCCTTTCAGATTATTTTCCAATATATGTGAATTGTGATATCATAGTGCCTAAATCATGGAAGGATAATTAATTTTAGAAATAAATTTACATGTATGGTTATTTATTATTAAACATAGTTCTTACAAACATGATTATTATTTAATGAAAGAATGAATAATTGTGTTGAAGGAACCTTGCATTTCGAATATTGATGTATTAATGTTTAAATTTATTTGGAATAATATTAAGACATTTATGGATGATTAATAATTATCGATAAGTGAATATTGAACTTTATCCTTGTCTACTTAGGGAATAATATCAATTTATTATAAAATAGAAGTTGGGATATCCTATGGGACAACAATTATAGAATGAGTACAGGGTTAGGTAGCTTCCCCTATAATAGATGTGTGATATATGTATATCTATATATATCATTATATTCGAATATTTTTATTACCCACCACCTGAGTTAGTTGTAGAGACTAATTCCCTTATTTATCCTTGGGTTCTGGGTGTATTCCCAAAATTTGGGTTGCCTAGGTATCATGTGGCTGACTACTCCTCCTACCCACCTCTCTTAAAGATGAAAACTATATGATGATGTATCTAGTCTATGGTTGAGTATTATTTTAGGTTATGTGTTCATAAGAGATGTAATATCTCTCGGTCATGATATAATCATCATTAGAACAATTTCATTTGGTGACTACCAAAAGTTTTTGTTATTTCCCATTAGTGGTCACACGATGACCATAAAATGAAAGATACATTTGGCCCATCATTATATCCTATAAAACCAAAATTTGGTAGTACCAATAGAAAAACCTAAGGTGGCCTATAGAAGCCATTGTCTGGCATTCTTTATAGGTGTACAATATAGTATCAACCATTTGATGATCTATATATGGTTTTATGGTCATACATATAACAACCGCTAAACGACAATATTTATTTTCCAGATAAGGGTGACCCTATAGCGGCCACCAAATGAAAACCGATATATGTAAAATAATATTTTAAAAAGTATAATTAAAAATCAATAAAACTACCATAATTCAAATATTAAATAACTATCTCCATGATATGTAAATTCAAAATCTGATAAATAACTTTTTTTGAACATCTTCCAAATCCTGAGCCCATCATCTAAAAAAATATTGAAAAAAATAAAAAATAATTATTGAAGTAAAAAAGTCACAAAAATATTATAATTTAAATTAAAACTCTCTAAAAAAGTTTTATGCAATTTTATTTTGAATATTCTAATAGTTTATGATCATTTTTTAATTGAAATTTACATATTCGATCGTTCAAGGAAAACAAAACGTGTGATTGATTTATCATATGATGATAAACATTAAAAATAATAAAAATATGGTTTTACTTCTCATCATTTTAATGTTTTCTATTTTGGATCTAACAAATAAATTCATGTTTTGGTGTTTTAAAATAATAAAATTGTGTTTCCAGTCATCTTAGGAAAACCGAACCATATATTGATGTTTTGCCTAGTCGACCATTTCAAAAATACGTGTGCAGTTGTTATCAAATTATTTTAGGGAATTAAGAGGTTATTTGGTTGGTCTTGACCCCATGGTGTATGTTTTTAAAGGGAATCAAACCTTTAAAAACTACTTATTCAGTAGTTGCTAGTAGATCATATTAATAATTGATGTTACGTCTACTCATGTACATCTAAAATAATACAAAAATGTTTTCATTTAATTTCACTTCATTATGAGGTTATCATCAAAGGGTATGACCTTTAAATACCTGTTTTGATGTTTTAAAACAACAAATATGTGTTTCCCATCTTCCTTAGAACACAAAAAATCATATCGATGTTACGTATACTCCATAATTTTATGAATCACTATAATTTTTTTTCATATGATTTATGGAATTGATAAATCATTTGGGTGGTTTTCACCCCATAAAGAATGTTTTTAATGGCATAAAAACTTTAGAAATTTATTATCTAGTTATTTTAGGAATAAAATATGTCTGATTGATCTTTTGTCAAATCGTAAAAATAAAAAATAGAAAAATATTGTTATCCTATGATTTCCCACCATTATGAGGTCATTTTATATATATTTGATCATTAAATTCACATTTTTGTTTTTTAAATTAATAAAAGTATGTTTTCATTCATCTAGGGAAATGGAAACTTATATCGATGTTCCCTCTAAAATACTATTTATGAAATCACTATATAGTTGTTGTTTTTTGATTTCATGGTATTCGAATGTAATTCGGTTGGTTTTGAACACTTAATGGATGTTTTAAGGGCTTAAATAATTTTAAAACTATTTATCTAGTCATTTTAGGAAGTCCTCAAGTCCGATTCAAGTTTATTATGCTCTTACATTTCACAAGTAATACAAATATCATTTTCCAATGATTTCATATCATTCTAAGGTTTTTTTGATAGATATAACCATAAGACACATGTTTTTTTAAAACAGTAAAAAAAATTCTCATCATCCTAGGAAAATGGTACCTTGTTTTTACATTCATTATGCTTCACCATTTCATAATACATTGTATGGTTACAGTAGTATTATTTGACATCATTTAGAATCAGTTAATTTTTTTGACATGCTGAAACATGTTTTTAAATGGTGAAGACCATTACAAAATCTTTATTCAGTCCCTTAGGGAACAATGTATGTCTGGTCAGGGTTCCATGTAAAATCCAACCTCTCATAGTCTTGAGTCAAGGTCAAATTTCTACTTGTCCTTAGGTGACATCCCCAATACACCAATGGATAACAATAAATTTAAAGGGCTTCAATAAAAGTGGGAGATAAATTTCCGTTGGAAAATAAAAACAAACACAACCAACCATACCATAAACAAAACCACTATATGATCCATGATAACAATGTAATAAAACTCAAATTATAAAAACTGATAATAAAATACAACTAAAAACATGAACCATATCAGAGTATCAAGATGTCAGAGTATCAAGATGAAACCAATCTAGAATTTGAAAACAAAGAAGAAGACAAAACAATCCAATATCAAAAACTCCAAGGTAACCACCTTCAAAACTCCCAACATGATCTGAAATCTAACCCCACAAAACATGATTAAAGAATCTTGAATCATTACTAATTAAATAAGATTCATTCCTTTAGTTGTTTCTTGATAAAAAAAATATCTATAAATTTTATGTTGTGCTAAAGATGGGGGTGACCAGTGAAACTCAGTAGGTTTTCCCTAAGATAATTCCATACTCACACCATTGGATAGAAACTTTTTGCACATTTATATAAATTAATTTATATTATACCATTTAAAACATATTAACTATACCTATTAGACCCCAACATTTTCTCAACAAAAATTTCTTCATGGAATCAATAAAAAAATTCCTTTAAACCATTTCACAAATCCATTTAGAACAGCCCTTTACTTGGTTCCATAATTCAACAAAACCCCACATGCATTCCTAGGTGAAATTTCCATACTCCAGATTAGTATCTCATCGATCTACCAATTCCTCATAATGTAACCATATATCAGTTCCCCAATGTAACATTCCCTATCCATAGGTCCACATAAATGAAAATTAACACATACCAACCATGTAAAGTAAATATCATGTCGAACTAATCATTAAAGTCTATTTAAATAAAATATCTCTTTTAAGGAAGTCCCTTATATCAAACAATTTCCATGAATCAAAACCAAACCATATTTTGAAACATTAATTTAAAATCATGAAACAAATCAATTTTCACCACAACCAATTTCCATAATTTTCTAAACAATCACTAAAGAGGCTTTTTACTATGATTTTCACATCTGTTGTACAATGAAATCCAATAAATTCAAACAATTATAATCCAAGAATTAAAATTCTAATAAGATGAGTTGAGAGTGAAGTATCCTACCTAGATAACTATAGTAAAAATGTAGAATGACATGAATTATTAAAAACAAATGGGTTGAATCATCAGTAACCCACCATAGATATTGTTCACTAACATCTACAGAATCATATATCAACATGATTAGAATAAAAAACCATATATATATCCACAATTGACTATATTTATGAATCCAAGAGAGGGAAGAAGAATAGAACTAAGGAAAACTACAAAAAGATGATACTTATTAAGAAATATTGACTTCATTACAACATGATTTAACAACCGATCACTCCTAAATCTATGGGTAGTGTCTCCACAAACATTAAGAGGAGAGAAAACCGAGTTATGGTAAAAATAAGTGAAAAATTGGTTTATCACTAAATCGAAGTTAGATCCACTACTTTAGGAACTAAAAATTAATCAGTCATAGTTGGGTGACATTGTTAGGTATGTAATATTCGAACTGTGTGCAAACAAATACCCCCCAACACACATCACATGGTTGGATCACAGAGTTAGAAAAACCCTGATCAGACCATGTTTTCCCTCTCTTCTGAAAAGCACAGTTACTCCTTGGTGGCAACATTTTTTTGTCAAACTGTGTGCCAAACCATGTTCCAACCTAGTTTCATAAGTTTCACTTTTTATAGTTTTCTATAGGAGATGCACAAGTTATACTAACTATTCTCAAACAACGAACTTCTAGAAAAATCCGAATTTTTTTTTTCAAAAGTCCTCTAAATCCTCCCAAATTCACCCAATAACTTTACTTACCTAAAATAAAAAATGGATAATTATATGAAACCGGGGGGTGATCCATTCTCTCCAACATTAGTATTTCCATACCTAAAAATTAGAAAATATTATTCCCATGCAAGAGTTTGGGCACTACTCTACCATTTTTTCTTCCATTCCTAGTTTTCATCCTATATCTGACTATGATTCCACAAAACCTACACTAGACTAATTATTTACCAATCCAATAAATTATATTTCCTATCCATAATCTGTAACGACATATGAACAAATGAAGAATCATATTGAAGGTCAATGTGATCCCATTGAATCATTTGATTAAGATTATGCTGATAGTTTTTCAACTAAGATACATGAAACACATTATGGCCTAAACTGAACCATGGTGAAAAATACAACTTATATTACACCTCACCAACTAGTTCATGTATCTCAAAAGGTCTTATGTATCAAGTAGATAACATTCCCTATATTCAAAATTGATGATGCTGAAGCATTTAATAAATTCTCAGGAACACATGATAACTCACCTAGAAATACAAAGACTGTAAATAATGATCCGCATTCAATTTTTGAAGAATCTTAGCCATATATATTATCTTCCTAGTTAACTGAATCATCTCTATTACCTCTTGTACAAGGCTCAGCCCAACCAATTAGGTCTCACCAATTTCTACCCAACAAAGTGGATAATGAAAAAGGAAATGCATAAAATGCTTCAAAAGGATCCATATATATCAAGTCCTACTTACTATTATTGTATGAGAACTCCACTGATAGTATATTATCCTCAAATGAGCCACAAAAATCCATTACAGAAGATTGAAACATTTCCTCCAATATTTGTATCATCTATTCGGATATCCCATCAGTATTAGGATGATACACCATTCTCATGGCCAACTGAGTACCATGTAATTTCTATAAGGATTTATATAATTGAATCATAAACATAAGATCTCTTTTGGATACTATCGAAACCAGTATTCCATTCCCATTTACCACTTCTCGGATATATATTTTGAAAGAGCCCTCCACCATTTGAGATTTATGAATATGAATGTAATGGTAAGACTTCACGAACTGGTCCACTATCACCCATATGGATCTCTATTTTAAAATCATTCTTGGGATACGTGTTAAATAATTCATAGATATATACACTTAAATCTAAAAAGGACAAGTTAAAGACTAAAACATAACTGATAGTCACTAATTTTTTGTATTAAACTGCTAATAGGTAAGGAATATTGACATATACTCAACGTCCTCTCTTTTCATATCGAACCACCAAAACTGTGATTTTAGTGCCTTATACATATTTTGTATTCCAAGTTGAAATGTGAGTCTCGAATAGTGGTAATCATGAAGAAGTTCTTCCTGAAAATCCATTGGTACTAATATATGATTTCAAAACCAAAAAACTAAAGTTCCATCGAGCTTTCATCCCCCAATTGTCTCCCCACCATTGAGTTTTGACCTCATAACAACACATTCTAAATCAGATATCTATTCCTCCTTAAGCATCTCCATAAAATAAAGAATAAAAGAAACCAGAAATAAAATTACTTCACTACCTAGATTTTCACAATTGTAGTTAACGTAGGATATAACCAACATCAACTTCCACAGAGATTAATCCTCTTTTTCAAAATCATAATAGGACCTTTTTATCAATTCACCTACCATTGAATTTCAATTATTCGATGTACACATAGTGTCAATGTTAAAAATATACATATACTCCATCAATATTATCTACCTCAAGTTCAAATCCATTTTTGAGAAAATATTTTTTAATCTCTTATGATCAGTAATGTTAGTAAATTTCTCACCAAAGAGGTAATTACACAATGTATTTAATGTATGGAGTACATAAACTAACATAAAATAGTGTGTTGGGTAGTTCTTCTCAGGGAACCACAAATGACATGATCCATTAGCAACAACATGATATCGTTTTATGAGAACACATCCCAACCAAGATCCCATAGCATCACAATACACCACATACCCATTTCCAAATCCTTGAATAATCAATATTGGTGTTAATGCAAGGGTAAATTGAAGTTGTAGAAAATACTTATCACATTCATCATTCTATTGGAATGGAAAATTCTTCTATATCGATTTTTTCATAGGTGAACCTAATCATGACATATAATGAATAATGTATTGATAAAAACCATCCAATTCATGGAAACTACGCATATCGAAGAAAATATTTGGGGGTTTCTAAGAGATAACGACCACTATCTTTTCATGTTCCACAAAACACCTCTTTGAGATCTATAATGGAATAGAAATCATACCAATTGTATCTAATAAAATCAAAATTTGATAGTTTAGAATACAAATAATGATCCTAAAATATTTCTAATGCTATCTATATGTGTTGCTCATGCTCATCCCTTGTCCATGAACAAAACAATATATCTTCCATAAACAACACCACAAAATAATCAAAATATTGATAAAATATCTAATTCACCAATGCCATAAAGACTACTGGTTCATTTTTAAGATTAAATGGCATAACAAAGTACTTGTAATGGCCATATATAGTCATAAAAGATATGTTTGGGGTATCCTTTTTTCGAACCAGAAATTAGTGATGTCCTGAATTCATGCCAATTTTGGAGAGACACTGAGATCCCCTCAATCGATCAAATAGATCATCAATGAATGAAAGTGGATATTGATTCTTTATCGTAACATGGTTTATCTTATGATAATTCACATAGAACTGGAGAGTTCTATACACCTATATGAAAAACAAGACTAGTGTTGCCCATAAAGACATTCTAGTCTGAATGAACCCTTTTCTTTCCAAAATTTCCTACTAAAATTCCAATTCCATTAGTTATATTGGTGAAATTCAGTAATATGTCATGGAAATAGGAATATTCTCTTTAAGGAGATAAATCATAAAATAAAATTCCCTTATGGGTGGAAACCCTGATAATATTTTAGGAAAACGTCCATATTTAGATCAATAAATTATGGAAAACTACTACTCTTGATCTCTTCCATCGATACTTAGGTCAATGATGCCAATTGGTGTGGGATCATTCCATCTACTGGTTCAAACAAGTCCATTGCACGTTCCTTTTAATTCCAATATCCTTTAAAGTTATTCTCAACACCATCATTAGTCATGTAACTAACTGTTCGTATAAGAAATTCAATATGAGATTTAAACGTAGTCAAATAATCCGTACTTATGATTATGTCGTATACATCCATCTCAAGTATAGATAAATAACATATCATCATTCCTCCATCAACAATTGTACAACATGACTTACACATAATGGATCGCCCTTCTTTTTGACCTAGTAGAGTTTGATTTTTCAAAACAGAATGTATTATATGAACATGAAAACCTAGAAATTCAACAACACAGGAGAAATAAATGAATGGGATTCCCCTATATCAATCAATGATTGAATAAGGGAAGAATATAAAAGAATCATCCCTATAACCATCGATGGTCAAGATTGATCCTCCATAATTAGTTGTTTATCTTTATATAATAACATACTCACTGCGCTTTGTTCTTTATTTCCCTGTTGAACATTCCCTTGATGAGGATCCATGGGATTCAAGGAATCACTATGGCTAGATCAGTTCTACTGAAAAGGGGAATTCTACTGGCAGCATCCTTTTGAATCATATGATGTCATAGAAACATAAGAAGTGTCCCGAAACCCCACCGTTGGATCCCTTCAACAATATCACTAAATATGACCCATCTTGTTCTGATTTTGGCACGGCCAAGGTGGTGTTATAAAATCTCTCTTCATGTGGTCAAATAAACCACATTGTAAATATCCATATTTACTCTTGGATTTTGGAGGAAGATTAACTGATTCAGCTATTTGATCATGATTTATCCCACAAACATGGAAATAGGTTTCCCTCTTCTGATTATTCAAAACATCAGAGCTCCCACCATTTTCTATAGTTATCAACTAACTTCATCAACTCGTAGTTCCTGAGATGTTTTTTCCCTACATTGTTTCTAGATTTACCGTCTATGTATAATAAATTATACAAAGAACAACATTATTTCAGTGAATATTTTGTCCTAGACTCAATTCAAATGATATATACCTTTAAATATTTACTGAAATAAAATTGAGGTTTAAAGTAGGATAAATTCATAAATTTAGCAGCATTCTCTATCACTAAGAGGTTCTCATACATCAAGCTAAAAAATTATCATTTTTATCCAAAATATATGAGGATATAATTTCTTATTAAATTTTTTTTGAAATCATATCATGTAATTCATTGGTCTAATTTGTCCTAGAATGAAAAATCCAAACACGGGTGTGCAATATCATTGATCCAATATTTTGATAACTTTAATATTATCTCACCAGGTCTTCGTAGGAAATTAAATATTTGATCCATCTTATTCACCAACACCAATTCAATTTGTGGTTCTGAATCACCCCAAAATATGGGTGGAATATACTTCTGGAATAGAATAGAATGATCATCTTTCCGTGGTTTATCCCTTTATTTTTCTCTACACATAGCATAAAAATCCTGGACAATACTCTAAACCAACTATTGGTTCAATTATGGATTAGGTTCAACCACATTCTCATAAGTTTCTTCAAGTTGTTTCTATGATGCCTAACATGTTAGGTTTTCTATAACCAAACCGAAAAACCATAATTCTCACTATTTTGACACTGAATTATTAATCATTTCAAATTTACCACATCACAACTATAACAACAATTTTTTTATCAAAATTCCAAACCTTCTATTTTCCACCCATTTTTTAAAATTGTTCATTGCTTTTAAAAACCAAGAAATTTTTAAAATACTACTATAATTCCGTTTTCAAAATATTTCACATGAAAATTATTTTCAATAGTTTTGGAAAATAATTTTTTTGACCAAATAATAAATCATTACTGAATATGAAATATTAACTCCTAGTGGGAAGTCGTATCTAAAATGCTTGACATGCTCTTTTCATTGGATAAACCCATGACAATGCGATTACATCTCACAGATGTGTCTCAAAAAATTCATGTAACTAACACCCTGGCAACTTGAGGTTCCTCATAAATAGGTTAACTATGCCATTTTAGGATCTACATTTCATGTCCTGATAATCATACTATATTCTACTATCCCAACCTAAGGAATCATCATGGATGAATCTCAACACCAAGACTGAAGAATGCTATTTTCCCAAAAAGAATGATATAATGACCAAGACTAATACCATTTGTAACATCCCAACCCCCTCAATTGTCTTGTTTCAAGGTTGAATTTATACATAGCCTTAGGTAACATCCCCTAGACACCAAAGGATGGAAATAAATTTCAATGGATTCAATAAAATTTGGGGATGATTTTCCCTTCGATACTCCATCCAAATTTTCTATATATTATTAAAACAATCTTTACTAATCCTTTCTAATGAAAATTATTATCACAATATTTAATTTTTATGTATTTTATTCATTTCACAATTCCTTGAAAATAATATTATTTATTTTCAATACACCTTGTATTTTATTTTTTTCTAGGAATCATTATTTTAGGGGGAGCAATATTTTTTTTATTTATATTATTTTCTGAAGAAACTGTGTTTTAAATTTGATATTTTTTATTTTTCCTTATTTGTTTCAAAAAGGGGGATAAACTGTTTTCAAAATGATAATCTATTCGATGAATACAAAAAAGGGGGTGAAATATTTCAATTGATATTTTTTTGAGTAATTATAAAAAGGGGGATATTTTTTAGGTAAATCCTTGTCACTTTAATTATTTTATTTTTTTATAATTAAAATATACTACTTTTATTTCTTTATTTATTATTTTAATAATTAAAAATATAATGGTTTTAATTATATTAATTATTTTATTGTTTATTGATTTTTGTTGAAAATATTTTTCACTTAATTTATTATTATAATTATTTTTCTATATAAATATTTTTAATTTTTTCACGTGAAAAAAAATTTCTAACATTTTTTACCTGTATCTAAAACTTATTAATTTTTCATTACCCTAATATGAACATTATAATTCTATTTTTACCCTTATGAAACTCTTTACACTACCCCTATGAAATCCACATACACTATGAGTTACATTTATGAATTCTATTCTATCATATCCTTCAATTACCCTTATGTGAGTTCTCATGTTCCTTTATGAAACATTATTGTACTCTTAAGCAAAAAATTTATTTACATGTTTACCTTTACGCATCTTGCATGCTTACTCTTACATACTGTATGTAATATGTGTTTACACTTATCCAGCCTTTCTCATGCATTTACAAAACTATGATCATACATTTAAAATATTATAACTACAATTACGCCTATATATAGTTTAATTATTACCATTATGCAAGAGTTATACCCTTATATAACAGGCATTCAATGATTGTTACCCATACATGAGCTATATGAATTTTGAGTCACCTTTATGTAGGTTATAAAATTTTAAGGTTATCCTTATGGCGCATGTGAAAATTATAAGATACATTTATATAAAATTTTGAATTTATATTCTACCTCTACACATTGAATGGAAGTTACCCATACATTATTTTTGAAGACCTGTAATCTCTAGTTGGCCTCATTTCATAATATTTATAGTTTTTTCTTTGGATTCATTCTAATAAAAATTATTTACATTTTTCTACTAATTTTTTTAATTTTTATTAATGATTTAGAACCTCTGGGGAGTGTTTCTACATTATTTTAATATCATTATTTTGTAGAATAAATCTTTTCTTAATTCACCCATATTTTTACTCTATGAAACTCATATATTTTGATTTTATTTTTTCTATCATTTATAATTTCATATTAATGGAAAGATATGTTATTTAATGTTATTTTATTGATTTTAATATACAGTCATTAAATTTTTTTATTATTACATGTATAAATTTAGAAAGACATTTGAATTTAAATATTTTAAAATTATAAGGTGTAAGATTTTAAGAGTAATCATTTGATATTATTATGGAATTGTTTCGAACTCTTTCTAATGACTGTTTTCAAATGAGTATTAATATTAAAATATATTTAAATTCAAATTATAATATTTCTAGTAATTTTTCTCTCTCATTGATAATTTTGGTATATTACTATTTTATTGTATTTTAATTGCCAAATTATTTCCTTGGCTTTATAGAGTTAATTCGTTTTAAAGAGATCAAGGGATAAACACAATGGTGGTCAAAATACATTTAACTTGAAATCCTTTTACTTAAAAACTCCTTACGGGTTTTATAACATAACTAAATGATGATAAGACTATAAATAGGGAAATTTGGAGGCCTTGACAATGAAAAATGACATTTTATAAAAATAATTATCCAATTACCAACATGTACAATTTCTCCCGAAGTGATTTAATTTATAAATATTCATTCTCCGTCTAAAGTTTGAAGAAATTTAATTTCCATATCACTCTCTTATTTTATTCTCATTCTACCTTAGTGTTCATTAAATCATTGAGATATTTGAGATCGAACATAAAATTTATTACTTCCTAGAAATCCTTTCATTTTCATCCTTCGTTTAATATTTGTGTTCACTACCATTAAAGTGAGGGACATCGATTTTCATTCCATTTTCTTTAAATATGAAGGGGGATATTTTTTTTGGATTCGTCCATTATTATTAATGATATACTATCTACTTTATATGGAATCTTATTATATCCTAAACACAAATGGATAATTTTTCTATCTTGGATAATATTTAATCTAAGAGACTAATACTTTTAATACTCAAGGGATTAAGGTGGTATGAATAGGGGTACCATCAGTCACTATTGATGTACATCCTTACCAAATATAATGTGTCATTTACATTCTACAATTTAATTTATTTATCACTTTTAATAATTCATTCCATAATTTTTGAATCCAACAAGAATGTTTAATCGATTTATTCTCAATTTGATCTTTGTTTTGTTATTCTACTTTTATTATTATATATTATTTTATATTTATGCATTAAATAATTTGATAATTTTATTTTATTCAACAAATATTAATTTCATTAATTTATTAAGAAAATGTTGCTAAACATTAATTATCATCCTTATGTTTTTTAATGGGAAATTCACCCCTTCTTCAATTTTACCAATCAATTACCTATATACGACTTGTCTAATTAACATGTATTCTAAACGTACATGTAAAAAATAATATAATGATAGTTTAATTGTGATTTAACATCATTATGAGGTCTCATTCTGTGGATATGACCATTAAAATTATTATAGTGTTTTAAAAAAATAAATTTGTTTTTATAATCATCCCACAAAAAGAACCTCAAATTGAAATTTAGTTTTCTCCACATTTTCATAAATCACATAATAATTATTTCTTGTTATTTCATTCTATTCAAAGGTCATTCGATTGGTTTTGACACCATGATGCACATTTTTTAATGGAATCAACCCATACAACATGTTATTCAGTTGTTCAGGACATATTACAAATCCAATTCGCATGTTGTCTACTCATACTTATTGAAAATGATGAAAATAATGTTTTCATATGATTTACCCTCATTCATAGGTTGCTTTCTATCGATATAACCACTAAATTCACATATGAGTGTTCTAAAATAAAAAAAGAGTATTTCTAGGAATCTATGGAAAACCGAAAAACTGAATTGATATTCCTTTTAATCCAACATTTTATAAATAAATTTATTGTTGTTCTCAGATGATTTGATGGAATTCAAAGGTAATTAATTTGGTTTTGACCCCTTAACAAATTTTTAAAATGGCCTCAATCCTTTAAAAACTATTTATTTAGTTGTTTTGAGCATTCTACATCTCTAATTGATATAATTTGTTCTCATACATTTAATAAACAATACAAATATGATTTTCATATTATTTTAAATAATTCTAATGTCATTTATTATGGATCTACATGTTACACACATGTTTTGGTTTCTTCAAACAGTAAAAGTACATTTATGGTAATCATAGGAAAATAAAAAAATTAGATTAACATTCCATTTACACCAAAATTTTAAAAATCACTATACATATGTATATTACTAATTTCATGACATTTTAAGGCTATTTGATTGGTTTTGACCCAATGACACACATTTTTAAATGGTTTTGAACTATAAAAAAATTAACATTCAGATATTTTAGGAAGAGTACATATCTTATTGATGTGTAATGTACTCCTGAATATAAAAAATAATTTCGATATGGGTTTTAGATGATTTCATTTCATTCTAATACTATTTTATATGGATCTAACCGTTAAAAACATGTTTTTCTATTTTAAAATAATAAAAGTGTGTTTCTATTAATCCTAGGAAAATAGAACATAAGATTGACATTACATCTACACCACTATATCAAAAACCAAAGAATGACTATTTTTATTTAATTTCATTGAATTTAATGTGTTTTAAAATTGGTTGGACCCCTTGATACATGATTTAAAGGGCGTCCTAAATTTTGAAACTTATTATTCATTTTTTAGGGAAGATCATACATCTGATTGATGTTATGTCTATTCATACATGTCAAAAAAAATAATAAAAATTTAGTTTTTCAATGATTTCACATCATTATGAGGTCATTTACTATGGAACTGATCATTAAACATGAATTATTGTGTTTTAAGATAATGAAAGTGTGTTTATAGTCATGCTGGGAAAAAATGGATTGATTTTTTTTCTAATCCATCATTTCAGAAAACACTATAATATAGTTTTAATATAATTTTACCTTATTTAGAGGTGATTTGGTTTGTTTTGACCCTTTAACACATATTTTTAAAGGGTTTCAAAACCTTTAATGACTTCTTATTTGGTCGTTTTAGATAGACCACATGTCTGATTGAGGTTTTCTCTACTAGTAAAATAAAAAAAATATAAAGAAAATTATTATATGATTTATGATTATTATGATGTTTTTTCATTGATTTAACTTTAAATACATGTAATGTGTTTTAAAATAATTAACAACTACTTATAGTAATAAAAAAACTTATTTTTATTCTCTATTACTCCACCTTTTAATAAGTCACCATAAAGTTGTTTTTGTTGTCTAAAATCAAGGCATTTGGAAGTCATTTGATTAGTTCTGACTTCCTAACATACATTTTTAAAGGGTGTGAAACCATTAAATAATACTTATTTAACTATTTTGGGATACCTCAGATCTTATTGATGTGATTTCTTCTCTTAAAAATTAAAAATAAAACAAATATGGTTTCCCTATGATTTCACATCATTCTGAGATTATTTTTAATAGATATGACTGTTATATGCATGTTTTGGTGCTACAAAACTAAAAATATGCATTTCCATCCATACTAGTAAAATATAACCCTATATTGACATTTTATATTCATAAATATTTAAAAAAAATTAAAGGCACATTTATATTATTTCACATAATTTTGTGGCCATTCGGTTTGTTTTGACCCCCCAGGCACACATTTCTAAAGGGTGTCAAACCATTAAAAACATTTTTTTCTGTTATTCTAGGAACACCACAAGACTGATTGATGTTATATCTAATCAAACAGGTCAAAAATAATACATGCGTGGTTTTAATATGTTTTAAAATCATTATAGGGTTTTTTGTTATGGATATGGTCGTCCAACACATGTTTTATAGTTTTAAAAGAATAAAATTGTGTTTCCAGCCCTCCCTAAAAAAACCCTCAGACTAAAATTCTGTTTTCACCACCATTTAAAAATCATATTATATTTTATTTCAATTGATTTAATAGTGTTTAGAGATTTTTGGATTGATTTCAACCCCATGACACATGTTTTTAAAGGGCGTGAAACATTTTAAAACAGCTTTTCTGGATGGTTTTGATTAAAATAAATGTTAAATTGAATTTTAATATAATTATGCACATAAAAAGTGACACAAAGATATTTTTTATATGATTTCACATCATTACAAGGTTATTTAGATTTGATATGACCATTGAACGCAAGCTTTGGTGTTTTAAAATAATAAAAGTGTCTTTTTGATCATCTTGGGAAATCAAAACCTTGGATTCATGTTCCATCAACTACAATATTTCAAAAATAATTATATGGATATATTTCTAGGATTTTAAAACTTTTAGATGCCTTTTTTTGGTTTTGACCCTAAAATGCATGTTTTTATAAGGCATCAAACCTTTTAAAACTATTTAGTTGGTCGTTCAGGGAAGACCTCTCATCAGATTGATGTGTCGTCTACTTGTAGACATTTAAAATAATGGAATGTTAGTTTTATTGTCCTTTCACACCATTATGAGCTCATTTTCTATAGTTTTGACTGTTACACGTATGTTTTTGTGAATTTAAAACACTAAAAGTTTGTTTTTAGTCATATTAATAAAATGACATATTAGACTGATATGTTGTCTACTACAATATTTAAAAAATGAATTCATATATGTATTCGTTTGATTCCACAGAATTTTGGAATCACTTAATTAGTTCTAATTAAGAAACTATAATATAAGACACATTTTTATATTTATTATAATAATTTATAAATAAAAAATAAATTTTAATTATTAATCTAAAATGAAATGTTAAATATTATAATGGTATCTTAAAGTACCTCATGCATCAGGTGCATCATCATCTGGATCATAAAAACTCATGAAATATTCCTCTATCTTTATATAGGGCTAAAAAATAAATAATATTATACAAAATATACATATTAAAATATCCAATATGACATTAATTTAATTTCCTTTTTAAATATGGAACCATATGTGTACTATAAAATGATTATATGTCATTAATTCATATATATGTGCTGATATATGTGATAATATATCCTTGTACTCCTCTTGTAGCTATTGAAACCGATCATCTATTCTAAATTTTGGAGTCGGCATGGTATTATCTACCTTATTCAGGGTGCGCATCCCTACATCTGCATTGCATCGTATGCCCATTCATGCAATTGGATGAGAGGAGATATTTTATGAGTAAAATTAATTCTATTAAGACTTATGTGAAGAAGAAATATAATAATATAATGAAATGTAAGAGTAAGTAATGTTTAATACATAAAATGAAACATAGATCAATTAATTTTAGTTAGTCATAAAAAGATTTTCTAAAAAACAATTCTTCCACTTTTTATTTCTAATTAGATCTAAAACATATAAAGAATCTTGTTTTAGCGGTCCATTTTCATAGATGAGGGAGAATCCCAAGGTTGTATAATCATATAACATCATAATGTAGAATTGAAAATAGAATAACTATAATGAATGAAAGAAGATATTTTTACCTAGGGGCATGCTCGTATTACAGGATAATATGTTAGGGATCATTTCACATGAAATGGTGTATCCACATATCGATTTTCATTATTAATTCTATCACATATGACACTTTTGATTACATATAAGAGGATAAAATAACATGAGTTGAAGGAAACCTAGAAATGAAAAATTATATATGAGAATACTCACTTTGGGAAAATCATATTTGCATCATTTTTTATATATAATGAAAAAAATAATATTGTAACATGAAAAGGGTCCCTAGTTTAATTGGGATTGATCCAGACGAACAAACTACCAATTTCAGTCTAAAAAATTATTCTAGTCTCATTATCTCAATTTTCACATTACACATGATGAAGTAATGAAGATCAAGATCCCCCCAATTATCTCTTATCTTCCCTACATAATTTTTTGATCACCTATTAATTCATTGGATTTATAAACAATATTGATGAATTGATTCCCATTTGAGAATATAATATAATTAACATATGTAATATTATACTTTTGAATACCTTGAGGCCATGATAGTCATGTACATTGGCTGTTTTCATCCACTTTGTTATGAAGAGAGAGGCTTATGGGGTTTCAAAACCTAGTCTTTAATTAATTAACCACACAACTACTTGAAAAATTAAAGTCACATATGCTAACATATTATAAACATATTTACATAGTAGCATTTGATACAGTCAAAAATCCATCAATATAGAATATGAGATTAGGAATTTCGACAACCATAATAAGTAAGATAATTCTTGTTCTGAACCCCTCTTTGTGTGTTTTGAATCTTAATGTTATAAAATATTCATTGCATGTAATCTTAAAATGATTTAGTAGTGGGCCATTATTTACAAGTTAGGTATCATAACTATTTATATGAAAAACATTTCAGTCTTGTATGGGAGAAATAATATGATTTGAAATGAAAATGTAAAAAATAAAAAATGAAACCAATATAGGATAGTAAGGTTGTTTTAAAAAAAACAATGATATAAGATACTAAATGAATCACATGATGCTAATGGTAAGAAATTTCAGACCAAATTTTGGGTGATTTAGGGACCTTTCCTTAAATATAACATATTCTAGTATTTTTATGCAAGAATTTTAATTTTAAGATCTTTTCAGTTTAGAGTTCTAGAGAATTAAGAAACAATATTAAAAAATAAACCCATAAAATACATATGGACAGTTATAATTGGCATTCATTTTTTATGCAATATAAATCTCATTAAAATAAAAATAGTTTTTTTATAAAAAAATATTTCCAGTTATCCCTTAACCTCATCCTTATCTATATTCCCCCTTAATCCCTGTGAAAGTCATTTAAAAAATTTGGATGAGCACATAAGTTCAGTAATGGATAATGATATAAAAGAAAAAATAAGTTTAGTAAAAACATGAATACTCATATAATGTTTACCTTTATCTTAAATTTTCTATGTGAATATTAAATAAAAAATCTCACATGAAAAGAAAAAAAATTATTCTAAAATAAAATCATAAAAAATCCACAATACGTAGTTAAAATACCTTTAGTTAACTTAGAGAATCAAATACATATAACCCTTTCAAAACCCATTAAATTGGAATAACCATAAGACCGACTTCTAATTAATATATTTCCAGATTAACTATCACTATTTATTGCACCAACATTATGATATAATTGGATTTCCTTGTGTTATACGGGCCACCCCATTTTAATCTGTAATGGGATTTACCGATGCTATCTGGGCCACCCCGGTTATTCTCTAATGGCCTTTCTCGAAGCTATCTTAGTCACCCAATGTATAAGATATATCGGGATCACTCATTTCCTATAATTCTCAAGTACCATATAATTAATAAAACACATTCCTCAAAAAACCTTTTGAAAATCTCTTTTAATCCCATATCTAAACACTTTTATATTAAAATACCATTTATTTTCTAGAACCCAATTAAAATGCAAAAACACACCTTTCATTGAAAAAACATACAACACAAAAATACCCAAATATATAATGTTGTTTTTCATTTAAGGAAACATGAAATCTTGAAAAGGAATATGGAAATAATATAATTTCCACAATGGTAGAAAAGTCATTATCGTCATGTGCGTTAAGATTAAAACATTACTTTTGTGGTTTCTTGAAATGTTTTGAATAAAACAAATAAAAACATTTCTTTTCAAATCCTTTGAATGAAATTAATAATAGACCTAAAGTTTACTTTAAAATCCATTTATATCCATTTAAATGAACATTAAAATTATTATCAAGAATATTGATATTGAGAAAAAGATTTGATAATTAAATCTTTATACATTCAAAGTGCCCCATACCACTTTGTACATTTAAATAATAATCTCCATGAATGAGAAAATTTAATAAAAAATTAAATAACTAAATTATAGATTAAATATGTATTATAAACGTCTTAGAATCTATATATACACCTTATAAAATAATAAAGGTGAATATCATCATGAAATTCCTCAATGAAAGGTCATTGAGACGAAATCCCTTACCATGAGTCCGATTTATCATATATATATTCATTTTATTCATTAATAATACACTTAGGATAAATATTTACATGATTTAGAACCTTTTTCATGTTTAATATTCCATTATTATCATTTTATAACATTTACGTAATTATTTATGTTCACGTCGGACATTTTGAGGATATTCAGTACATGAGTCCAAAAGGACTTTTTTTGATATATATAGTCAAATTAGTAATTATTCCATAATATATAGAATAGAATTAATGAAATAATAATAACTTTTATACATAAATATATTTTTAAATCAATCCATTTTTTAGGGTTATGAAAAATGAGAAACTCTATAATCATGGAGACGATATGTCATACATATGCATGAGTAACGTTTCTATTTTTCAATGATGACTTTGGAAAGAATGAAAGTATTAATTTATCTTTACATAATTATCATAATATGATTAATATTATATTAATCATTTATATATAAATATTTACATTATCCATGTGATGTGCTGATGAAAAATTAATCACATCGCTTCATGGAGGTGATAGTTCACACGTAAGTACGAACGATGTTATAATTTTCATTTGCAGGGAATGTAAGAAAATAATTGATATATTATCATATTATAAAAATATATATGTCATGAATATCATATATGATCAATAATTCTGTAATAATAACCAATATTGAGTGATTTTAATAGAAAAATAATTATATTGATTCGTAGACGTGATAGTTCACATGTACTTAGGAACGATTAATTCTTTCCTCATTTGATAGAAGTGAATAGGGATTTAGGTGATGAAATTATCATAATAAAATATCATTATATTTATGATACTATAGTTATAATTTCATCATGGATGGTTAATATTTTAAGGAATAGGAATAAGAAATAAAATATAAATACTTAATTAGAAATGACACATATTATTCAGATGATCTCCATTAATTAAAACCTTAACACATATAGGGAGGGTCTTCTATCTAAAATAAGGCCACTAGAATTTGGGTAGGGATTATAGGAAGGTATTTTGATAGATATTGTCTGATATTTTTTTAAGTGTATTGAAATGAGCATAATGGGTACCCTTCTATAAGAGATTGGAGGGGTACTCTTAGAATTCTTTAAAATATTAAATTAATAAATTTTAATTTTCAAAAAAAATTTATTCTAATTGAGTTACATATAACATATGAAGAATATAGGTCAATAATTTCATACAATGAAAATTATACATGTTTTTATTATTTAAGTACTCTTTATCTTTTTATTTCAACCATTATTTTATCCTTTTAACGCTTACTATGTTATCATGTAAGTTTCAATTTGAGGGTTAATATAACAATTATTAATAATTCGAAATGAAAAATAAATGAGCCATTGATGATATTTTAGTACTTATAACAATTGTTTTCTTCTGAATATACTATTTATTGAAATTTTATATCATTTAATAAAATATTATTTATTTTAAAATATAATTAATATCAATTTTGGCACTATTCATTAAATGTAATTTTAAAAATACCATAACAACAAGATATATTAAAACCAACAAATTTAAATTATCAGTATCATGTCAAATTAATCTAAAAAATTCATTTATGGAATTAATTATATCAAATTATATTTTTTTCAGTTTTCTTAAAATCATTTGTTTGATATTTCATTTACTTAAACTATTTTTGCATCATAATTGTGCATGCATTTAATTTAATTATTTGTTTTCTAAAAAATATTTATAAATTATGATTATGAAGATAAAAGTTTTATCTTCTTAAAATCAATTTATATTTTAACATATCCCTTTTATATCCTTATATTAAAATTGTTTCAATTGTTAAAAACAAAATTGTGATAAAATAGACTTTTCTTTGAATAAAATACTATAAATGTCATACACTCGCCAAAGTTGCATCCAAGGGTTATATTTTAGTCCTAGAAATATTTTAGGTCGAAACACATTGATCTAATGAAATTATTATATGTGTTACTACAATTTTGTAATATTTATAATATTATTTTTACAATTATTTACCTGATTTACCCTAAACTGTGGAAATAAAAATAATTACCAAGGTTACTATTCATAATATCCCACAATTTTATTGATCCTATTAAATCATAAATATATTAATTATTAAAAAAAATTAGGTAAATATTTCAAAATTAAAAATATTTAAGTGGATAAAATTAATTTAAAATTAATCCCGTTGATGGATCAGGAAAATGAGGGTTTTAAAGTAAAAATGTTCAAAATTTCACAATGTTTTTATATCAAAAGTCTATGTGAAATTGATTCCAATGACCTAAAGTGATTTAAATGATAAATACATGATCTAATTATTCTTTTAATACATCTAAATATATAATTTATCACTACAAATAAATTTTCCAAGAAACAAGTTTTCAATTAAAATGCAGTATTTTTTCACTATTCATCAAAAAAAATGATTCTTATCCGAAAAATACAAAAAATTAAATAAAACTAAATTTTTATAGAAATATTTCAACTAGGAAGTTATTTTTTTCAAATATAACTTATATTACTGTCAAAAACTAGATTTAAAACATGTGTTCCATCAAAAGGCAAAAAAACTGCCTTTTTTGAAAAAATTCATATTTAATGTGTAAAATTGGATTTGTTCGTATACCATATCTAGAAAAAAAATAATTTTCAAAATAATATTTAATATTATATATATATAATATAAAACAACAATAGTGATTTTTTTATTTATTAGTATAAAAACACGCCTTTTCACATTGAAATAGTGTTTTAGAAAAAAAATCTTTTATTTTACAAAAGTGATTTTATTATTTTTTTAATTAAATGGTAAAATAATTAATTAAATATACATGTGTAAAAAATAGTTTTATTATTAAATTTGTACTATCCATTCACTCTATTCTAATGACTATGTTATAATGTTATCATTTAAATAATAATATTTAATTGTTCATTTAAACATGACGTGATGTATCATGCATGCTATCGAATATAATGTTTCCTTTTACATACTCAAGATGTTACAGTATATACAATTTAATAAATTTAATCCTCTCAATTTTAACTCAAGATCAATAACTTGGGGTTTGGTTTTTTAAAAGACCATTATAGAAGTCCAACATTGAAAAAAAGATGAATAAAACATCCACTTTAAAAGAATGAAAGGGAAGTATGAAGGTCACTTGAGATAACACATACTAGTATTAGCACATTATCTTCAACCCAATTGGTGATGAATCCTTACGTGAATCCACAAGACCTGGGTTCAAAACCATGTGGAGGCATAATTCTGGGTTGTTGTAGCAGTACTGTATGGGTATTGGAGCAGTTACTATAGAAGCTACTATTCAGTACTATATCATCCAGAACTATTCACCTTGGGCCACTGGTTTGGTATTGGAGTCCTTAAGGCCTACGGGCCACCCAGGCCTCCGGTTCAGTAAGGCTTTCGGGCCACCTTTAGGGCCTTCATGCCACCTCAAGGCCTTCGGCCCACATGATTAGTGCAGTTTCCCCAAATAGAATCTTCAAAAAATAAGCAACCCCAGAGGAGGAGTCATAGAATTTTCACTCAACAGAGATGAACCAAATTCAATTATAATAATGAGAGGGTATGTCTATTCCATCTGGACCAGCCTGTTCTTGCATCGGAACCCTATCTAGACGTCCATGTGAAGGTGGAGAGCTACCATCACGATGCAGATGCTGGGGAGGGCCAGTTCCTTGTAGTTATAGTCTGGTTTAATTCTATAAGAACTTCTAGTCATGTAATCTATTAATCCTATGGGCCATGTAATCTCTGAGCCTATGGGCCTTTTAAGGGTTTTCCCTCATCCCTTGAAAGGGGGGTTATTAGAAAATCAATAAAACTGAAGGCTTTCAGGCCATTCAAGAATAATAGGTTTACATGTGGTAAAACCATGAAATGGAAGGGAAAAATAGCCATAATTTTCTTATGGAGAGTGATATAGAACATGGTGAGGAAAAAATTTAACAATCACAAAGCTATAAATCTATGATTGATTAAAATCTCATTGATTTCATAATAAGAAATGTAAATGAATAATTATTTTTGTTTTAATATCCCTTTAATAGAGTTGAAGAATTATATTACTACATAGAATAAGATCATAAGGAAATATACTTACATTACAACTGGTGATTCATGATTTAATAAATTTCCACAACAAATTCATCTTTTTTTTTCAAACGATGTGTATTCAAGACAAATAAACTTCTATATAATCACATAATACATAAAAGATAATTTATCTATTTCTCATGTCATGAAACATCAACCAAATACAATATGGATTGGATAAGATAAATGAAATCTCAAAAAATAATAATCCATTATATGAAGAAAAAATAATTTTAAACCAGAAAATTCAACAGTAATACCCAAATTTTAATATAGACCATTCATAAAATAATTTTTTATACAATTACTTAATAAAATTCAATGTATTATTGAAACAAAAAATTTAAAATGATTTGATAACATAGTCTTCCTTGATAAATTCTAAAATTTGTCTCCAAAAAACATAAATAAGTCCTAATGCTTATTTCGAAAATGTAAGTGCCCTAGTAATCATCATGATATGCTATCCATTTCCATAAGTTACCTAAATCAACAAAATTACACAACTATATCATAGATTGTTCCAAAATATGGTTCAAACTTTATTTCTCAAATTAATTAACATAGTATTCTATTTACCTTGATCATATAGGATTCATAAAATAGATAACGTTTTTTGAAATAACATTCATCACATAATCCCAAAATCATTTTCCCAATATGATAAGAATTTTGTTCCCAATGGAAACTTATTCTTATTCCATCAAATAATTTAACTAAAAATAAAAAATCATACTATCCTAGGACTTCACGTAGGCCACTGGTAAGTGATGCAACCTTGTCTCCTTTATGTTGTGGGTTCAAAACGTGTAGTGTTACCAGATGTGATAGGTTGTCAGCCATCCCCCGAGTTGTCCATTTTATGAATCTGTATAATTATTATAACATTAAAAAATTATGATAAAATCCACAAAATAACCATAAGATGTTTTAACACCCAACACTACTTTTTTTATTTTACAAACACTTTTAAGGGGATAGTAAGAACCCTTAAAGCAGTAAAAAAAGAAACTATAGATTTGTTGAAGAAATGTTTGAGATGATTAGAAACAATTTCTCTAAACAGTATCTAGGGAATATTATTGATTTGGGTGTCAGGTTATCCCTTTATGATACCCTCATACTGATGTGCCATGTTTTCACTAGCTTCTATGAATTCTTCCATGTTAATATGCCCTATATTGAAGCCTCTGAGAAGAATATGAGACTGGTTATCAATCCACTCGCCTTGTTCCTTAGTAGTGATCACACGAATCGTTCATCTTGTATTCCTAAATGATTTGATATCCTTATCTTCCACTACCATTTATTCATATGAATGCAAAAGTAGATCCATGTGTTCCAGCACTGAGGATATCTATTGTTTAGGGTCTCTGCCTGATTTTGTATCACGTTTTTGTCCAGGATCCCTTGTCTTCATCGGTTGAGTGGCAGGGACACCAACCTCACCACCAGTAGACACCAGGTCTCTATAGGTGTTGGACAATACATCCTAATTCCTCATAGTAATTGGATCCTTTGGCAGATGCTTTCCCTTACTTGATGATCTCTTGATAAGAGGAATAGTTAGGTTAGAATACTCATTTCTACGTCGCCCCTTCGTTTTTTCTTAATAAATCCATCCGAATCAATAGAATTGAAATTTCCCTCCCATGAGGATGATATACAATATTCCCCTATAATGGTCACTTCTATGGGATCATAAGAGGCATCTATAACATCATCCATCTCCTCTTGGGACTCACCCACATCTACCATGTGGTCCTCTACATCTGTGACCTCTTTCCTATTTAATCCCCACTATCATGGAAGTCATCATCACCCAACACTGCACACTGGTTTTAAAGGTTCAATTTTTATATCCCAACAATAACCTTCTCCGCATAAGAACGGGTTTCCTGCATGACCTGCATTGGCACCTCGGAGGCTCCTTCTTGTTGACAGCCTTGTCCCATATATTGAAATTGCATTGAGGTGTCCTATAGAGATAGACACTGGGAATACCCACCGGAATCATGGTCCTCACAAAGTCCCTCAATCACCTCAGTAACATTGGCTGAATTTTTTGGAACGATATGGATTTATGATTACTCTATATGGGCCCCCTTCACTCTGTCATTGTTACCTCCAGTTGATCCAACTTCGTAAATCATGCACATGCCTTTTCTTACCTCGTTACTATGACCTGAAACTTCATTATCCTAGGGTACCACCTCATTAAAACCCATGTCGGATGAATTTTCATTGCTCACCATTTCCCCAGAGATGCACACCCCTAGTTCTCTCTTCAATCATTAAAAAACCATAGCAAAATTTGGGTTTGGAGAGGGGGATAATCTCATAGAAACTTGTTCTTTAAGACAAGAACTATTTCCTAGTGCCTCCATCTCCTATTTCATTCCATATTTAGTACCACTGATGGACCACATTGGTTCAAATTCGAATGGTTTTCCACTACCTTCACACATACACAACCCCTTGCCGCTGTTGCTTGGATTCGAAACATGCCTAGGACCCATCCTCCCACGTATGCAGGATACCCTAGGATGACCCAACTTCTTACAAGAATGAAAGAATCAAACAAAGATTCATATACTACTGGTTTTTTGTGCTGAAACTCCCTCTCCACTGTAATCCAGTCAACCTCATGGGGAATTTTCGAGACATCATGTTCCACACATATATTGGGGAAAACAGGGTGACAGAGCGCCCTTGTTCTTGAATCAGCACATAGAAATCTTCCCAAAAGGATACCCAGTACCTCAAAATTGTGGGGTTTTGAAATGGTAAATGTAGTTGTGGAAAAATAACCCAATCCGCTACTGTAGGGGAGTCATGATGCATGTGGAAGTCATACAACCAATAGAATATGTAAAATCGAAGACCATCACAGCTTCGCGGGGCACTTGACCATGATATAACTTGATCCTCCTCAATTGAAAATTGAATTCAAATATTCCTGGAATCGAGCAGACCTAATGCTTCTCTATCCTGTAAATCCCATGTCCCAAAGATATAACTATCAAATAACTCCACCAAAGGACGCCACTGCTTGAAGCATGCAACCAGGGAGAGATTCAGCAGACCCGAAGCCTCTTTGAACTCTCAGGTCAAGATCAAAAGGTTCGAAAAGCCATTTATCATGTTCATAACTTTAGGGAAAATAGAAATATGGGGAAATGAGGGAAGAAATTAGGGTATCAAGAAGGGATAGAAGGATGGATCGATTCCTTTGAAAAAATCCAGAGTTCCCTCCCCTGGCGGGGTAGGAGGGACGAGGATGGGATCCACCGCCGTCACCGAAGGGTAAGGCATAGCGAAATTGATCCTGCCTGCTCACCATATTATTTATAAGATGTTTTAACCTCAATTTTATTCTCATACCTTTCATTTTTCATCCCAAAGCATAAAAACACATAATTAACTCAAAAATAAATGTCTCCCAATATTTTGTTAATCCCCTTATAATTTCATAAATTAAATCATCAAATTTGTTTCTAAGACAATAAACATAAGATAAGACTGAAAATTATAAACTCAGGATGATATCACTAACTCTTATGAAAACATCTTCATATATAATGTTATCTAAACCAACCATTGATACCAACAGTAAGTACCCAACCATGAACATAACATATTTTATTTTTTTAACTAGAAATCAAATTTCAGTGTCTTTTCAATTTATAGTTATATAGAATTATGAAAAATGCATACAAAGTAAAACAATACAATACCTTGGACACGTATACTTATTATCCATTTTTTCAGAATATATTACTCTTTAAAAGAAATCATGATTTCTCTTTATGAAAAATCAAAATTGGTATCCATTGATCTCATCCTTGTATCTATTCACCCTTAAACCCGATGAAAGAAATTTTAAAAACATGGGGTGAAAAAGTAAACCCAGTAAGGGATAATGAAATAAAGTTAACTGTTATTTGAGAAAAACTATTAAACTTATATAATGTTTACATTTATATTCAATGTTCCTTATGAATTTGAAATAAAAAATTTTCAATTGAAATAAACCTACATTTGTCTAAATGAAAAATCATTAAAACCCATAGCATATAATTAATACACATTTAGGTGTCTTAGAGAATCATATACATTAACACCTATCAAAATCCCTTTAAAACACCTTAAATTTTATTAACCATAATGTTGACTTCCAATTAAGATATTACGAACTTACCCGACGTTATATGGGAAACCCCATAATAATATATATCTGTATTTCTCGATGCTATCTAGGTCACCTCATGTATTAAGGATTTAAAGTTCACCCATTTCCTATAACTCTCAAGTAAAATATCATTAATAAAACACTTTCATCATAAAAACCTTTTAAAAACTCTTTTATTCCCATATTTAAAATATTTTAGATAGAAATACAATTTTATTTAAAGAACACATTTTCAATAACAAACATTTTTGAAAATCCATTTTCAATACCAAATATACCGAAAAATATAAATATAGTTTTTAATCTAAGGAATCATGAATTCGTTTAAAGGAAGGTGACAAAAAAAATAATTTCCATGATAACAGAAAATTCATTGCCATATTGTGCGTTAAGAATAAAAAATTCCTTTTATTATTTGTTGAAGCATTCCCTATAAAACATGTAAAAATATTAATTTTGAAAAATTCTGAATAATATTAAAAATGTAAATAAAATTTCCTTTATAATCCTTTTATATCTATATAAATGAAAATATTATATAATATAAAGAATACTGACAAGGAGAAAAAGATTTGATAATTAAAAATTTATACCTTCAAAGTGTCCCATATTAATTTGAACATTTAAATCATAATATAAATGAATTTTTTTTTCAAATAAACAATAAATAAAATTATCATATATTAAATATGTCTATGAAAAGTCATAGTAGCTGTGTATAAACTTTATAAAATAATAAAGGTGCATAGCATCCAGAAATGCCTCAATGAAAGGAGATTGAGATTAAATCCCGTACCTCGAGTGTGATTCATAATGTATGTTATTTATATTAGTAAATATTAAAAATAGGTTATTTATTTAACTAAATTAGAATATTTTCAAGTTTATTATTTCTATATTATCATGTTGTAATATTTACTTAATTACTTAAGTTCATGTCAGACGTTTTGATGATATTCGGTACATTAGTCCAAAATGACTTTGGTGAAATGTCAATAATCAATGTGGTCATTAGTCCATCATCTCAAGAATAATATTAATGAAATAATAATCACTTTTATAAATAAATTATAATTTTAAATCAAACCATTTATGTATGGTTATGAATAATGAAAAATTATATAAACATAGAGATGGTAGGTCGTACATATGCATGAATAACTCTTCTATTTTTCAATGTTACTTATTTAATGAAGGTAAGTATTATTTTAATTTTAAAGAATTTTAATATAATAAGTAATATGTTATTAAAATTTTAAATATATTTAAATATATCATCCATATGATATGTTGTTGAAAAATGAATCACATCGCTTCATGGAGGCGATAGTTGACACGTATGTACGAATGATGTTATAATTTTAATGTGCATGGGATGTTAGAAATTTATTGATATATTATTATCATATAATGATAAATGATTCATTAATCTCATATATATAATTTAATTACATCATTATAACTAGTCTTGAGAGGCTGTAATGGAACCTAAATTCTGTCGGTTCGTGGAGGTGATAGTTCACACGTACGTATGAACATTTAATTATTTTCCCAATTGATGGAAGTGAAGATGGATTTAGGTAATGATATTAACGTAATAACATATTAGTATAACGAGGATAATTTAGTTATTATATCATCACATATGTATAATATTTTAAGGAATATAAAGAATAAATAAAAAAAATACTTAATTAAAAATGATACATCTTCTCTGGATGATCTCCTTTGATTAAAAAATCAAAACCTATAGGGAGGGATTTATTTCTAAAATAAGGCCACTAGATTGTGGGATGGAATTATATGAACGAATTTTGTTATATCATGGGTGAAAAAACTATTCTAATGTTGTCTCGTGGTGCACGATTGGGTCGTGGGGAAGAAACGTGCGCTACCCAATGGTTGATTTGAGAAAATTTGGTTATTCTTAATCACTCATATTGGATGCACCGTTTTCACCTCGAAACGCCCAACAGTTCCATATCCAGTAATGTGTGGACCAGCATTCCAAAGAAAGGCGTTCGCTGGGTGGTTTGACCAGTGACTTTTCAGAACTCACATTGTTCAAGGGGATGGGAAGTCGGGCTCATTGCACCCTTTTTGGGGGAATTATTGCATGTTATGGGACTCTCTTATAGATTTATGACGTATTCATATGTTCATGAATCATTGGTTTATACCCAAGCATAGTATCCAAGGATTACTCATGGTTGGCAATGTTCAGCTTGACACAGGGGTTCAGAATCATTTATTCCCGAGGTTTACCATCCGTCAATGGATTAATGGCCCCGAGGAGTTTGGAATCATTGAGGTGGAAATAGGTTTGGTGCGGTGAACCGACATGAAGATAGTCGGATCGGCCGGTTGTTGGGCTAGAACCTCAAGGAGGCTTCCTATGTACCCCACCTATAACACGCTGATATTTTATGAGAAATATATTTTTTACATCTTTTTTTATACGAAACATCAAAGGAATCATTCACTGCACACAACACTAGCTTGGCTTGTGTTACACGCAATCACGACCTTCCTCGATAGCATGTGTAGTACGCCATACCGAGTTTCACTAAACAACGATATATTATTATAATATTATAAAATAGCCCATATGAATAGAATTTACTAAATTTTGAATTTTTTAACATTATTATTCCTCTTACTTATTTTCTATAACATGGTTTGAGAACCAAATAAATGTTTTGGATAAAATATGTATTTTAAAAAAAATACAGTTTTTCCACCTTTTGATGGCGCACCCACTTTAAATCTAGTTTTGACAAGATTATAAGTTCAATTTGAAAAAATAGATTTCTCCTTTTGTATCAGGATATAAAAATTAACTTTGGATAATTTTTTCATAATATTCATATAACTATCATATTTTAATGAATAGTAAAAGCACGCTATATTTTATTTAAAAACAAATTTTTTCATCGTAATAATTTATATGATTTAATTATAACATTGAATTGTTTTAAAGTATAAATAGAATATATTTTTACCATTTAGTATAATTTATGTCATTAACATTACTTTTACATTTAATTTTTAGGTAAAAACATTTCAATCTTTGGCAATGTTTTAACTTTTAAAACACGTTTTCTTAACAATGGGATTAATTTTAAATTAATTACTGAAACTTCTGTGTTTTGAATTTTGAAAAATGGATTCCATATTTGGATTCAGTGGGTCCAAATTATGTTAATATGTTACTTTTATGTTTTTGATATTATGAGATGTAACTACGATAATTTTTATTTACTACAGGTAAAGGTAAATCAGGTAATTAAGGGTATAAATAAGATTATAAAATTACCCTAACACCTGGAAAAATTCTATTGGATGACTAAAAATAGATCCTTATCACCTAAGGGTCAGGATAAATTCATTTTATGGACTTTTGGCCTTTTAAATAATTTAATTATTATTAAAACCAAAGAAAGTGACAACATGTCACTCTCTTAAATCTTATAAGTATAATAATTTTAATTTTGTGAGAAAATTCATGAAACTTCAAACATGAATAGTATCTAGAAATATAATATAATTATCTACATCGTGTGAATTTATTTATAATTTTTAAATATTAAATAATTATCATTATTTATGACACAATAGTGATGTTGAAATTATTTTATTTATTGAAATATCAAAAAATTTGATTTTTAATCTATTAAAATAAATAATATATGAACTATTTAATGTGCTACCCTAATTTTTTAGATAAATATGACATGTTATGAATCTATTAAATCTTTTATTTCGAACATATAGTCTATGTATATTTTATTTAAATTCAAATAAATAAATAGTGTCAAAATTTCCACTATTGTTATTTTATAAAGATTACAAATTATAAATTTTTTTAAAAATAACAAAAATATTTTCAAATTATAAATTAAAATTTATATGGTCTAAAATGTAATAAACTATACAATTAATAATAATTCATAAGATATAATTAATTATTTATAATGATTTAAAATTTAGAATGTTATTTCCACAAATAAAATTAAACAGATTATATAAGGATAAATCATGTTGATAATGTTTAAAATAAATTCAAAACTAGTCTAAATTTTATTGGTTGATGAGATTGAAACCCTATATAATATAATCATTAGATTTGAGTAATTTTTGGAGGTTTTTATTTGGTGTTGGAATTTATTATAAATTAATATTTCTTATAATTCTAAAGGTGCACCTCTCCTCCCTTATAAAAGGGAACCTCCTCCCTCTCCTCCTCAGACCACTTTGTGCCTTCAAGCTCGGCAAAACCCTACCAATTTCACTTATAAACTTCCCTAGAAACATCCTAGAGGTCCTGGTCATCTTCAAAGACCAATCTTAGTGCCCGATGAGGAGGTTTCAAAGACGCGTGTCAAAGAAGAGGTAATATCTGTTACCGATTCTTACCAATTTATTTCTTATTCTAATTATTCTTATTTAGTTGTTTCATTTTGAAGTAATAACATCAGTATCACTCATATACTGATATGTTATTATAAATATGAAACAACCCTATTTCACTTTTTATCAATCCTACGGAAAATAAAATCACCGCACGTGCGTACGTACGGAATACCGTCTCCACACCGTGGTGTAATATGTTTTCCACCACCACCTTAATTAGATGGGTATAATGGTGTAAATAATTACTATATATTAGTATTTTAAAATTATATTGAAACTGAAATAGTATACATACACTTCAATACAATTCCACGATCATGGAAACGATATCATCGCTCGTGCGTACGTATGGCCTACCGTCTCCATGATGTGATTCAACTCATTATACATGATATTAATTAAATAATTATTATATAAATGAATTGAATGAATATATATGATATATATTACATTAATACCATTCTGTAAATGAGTTATCTATAACCTAAAAAGTGGAATAATAATTTATTTGAAAAAACATGCATAATAACGTAATGCAATGAACACCTGAATAACAAGTAGCAATGAAATATTACTAATAAAAGGAAAAAATTATGATCATATATGATATAATAACGGTGAATATTATTATTTAATAAGTCAATGACACAATTTAAATCATTATACAGGAGGTTTGGATACATACAATGCATATCAGACCTAAGGTAAGGGAAAATCTCGCAATCTCATTTTCTCCGAGATTGTTTATACTTCATATTTTACTGGTGAATATTTATCATCCACATCCATGTTTCCTTAATATTTAATATTATTTATATCCTCCAACAATTTTTTAAATATAATTTTACCCATCGGTGAGTTTTTAGTAAATGATATGAAAGGAATCTTTTGTCATTTTTAGTACGAGGTACTTTTTGACTTTTCCCGCCAAATAATGAGAAGAATGTTTTTTTAACTTATATGGCATGAATGGATTTTTAGATTACATAGAACATTATTTCCTTGAATCTTACTTTACATGTTTTCATGTTTATTTTTAATCAACTTATTTTAGTTTAAAATTGTATGGCATGTTAAGAAAGGAAAAATGTTTTTAAAGTAGAAAGGATATTTTCCTCAAGAATGGAGTTCAAGTGCTTTATCAAAATTATTTTCTATCTAAGATAATATATGGCTCAATTTATATCCCTATTTTTACATTGATTTGATTATTTTATGGTGGAATTATTTTTCTGATGTCCTTTTGTAGATTATGTTATGATGACATGATGTTTATGAATCACATTTTTATTACATGGGTTATGTTATGATGCAGGATTTATGGTTTCTTGGAACACATAAGAATTGTTTCATTATGATATGGGTGGGACTAATATCTCCATAAAATGCATTGGGTAAATATTTATATCTCATGAGATATACATGACTGGAATGGAAAGTTAAAATGGTTCAGTGATACAGGACTGGAAGGAGGAGTGAACTCATATCAGAAATGGACTTTGTCTGCTATGATAGTCTTGGAAATGAGTCTTGACTAATATGAAATGATTTTCTATGATTACGTGTGTATTAAACAAAGTATAATGTTTAAAGTTATGATTATTTTGGATTACATTTCACCACTATGATTTATCCCATGTTATGATATTATGATCTCTTTTGCAGGTTAAGATATTAAAAATTTTATGTTCTTATGAATATCATATGGTTGATATTTCTTTTGTTTACCCTTACTGAGCATTTGATCTCACCCTTTTGTATGTTTTCTTTTTCCCAGATCTGGATTAAGGGTATTAATTAGAATATTCCAAAGGGGACTCTAGATATGATGAAATAAATGGGAGACAACTTAGAAGATTTATGAACCAGTAGTTTATGTTTCCCAGTTTCTAAAGAAACTATACCTATGCGGTCCTTTCATGGTTTTGAATATGTTGTAATAAGTATGCTTCAATTCTGATGTAATAACATTGTATGTAATGTATGGTTCGTTAAAGTTTGTATCAGAGGAAAAGGAGGTAGGATTGAATTCGATCCTTGGGAACTCTCACATGTGAGCGTTGGACGAAGCATGGATCTCCGCCCAACAGCTTCATGAGGAAATGGATGCTACTAGGGATTGTGGTGTTTCCTGCCCATGGCGGTGTATCCTCCCATGGATTTCCCTGATAGGCATCAATTATAGTCCACTAGATGTAATTCTAGACTGCTACAGTTGTTATCAGAGGAAAGTTATAGTCAACCTTTGGAAACTAGGATGTGAAGGCCTTAGTAAGAACCCTAAGGATATGTCTAATAATAGAACACAATCTTAGTATTTTAGAAATGTCCATGAGTAACCTATGATAATACCATAAGTGTAAAATTTTATTCTTGATTATGTGGTTTTCCTATTACGATTAATGTTTCTCACACTATGCTTATTGGTTTTAGTCAATGGATGGAACCCAAAGGAACTATGTTAATGATGAATGCGATGGGAAATGAAATGATTTTCCCCCTGAGCAAATAAAAATTATGGGAGATGGAATTCAAAATCCTGTAGCCATGCTCAAACAACATTTCAAGCAATAAACCATGCAGGACTTCCAAACGAGAAAAGGAAGGAGCAACATTCTGTGGAATCATTCAAGAGGCGGCATCCACCTTCATTCAGCGGGTCTTCTAATCCATTAGTGGCTGAAAATGGATTTTTACCACTGAAAAGATATTCTTAGTTCTACAATGTTCTGAACATGACAAAGTCATCTTAGCAGTGTATCGTTTGGAAGGTGATGCTCATTAATGGTGGAATCTTATCAAGAATACGAGGCAAAGAGATGAAATTGTGTCCATGGAATGGGATGGGTTCTTGAACTTATTTTTCAATAAGTTCATCCCTCGTATTCTTCAAACAAATATGGTGAAAGAGTTTCTTTAACTGAAGCAAAAGGAAGATGAATTGGTTGGTACCTACGAAGAAAATTTTACAAGACTTTTAAGGTACGCTTCTGGAATTATTATCCAACTTGAGAGTAAAATCGATCGATTCTTTAGTGGCTTAAAACCAAGTGTTCAATGGGCGTTAGCCATAAGGGACTTCAATAGCTACAAGGAAATTTTTCTATGTGCTCTCAAGGTTGTGATGGAGATTGGAGTAACCCATCTATCATATGGGTTTGTTAAGAAGAGGAAAATGGAATTCAAATGAAAATTTAAAGACCGCACTAAAATGAAGATGATTTTTCCTTTATGCTGAAATTGTGGAAGGAAACATGGGGGGAATTGTCTTAATGGGACAATAGAATTTTTTAAGTGTGGAAAATAAGGTCAACAGGAAATTTAATATCTAAATAATGGGAAGATGATTTATAACGATACGAACAAAGAAAGGGATACCCAGAATGCACCTCAAACACTTCAATGTTTCAAGTGCAAGGAGATGGGGAATTATGCCAATTAATTCCCTAATCCAAGGATTGTTGATGATGATTGATGTCAAAAATCTATTAAGGCCAAAGAAAAATGAAAGTCACATGCAATTACTATTGGCGATGTGGAGTACGATAACGAAGTGGTGGAAGTTACACATACCATCCACTCTAAAGTAGAAAATGTTTTATTTGATTCTGGATCCACCCACTCTTTTATTTTTGAATAATTTTCTAAGGGTATCACTGTAATACCTCAAAAATTAGATGTTGAGTTAGCTGTGACAACTCTTAATGGCACAATAGTCGCATCAAAAGTTTACAATTCTTCTCCGATTGATGCTTGTGGGAATGTGCTTCCTGCAAATCTTGTGATCCTTCCAATAGTGGAATTTGATGTGAATATTTGCATGGATTATTCTTTATACAGATCTCATATCAATTGAAAAATAAGGGAAATCACATTTAATATTCCCGATCAATCAACTATCATCTATCAATGCAAGGATGAATATAACCTTCTAGTGGAAATTTCTTCCATCTTATGGGTCTTGATTCCCATAAATGAAGGTTATTTATCTCAAATGCTTGGTGATAAAATCACGATTAATAATATTCCCATTGTACGGGAGTGTGATGATATCTTTCCGAAGGAATTTCCAGGTCTTCCACCAAATCATGATGTTGAGTTTTCAACAGAACTCCTACCGGGAGCTATGCCTATTTCAAAGACACATTATAGAATGCCCAAAATTGAGTTGTAGGGATTGAAAAAAAACTCCAAGAGAATCTTGATAAAGGATTCATATGCCCTTGTGTGTCACCTTGGGGAGGACCTATTCCGTTTGATAAGATGAAATATGGATATCAAGAACAAATATCCTCTCCCGCACATTGATGACTTATTTGAACATCTACGCGGATCTCAATACTTTTCCAAGGATGATCTTCGTTCAGGTTTTCATCAATTAAGGGTCAAAAAAGAAGATATACCAAAGGCAGCTTTCTGTACAAGGTATGGACACTATGAATTGATAGTGACTCCATTTGGTCTTAGTAATTCCCCTTATATCTTCATGGATCTGATGAATAGAGTCTTTAGATACTGTATTGATCAGTTTTTGGTAGTCAATATAGACGATATTCTTGTCTATTCAAAGAGAAAGTAAGAAAAAGAAGATCAATTGATAATTGTATTGAATACCCTGAGAAAGGAGAAGCATTATTCCAAATTTACCAAGTGTGAATTTTGGCTTCAAAAAGTGGCATTTTGGGGTCACATAATCTATAAAGAGGGGATATTTGTGGATCTAGAAAAAATAGAGGTTGTCGAATGATGGTCGAGACCACAACAGTAACTGAGATCTGAGGTTTTCGTGGTTTTGCTGGATATTATCGACGTTTTGTGAAATATTTTTCATGATTATCTAATCCACTCACCAGGTTGAATCGAAAAGGAGTTAAGTTCATGTGGACAAAGGAGTGTGAATAGAATTTCAAGGAGTTGAAAAGAAGGTTATCCAATGCTCATATGCTCACAATTCCTTGTAGTGGATAAAAGTTTGTGATCTACAGTGATGCATCCAAGAAGGGATTGGGGTGTATTTTCATGAAAAACGATACGGTGATAGCTTATTCCTCATTACAGTTGAAAATCCATGAGCAAAATTACCCAACTCATGATTTTGAGTTAGCTGTTGTAATCTTTTCATAAAAGATTTGGAGGCATTATCTGTATGGTGAAAGGTGTGATATTTATACTAATCATAAAAGTTTAATGTATATTTTCTCAAAAAAGGAGGTGAATATGCACCAAATAAGATTGTTGGAGCTGATTAAGGATTACGACTGCTCAATTCATTATCACCATTGGAAAGCAAACAAGGTAGCAGATGCATTATGTCGACAAGACCATGCTAGATTATCCATGATGAGGATCACAAAAGATCCAATATTTATTGATATAAAAAGGATGGATCTTAGAATTATAATGGAAGGGGAAAAATCTTATCTTTCTCAAATGAATGTTCAACCATCTATTCATGTGAAGATTAAAGAGGCACAAAAAGAAGATGTTGAGTTACAAAAGAAGGTGATAAATGTTCCTGAATTCAACATTGATTGTGATGAGATAATAAGGTTCCATAATCGGTTTTGTGTTCCTCCCATCCCAGAATTAAAGAAGGAGCTACTGAATGAGGCTCATAGTTCTTCATTCTCTATTCATCCTGGAAGCAAGAAGATGTATTGGGACCAAAAAGTGTATTTCTGGTGGGATGGCATGAAAAGAGATGTTGCTGAATATGTCTCTCATTGCTTGGTTTGTCAGCAAGTTAAAGCTGAGAGACAATAGTCTAATGGGATGTTACAACCATTACCCATACCTGAATGGAAATGGAAAAAATCACTATATAATTTGTCACTAGAATTACTAAAACATCCAAAGGAAATAATGCTATCTGGGTTATATTTGATCGTCTTATGAAGTTGTCACACTTCATTTCTATTAGAGAATATTTCTATCTGGACCATCTTGCTAGGATATATGTAAAGGATATGGTAAGATTGCATGGAGTACCACTTTCTATTATATCTGATCAGGATCCGAGGATTACCTCAAAGTTCTGGTGAAGTCTTCAGCATACTCTAGATACAGAGTTGAGTTTCAGCACTGCTTACCATCCTCAGACAGACGGTCAGTCTGAGAGAACAATTCAAACTATAGAAGACATGTTGTGAGCCTGCTCTATGGATTTCAAATTTGTTTGGGATCAACACCTACCTTTGGTGGAATTTTCATATAATAATATCTTTTACTCCAGTATTCAAATGGCACCTTATGAAGCTCTCTATAGAAAGAAATTCTGAACTCCAACTTGTTGGGATGAAGTTGGGGAAAGAAATCTATTAGGACCTGATCTTGATGATGAGATGGCAGATCTATTAAACAACACATAAGAGAAGCTCAGAGTCGACAAAAATGTTATGCCTATAACCGAAGAAAAGACCTAGAGTTTGAAGTGGGTGATAAAGAGTTCTTACGAATATATCCTTGGAAGAGAGTAATGAGATTTGGAAAGAAGGGAAAGCTGAGCCCTAGGTATATTTGTCCTTTTGAAATACTGGATTGTGTTGGGACAGAATCTTACCTATTGGCGCTTCCACCGAATCTATCACAAGATCACGATGTGTTCCATGTATCTCTCCTGAGAAATTACATACCCGATCCTTCACATGTACTCAGCTCAGAAGCTGTACCGTTGGAGCACGAAATTTCTTATGATGAATAGCCGATAGAGATTTTGTATCATAGAAAAAAAATTCTAAGGAACAAGACCACTCTCTTAGTTAATTTTTTATGGAGGAACCACCAATTAGAAGAAGCTACATGGGAGCTTGAGGATATGATGAGGGAGAGGTATCCTCATCTGTTTTTTACGAAGTGACGAATTTAGAGGGAGAAATTCATTTTAAGGGGTGTACAATGTGACACCCTGATATTTTATGAGAAATAGATTTTTTATGTCTTATGTTATACGAAAAATCAATGGAATCTTTCACTGCACATAACACTAGCTTGGCTTGTGTTACATGAAATCACGACCTTCCTCGATAGCGTGTGTAGTGCGCAATACCATGTTTCACTAAACAATGATATATTATTATAATATTATAAAATAGCTGTTATGAATAGAATTAACTGAATTTTAAATTTGATGACATTATTATTCATATTACATATTTTCTAGAACATGTTATGAGAACAAAATAATTTTTTCGGGTAAAATAAGTATTTTTGAAAAAATACAGTTTTGCCAACTTTTGATGGTGCACCAACATTAAATCTAGTTTTTGACAAGATTATAAGTTCAATTTGACAAAATAAAATTCTTCTTTGGAATCAGTATATCAAAATTAACTTTGGATAAATTTTTCATATTATTCAGATAACTTTCATATATTGATGAATAGTAAAAAACGCTATATTTTAATTAAAAATAACTTTTTTTCATCATAATAACTTATATGGTTTAATTATAACATTGAATGGTTTTAAAGTATAAATATAATATATTTTTACTATTTAATATAATGTATGTCATTAGAATTAATTTTACATTGAATTAATAGGTAAAAACATTTCAATCTTTGGCAATGTTTTAACTTTTGAAACCCGTTTGCTTACCAATGGGATTAATTTTAAATTAATTAATGCAACTTCTCTGTTTTGAATTTTTAAAAATGGATTTCATATTTGGATTCCGTGGGTCCAAATTATGTTAATAGGTTACTTTTTATTTTTTTGATAATATGAATAGAAACTAAGGTAACTTTTATTTATTGCAGATAAAGGTAAATCAGGTAATTAAGGGTAAAAATAATATTAGAAAATTACCCTAACACCTGCCAACATTCTATTGGATGACTAAAAATCGACCCTAATCACCTAAGGGTCTGAATAAATTCATTTTATGGACTTTTTAACATTAAAATAATTTAATTCTTATTAAAAGCAAAGAAAGTGACAACATGTCACTCTCTTAAATCTTATAAGTATAATAATTTTAATTTAGTGATAACCTTCATGAAACATCGAACATGAATAGTCTCCAGAAATCTAATATAATTATCTATATCATGTGAATTTATTTATAATTTTTAGGGATGAAATAACTATCATTAATTTTGATACAATAGCAATGTTGAAATTATTTTATTGGATTGAATTATCAAATAAATGATTTTGAAAGTATTAAAATAAATTTTATATGAATTATTTAATGTGATCCACTAATTTTTTAGATATATATGACATTTTATGAATATATTAAATCTTTTATTTCGAACATGTCTTCTGTGTATATTTTATTTAAATTCAACTAAATGAATAGTGTCATAATTGACACTATTGTTATTTTATAAAGATTACATATTATAAAATTGTTTAAAAATCACAAAAATATTTAAAAATTATAAATTTAAATTTATATGGACTAAAATGTAATAAATTATACAATTATCGAAAATTCACAACATATAAGTAATTATTTATAATGATTTAAAATTTAGAATATTATTACCACAAATAAAATTAAATATATTATATAAGGATAAATCATGTTGATAATGTTTAAAATAAATTCCCAACATGTCTAAATTTTATTTTTTTGATGGATCACAAACCTATCTCATCTAATATTCGGATTTGAGTCATTTTTGGAGGTTTTTAAGTGGTGTTGAAATTTATTATAAATTAATATTTCTTATAATTCCAAAGGTTCCCCTCTCCTCCCTTATAAAAACGCACCTTCACCCTCTCCTCCTCACACCACTTTGAGCCTTCAATCTCAGCCAACCCCTACCAATTTTTATTCTACACTTCCCTAGAAACAACCTAGAGGTCCTGGTATTTTTCAAATACCAATATTAGCGCCATAAGAGGAGGTTTCAAAGAGGCATGTCGAAGAAGAGGTAATATCCATTACCGATTCTTCCAAATTTATTTCTTTTTCTAATTCTTCATCATTATTTTTTCTTTATGAGGTAATAAAATCAGTATCACTCATATACTGATATGTTATTATAAATATGAAACCACCCTATTTCACCTTATATCCATCCTACAGAAAATGAAATCACCACGCGTGCGTACGTACGGAATACCGTCTCCACGCCGTGGTGTAATCGGTTTTCCACCACCACCCTTACTTGGATGGGTGTAATGGTTTAAATAATAACTATATATAATTATTTTAAAATGATATTTATTCTTAAATAGTATACATACACTTGAATACAATTCCACGGTCATGGGAACAATATCATCGCTCCTACGTACGTATGCCCTACCGTCTCCATGATGTGATGCGACTCGTTCTACTTGATCTTCATTGAATAATGATTATATAAATGAATTTAATGAATAAATATAATATATATTACATTAATAACATTATGTAACTGAGGTATCTATAATCTAAAAAGAGTAATAATAATTTATTCGACAAAACATGCATAAGATCATAATGCAATAAACACCCGAATTACATGTAGCAATGAAATATTACTAATAAAAAGATAAAAATATGATCATATATGTTATAATAAAAATGAATATTATTATGTTATAAGTAAATGAAATTATTTAAATCATTATACAGGAGGTTCAGATACGTACAAAGCATATCAGACCTATGGTAAGGGAAAATCTCACATCTCATTTTATCCGAGATTGTTTATACTCAGAATTTACTGGGTAATATTTATCATCCACATACATGTTTCATTAATATGTAATATTACTTCTATCCTCCTACAATTTTTTATATCCAATTTTACCCATTGGTGAGTTTTTAGTAAAATATATGAAAGGAAACTTTTTTCATTTTTAGTATGGGGTACTTTTTGACTTTTCGGACCAAAGTATGAGAAGAATGTTTTTTTAACTTATACAACATGAATGGAATTTTATGATTTCTTAGAAAATTATTTACATGATTCTTCCATTACATATTTTCAAGTGTATTTTTAATCAATTTATTTTAGTTTAAATTATTATGACATGTTAAGAATGGAAAAATGTTTTTGAAGTAGAAAGGATATTTTCCCCAAGAATGGAGTTCAATTGTTTTATAAAAATTAGTTTCCATCTATGATAATATAGGGTTCAGTTTATATACCTATTTTTACATTGATTTGATTATTTTATGATGTAATTATTTTTATGATGTCCTTTTATGGATTATGTTAAGATGACATGATGTTTAAGAATCCCATTTTTATTACATGGGTTATGTTATGATGTATGATTTATGATTTTGTGGCACATATAAGAATGGTTTCATTATGAGATGGGTGGGACCTTATCTCCCTCCAATTCATTGGGTAAATATTTATATCTCATGAGATAGACATGACTGGAACGGCAAGTTAAACCGGTTCAGTGATACAGGACTGGAACGAAGAGTGAACACAGTTCAGAAATGGACTTTGTCCGCTATGATAGTCATGGAAATGAGTATGGACTAATATTAAATGATTTTATGTGATTATGTGTGTATGACACAAAGCATTGTGTTTTAAGTTATTATTATTTTGGATTACATTTCACCACTATTATTTATCCCATGGTATGATATTATGATCACTTTTGCAGGTTAAGATATTCAAAAAGTTATGTTCTTATGAATATGATATGATTGATATTTCTTTTGATTACCCTTACTGATCATTTCATCTCACCCTTTTTTATGTTTTCTTTTCCCCAGGTCTGGATGAAGGGTATAATGTCAAATATTCCAAAATGGACTCTAGATATGATGAAATAAATGGGAGACAACGTAGATGATTTATGAACCAGTTGTTTATGTATCCCAGTTTCTAAAGACACTATAACTATACGGTCCATTCATGGTTTTGTTATATGTTGTAACAAGTATGCTTCAATTCTGAAGTAATAACAATTTATGTAATGTATGGGCCGTTATACCGCCTAGGCGACATGTATCAAATTCCACGCAGTTCGAATTGGGGTGTTGGATAACCGACGTGAAGGTGGAACTGGGGGTCCGATGGTGATTGGGCTTGAACCACTTGGAGGCTTCCTATGTATCCCTGTGTTGGGGAATTAGAGTCCTCGTAGTTCGTATTGGGGTGTCGGAGAACCGACGTGAAGGTGGACCCGGGGGTCCGATGGTCATAGGGAATGAACCTCTTGGAAGCTTCCTACTTATCCCTGTGGAGGGGAATCAATGTCCTCATAGTTCTCATGAGTGGGGCTTACTCTCTAAGGCCGCCCATAAGAGGATTTCATGGTTGATGCATACTCTAAGCCCATGTGAGTCATGCTCAGTGTGAGAAACATGAGGCAGCAGGGACCAGATGATCACGTCACGAACGGTGCATCCATGGGATGTGGAGTGGGGAATACACATAAAGCGGCCCACAAGGCCGGGGCTTATGCCGAGATGGACACCCATGGAGACAAAGCGCAGTGGGAGAGGGGAAGAGGTGCTCTTGTGCCTATCACCTCTCTTGTTCTTTGGGGAAGTACGGAAGTGCATGGGGTCTTCCTTCTTATGGAAATTTTACTAACCCCCGAAGAAGGGAGAAGTGCCCCAGCCCCAACAAGTGGAGGGGAAGAAAGGGGGCTCCGAAGCTCAGACTTCACATTACCTTGGGAATGTGAACCCACGAATGCTTCGGAAATCTGCTCAATGGCTATGGAACCCCCTTCATCCCTTATTATAGTCGATTTGTGAACTCAAAATGCACTGCTGATGCACTTGGGGGATACACCTCACGGATCCGGTGGCTCGGGTGGAGGCCTCGACTCGGGGCTGATGAGTAGGCCAATGAGGGAGTCATGGTAGATCAGGCTGAATTGGAAGGATTTTATCTGGCTCGAGGAACGGGAACTCCGAAGGATTCGGCGAGCAACATGGGGGAATGGGTGGTGGTGCCCTTCACATAGTGAAGTGCTACGCAGTTGGAGAAACCGTCGGTGAACCAGGGTGGTATGCGGACTGATGTGCATCCCACGAACCATGGTGGTCCGTGGAACGGGGAGCATCATGTAGACCAGGGTGGTCCGCAGAACTGTGAGCATCTCGTGAACCAAGGTGGTTCATGGCTTCGGGATCAATCCGAGTACCAGGGTGGTTCACGGAGGGTTCCATGCGAGTAGCGTCAGCCAAGGGAGACACCGGTCGGGGGTTCGTCGGTCGAGGCTTCGCTCATGTAGGAGGGTTCTACGTGGTGCGGCAAATCAGAAAAGAGGTATAAACTCCTTGGTCCGTATGGAGTGCATCCTCAGAAGGGCCATGGATCACGTTATTCTCTTCATTGTTATTTTAGGTTCATGATTCCCCAAGTTATTATTCATTTTTGGTTCCTTATTAGTTCATTCCAATGTTCATACCTGCTCTGGTTCGCGAACGGGAACGTCGCTGCTTGCTAAATCCTAAGCCTTCCTTCAAAATCCATCCACCCTGAATATGATCGGTCTCTTCTGAATTCTTTTCTTCTCTCCCACTCGATTTCCTTTTATAGAGTGGGGAAAATAATATATCTATGGTCGCTAGGCACCTTTTTCGGAGACCCATAACCGAAGACCCGATTTTCGGCTGACTTGGTCAATCCGCAACTAATGGGGGCATTGAACGCATCTCCCCCGAGAACAGAACGAGCTCGGGGATTTCTTCGCGGCCACATAGGGCTCTGTCTCCATTCCTTGAATGACAGCAGATGCGGCCTAGGCCGGTCAATGAGGTTCGTGGCTGTGGGCTGTTCATGACGGTGAATCGAGTCGGTGCCTTTCCTGCTTCGCGCTCGCGGAGGATCTCCGCCTCCATTCTGTGAATGACAATAGTCCGCGGAGGGGGTGATTCGGGGGTTCGGCCATGTGGCGTCATCATTTCAACCAGTCTGCGGACCAGTTCAGCTTCATGAATACATTAGGTTTTCTTCATCATTTCCCCCAATTCATTGGGGGGAATTGGGTATAATCTTTTTTTGCGGATTTTTTAGGACCCTACAAATGCCCCCATCAGAATTGGGTCCGATCGGAACGAAGAGGAGGCCATTGCGATGCAGAGTGGTCCTGAAACTTGGATGGTTTGTGGTAGAGAGGTGAACCCAGTAGGGGACCACGCCTATAAATACGGAGGGACCTTCCTTTTTCCTTTACCAGATTCATCGCGAGTTCAGAGGTTTCTCACTTTTCTATCACCGCGTGCTCATTCCTTCGCGAAACTCCTCGTCCGTGATCCAGCTGCGACTTTCCACGAACCAATACATCATTCGCGGTCATCTTCACCCGTGGACCAATTTACCAACTGTGAACCAACACATTTAATTAATTAAAAAGTAAGTCACGACCGGTCGCAGAGGAATTCTCTTTGCGGTTTCGATGCTTCGCGGACTAAAATTTTCATGACTTTTAAAGCATCCTATGTTTCCCAAATCTTAATTATTTAAATCCTAGATTAGGACTCCGCGAGGAAACCTGTTTCGCGGTTCTCTAGAAAATGCTCCGTGGGCCAGAATTCCACGAACCCCATCAGCATAGGGTTGGTTTACGGGATTCCATCATCGTGAAACACCTTATGAGGCCGGCCGGAGGACTTTTCCATATGATTGGTATTTTTTTCATACGTGATTATTCTGGACTAACCATTTTCCTGGCATCTACAATGAAGGGAGATAACATGGTTCTTCCTCGCCCTTCCCCCAGACCTACTGACGAGTCTCTCTTGATTGGTTCAGGAAGACTCTTAGCTATGATTTGTAGAGCGGAGTTCATCAAGGAGGACCCCCGTCAATACATTATTCCCGACGATGGTGTCTTGAACCTCTTGCTCTATCTTGAGCTCCTGTTTTATCCATTATCAAACTGACTTCCACTTTATAGCTTCAGCCTTCAATACGACGTCCCTATCCCCCCTATTTTCTCAGGTCTTCTGTCACTTTTCTTGGAAGTGTCGCCGAAGTGTATTCAGGCGAACCTCAACCAATTAGGGGAGATAATCTCTGATCCTAATCCTAAAGGTAGCTTCATTTTGAGAGGATCTATATGGACCCAAAGTGATCAGTGCACTCAAGAATTCTCTCAGAATGTTGTCCTCAAGAATTACCCATCTATTATCAACCTTTATCGAGTGGATCATGTCGTATGGTGGATTCCTTTGTGGGATCTTTGGTCTGGTAGGCTCTTCTCAAATGACTGGGCAAGGCCTTCTAGGTCCATAATCATTGCCGGGAGTCTCCTAAGTCACTGGAAGCAGTCAGTTTTGTACTCTGTAGTGTGGGATTCCCAATTTATTGTTTACCAACCATCCGTGATCATGACTGACCTACCCAGTCACTGGTGTTCAAGCACTAATTCTTTCCACCATTCCCATGGTGAAGTTTGCATTAGTCTGTGGGACATCTATCAATTGGGAGGGAACACGATTATCGGTGAGATGTAGGACGAGTTTCTGCCCACTCCTGATGCCTGGGACGAAGTCAATTAAGTGCCTTCGTTGGCGAGGGATCTGCTGGTTATTGTAGAAAAATCACTGGGCCAGGCCTTGCATGCCTTCTCTGTTATTCCCTATAGCACATGGATAGGGTTATTTCTGAACACCATTGGTCCTATGCCAAAGATCAAGCCCCCCAAGACTCATCCTTATCAACAGTCACTAACCATCCCCAGTCCCTACTGGGTGGTTCTCGAGGCGGGAAACTACCTTTCATGGGGTTATGAGGTGTGCCCCGGTGTGTCGCCTATACTCCGGATGGTAGGTCTGTTTGCTAGGTTTCTGAGCGGGTGGCTATTCCCTTCTTGGTATATCAACCCAGGTGTCAGGTCCTGCACCTTGATGATGATAGTTGAGTTGGCAGAGTGACTTCCGGTGAATTTGGTTTTTCCCACTTTGGCTCGTATTTATGAACTACTATGCCACATGTAGGAGGGAGGGCCACCATACTGTCTAAGTTGTCCATTTCAATTCATATACATCTGGATAGTGAATCATTTCCGTTGTTATGAGTATTGTCACAACACAGTCATCTCTCATCTTACCTTTCGGCCTACCCAGCTTTATATAGTTGGGGTTTATCTGAAGCCCCTTAGTTCTGACGATGTCATTGAGCTTCTGAGTGATTTCTCAAAATTTTCTTTCACTCCCCACCCCACCCCATCTGGAATCATGTTTGACAACTACGGGGGGAGCCTTGAAGAATGTTCTTACATGATTTCTCTGCGGGACGAGTTTTTTTCTTCACGGATTGATGTCATTTCTCTGTGCAAGTTGTATGCCTCACATCGTTTTTCACACCAGTTTGGGCGTATGCATCTACAAGTTTCCCTTCCTCCTCCTTAGGCTCGAGGACTGCACCCAGACACTCCCCATCAATTTCAGTTGATGCTGATGCGGGAGGGATCTATTACAAGCATTCTCTTGCCTGGTATGGGAGCGGCTGCCAGCCAATCCTTGGAATATGCAAGGATGTGGGTAAAAAATTACCCCAATGGGATCCTGGGGAAGGCTGTCTGGCATGTTCCCATGTCAGGAGTAATTGCGGCTATTTTGCCTACCGCACCTTCCTCATCAGCTCTATGGGAGGACTGACTGATGGTTCATCGGTCAAAGTGACTCATGGGATTTTCCTCTCCCATCAACTCTGAGGCCGATGTTCAGACAGACCAAAATTTCTTAGATGTGGATGAGGATGAACCTATGGCTTCGGGTCATAGTGAGATAATTCTTGAAGTTTTGCTGACTGATACTGGACTTTGCAACTTGAATCCCAAGCTCAAACTGGGGTTAGAAGCTTTTGGTCTTCCAGCTTCAGAATCATAGTCTAACGTTCATGTACCTGCACTGGTCGCAATGCCAGACTTCGTTCTCATTCCATCTGGCAAGGATACCAAAGATCCTTGTGTCATGGCAGATCGCCAAGCAGTGGGAAGGTGGGCCTGGCCCCGAATTTGCGAAATTTTCTCCGAAACTCCTTTGGCTGAAATGGAAACTAAAACGGAAGCACTCCGACAACTCTTCCTAGGTTTGGGGTCGGGTGTATTTGACTATCGGTAGATTAATTTTCTCGCATGCCAGGTTTTCATTGCCCGCGGGGAAGTTGCCGATGGTGAGCTCAAACTTTTTCACCTTACTGCTTCTCATTGTGGGAACTGAACCCTGGAGGGAGCCATGATAAATCTTCATCAGCTGATAGCACATGAGGTGAGCTCTCGAGATCAAGCGGTCGTCCTATCTTCCAAGTTGCATGAATTTGAAGTACGAGCAACGATGCTAAGGGACCAAATGTCATCTCTAACTAGTAACCTTGAAGACACCAGGAATGGTATCAATGATATCCAAACAGCAGTGGAGTACACCCGTTCGGTGGTAGAGTTTGAGGCCATGGAGAAGGTCGTGCTGGAGCATACTTGCAACAACCTTCGCCGCACGGATTCCGATCTGATGGAGAGAGCATGCTAGGCTCCTTTGTGACTTTCAGAGCCGTTATTGTGCATTTTTTCTTTTTTATTCTTTTTACGTCTTTTGTTGTTGTGATGGAGAGGCCCGAGCTTGTGGACGCCCTCCCTTTCAGAATTCAAGAAATTGATAAAAGATAAAAACTTGCTCTGAATTTTTCCCGGACCATGGGATCTAGTGAGCATAGATTGACTATTCCTAGGGTTCTATAGAAAAGCCCCAAAAACATTTTGTCTTTTCTTTTAATAATATAATTTTTCCTGGGCCCATTTGATGTGGAACCAGCGGGTATGGCCCGACTTTTTCTTAGGTCTCCCTTTTTGGTATTTCGGACTAACAAGATTTTTTGTCTATTTTGTGAGCGGTTTAAAGTCCTGCCATCAAGACTATGATTAATAATGTTTTAGGTTGAATATATTTGACCAAATATAGTGGGGAAAGGGCCCCAATGATTTTTAGTGATTAAAAGATGTCTTGATGTCCTTCAGATGCATGTGGAGGGAGTGTGTTTAGATTTGAATGAAATGCAGGGCATGCATCAAGGCACGAGAGTCATACCAGTGTGCAGCGGTGTGAAGGGCATCACCTAAGGAAATATTGCCTTTGGTAGATGGGACAGAGGCGATCAATATGCAGTTCCACTGAGGGCATAGTATTCACAGTCTTGTAAAGGTGACCCTAAGTCAATGAATCTTCATTTTTTATGGAAATAGGACTTCATAAAATTATGGCTTATGGAAACCACCATTGGTGTCTTGAATAATTATGAAAACCACAGGGGGTGTCTTGGAAAGTTTATGTGACATATGAAAGGTTTTGAGAAAATTTGTATCAATGATGAGTGTGGAAACAAGGTTTCTATCCTACGCATTTATCTAGCATAATGGATGGTTGGAGCTTGGTGCAGTTTAACGTCGAACAGCAGGGACATTATCTAGAATGGAACGACTTCTCCTGGTCATTAGTAATATCATTAGAGACGTTCCACCATATTCAGGAAGGGTTGTGAAAGATTCTAGCAAACTGTATCTCAGAGGGTTTCTGAATCCCGAGATGGACAAGGGGACATTGGGGCCAAGAGGCGTACAGAGTGAAGCATTTCCTGAGGAAATATTGTCTTTTGGTAAACAGACCATGGGCTATCAGTATGCAGAGTTGTTGAGGGCATTGTTTGCATAGTCATGCAAAGATTTCCTTGTTTTAATGTTTATATTCTCTCGATAACCGAGAAACTTCAGGGAAGTTTAGATTCGGGACCACCATGGGTGGATTATGAGAGTTTGGATTTTCTGAGTACATATTATGGTATATGAGGAGAGGGTTCCTGGATACGAGAGGAGCGTCTAGGATAAGTATCCAGAGAATGGGTGAAGTCATCCATTCTCATGCTAGTGTGATCCGGTGGTTCGTGGAGGTCTGACCATTGCACTGAAGTACAGAGAAAAGCCTCTGTTCCTTACTGAACCCATGATAGGTTTCACCATGCAGTTTAACGTCATTCGATAAAGATGGGGATAATTTTTTAAGGATGTTCTGCAGTTTTACATCATGTAGCAAGGACGTGGGGCATTTTTAAACCAGTGAAAATGCTTATAGTTGAAGGCATTTCCCGAGATGGTCAATGCTTGGTTTTTGCAGTTTTATGCCAAGCAGACAAGATGTTCAGTGCATTTTATCATTGTGCGGTAAGGACATAGTTTCAAAGTCCTCTCTTGATCTAAAGGTATACAGGCATGAACATCTGGGCATGCCCAGATGTGGAGAGGGGTGGATTTGTGTAAATTGTGGTTCCAGGGCTACTTGGATCAAGAGAAATGATATGGGGCTTTGAGGCCGGTGAGCGTACGGAGCTAGGATGATTGTCGCCTATGGAAATCATGCCTTCGGTAGACGGGCCAGAGGCCATCAAAATGCAGAGCCGTTGAGGGCATGGTGTGCATAGTAATGCAAAGGTGTCCATAGTTCTATAACTTTCCACTTCCAATGTTCGTGAATGGTTATGTGAATCTGAAATTTTTCAGGCCACAAAATCCTTCATTTGGTAAGAAAATGCCAGGACATGTCAGGCATACTCGGCCCTGGTTGCTGTTAAATCTTAGAGAGCTCTATGCACTGATTTAGTTTATGTGTGGGTGTGTACCTTTACTCCATGCAGTTTAACGTCTTGTGGTAAGGATGAAGTACCCCTAGTTTAACGGTCATAGGGCTCAGACCACTGGGTGACTATTGCTGCAATCACTCGAAGGATAACTCAGTTACCGTGCTCTGATATGCACTGAACCGGGTGGGGGATGAAGGTTGTAAAATGAAACTCTATGTTTTCCCGGATTAGGAGATGTGGTGTGGGGGCTCTGAGGCCGGTAAGTGTATGGAGCTAGGAAGAGTGTCGCCCAAGGAAATATTTCCTTTGGTAGTGGGCCAGGGGCTATCTATATGCAGAGCCACTGAGAGAATGGTATGCATAGTCATTCAAATGTGTCTCCGGGTCGATAACTTTCCACTTTCGATGGCTAGGAATGATTATGAAAATATGGTATTGATCACAATACAGAGTTCGGCATGTGGGGATAATGGTGTCCGATCACACAAGAAACATATTCATTGCAATTTTTCGTTGAGTCAATGTAGCCTAGTCCAAGATTGATGTTCGTAGATGCAGGTCGTCATGTGAACCACGGGCGAATTCATAGGATAACTGGGTAGTGATACCCTGGAGATGTTTGGATGTGAAAAGGGGATGAACTTGTAAACCACTACGCCATAAATTTCTGGATCAGGATGTATGGTATGGGGTCTCTGAGACCGGTAAGTGTATGGACCTAGGAAGAGTACCGCCCAAGGAAATCATGCCTTTGGTAGATGGAATAGGGGATATCAATATGCAGATCCACTGAGGGCATGGTATCCATAGTCATGCAAAGGTGTCCACCGATCAATGACTTTCCACTTCCGATGGCCATGAATGGTTATGAAGATCCATAATTATCTGGGCCGTGGAGTTTAATGTATGGGGAGGATGTATCCAAATGTGCAACGAGTATTTCCACCGCGTTTCGCCATACATCTTAAGTGGTTTTCAATGAAATCTATGCAGTTTAACGACATGCAGTGATGCCGAAAAAAATACACCCCGTGCATGTCTGGTCCCTCCACGGGGGAAAGGGGCATTTTTAACATTCATTATCCATGCAGTTTAATTTCGTGCAGAGAGGACATAAAAATACACCCTGTGTAGGTCTCGATCATACACGGGGGGAAAAGGAGCATTTTTAAATATTGCTATTTTTGCAGTTTAACGTCATGTGGTAAGGATGAGGAGTACACCCCGTGCCGGTCTGGTCCATATACGGGGGAAAGGGAATTTTTATCCTTCATTATCCATGTAGTTTAACGTCCTGCTGTAAGGGTGAAAAAAATACACCCCATTTAGGTCTGGTCTATACACGGGGGAAGGGTCAGTTTTATCTTTTATTCAGGGGTGGCTGGGACAGGACAGGGATCCCTGGCATCACTACGTATCCTGCGAGTGTAGGAATCAAGCCACACATATTTCTCTGAAAGAAGTACACCCCGTGCAGGGCTGGTCTGTAAATGGGAGAAGGGGACATTGTAACATTTATTTTATTTTATTTGGGGGTGGCTGGGCCAGGAAGGGATCCCGGCGTCTCTACGTATCCTGCGAAGGCAGGAATAAAGTTGTATGTAGTTCTTTGCAAAATACACCCCATGAAAGTCTGGTCCGTACATGGGGGGAAGGGGGGAATTTTATTATTTAAGGGGTGGTTAGGCTAGGACGAGGAGCCCTGGCGTCTCTACATATCCTGCAAAGGCAGGAATCAAGCTGCACGTAGTTCTCTAAAATCCGTGTAGTTTAACGTCATGCGCAGAGGACGAGGAATACACGCCGTGCATGTATGGTCCTACACAGGTGGAGGGAGAATTTTTAAAACATCTTGTCTGTGCAGTTTAATTTCGTGCAGTGAGGATGAAATACTTTTAGTTTATGGTCATAGAGTTAAGACCATCAGGTGCTTGGCAGTTTAACGTCCTGCAGCTCAGACGATCACTGCTTTTAATTATTCTTGTGGGGATATAATACTCTTAGTTTATGTTTATATAGTATGGACAATTGGGTGTTTGGAAGTTTAACGTCATGCAGCATGGAAGATCACAACTTTTAGTTATGCTTGAGCGGACGTAATACTCTATGTTTAGGGACATAGAGTTTGGACCATTGGGTGCTTTGCAGTTTAACATCATGCTGCTTGGACAATCACTACTTTTAGTTATGCTTGTGCGGATGTAATACTCATATTTTAGGGTCATAGAGTTTGGGAAGTTGGGTTCTTGTTAGTTTTACGTAATGCATCTCGGATGATCCCCCCTTTTTTCTTACCCATGAAGTTTGTCATTGTGCGTTTTGGAAGAGGTATACTTTTGGTTTCTATGCGAAATACTTCTTCAGGAATCTCTCTTTCGTAGGAGCGGTGGTGAATTGTTCGTCCATGGAGATCAGGGCATATGCTCCATTTGAGTAGACCTTATGTATAACATATGGTCCCTCCCATTTGGGCTCCAGCATTGGAGGTTTCCTTCCAGGTATCATTGGGGTCCGGAGGACCAACATCAATTCTTCTTCCAAGAAAGACCGAAGACAGACCATTTTATTGAAGGCTCGTGCAATCTTGTTCTGGTATACTTCCAGATGTTGAAATTTGTGCAGCCGCTTCTCATCTAGATGGTCCAATTCACCTAACCGCTTTTCTGATTGCTCATCATTTGATAATTGATCACAAATGTCAACGCGGAGAGAGGGTAATTGGAGTGCAATGGGCAGGACCGCTTCTGTTCCGTATACTAATGAGTATGGAGTGGCCTGAGTAGCAGTGTGGATTGTGTTTCGGTAGGCCCACAATGCATGAAGGAGTTTATCTGGACATGACTTCTTGTCTGTGTCCATCATTTTTTGGATAATGTTGGACATGGTCTTGTTGAAAGCCTCTATCTGTCCGTTGGCCGACCCACGATAGCGGGATGAGTGGTTAGCCTTGATGTCATACTCTTGGTATTTTTTCTCCAATTTAGCAAAGCAGAATTTGGTGCCGTTATTAGTCAGTATGGTATGAGGGACACCAAATCTGGTGATGATATTGGTTTTCAAAAAGCTGACAATGTATCTTACCTCGACTTCCTTAAGTGGTACAGCTTCTGCCCATTTGGAAAAGAAGTCGGTTTCTATGAGGATATAAGTTAGTTTTTAGGTTGTGGAAGGGGGATATAGTCCAACAACCTCCATTCCCCAGTCAGAAAATGGAGAGGAGTACTTCACCTGATAAAGTAACTCATGGGATGCTCTATGATGTTGGCATTGATTTGGAACGAGTGGCATTTTGCAGTAAAACACTCGCAATCTCATGCCACTCTAGGCCAATAGTTCCAGAGTCTTCGAACCAGATGGGAATGCTTGGTCCCCGGCTGATGTGACCCCACACACTCCGGCATGCACTTCGGTCATGACGGCGGCATTTTCTTCTCCATCAATGCACCTGAGGAGGATTCCATCGAGGCCTCGTTTGTAGAGGACTTCTTGTTGACCCGTGCCGACATATAGGACAAAGCCGATTACCCTTCTCTGTATTTGCTATCATTTAGCCTTGTCTGATGGAAGTTCTCCCCGTTGAATGTAGTTTGCAGTGGGGGTCATCCAACCGGTGGCGGGAGCATACGGCTCAGAGACAGGACTGACATTGTGGATTTCCTCCATATTGGTATGGGAAAATGGAAAGACCATTAGGCGGTGAGCAATACTGATTACTGTTCCATCCCAGTCTCGTTCGGCTATGGCTATTTCCTCATTGGATAATGGATCTTCCTGGGCATTTTGGGACCCAAGAATATAGGTCAATGTTGGTTCTATATAAAATTCCACCATTAACCCTTAGATATGGTCAAATAGGGGAATCAGCTCCTCCTTTTTGATGGCATAGTCACCATTGACTTGCTTGATGACCAGTTCTGAGTCACCTTTTACCTTAATGTGTTGTACTTGTGCCTTGAGTGCGAGCTCCAGGCCTGCAATGAGGGCTTGATACACCGCTTAATTGTTCGTACATCCTTTTGACAGGATAAAGGAATATGGTATGACTGCCTTTTCCAGGGTCATGAGTATTATCCCTCGGCCCACCTTGTTAAATTTGGGGTCTTCCATCCTCTTCCCGGTTGGGCATCAGGATGCACATTCGTCGTACATTTCCCATGTTTGGAGCTCCTCTTGAACCGCAAATATGTCTTCATCCACTAGTTCGATGTCCAATGCAGTATTTCCAATTGAGGGGTTCTCTTCTAGAAAATATGCCAATGACTAGCACTTGATGGCTTTCTGAGGCAAACAATGGATGTCAAACTATTGTAGGATGACTGCATATAAAGATAGGGGCCCAGTCAACATAGAGCGGATGAGGATGTATTTGTTCGGGTTATTACGTGAGACCAAGTGGACTTCATGATGATGAAGATAATGTCCCAACTTTTGAACCGCGAAGACCATGTCCAAACACCTCTTCTCGATGTTTGAGTATCAAGTCTCAGCATCAATCATTATTCGGTTGATGTAATAGATACTATTTTCACTGTCGGCGTTGTTCTTTTGTGTGAGTAAGGCTCCCAATGACTGATGTAGTACAATCATGTATAGAATGAGAGGTCTTCCTTCAACCGGGGGCATGAGCACTGGTGGGATTAAAAGTTACCACTTTAGGTTGTCAAAAGCCTCTTGGAAGTTATCTATCCATTGGTACATGACTCCCATTTTCATTAACCTGGTAAGGGGAAAACATTTTCCTGCAAGGTTGGATATGAACCGCCTGATGTAGGCCAAGTTCCCCTGGAATGCTCTCAACTCAGTCAGTTTGCGGGGAGGTGGAAGGCCGAGGATAGCCTTTGCCTTTTCAGGGTCAACTTCAATGCCATGATGGCGTACGAAGAAGCCAAGGAATTTCCCTGAGGTATCCCCGAAGGCGCACTTCAAGGGGTTCATCTTCAGGCTATGTTTTCGATGTTTTTTGAAGATGGTATCATGTTCTAACAAGTGATCTGAGCACTGTCTGTACATAACCACCAAGTCATCCACGTTGTACTCGATGAATCTCCCCAGGAATTGTTTGAAGATATGACGCATGGTGCGCTTATATGTGCTGCCAGCATTCTTGAGACCAAAGGGCATGACCCTGTAATATAATATTCCTTGATGGGACCTAAATGTAGTGGATGCCTCATCTTCTTGGGCCATAATAATTTTATTATAGCCATAATATCCATCCATAAAGGACAGAGCCTCATACCCGGCCGTTGCATCGATTAATAACTCGGCGATCGGGACCGGGAAGTCATCTTTCAGGCAATGCTAATTGAGATCTTTGAAATCTATGCAGACATGGATTTTTCGATTATTTTTCTTGACGAGAACGATGTTGGTCAACCAGATGGGGTACTGGACCTCCCAAATGAAGCCTGATTTAAAGAGCTTATCGACTTCAGCCTCTATTTTAGCAGCATGTGAGGGATGTGTCCTTCTGGCAGCCTGTTTATAGCCCCGGTGGTCTTCTGGAAGACCCAAGTGATGTGTCACCACATAATTCCAGGAAAAAACAACCCGATGTTTTTTCAGGAAAGAGGTATATACCTCGTGCTCCTCGGGGTACAGGGCTGCACTAAAGAGAGTAGGCCTCAGATCTTCCCCGGTACCTAGTTTTATTTCCATGAGCTAGTCCTTCGTGGTGGAGATAACCTCCTCAAATTCGAGAGGTGCATCCCTGAGATCATCCTCCTCTTCTTCTCCCATTTCCTCATCTTTTGGATCTGATGGGGGGAGAGCTCATGACTCGAGCTCCTGGGAGTCCGTATGTGAGGCATTGTTGGTGTCTTCACTCAAGTACTCACCCCCAAATTGAGGGTTGGCGGACGTTCCCGCTTTTTCGCGCTCGTCCATTGTTACTGAAGTCATGAAGACAACTGAGTGTATGTACGAAATTGAACCCTTGCTCTAAATATGGTTGATGGGTAGTACATAGTCTCTACCAAGCTGGCTAAGGGGGTCGTCAGGAACCTCTTCCAGACTATTTGGGGCGGGGATCTAGTAAACACCATCAGCCAATGGTTTATTAATGTTTTGCTCATAAAATCTGACATCAATGTAGTGTGACTCGGAGAGCTCGAAAGGGATCTTTTCGGCATACAATTTCCCACTTTTCCCATTGACGCAGTACTTAATACACTGGTGGTATGACGAAGCAATGACCATGTGCTTATGGAACCATGGCCTCCCCAGCCAGGCCTTGAATGATGTGTTCTGCCCGACCACCAGGAATTCCGAGTAGGCCACGAGGTCACCAAAATGGGTCTTCAGCTTAAATTGTCCCATTTGCTTCTAGTATCTCCTATCGTAACCTAATAGAGTTGTGTCTGAGGGTATTAAATCATCCTCACTATAGCCCAACATACGGAGTGTTCGTAGGGGAAGGAGGTTAACTCCCGAGCCGTTGTTGATGAAGAAATTGGGGATATCAACATCATTCAATGTGCTAGACACATATAGTGGTTTGATGTGTCCTTGCATGATGCCATCTTCATCTTGATCAGTGAAGGAAATCACCGCATCGCATTAAGTTGGGACAGTCTCCATCCAATAAATCTCAGAAGTAGCTATCTCGGATTGAAACTCCTGGGGGATAAGCAAGGCTTCTATAAGCACCTTCTTGAGGTCGGATGACAATCCCAGGGCCTCCAGGATGGACAGCTTGGCTGGTAATGATGTTAGCTGCTTAAGGATGTCGTACTTTTACACCAACTGCTGACACTTCACTGTTGGCGGGAGAGTTCTAGCAGGCGTCTTGGGAGATGGAGTACGTGAGGATGAGGGACCGTTCGCGGGGTCAGATGTCGACGATGTTCCCACGTTCTGGGGACTCGGCCCAAAAGGTCGGTTTGTGTGCTCTAGGTGGCTAGACGCTTGTTCCTCCTCTGATGGGTATCAAAGAATAACGGGGCTAGGGTGGTCGCTTGTGGAGGTGGTGGGATATTCTTTATCCTGTTGAGTCGGTTAAAGGGCTCTCCCATGTGTTTCTACAATATTGACGGTTTGGGCTGAGGTCTAACCGTAGGGTTGATTTTGGCCGTGACTGCACCTCCCCTAGTATCCCCTGCCTCTGCGATTCCTCCTCCCGGCCCCATGTGTCTAGAACTCGTTTTCATAACTATACCCTTCGTCATGAGATAATTCCGTATGATGGATGACATTGATGGAACAAAATATTGGCTCTTCATCCTCTGATGAGTCAACCTGGTCAGTTTTCTCTGATGGTACTATTTGGTAGGTCAGTGCCCGTGGTGCCAAGTTTGGGGGCATGAAATCCGATAGCATCGGGGCTAACTTCGGCATTGTTTCGGATTTCTCCTCTTACGCTTTCTCCTCCCTTTTCTATTACTCCTGGATGACCCGCTCATGGAGGGTTGTGAGGCCAATACTGTCAGTTTTGCGGCATCAGGGGCTATTGGCAGCAACACTGGATGTCGTAGCTGAGCTTGGAATATACCATGGGCTCAGTTGATAGTCTTTCGAGTCATCTAGTTATCTAATTTCTGCACCTTTTTTCTGGTGACTTCCTGCCACCCCTCCCCTTTTTCGGAGTCTGTGGTAGAAAAATATGTCACATGTGATGGGGGTGGTCGCAGCTCGAACTGCCCGGAGTCTACCATCCTTTGTAGGAGGTCTTTGATGACGAAGCATTCCTGAATATTATGCCTCAACATTTGATGGTAAGGACAGTAGTCTGTCTTGTCATCACGTCCAACTTCATCGAGTTTTCTTTGCTCTAGGAGGTGGAGAAAGTTTCAATTCATGGTGGAGATGAAGTATCTGTGGACTTGGTCCTCTCGAAATGAGTATAATTTGTGTCTTCGTTCCTCAAACTGGTTCCGCTTTGATCCTCTCTGATCGTCTCACTTAGGCGGAGGCGGCCGCTAATATACAGGGTGCCCTTGATGATTTGGTGGAGGCATGAGCAGTGGAGTGGGCACAAGGGCTGTCTTGAGCGTGACAGAGGATGCTTCAGCTCTAAATGTTCTCTTTCCATGATCCTGTGAGGCCACTCAGGACTTCAAATTGGTTTGTTGTAGGGAGTCCTCAATTCTCCGGGCAATGTCCAAGAGATGGAGAAAGCCAGCGGTGCACTCCACTGGTATGAGCGGTGTTCACAGATCATCTTGAAGATTATCGATGCATATAGCCAGCAGATCGCCTTGGGGAATTGGCCTATTCAGGGAGTAGGTTAGACCATTCCATCAGGTGATGAAATCTGAGACCCTCTCCTTCTCCCTCTATTTGCAGTTCATGAGGTCACCGACTGTTGTCTTAGGCAACGCTGAGCTGAAGTGGAATAGGAACTGCTTCCAAAGGTCTTTCCAGATTTTTATTGACTAGGATGGTAGGCTCATATACCAAACGAAGGCTGATCCTTGCAAGGTCCACACAAAGCATCTGAGTTTCACTGCTTCTTTTTTTTCATAGTCTCCATCATAGGGTCGCAATAGGATGCATAGTTCATAAAATGTTGTTCCGGATTGCCTGATCCATTGAATATAGGGAATGCAGGGCTCCCAAAATTGGGTGGAGGAGATGTGTTGCTCACCCTCTCCAGGTATGGCTTCCGCTCTGGCTATATCGGAGCACATCGACCTTTCATCGCCTCCAATCGAGATGTCAGTACCTCTATGTTATTGGTGAGGCCCTGGTTTACCTCATGATGGGCCCGGTCTTGGGTAGGTGGAGCATGTGGTATTTCTCGAGGATCCGGCTCAGCCAACATCAAGGGTTTATATTCTGTTCGGGGCACCTTCGGAGGGTTCAGGCATACTTTCTGTGGTTTCATCCTTAGTGGAGGGAAGTCTTGGTATTCATCCAAATCCACATTTAGGTAGTTGGACGTACAAGGTGCCTCATTGGGTAGGGTAAACCTAGGTCTTTGATGTTCACTTACTGGGAGTTCAGGACGTGGCTCTTCTTGGGATGTGTTTTCAAAAAGTCTGTTCCTCTGGAGTAGCTCGGCGTTAATCCGCCTCAATTCCTTCATCTCCTCTTCCCGTCGAGCGAACCTCTCTTCGAGTGTGAGTGGCTCGTTTTTTCGAGAGGAGGGGATGGATTAAGGGTAACTGGTGTTTTGTTCTTATCCTTGTTGGAAGCTTGAAGGGTAACTGGAAGGAGGTTAGCTGAAGGGGAGACCATATTTAGGGTGTCCCTCTGGTTCCGAGTGTGCACACCTGGTGGTTCATTGTGAGACGCAGCCTTACCAGAACCATCGTCTACTGATCCATCCTGATTTGAAGAATCTCTGGTGTCACTCATGGGGTTTAACTCTATGACTTTGATAGATGAAAATCGCAGGGTGGAAAACATGTCATCTTCCAAATAGGAAGAGGATCTTCCGTGTCTTTTGTTGTCCTTACCATTCACGACCTAATATTGCCTTTGGACTTATTAACGAAGGGTGCCACAGAGAGTTCTTTGATGCGACCATACGGTGCACCTTCCTCTCGAAGGGGATGATGATTCAAATGACGATATAGGATGGGAACCTCCTCTTCTAACTATCCTCCATAGACCAGAGAATACTGACTCTCGTTGGGGAGGTTTTTGTTGAGGGGGTAATAATGCCCCCAGCCCTGAGGACTGGGGTTGGCTCCGTTTCTTGGACGTTAAGTCTCTTCCCATTTTTATTGGTCTTACGGGGGCATTTGTTGTTAAAAATTCCCCCAGCCCTGCAGGCTGGGGTTGACCCAGGATTGCGGAAGTGGTTGCGACTATCGCTACCTGCCTGATCTTGTGTGCCCCCATTCATGGGTGAACTGGGTTTGGTGCAGAGTTCTTCTGTGAACCTATCCCTTCTAGGGAGGTAGGAAAAGATCGCTGATTGTCCTCTCTTAGGTGAGAGGCCTTTTGTATGCTCTTAGTGGCCTGATTCATGAGTTCTTGAATGGCTTGTTCCCATCAGGCCTAATGTTTCATGGGACTTACTCAAGTCCTGAATCTGTTGGGTGTGTTGCCTTTCGCGAAGAGGGAGACCACTCGATTGTCCTCTTCACATGATGAAGATGCAAGACACCATGCAAAAAGGTTCTTCTGGGCGGGGAACAGAGTGAAATGAAAAGATTCATATTCCCCCCATCCTCTGATATGGACTCCAGTCAGAGCGTCATCGATGAGGCGACATAGCTCGTGCAGCACACAGATGCAGGTAATCTCCATGTTTCCTTTGCGCCTCTCAGGTTTCTGTTGCCGTGCTGAAGGAAGAGCTTCTAGGTCGATGTGACGCAGGAGGTCTCCTATTGTCTTATTGTGGTCTAGATACCCTTCATAGGGTAGGAAGCTTGATTTCATCCGGCGGAGGGTCGTCTATATATTGTGGTGGATGCCATGCACACATTCTTCTGACATCTCTCTCGGTATGTCGAACTGAAAGGTGGTCGTGGGCCAACACATAACTAGTATATCATCTATATCCAGTCGTTTTATCAGGTGCAACATGTCGGCGTACTCCTCCGCTAGTGACTCCTCTACCTGGTCAGCCCAACTGAGGCGCTCGCCGATAGTGTTGTTGGAGGTAGTGGGACTGGTAGGTGTTGAATCATCATGTGGGAAATTTTGAGGTGGTTCAGAAGATGAATGTGGCCTCAAAACGTCTCTCAATTGAAGAAGGATGTTGTTGGCGACCAACTGGGAATCTGACATGCTTGATCCCATCCTTCAGAGTGCCTTGGCATATGAGGGCATTTCTGTGCATGATTCGGCAGGGGGAGGACCTTCCTGTCGATATGATATGTCATTGTGGGGATGACCTTCGTAATGGTGGCTGTAATGGTGAGGACTACCATCACAGCTTGACGCCTCACTTAATAGAGGAATTTTGCAGTGCATACCTAGGGAGGACCTCCATGTTGTGTCACAACAATTCGAGGACCTTCTGGCTACGTAGCGTTGCTACAGGGAGGTCCTTTTCAACAACTTCCATCATGGTGGGGATGACCATCATGTTTTGACCTTCGATGTGCATCCTGGTGAGCACCTTCAAGACAAATTGCGATAAGGAGAGGACCTTCTTGTTTCTTGGGGCCACTGTGGGGAGGAACTTTGCAAAGGAGGTCGTGGTGGTGAAGACTACCATCACAGCTTCTGCAATGGTGAGGACTACCATTACAGCTGCCGCAGGGTGAATATATGTGGGGCACACCCTGGGGAGGGCCTTCCGAATGTACCACAATGAGGGGAGGGCCTTCTCATTTCTTGACGTATCTTCGGGGATGACCTCTATTATCAGGGTGGTGAGGACTACCACTATGATCTGATGCCCAGTTGTGTGGAGTTTCATTGAAACATAACCCCTAGGTATGACCTTCAGGGTAAGCCACGACAAGGGGATTGACTTCTTGTTATGATGAGAAGTCACTGTGGGTAGGTCCTCTGTAGTTGAGATTATGATAGCGAGGACTACCATCATAATATGTGGTCCCACTGCATGGAGGGTGTTTGGAGCGTATACCCCGGGGAGGAAATTCACGGTGGACCACAACAAGTGGAGGAACTTCATGTTACTCGATCTTTTGGTCATGTGGAGGGTTTCCATGACTCGCATAAAAAGTGGATCTCTCATGGTAGATCGTTATATTCCCGTGGGGGAGGCCCCCATGGGTGCACTAGAGAGGACCTTGAGAGCTTCTGGTAGCATAAATTCAGGGAGGACCTTCGCAACTGCTATTTCCACTCCCATAATATGGTAATGGGTGGGCAGGGGTTTGAGCCTACGATGTGTTCCTAGAGGCCTTGGGAACCCCAATTTCCAGTAGAGCGGGGTCGTGAACCTGATCTTTATTTTCCAGCTGCCTTCGGCATGTTCGGGGTACTTTCTTCCGTGCTGCGGGGACCGTCTACTGTTGACAATGGCCTTCACCATTGGGTCCTTGTCTAATTGGGTCCTATGATGCTGCCGAGAAACGCCGACGAACATCTTGTTTTTAGCAGGGATATATGCCTTCTCTGGAGCATCCACCATGATGGACGAGTGTCCCCCAGTTGGAACGAGTGAATCTACTCGATCCGGTTTCCCTTATGTCACGGAATATAGCCGGAGACCCTCCTGGGTGGAAGTAGGGATGTAGATCTATTCCAAGGAATCTATCTCGTCTCATATATGAGTCGCGTCAATTGGGGATATGGGATCATGGGGATGAATAATTTCTGTTGCCGCTGATGCAATTACATTCTGGGAAGTCTGCAAGATATGACCTGGGATCGATAACTACTCTTCAATAATTGGCAGGATATGTGGAGAGACATCTTTGGCTGGATTGGGTATGAAGGCCCATTCTGGTATCGGAGTGGGAATATATTCCTCCGGTCCTCCAGTGGTCAGTGGGTACTGACAATTCTCCAGTGTCGGGGCATGTGAACGAATCTTCCTCTATACTGGGATACGCCAGTTTATCTCTCTGTTTGCCACCACATCGGGATGGGGGAAATTACTTGCATCCACAGGGAGATGGCCCTGCATATACTGGTTTCCCACCGCATTGAGTCGATGGCCTTTGTTGACATGGAGACGTGCCTGCCTATTAGTTGCCGCCACATCTGGGTGGCGGGATTTGTTGATCGCCACCATGTCGGGATGATAGGAGTCATGTGGTCCTGCTGGGAGCTGGTCCTGCAGACGTTGGGTCGCCACCACATCAGGTTGGTGGGCTTCATGACCCAGGGTAGGGAGAGGTGCATGCCCAGTATGTGTAGTCCTGTGTGAGCGATGGGATTGATAGAGATTAACGAGGATGCGATCCTACTTGCATGATGCCACCATATCTGGATGGAAGGCTTGGTGGGAGCGAACAAGTGTATGTGCCTGTTTGCGATGCGTCTCCTTGACTGGGAATTGGAGATCCTCCTCAAGGACAAGGGTGATGATCAGTCCCTGGTTGTATCTTTTCCGCCCTCATCGGGCGGTCCGAGGGGCCGAAGATCGGGAAGCATGGGCCTGGGTCCTCGGGGTGATGTCATCCCTAGCAAGAGGATCTTGGGTCGTGGAATGACCACGACGACGTCTTTTGGTGGTGGCCTTGGAGAGGAAACACGTTCAGTAGGGAAGAGGTCCTCAGCGTCGACCTCATCTGCCTCCCTATGATAAGGGAGGTACACATTCTCTCGTTCTGGGGATAGACTCCCGAAATGGTTGGAGATAGCAACATGGGCTGTCTGGATCTGCCTTTGCGGCTGCTGCTAAGCAGGTGACCGAAGAGTCCTGGCGGATTGGAGGGCTTACATGGCAGCCTCCACCGTTGAGAGAGTACCGTTCACGTGATATTTTCAGATTAACGCATCTCAGACCAAGTGTTAAAGACACTGGGTCGGTGATGGGGTCCTCCGTTGGTGAGGATATCTGGTCATCGTATTGTTGGAATCACACTCTTTTGAGTTCCTTCGTGATGCCATTGGATCAAAGGGAGATCTATGTAGTACCTGTAATACATTTTAACAAATACAAACAACAAACCCTCCAAAGAAGCATCTCATGATCCCATGCATAATTAATGAATTTTCTTGGCCCTCCTTATGAGTATAAGGTGGGGCACTGAGTGGGATTAGGTTAAATACATCATGCTTGGTTAAATATTCACGTCGGGTTCACCATTTTTTATCTCGCGGCGCATGACGAGGTCATGGGGAAGAAACGTGCGCTACCCGACGATTGATTAGAGAAGCTTGGGTTCTGCTTAATCACTCATATCAGATGCACCATTTTCTTGTTGAAACTCCCAACGGTACCATATTCAGTAATTCGTGGTCCTACTTTCCTATGGTAGGCGTTCGATGGGTGGTTTGACCAGCGACGCTTAAGAACCCACATTGTTTGAGAGGATGGGACATCGGGCTCATTGCACCCTTTTGGGGGGAATTATTGCATGTTCTGAGAATCTCTTATAGATTTAAGACATATTCATATGTTCGCGAATCTTTTGTTTATTCCCAAGCATAGTATCGACAGATTACTCCTGGATGGCAATGGGCAGGTTGACGCAAGGGTTCATAATCATTTATTTCGGAGGTTTACCATCCCTCGTTGGAGTAATGACCCCGAGGAGTCTGGACTCATTAAGGCGACACTAGGGGTTGTGCGGTGAACCGACTTGAAGATAGTCAGATCGGCTGGCTATTGGTCTTGAACATCAAGGAGGCTTCCTACGTACCCCACCTGGGAGACATGGATCAAAGTCCACATAGTTTGAATTGGGGTGTCAGAGAATTGACATGAAGGTGGACCCGGGGGTCCGATGGTGATCGAGATTGAACGTCTTGGAGGCTTCCTACGTATTCCTGCGGTGGGGAATCAATGTCCCCGTAGTTCGCATTGGGGTGTCAGAGAATCGAAGTGAAGGTGGACCCGGGGGTCCGATGGTGATCATTCTTGAACCTCTTAGAAGTTTCCTATGTATCCATGTGGTGGGTAATCAATGTCCTCATAGTTCGCGTGAGTGGGGATTACCCTATAAGGCCACCCATAAGAGGATGTCATAGTTGATGCTTAATCTAAGCCCACGTGCATCATTATCGGTGTGAGAAGCAAGAGGCTGCAGGGATCAGACGATCACATTGCGAAAGGTGCGTCCGTGGGAAGTGGAGCGGGGATTACACATAGAGCGTCCCATAAGGGCAGGGCTTACTCTGAGATGGATGCCCATGGCAACAAAGCGTAGCGGGAGAGGGAAAGAGGCGCTCTTGTGCACGTCACCACTCTTGTTCCCAGGGGAAGTACGGAAGTGCATGGGGGCTTCCTTCTGATGGGTATTTTACTACCCCCCGATGAAGGGAGAAGTGCTCTAGTCCCAACAGGTGGAGGGGAAGAAATGGGGACTCCCGAGCTCAGACTCCACATTACTGTGGGAATGTGAACTTAGTAATGCTTCGGAAATCTGGTCAAGGTTCGGGGAAACCGCTTCAACCATTCTTACTGTGGGTATGTGAAATCAAAATGGCACGTTGATGTGCCTGAGGGTTACACCACACAGATCGGGTCGCTCTGGTGGAGGCCTCGGCTCATGGCCGATGAGTAGGCCAATGAGGGAGTCATGGAGGATCAGGCCGGATTGGAAGGATTTTATTTGTCTTAAGGAATGGGAAATCTAAAGGATTTGGTGGGACACACGGGGGTATGGGTGGTGGTTCCCTTCACTTAGGGAAGTTATACGCGGTTGGAGAAACCGGCCACGAACCAGGGTGGCCCGCGGACTGATGCGCATCCTGCGAACCAGGGCAGTCCGCGGAAGGGTGAGCATCCCGTGAACAAGGGTGGTCCACAGAACGGTGAGCATCCTGCGAACCAAGGTGGTTCATGGCTTTGCGTTCGATCCACGTACCAGGGTGGTTCGTGGAGGGTTCCATGCGAGCAGTGACGACCAAGGGAGGTGCCAGTCGGGGGTTCGTCGGTCGGGGCTTTGCCAGCGTAGGAGGGTGCTACGTGGTACGGTGGATCAGAAAAGAGGTATAAACACCATGGTCCGTGGGGAGTGCATCCATGGAGGGGCCATAGTTCACAGTCTTCTCTTATTTATTATTTTAGGTTCGCAGTTCACCATGTTATTATGCATTATTGGTTTCTTATCAGTTCGTTCCTAGGATCATACCTGCTCTGGTTCGCGAACTGGAACTTCGCAGTTTGCGAAATCCTATGCCATCATTCAAAATCCTTCCACCCAAATCTGATCGGTCTCCTCCAAATTCTTTCCATCTGTTCCACTTGATCTCCTTTTATAGTGCAGGGAAAAGGATGCATCTATGGTTGCTTGACAACTTTTGTGGAGGACCATGACCGATGACCAGGTTAACGGATGACTTAGTCCATCCGCAACTCACGAGGGCATTGAGCGCATCTCCCCCTCGAAACGAACGAGCTCAGGAAGTGCTTTACGGCTGCATAAGGCTCCACCTCCATTCCGCGAATGACACTGGATGTGGCCTAGGCCGGTCGACGTGGTTCTTGGTTGGGGGCGGTTCATGACGGTGAACCGGGTCAGTGCCTGTTATGCTTTGCGCCCGCGGAGGATCTCCGCCTCCATTCCGCAAATGACAATAGTCCGCTGAGGGGGTGCTTCACGGGTCTGGCCTCGTGGTGTCATCATTTGGACCGGTTTGGGGACTGGTACGGCTTCGTGCATCCATTGAGTTTTCTCCATTATTCCTCCCAATTATTTGGGGGAATTGGGTAGAATCTTCTTTGCAAGTTTTTAAGGACATTACATATGTGTATTGAAATGAGAACAAATGGCTCCCTTTTATAAGAGAGGGGATGTGACCTTTTGGAATTCATTAAAATATTAAATTAATAAAAATTTAATTTCTATTACAAATGGCTCAAAATTGAGTTATGTATATTATAGGGTATGTATGTGTCAAAATAAAATCATCAAATGAAATTTATAGAGGTGGTTTTTGAGTCCTTATCTTTTTTTGCCCCTATTTTACCCTTTTAACTCTCAATGTGTTGTCAGGTAATTTACACTTTGATAATCACTATAATTACAATAGCAAGCCAAAAAAACAATAAATGAGAAATTTATGACTTATCCAAGTTATTTGGATAAATCAAAATTTTTTATAAATATTAATTCATTTAATAAAATATTGTTTGTTTTGAAATCTCAATAATGTCAATTTTGACAATAATCAATACATGACTTTTTAGAAATGTCATAGAACAAGATATTTTCAAAAAATAATATTAATTTAAAATATCACTAAAATTTTAAGGGAAAAAAATTAGTGTATGAAATTATTTATATAAAAATATATTTATTTTATTATTTTTTTATCATTTATTTGATATTTATTTTAATTAAACAATTATTGCATCATTATTGTGATTGCATTTATTTTAAATCTTTTCCTTAAAAATTAAAAATAAATTACCATTATGCAGATAAATATTTTAGAGTTATAAATACTATTTATATTCTTACAATTCTGTTATATTACCCAATAATTAAAATGTTTTACTTGTTAAGAAAATCATGAAAAATTGACTTCTCATGGAATAAAATACTATAAATTTTATACTCAAACCAAAGTTTATTACACATGTTATATTTAATACAAAAAATATTTTTAGGTCAAATAAAATAATCCAATGATATAATTACAAGTTTCAAGCATATTTTATAATATTTTTTATTTTATATTAACTATTAATTATCCAAATTACCCTCAACTATGGTAATGAAAATAATTACTATGGTTATTATTCATAATATCAAAACATTAAGTTGATCCTATTTGTTAATAAAAATAATACTTATTCCAACCATGTATATATAATTTGAATATTTAAAAATAAAAATGTTCCTAAAATTATTTTAAAATTAATCCCGCAGACGGATAGAGAAAACAAGTTTTTATTGTAAAAAAATTCAGAAGTTCAAAAAAAATTATTTCCAATTTCAATGGGAAATTTATTCCAATGATGAAAATTAGATTAAATGATAAAATCATGATATAATTATACTTTATAACCAATAAAATATGTAATTTATCACAATAAATAAATTTGATGAAAAATTAGTTTATAACTAAAATGTATTATTTTTCACTATTCATCAAAAAATGACTCTTACCAAAAAAATATCAAAAAATTAACCAAAGTAAATTTTGATACTCATATTTCAAATAAAAATATTATTATGTCAAATATAAGTTATAAAAGAGTCAAAAAAATAGATTAAAAAAATTCCATCAAAAGGCTAAAGAATTCCCTTTTTTGAAATATACTTGTTTTATGTGTAAAATTTTATTTGTTAATATATATATGGTCTATAAAACACATATATTTTTTTAAAACATTAGATTGAATATTATATATATATATATAATTAATATAATCCAATATTATTGATTTGTTAATTTATTTGTATAAAACATAACTTTTCACATTTAAATAGTATTTCGAATGAATATTAACTTTTCTTTTAAAAAGTATCTTACATTCATTTATAATTAATTTTTAAATGAATTAATTGTATATATATGTATAAAAAATATTTCTATAATTCAACTAATAATATTCATGAAATACAATCTAACGACTATGTTATAATATTATCATTTATATAATTGTATTTAATTTTTAAGTTTAACATGATGTGGTATATCATGTATGTTATTAAACATCTTGTTTTCTTTTAAAAACTCAATATGTTACTTGTGAAAAGAAAAAAAAACTCTGATTTCCAGCCTCTTCTTGGAACTTGGAGGAACTTTTGTAATTATGAAAACATTCTCCCCCATCTATTGATGAACTGATCAATATAAAATATTTCATCGATGTCACTACAATGGAAACAAATATGTTCGACTAAGCTTAATAAAATAGATCCTTATCTCTACATCTGATGTGAAATACACTTCGGATCACCAAACAAAATGTTTTATGTTGTTTTTGAACTATGAGAGTTGAATTAAAGATCCTTGAAATTGAAAACATTTCACGCATATTTTTTAAAAATAAAATATATAAATTAATCTCAAATTCATATATTAATATAATAACACATGGGAGAAGAATATTTAAAAAATAGTGAGTAAATCTAGCAATATAAAATTGTTTATAATTGATTCAAATATAAAATAAATGAAACCGTATGATATACACTATTCATATAAATATCTAAACTATTAAATGAATAGGTTTACCATATTAAGGAGATAAAAATTGAAAAAATAAGGGTATTTTTCAGAATAAAAGTTTACAAGGATATTTTAACAAGAATACTATTAGAATAAATCATTTAATAATGCATTAAACTATGTATTGGATAATATTGATATCCATCATTCATCATTCTAGGGAAAATTTAACATTATTACTATCAATTTTTTCATAAGGATAAATCCATTGAGCATTTATCACATCTATTAAATAAAATTAAATGACAAAAGTTCAAATATTACTAATTAAATAATCAAAAAATATAAAATTTCATAAAAATTAATAATAAATTCACTAATGAATGAATTTAGTCATGATACACAACCTCTATAGCTCAGAATTATATAATATCACCAATCATAGACTTATACCTATAATGAGTTGCAATTAGGTAAGAATATATATTTAAATAATTGAGAATATAAAAGGTTATGTAAATCACATTAGTAAACATTTATTTATTAAATAAATAAAACTACCTCCTTAATGTTGATCAGTAAATAAATTTGAATAGTAGTCAATGAAACAATTATTTTCTAAATGATATAAACAGATAAACTATATATTCAATAATCAATGTTGAATCACTTATAAATAGTGGTTGTAAACCATTTATGTAATAATTAATACACTTCTTAATATAAAATGGATGAACTGAAACCGAAATATAATTTAAATTTAACAATTCCTTCCAGGAATTTCAATAATAGATACAAAATTAGTTTAAAAAAATAATTTATAGGGATGGAATATAAATGGTGAGGTTCTTCTAGAACATAGAATAGCCTAACAGAAATGTATTTAAAAATAAAAGATGAATATTTTAATAAAAAATAAGGTAGGATAGTGCCCCAACATGTTGTATAATTTTAGGATCACCTCACCATTGTTCATCAAGTAATAGTGAGTGCTCAGTGTGTCCTATACAAAATAAAATAGAGAATAATAAGATCTTACTTGGATAGAATATATATTGAAATACCCTAGAGAAAAATTACCATGTTTTCATTAAAAATACATAAATACAACCTCACATGTGAATACATCAATGAAACAACCCACACATATAGACATAATTTTACATAATCCCCGTTTTTTACTTAAAACATTTTAGGTTTCTCAGTATTAATAATATCTTGAACATCTCCCATGTTCGAAACTAAATTATCTGAAAAAACAAAATATCATCTCCCTTATGTAGCAACGATGACTGAATGATTTTTTTCCTTATATGTTACATCTAATGGATTACATAATATTATGAATTATTATATGGAATACCAAACCGAACCTTCTTGTAGCAATAAATGGTTATAAAATATAGGGTATAAATGAGGGATGATTGAAGTGGAAATTCATACCATTCTTCTCTAATATTTTTTTGATTATATGAATATATAAAATTTAATCAACCTAGTCAATTTGAATAATAAATTCATAAAAATTAATGAAATGGCTTAGGAAATAAAACAAATGTAAATAGAAACCTAAATTTATGTTAGGAAATTCATGGTTTTTATACCAAAATAGCAATTGTATGTTCGCATAAAACTTGTAAAAAGCATATTTTTTTGTAATAATTTTTGAATTCTACATATTAGGTAATGCTAGAAGAATGATATGTTAAAATTAGTATATTTTAATTCATTAACCACCTTCAATCAACCTATAATTGTTTTTCCTAAAAAAACTGAAGTTACATTATGAATCATTAAACAAATTGTTAACACACCTAGATGCGCACAGATCAAAGTAGAAAAATATTTGAAATCTTATTATTATAACAATAAAAAAATAATCATTCTTAAAAATTGAGATAATAATTTTTATAATTCTAACTGAAAACATGATGATCTAATACCTAAATATAAATAGTAATTGACAATACCTTGTTTGAAATTCAATAATATAAAAAATAAGTTTACAAAAATAGATTTATAGGGAATAAATATAAATGGTTTGGTTAACTAGGAACGTATATGTTCCCAATAAAATAGGGTTTCAAAATCAATGATAAAATTTTTAATAAAAATAAATATAAGATGAGGCCAATACCTCTACTAATTGAATACGGTGAGTTTTAACACACCATTTTTCATCAAGAAATAGTGGGTCCCTGGTGTTTCCTATTTCAATTCGGAGTGATAATAATAAGATATTATATATTGGGGGGTTAGATGGGAGTGCCTAATGTGATCAGTGGGATTTGATGGGTGTTTGGTGGTGAGGGGGTGATGATGGGGTCGTGGGGCTTGATGACACATGGGTAGATGGTGGGGGAGGTGGGCTTGACAAAAATAGGGAATGAATGGGGGTGGACAACAAGGGAGGGGGGGGGGGTTGATCAGGGTGTAGGGGTCCAGATAGTAGGGAACATGGGCTGGGCACTACAAGGGACAATGTTGGGAGGAGGGGGGCTCAGTGTATGGGAGGTGGTGCTTGATGGTGTGAAAAAGTGATGTGTGGGATCTCGACAATTGAATGGGAGTTGCGAGGGTGGTGGGGTGGGGGTTGGGGTTGTGTGGTATTTATATGAGATGGGAAACATGGTGGTGTGGAAGTGTAATGGGTGAGGGGGTTGGTGGATTAAATCAGTGACTCTTATTCGGTACAAACCTGAATCTCCCCTCTATGATTACCCTGATTTCTATTAGTGAATTTTATATGTAGGCTGTGCTGGATTAAGTTTATAAAATACACTTTTATCTCAGTTTTAATGAATATTTTCTTAAAAGTGTACTTATGTTGTATCACCCTATGATTTTATATCATGTCTCTTTTAAATTTAATCTCTTCAATAGCTTGCGCTGCAGGCAACACCGAGTTCGAGAACACCATGATCAATCGAAATATCTATTTAAAAATTAATTATGGATTGTATTAACACACTTATCAAATTTATATTTTCAAAAATAGATTCATTTTGAAATTTTATTATCAGAATTAGCTTATGGTGATTTTTTTTATTTTGCTGAAAAGTTTCATTTTTTTATGAATAGTGAAAAATACGACATTGTAGTTAAAAAACTGAATTTTCCTTTTAAATAGTTACTATATATTAATTAAATTTTTTAAAAGTCAATATATATCAATAATACATATATTAATCCAATTCTGGTCATTGAAATCCTTTTATATTAAAATTATATATAACACACACCTACCTTTTAAACGTCTCTTTTACCTGCCTTCACACCATGTTAGTGTTAAAATTAATTCATCCACTCCTGTAAGTATAATCTTGAAACATGGAAATAAATAGTTTTAATTAATATCATATATATATTCTAATAGGATAAACATAATTTTTGGTTAATTTTAACTTTAGTAAATTTTTATTTATTTACCAGTGTTAAGGGTAAATAGTGTAATAAAAGGTAAAAATAATTTTTTTATATTTAAAAGTTAACCTAGAACCTATACTAATTTCAATGGGAGTGTGAATTTCGACCATAATCAATATTTTTCTGAAATTATGATCTTTTTATTCCTCTTGGGTAATAATAAGACTGTTATTATATATTATTAAATGAAAAGTTAAAAATATCATACTCATAATTTTAAAAAATGTATCATTTTTTATATGAGGTTATATATTTGATATGTTCGACTATAAATATTATTTATAAATCTAAAATGTTTATCTACATCAGGGTATCTAATTAATAAATTTATAAAAAAATAATTAAATTAATAGGTTACATAATGATTATTAAGTAATTAATTTATTGAAAGTTTAATCAATTAAATAATAATAATAATAATAAATTAAAAATAATTTCTAATATTTTATGACATGAACTAATTCTATAGAGGAGTTTTTCATGTTAGGTGTGATTTAATATTGTTTTTTTAAGTAATATAGTCGTTATGAATTTTTAAGTGATTTAATAAATGGTATCAAAATTAATAAAAATGCTACTTTCAAATAAATAATATTTTATTAAATGATATATAATTCCTAAGAATCTATAATTTTCCTTAATTACTATTATAATGTTAAATATTTCATAAATGATCTAATTGGAGTTCCATTATCATTTATAGTAACTATATTAACCATATATTGTAAAACGATAGGTATTCCCGATTAGAGTTAAATTGATTAACTATGGATTTAAGACAAAATATAATGTTTACATTGTGACATAGAAATTTTTTAAAATTCAATGATTTATATTATTTATAACCATACTCATCCCACACTCATAATAAATTACTTTGATCTATTTTAAATCCAAAAACAAATAATATTAAATTAATATTTGTCGAGTTTCCAAAAGACGCCCTTCGATCTCTTTTAAAAGGGAACATATCCTTCTCTTTTATTCACTCCACTAAAATCCATTTTTCTCAGTGAAAAACTAACCATTTCTCATCTATAATTCATTCAATTAATACTAGGGTCCATAATTTGTGCATAAATTTAACTAAATATGTCCTTTTGTGAAAATAAAAAAGAGATATTCGAAGAAGAGGTAAATATATGCCCAACTCGTTCAAAGTTTATTTCTCATTATTCTTTCTATTCCTCTATTATTTCCATAGTAAATTAATAAATATATTATCGTATATTTACTTAGGCATTATTATGTTTATGGGAAATCCATATTACTCTTTTTATCCATCTTATGAATAACAATATCACCATGCATGCGTACGCATGACTTACTGTCTCGAGGCTGTAGTGTAATTTATTTTTCATTACCAATTTATTTGGATGGGAATAATGATGAATATAATGATATAGACATTAAATATTAAGTGATATTGATTTTTTATAATTTAAATATCTTTTAATTCTTTACCCTGTTACCATTAATGGAATAATACTATCGCTCGTTCCTACGTACAACCTATTGTATCTACAACACGATGAGATTCATTATCCATATTAACCATTCAAGAATGATTATATATATACAATTAATAAGTATAAAATATATGAAATAATAATTCTAGTAAAAAATATACATTTATAAACATATATTCCATTTACTTGCTTCCATTCAATATGATACGAAAACATAAACAACGTTTATGAGTATGTTTGACCTACCATCTCCATGAACGGTGTATTACATTTAATATATCAACCATTTATATATATATTTATATACATAATATATATTATATATATATATAATGTTTTAAACTCTATATGTAAATAAATAATGATCATGGTAATATAATCAGGAATAACAAGTCAAAACACATACGACAAACAAAGAGGTTACTACCTGAAACGTTACTTCATATTGGATTTGATAATAAAATGGTAGTATAAAATCATAAATTAATAATATATGATATTATATATATATAAATGGTTCTATAATAAGTTAATAACATGTTTAAACCCATTATACATGAGGCTAAAATTTGTTCAACCAAAAGGAAATGCAATGTTAGAGACTTCATCTCAATATATTTTTTATGAGGCATGTTATGTTTTTATACATGCACCTTCTTTTATTTAGTTTATATACATCCCATTTGATTGGTTATATAAATAATTTAACTTTTATCAATATTTTTAATGTTTCTATAAAATTTATTCATTTATTGGATTTATGATTTAAATGTTTAAAGTGGTATGAGGCACATCGACCGTTTGAAGAATCAATCCTTTCTCAATAAAAATACTCTTGATATTATTTTAAATAAATAATTATATGCGTATAAAAATATAATAAAAGAAATTTTATGATTATTTTGAATTTGATTAAATTTTTTTCAAAGGGAATCGTTTTAAGGTTTTACGAAAGGGTTAATTTCATAATCACTTTATTGCCTGATATTGCTTATATATAAGTATTTACTGGGACATATTTATCCTTTGTGTCCATGTTTAATAAAAATGTTTTCCAAAATATTTTTTCTATTATCCAACAATATTTAAAATTAATTTTTATCAGTGTTTGATTTTTTATAATATTTTATTAAATGAATATATATTTTCATTTTCCTCATGAGGCTTTTTTTAATTTTCATGAAAAAGTACTCTAAGAATGTTTTCTTTAAATTATAAGGCATGAGAAACATATTTATAAAGATGTTATTACTTATCATTTTAATGATTCCATTAAAATATTATAATGTTATCTATAAAGGAAATTTTTTGTGGATTTGAAAAAAATTATTTTAATGTAATAAATGGGGATTTTTTTCTTGATGTTATTGATGATTATATTGGAGTATTTTTATCTATGTCAACATCCTTTGTTGAATTTTATGATTAATTGTGTTTGATCTCCTATGATATCATTTACCACATTCCCTTTAATGGTTTATGATATAGTTTGACTTTGGATGTTCTATTTTGATACCATTAATAGATTATGTTTTAAGTATTGACATTTCATATTATAGTTTTAATACGAATGCTAATGTTGTTTATGTTTTACAACTTTCATAAGATGAATAAATTGAAATTTGTAACTGTCGGGCAGGGCCCACTATAGCTCCTCGATGCATCAGTAAGACTCATGAGACAAATAATATTGGGTATTGGCTAATATGTTACCTGATTATGCATGGTGTCCTGGCCGAAGCCTTGACAACATGTTTAAGATATCCCACATTATGAATCCCCTCTTTATTATATTAGTTATTGATATTACATGTGATTATTCATCTCTTACAATATCCATTTTATGTTTATTTGAAATTATTTGATTTATTATTTCTATATTATGCTCACGATTATGTTTAAAAGGTTTTTTTTTTCAATTTCATACCCAGCCATAAACATTTATGCTTATTTATGATAGCTTTCGATGTATTGTATACCCTTACTGAGCATTTGAGCACACCCCAATCATATTTTTTATTTTCCTAGTATGCCAAGATGTGTATTATGATTAATATATAGGGTTAATATAGGAGAAAAATTATGTTAAAAGAATTATCCATGTTATCTTTTATGTTTATAATTTTAATGTATGGATCATGCGTGTAATCTATTTTTCAAGACAGCTAAACAGGTTGGTCATTCGATATTTAATTCCTTCTAATAATGCCATTGTATTAAAATAATTCACTGGATTCGGGCATCTGGGGATGGGGAATTACATATGTAGTAGTTGTAATGGCTTAATTTATAGTGTATATTAACATAGATTGTGATTGATTATTTTCATTCTACATTATTATAGGATGTGTCTAAAATTATGTGGATATAGTTGTGATGTATTTTCATAGATGTAAAGCATGAATTATGGAGGGAATGAATGTACCATGTCCTTAGATGTCATGTTTTAGGGTGGATAGTTTGGTGGGGAAGTGGTAGTGGGGTACCCTTCTTGTATATATTATTTTGAAAATAAATTTACAACTTTGGGAGATGGCACTAGGGTTCGAGCTTAGAGATCTCCACCGTAGTTGGTGATGGCCTCTAAGAAAATCCATCCTTCCTTGGTGGAGGGGGGATCTTCGATTTCCTTATGATTCTCGTACCATTCTTCCTTTCTCAAATCCTGATTACAATCCTTCGTTTCCAAAAATCAATAACTCTCCCAAAGATCATGAGTTATTTGTTGGGGTCCCGCAACTCTCAATCATAGCCTGTGAATTCATCGAGGCCTCATTTCTACTGAACATGAACCTGATAGTGTGTTTCATGTAACGACGCCCGTCTATGGATATCTTTCATTTCTTCAGCTTCGATTCATGGAATTTAATGGAGCACGCAAATGTTGGTCTCCTTGACTCATGGTACATAATGGTTTGTTTTGATTTAGAGGAAGATATGATTCTGGCATGGTCCTCTGCTCCATGAGCCAGTGATGGTGCAAAATTGTTTCTCTTCTGACAATTTTTTGATTTCTACATACGGCGCGATTCTCCGACCACTAAAATTTGGGTAGGATTCCTTGAATTACTGGTTCCATTTTAGAACCCTGTAATTATTCATATTCTTGGAAATTTGGTTGGTCGTTATATTTTCTCATACAGTATAACTAGTGCCGTTTTCCATCTCGTTTCACCGAGAATATGTGTTGATGTAGACCTATCGATGCCTCCGGTTAATTTTTTCTTCATTATTGTGAGTGAGGAGTTTAGATATAAGAAGTATGTGGTGTTTGATTCATTGATTGAGTACTTCTCACGGTGTCTCAAATTCAGGCATAAGATGGACGTTTGAAGGGGTAGAAGGGTGGTTTCGCTGGTAGATTCAGATGGAATGGTTGCAGAATATCGACAAGGAAAGTAGGTCATGGGTTAAGTAAGTGAAACGACAGTGCATGGACACCATTTGGGGTCAGTAGAGGTGCCTCAAAACCCAATTGTGAATGTGTTTGTTGGAAGGTTGATGAATGATGTTGTTGTTCTCAATATAGGAGTTCTAGTGACCAATGTACAATTTGCAGTGCAACCAACTAGGAACCATGAAGAAGTTCTTAAGGTTCTAAAAATAGGATATATGGTGGATATGGCGAACCCAGAAATTGAACCTGATGGTAATAATGATGTAGTGTGGCGCAACCCTACTCTAGTTATACATGTAGGTGGTATTTGGATGAAAACAAGGGTGAGTGATGGTTTTAGTTGGGATACAGCCACAACTTGAGAATCAGGTGACCAACATTGAACTTGGGAATTGTTTTCTAGGTCTGATGAATGAGTTTATGGAACTGACACTTGATCGGGTGGTGTTGGATCATGCTGCATCTCTTATGTCTCATGGCCGGATGCTGGTAGAAGGTGTTGACAAACTTGATGGCGACAAGATTAATAATCTCGGAAAAGAAAGTAATCATGGGAGTCTTTCTCATGTTGATGAGGAAAGTCAAAGGAATGATGATGTCATGATGCAGTATGCTTTTCAGTCACTGGATGCTGTATTGTGAGAATGAATTTTGCAGAAGGAGACGCGTGGTGGTATAGATATTAAGGAACATCCTCAATGCTTTGTAATGGATGATTCTAACTATCACTTCAAGAAATAACATGTAGTGTATGATGGTTTTCAGGGGTGAATATCTCTGCAAATTGGGGGTTTATAACTGTCATTGAAAAAGATAATAACTGATGAAGGGTTAAGACTTCTTATAGTGACATTTTCAGGGTGGATCGAAGACTACATCAGGGAAGGAAGAATCTATTACCACTCCACCAAGAAGAAATAAAAAGAAATATTATTCTTCCATGCCAAAGCCAATGCCCACTAGGTCCTCTGTCAGCAAAGGAAAAGGTACTCAACCTTCTAATGAGATTTTATATCTAGAAAAGTTAAACCATTGAAGAAAGTATGTTAATACACTGAAGCATTACGAAATCTCATAATGGGAGTTGTCCACTGAAGATGAAGCACTTGATTATTTACATGAAGACAAGTAAGGATTTTATGACATGTAGTTGTTTTCTTATGGCTTGTGATACTTGCTTGATGTACTTTTCTTTTGTTTTAATAAATGTTCGGAGACATTTCCTCTGACCGAGATTTCATGTATATTTACTACTTTTTTGAATTTCTTAGTGCGAGTGGATTGTTGATGATGAAAATTTAGTTTACCTTACTATGTTTTGATTTTGATTCTCTATTAATTCCCTAAGGCTTTAATATATTTATTTTACATTTACAATGTAGGTTTAAGGTCCCCAGGATGTTATTGGTGATCAAGCTAGAAGTCATTATATTATTGTCATTGTTTGGGAGTTGCAAGTTTTTGTGGTTGATTTTTTGTTTTCCTTTTGGATATTATTTCACATAATACATTTTTTTGATAGTCTTAATTTATATTATAGAATTTATTGAGGGTAATTTTATATTTCCCAGTAATATTGGGGGTAATATCTTCTATTTGAGTATTCTATACCCACAATGCTAGTCACCAACCCAAGTTATATTAGAGGAAGGATTTGGGTGGGTCAAACCTGTCTTCACTTCCAATCCATGAGGGGTACCAGTGGAAGTGGATCTTGAAAAAACTACATTTATCATTGAAAAAATATTAAGAGATAATAAATAAATCTTTTATCATTATGTTTTGAGTGTTAATAAATGTATATTGTATCAATTATAAAATTGTCACTATTAAACACATATAACATAAGAAATATAATAAATACAGAGGATTTCCAAAAACACGTAAGTCTTGTCCTTTTAAAAAACAATACACAAGAAATTAATATAGAAAATTTTAAAAAAATCAAATAAAATTTTCAATAAACTACTAATTATATAAAAATGAATATTGTAGATTGAAAAATTACTTTAAAAAGAATAAATTAAAAAAATATTAAAATTAATGAATATTAAAAATGAATAAATAAAATAAATTAAAAAAATTAAAAAAACTAAAAAAATTATTAGAAAAAATAATAAATACGATTAATTATAAAAATTATAAATATATTAAATATGAATAAATTTTAAAAATTATTTTAAAATAGAAAATATTAAAAATAAATGTCTATTTATATGATTTTTCATAATATTATATATATAATGTTAATAATAATTGTATTCGTAAATTCTTAATACTATTTAAAAATATTATTAACTAAAAAATGATTAAATATTTAATATTATAAAAATCAATAATTATATATATTATTTAAATTTATAATAATTATGTTTCATTTCACAAAGAATTATTTCAAATGTATCGCTAATTAATATTAAATTTACTATAATCTATATATAAAATATAATATATCATTAATATATATATGTCAGTAATATAATATTTTTTATCAACTACATGAAAAATATTAAGGGACAGTTATTTTACACAATATATTACTAATTATAAAATTTTAAAATTAAAAGAAATTTTTTGAAATTTATATTTAAATAAATTTACAATGAAAATATCCATATATATTATTATTATTAATTAAATATTTGTGTATTGTAAAGGTTTGGGGAGGTGAGGGGAAGGTCGCGATGCCCAGTCCTCAAGCTTGCAGGTTTACTGTGGGGTTCTTCCTTGCTTTGTGTTCCACGATGGTGGATATGGTCGACCTATTATTTATATAAAAGAATATATATATATATTAAAATATATCATTAATTATATAAATTTATAAATAGATAATTATATAATTATATTTATACATAAAAAAAATATTTAAAATATACATTACATAAATATAAATCATTATTAATAATTTTATAAGTACAAATATAAAAAAAGTAATTATAAAATTACCACAATTTAAAATATAAATTTTTCTCTCTTTAAAATTCCTTTATATATATGTTTTTAAATATAAATAAGTTCATTTTATGAATTCATTTCATGATTTTGGTGTTGAAATTTCTCAAGTAGTTATTTAAATATATGACCATCTTTATTCAAATATAAATAAATTAGTGTGTGTGTGTGTGTTTGGAGAACCCAAGGACATGTATGTGTTTTTAATAGGTGAACTCAGCACATGTGTATATATATGCAACTATATTCAATGCATATAAGATTCATTTTATTGTAATGCCTATACAAAATAAACTAAAATGAATTACTAATATATCTAAAATGATACGAGTAAGAGGCCAAAAGGCATATGCCACTTTATTAAAAATAAAAAGCATGTACAAAGAAAATAAAGACTAGAATGGGTTAGATAGAGGGACCTTCCCTCATTCGATAAGTGATCATAAAATAGTTCATTCTATTAATCATACTCATCAGTTGTCTCCCAGTGATATTTTGAGTAACTTTAGTGAATAATCCTCTAGAAATCAACATTATCCACCTCTTGCATTATTTTATGCTGAGTATTCAAATATTTTGAAGCTTTTTGTACATGATTGGGTGTACACATAACATAGGATATTGGAACAATCCATGTATAGTCTCCTTTTGGTTGGAATGTGGAAACATCACTATCATCCATGTTTTACTTTTCTTTTGATGAGAAATCCATGAAAGTGGAGGATACAACACTTATAGTGGTCCTGAGGAACCAATTTTTCATTTCACAATATTCTCATTTTACATAGATAGTTTTAGTATGACCCAATATAATCAAAATTAATTGATTTAACACAAGTGAAATGGCCCATACATCAATGGAAAATTGTTTCCCACACAAGCCTGGTCATGTTGGTTAGTAGATCCATACTACCTAATAGAGACATCCAACCATTATGTGGGGATATGAGTAGTATCCTTACATTGACCCTACTCTTGTGAAATGAAACATTATTTTCAAAGCCAATAGAAATCACATTACAACCCAGATCAATCCCAACATTAACAACCCTCATAGAGATAACTACTTCATACTTCCACACAGTCCCAATGGCATCAACTTTACTAAAAAGTCAATAGACTATGGATGCATAGACTAACTAGTTACATAATCAGCATATAAACATTTTTGAGGAAAATTAAATTTCATTCTAGTCATAAAAATTCAATTTTCCTTCTCATTATGTAAGTTTCACATCAGAAACCCCGCTAGCCAAAACAACTAAATCTGACCATCCCAACTAATCTCCCATAACTAGTGAAGATGAAATCTTTACACCTATGTAATCAAAATTTAGCCTAATATCCAAATACCTAGTTTAAACATGAAAGGGTAAACATTTTTAGATCCCAAATATCCCCATCCCAAATCATATAAATACTCAAAATCCTTAAAATATCCCTAACATCCATGTAAATATTCCTCTAATTCAAAATCATATCATTTATATCACTATATACCTGTGATGATTCCAGGAACATAACCTTCCTCTAATCCTGTGGAATTATGAATTCTAGTAGTTTTAATGAACCAATCCAGGGCTTCTCACTATATATCTAGAATCTATTTGAATGATCATGATAATGAGAAACAAGAATAACCTGAAAGAATTTCATGTATAATATTCAGGTAGTGGAACATGTGGCACAAAAACTAGATTGCATACCCTTACCAATATGAAAAGGTTGAATATTAAAACTGTCATCCATTCAGTACCCAAAATACTTATTCTCTTGATAATAGAAATATTTATCCAAATCATGAATCTTATAAGAACTAAAAGAATAAGAAAAATCTCTTCTGAATTGAATTTTTACAGGCCCAACAAATTGTCAACTCAAATAGATAAGGGATTATCTCCCATATACAATACACAAATGCATATCATCATTTAAAGTAGAAGGAGAAAATTTATCCATTGAGACAAAAAATATCCATTTCTACTAAGATATGAGGATAATGACCATACATTGAAGATTAAATAGACTCATCCATCATGATAGGTACTCCATTAAAAGAAAAAATGTCGAACAAAATATGATGATTACATAAAATCCAATTATTTTATGTTATTTTAATATGTGTTTAGAGACAATATTTCTTAAAAAATGTATTAAAATTAGGATCCCACTATTAAATAAATAATTTGTGAAACTTTATTAAAACCTAACAGTGACCTCCAACTTTTATCTAATGCTACATTGAATCAAAAAGTTTATAAAAAAAATATTTACCCATGGTTACGAACTTCTAATCATAGAAAAAATCAAACATATGACAAAATTTCTGTTATGTCGTTGACTCTCCGCTATTTCTCTCCAATATGCAATAAAATCCACACTATAATAGATTTTTTACAAAATAAAAATAACTCTAAGATAGCCTCTAAGTTAGAAATTATATGGGAAACATTACCCTTCCAAATGATTCATCCCAGAGCCACATCAATCAATATGTTGAAAAGATTACGAGAAGAAGGGTTATCATGCGAAACTAGTTTAACATGTTGTATTTTCATTGATGATTCATTCATTAAATCATATAGGGGACCTCTATCTAGGAGATCGATCCCGATTTATATTTAAATTATATATTTGAGTAAAAATTATAAATCACAAACACACAAATAGATATATATATATTATTATTATTAAAATTCATAAATATAGATATATATATATAATTGTATTAATTACATTGTAATAACAATAATTATAGGTATTATAATTGATGAAACATATATATAATAATATAAATAATATATTTTAATATGAAAAATGAATAGTTATATTTAAAAATATTATAACTCTATTTAATTTAAATACAAAATATTTTTAATTAATTTTACTAATAAATATATAAATATTAAAATTTTAATTAATTATATTATAAAAATATATTTTTTTAGTAATTTTTATATTTAATTAATAAATTTTAATAAAAACATAAATTATTTATACATATATATATTACTAATATATATATATATATAATTGCATTAATTTCATTTGAATGACATTAATTATTTGTTTTACAAATGATGAAATATATAATAATATATTTATATATGAAATATTTATATATAGTTAATTTATTATAAATAAATTTCATTTTTTTCATATTTGTTTAATAATGTTAAAGATATTATTTTAATTGATGTATAAATTTGTAGTTATAATTATATGTAATATAGATATATACATATAATAAATATATATATACAATATAAATATGTATTTTTTCCTAAACCCGAATGTTCGTGATTGTGTGCATATGTATGTGTATATATATATAAATAAAATACAATGTGATCCGTGAAATTGAAAAACCAAATGTGTTTTCATTTTATATAATTATATATTATTACATATGTGTGTGTGTTCTTATGTGTATGAATGTTCTAAAAATATTTATATTATTACGTATATTTAATGTATATTTAATATAAATATATATATGTATATATATTTTAAATTAGATGATATAAATATAAATATATAAATTTAGATGTGAAATGTATTTTTATATATTTTATATCATTTTCTATAGTGTATTTATATATTTATTTATGTGGTTTGTATCAATACATTTTATAAGATATATATATATTTATTCTTAGATAATATAATTATAAATATCTGTAAAATAATAAACATAAAGTTTTAATGATTTAAAATATATAAATATTGTATTTAGATAAATATATATATATTTATTGATATATGGATTATACTTATATATATATAAATATGTATATATAAAATATATTATGTTAGGTTCCCTTTATCTACACTAAAAAATGTTGATAAAGGGGGAACTTTTATCAGCACATTATAAAGCGCTGATAAATGGATACCATTATTAGTGCTAAGATAAGAACTAATAATGAGTTCCATTTTTAATCATTTTTAATTTTTATGAAGTTTTCCTTTCACAATTCTTTTTTAGACAAATAAATGTATTCCCTTTGGCGGTGTTTTATTAGAACTGATAAAAGGTGGTTCTGTATTTTTAGTAATATGTAGTAGTGCTCATTTATCCTTCTATTTCATAATGTCAATAAATATATTTCATATCATTGGAAATCATATTATACATAACACTATCTTTGTCTTCATATAAATTATTAATAGACCACATCATTGCTAGAGATATTTGTTTTAACATCTAGGGAAAACTGGTCCCCAAAAATTGGCATTTGGTCTACCATTTCTACAAAAACAAGAACTCTCCCTCTTTCCTTCCCCTACACCCTCAATCCACCCCTTGATTCTCAATGTTGTCTCTGCTTCCCTCATATAGCTCCCCAATAATGGTCCTCATCTCCATCTCTATCTATTAAAGATGACTTATCATCCTTACCTCTACACTCCTAAAGACGCCATTCACCCCGTCCCCTTCTCATCCGTCCCAACCCCACCTCCCCACTACCTCCTCACCATATTTACTTCTCTGTTTTCTCTCCCCACATACCTGACTCTATGCCCATAATTCCTTCTTCTCCTTCCATGATAGTTTTTTTGAATACCCAAAACCATAATTCCACCTAAATCATATTTATATATATATATGTATATATATATATATATATTTCTACTTTTAAATTATTATCAAAATCTTTTCATTTCATATAATTATCACCACTTCCGGTCTCCAACCCTGACATCGGTTCGCAAGATCATGATTTATTTAATCACTCCCCTTCCAGAAATTCACATCGATTCTTTTCTCAAATATAGCATTGGGGACTGCTTCTCCCATATGAATCAATTCTACACATCACCTTTTTTTCTGATCTATGATGGTTCTCAAATCATCAATTATTATCTTCCAACACAACATATATGTTAGGGATTTCATATTAGATTAAAAAATGAACATTTCACTTCATAGTACTAATTATTATCATGGAAGTTCTAAGGATTTTATATTATATTTTTTTAAATGTAATATTCTTTGAATTAATGAGATACTGACATTTTATATTAGAGGATTTGTAGAAGAATCGTTTTATGCCATTATTATAGGATTTTTATGGATTCATTATATCTATAGCTTTGATATAGATGTTTTTCCAATTTTTATCTGAAGGAATAAGATGTATGTGTGATGGTTCCAATTCAACATATATTAAAAGAATATTTTTATATATAAGTATTTGTATGTGGATAAGTGTTTGTAAAAAGGGTGATAACCCTCCTAAGGATGTAAAATTAGCATTCATACTAGACAAACTAGTGACTGAGCTCAAAGGTGCCAAGCCAAGTGGGTTTTAGGAGAAGGAGTGTATGTGTGTGCACATGTGAAGGCCGGAAGGTGTGAAGGTCATCATAATGTGGGTAATGGGTGATTAGCTTCCACAAGTAGGGGTTGGAATAGTGGTCCATATGATATTAATGGATTATTTCATAAATCACTTTCTTGTTGAGAGATATCTTGGTAAATATTACAAACAAGGAAAAGAGAGGTTTTCTGACGTAGGAAGAGGAAAATATGAGGGAACATCTCATTCATTATGATATGGTCAGAAATAAGGAATGTCACTATTTTGGTTCATCTAGAACCTATTATCCTTAAATTTATTACACCAAATGTTCAAAAAAACCATGTCACGTATTTCATAAATTCCAACTCAAAATCTTAATCTGTATCCCATTATATAAGTGAAATCCTATACCATAATGTTAAGTTGAGATAATATCTATGTCTTGTCCATGGATAATTGTACACATCATAAAGAAGAATATACTATATAGAAATTGTGTGTGTGTATCATGTATGTGATAAATTATCTCCACATTACAAAATAATGCTTTACACTACAAATTGAACCCCATGAAGGCTTTAGAAATGTTTTACACAAAGCATATTATACTCCAAATCATAGGAATGAGTCAAAGTTAACAGAAAAGTATTGGTAGTCACATTGAAAGGATGGTTATTGAACCATTTTTTCTTGAGTCACTGATTTTGTAAAATCGTTTTCATGAGTTACATATTTCATGAATATAAATTGCATGTTCTATGTAAGGGTAATTAAAGACCTCATCTAATAGTGAATGAAAATTTATATAAAAGTTATTTATTGGCTTAATTTATACATGGGTTTTGACTCTCATGATATGTGAATGATTTTATCAATCCATACAAGATCAAATATTGAAAAAGAGTGATTTTTATAAGAATAAACAATCGCGTTTTGACTATATTAAAGGGATTAATAACAGAAGTATAAAATAAAATCAGATAATGAAATTTTTTCTCAATTAAAAGTCTAGAAGAATTGTAATATTTTAACAGGGGAACATATATTAGGGAATTATTAGAAATTAAAATTTTATAATGTTAAAATAGTATCATTAATTTTTATCCATGTAAATATTAAAAACAATAAGTTTATGGATTCCATATTTTTAGATATGGAAATATTATCACATAGTGATATCAAGGATTTTGTAGTGTGGTTTTTTTGGTGGTTTCATATTTTCAAATATGAAAATATTCAATGTCGAAATAATAATGAAATATTATCTATATAATAATGAGTAAAAAAATTCCTTAATTATCTTAATAATTCTTAGATCTACTTCATCAATATTTTTTATTTGAATACTTTTATATTTGAAAATATGAAACCCCCAATGAACTAAAATGAAAAAATAATTGATTTCACAGTATAGAAATATTTCCATCTATAAATAATATGGAATCCCCAAAAATATTGATTATATTCATTACATAGGAACTATTTCATGATAATATTTTCATATTTGAAAATATGAATGCCCAAGAATGTCTTAATATGAGATCCCCCTTCAAAGGCTTCCTGTTTTCCATCCCTTGAATTAAAAAATAGCTTCCATATTAGATTCTATATCAAATAAATTTTACTCATATAATTAATATATTTAATACTCAATACTTTATTCATTCAAAAATAAATCAATTTCAATATTAGATCAATACTGTTTTTATAACATCAGGTGTTTCTCATATGCCTCAAAACCCATACCCATAGTAAGCTAATGGTATCACCTTAATGTAGATTTCCAATCACATTTACATGAGGTGTTTCTTTAAATTTTATGTTGTTAAATCCATTTACCTCTACATGATTACTGACCCAAGAACAAACCATTACATGAGAAGTGTCTAATGAACACGTCTTGAGAAACCTATCCTTGTGACATGGCTATCATTACATATTTATAATCTTGACTCATCAATATGATGCATAGTACAACTGAGGCATGTAATAATTCATGAAAGACCACATTTTTTAGATATACGGTATAACACATGCCATTGTAGTTTATATCACATTGATTCCATTTCATGACACACACTTAAACATTTCTAAAAATATAGAAATTAAATTAAAATAACACTATATCATAGGATATCACATATATTGAGGGATAAAACTCTATATTTTGAGTGGATATCAAGATTTTAAATGTTGTAATGTAGTATTTGTAGATGTAATGAAATTACATGCAGGTTATGAGGTTGAATATAGAGATAAAAATAAATGTTCCATATTTATGATTGCATCTTAATAAATAAATAGTGCCCACATATTTCACATATCGTAAATCATAATTTCTCTCACAGTCTCATGAGTTTTATTAACCAATGAATATCTCTACTGACTAGTGATGTTTTATTGTAACTAGTACACTCTTATGAATCACTTTACCAACCCCTATATGTGGAGGCTCAACACCCTTTTCCAACATTTCACCGACTTGCACACCTACCTACCTTCACATGCTTAGACAACTATACTCCCAATATGAACACTCATTCATCTTGGTAACATTGATCATAGACACTAGCTTATCTTTTCATGATACTTAGGTTCCATTTTTGATAGGGTTGGCAAACGTTTTTGATAAAAACATATCAACACTTTTCCACACACATTATCTTCTCCATATAAATATGATTTTTATCTAGGTACAACCAACACCTTCTCATATACATTTTAGTACACCATAAAGAAACTAAATAAAAATATACATCAACATTATGGATTTAATGAATCTATAAAAATCCTCAAAACATGAAATCCATTTCTTAATCTAAAAATCCATCAATATAAAATGTTAAAAACACGTCAATTAAAATTGTCCCATATTTCAAAAAACCCAATACAAATCCCTTAAGAGATCGACAATCTCCTCTTTTGGATTTAGTTGAGAATATTACACTAAATAAATTTTTTTCAAATATAATTAATATTAAAGAAAAAAGAAGGATGGATTTAATTTAGCTTCTCTCTCCCCTAATAAAAATTAAATAAAAATGGTCATTCCAAATAAAACTCCATATGAAAGGGAGGAATCTTCAAAATTCATCCCCTTCTCTTATTGATATTTTTTTTAGTTGCGTCCTGCACCACCTTCGTTAATTTATTGAGATATATATTTTATAAGGGATATCACCCTCTTCTAATATCTGTTTTTTAGAGAAAAATAGTACTTATTTATACTACTTATTGACTCATGTATTTAAGCATTCTTGTTAGACTTACTCATTCCAAAAACCTCCTCCCATTAAGATATGAGATAAATTTCCCTAAAACTACTGAAAAATTAAATATAAATATAGTGATTGAAATAATAACTTGTAACTTGTGGCATAATTAAATCATATAATCCTATTGAGTTTGGGATCAATATAAGAAACATGAGTATAAGATATCACTTTGATGGATTTCTATGTCAATAAATAGATTAATTAAATGACAAGACAATTTACCTTTACAATATCCACCTCAAAAAATTCCATAAGGACTTGAAAGTACCCCAATATCTCATACAAGCTGTAGGGACTAGACACCACTCATAGGGATATATTTTCTAATTTTGCTTATTACCTCATGGGTTTGTTTTTCCATGGGATTATTTACTAAAATTGTAGAAATACTCTTTATAAGGGAGATTTGTCAAATGTCTTATATTCCATTCCTAAAATATCCCATCTCTCAAATGTGGGACTTGGGATATAGGTTTATGTGTAACCTTACTATCCACATCATAACACTAAGCGGTGCGTTGTAACATGACAAATCACATTGTAACACCCTTCCACCAAAATATTTGATGTAAAATATACCATTGTGTAAAATTCCACAAAAAAGTGATATATAATGGAATAATAATATCCTCATTAACACATTAACTAAGGATATAAACCTACCCCAAGATATGGTACAACATACAGGGATTAGCCACCCCTCGCAATGAGATTTTTTTCTTCTTCTCATTACCACATGTGTTTTTTCCCATATCTCACTTCTCATACTTGGAAAAGGCCATATTCAAGGGGATATTTCTCAAATAGATTATATTAAATACATAAAACTCTAAATCTCCCTAATTTAGGACATGGGATACAATATTATGATGCATCCTTACAAGCCACATTGCACTATTTACTACTACAACTCAACATCACATATCACATAATAGAACATTGATGTTATAAAAGAGGGGAATTTTTATTAAGATAATTTATTAAATCCCCATGTAAAGTGTTTTACAGGGTACCAGTAATTATTGTTATAAATTATTTGGGTATTCTCATGATTTTAAATTTAACATCCTAATGGATTTTGACTATCATACTCATTTTTTATTAATAAATTTGTTCTCATATGAATTTTAGAATCCATTGAATCAATTAAACATGTAATGTTGATGTTATGAAGTGTTAAAGCTATTTCTACAAAGGACTATGTTATTTACATCTTTTTGATAGAAGGAATATAATTTATTTTAGGAAATGAATTTATATGAATCTATGGACTTGTGATTTTTTATTTAAAATATCAAATAAAGTACTCTTTTTATCTTTTGAACTTACATTCCTTGGAAAATTAACTATTTATATTACAAAATTAGAATACCTATTGTTTTTAAATAAAATTATGAAAATGACCTAGAATTTTAAATATATTCAAACAAATAAATTGATAGTGTTTTTTATATTATTTTGATATCAATGATAAAAAATTTAGTGAAATGTTTTCAAATATTTGTATAATTTATTTGTATATTTCCTTTGTGAATGAAAAATTATTAGTTTTATGTGTCCTTATAGGTCATTTAAATAAAATTTGACAAGAAACATGGTAGAAATGGTGATGATATGGTACTGAATAATTTATTATAGAAAAATATTTTTCATGATTATTTCTAGTGAATGTTTGTATTATTATTATTATTATTATTATTAATTAACTATAAAAAACCCACAAGAATTAGTATAATAATAACCGTATAAAAAATTTATAATTTATATTTAAAATATAATATATAATATTAAACTATATTATTGATATCACATAATAATATTTTTATCTTTGTGGCACCTTATATGTTAAAGTCCATCGTCACCATTTCCCCCTTCTAAAAGGTATAAAATTACACAATTAGTTTTCTAATAAATATTTAATTATTTTTTAAATGATTTTGTTTTTTAAAATATATTATTTGTTATACTTGTCGATCTATGTGTTTCCCAATTAATATTTAATTTATTTATTGAATTTTTTTTTAAAATATATTAGGGGTTATCCTATTTGATCAATTGGAATATAATATTCTTAGGGCCCAGTTAGAAGTAATATTATCTAATATATGTTCTTCCCCATATTATTATTATCATTTTACAGTGGATCCTCAAATTTACTTATAATATATAATTTTTTATAATAATAAGTATTTATTCATTTGGTTTATACTCTATATTCAAATACTATATATGTGATATGAAATATGTATTTATTACAATATGCATCAAATATGAACTAAATTTATAATATGACCATGTTGAATGTTTAATATGTATTTGATTTTTAGTGTATCTTCACACACCATTATATGCAATATGCATTCACAAAATATGAAAATTTAATTTTCATAATATGAATTTTTATATAGTAATAAAATATTATATTTAGTAGAAATATCCAATACCTGATTGAAATACACTCTTATTTCATAAATAACATAAACTTTTTTTTCATACACTAAGTATAAAATTCTATTTCATACTCCGTTATTTCACAGTCTATGTATAAACTTCACACACTATTTGTAAAATTCAAACACCATTACATAATCAATATATAATTATACTACAAACTATATGTATAAAATGTTACTTCATACAATAAGTGATAGTTATATCTGATGAGTGTCTATTATAAAATAATGTTTAATACACTATTACATTCTATAATATTTCAATATGTCATCTGTTTTGAGATATATAGTAGACTATGTATAAAATCAACAATCTTATTAGAAAATTCAATTTAGTTATTTAACATAGTAAATATTTACATGTTTATTAAATTATTTAAATTTATTTTGACTAGAACAATTTTGTTATAGTAAAATCAGATACATATTTCATAACGATTTTCTAGCAATTTTCCTTCAATAAACATTCCAAAGTTAAACTAAAAATTATTTTTTGGTATTATAGTGGATAATATTTTAATAGATAATATGGTTAAATTTAAAAATATCAATGGAAAAATTCATTGACTTCAAGATAGTTATAGTGAATGGGACATTCAATTTCATTAGTTTTTATGCAATGTAAGTTGGTTTAGTGTTTAAAAACTATAAAATAAGGATATAATGGAAAAAACTAATAAAAAACCATGAATTAACATTGAATCATAGGAAAATCAATGTTAAATTATTTGTAATATTTATAAATATAAGGAACATAAAAAAATGACTATTGTGCATATAATGAGTGAAAATGTAAATTTAATGATATTAAATTGATAGAAAACAAGTTTCCAAGGTCTAAACTAAGAAAAAAACCTCGGATTAATGGAAAATATTAATAAAAAAATGTAGATTAATTTTTTAACTGATGAAGTTAACATCATGTCAATCAGAGTTACGATTTTCCCTAGAATACTAAAAACACATTTTCATGGTTTTAACATTGTAAAATGAGCATGTAATGGTCAGAACCTAGAAAGAAACCACTCATTAACATTAAATAACAATATTATAATATTTTAAATATTTATGACATGAAGGAATATATGTTATATAAATCTGATGTGTGGTGTGCTCAGACTACTTAAGGATTAGTTTCAAAGATACCAATGTTTCTAAAATCACGTGTTATGGGGCCAAAACACAAGAAAACTACATCTTAGTTCCAGGAAATATTAGTGAAATGACCGCTTATTTATTTATGAAATATAGGAATACAAAAAATATCAATATGATTTTTGGTTTTCTCGTGATGAATAAAAGATGAATTTTAATTATTTATGATCTGTACAAGTAGAAAACATTGCAATATGACTTGTGGTGTTATTTAAATTGAAAAATAATCATTTTTAACAATATGAGAGTATATAATAATTTATTTCAAGTGATAAAAACAAATAAAAGAACTATTTATTTACATGAAATCATAGATAATGAATGGTATATTTATTTATGAAATGTAGGAAAAAACACTATGTCTATGTATGTTTCAGTTTTCCCAGGATGATCTAAAACACATTTTTGAGGCTTTAAAACTATGAGAAATGTGTGTAATTTTCCAAACCATCGAAAGAAAACCCATGTTTATTTGAAATAAAATTAAAATAGTATTTGAGTTATTTTTTAAATATATTAATAGAGATATTTTCAGTTTGACGTTTTTTGATATATAAATGGAAACATTTGTAGGTTTAAATATATGAATGTCTTAAAAAATTAATGCAAATGTGTTAAAATCCTAACAAAAGACATTGAATTATCATGAGATCATAGGAAAATGAACACTACTTTATTTTTAAAATTTTAAACTTATCTCCATATAAATCAAAGTTGTGGTTTTTTTAATATTACAGAAAACATATTTTTATTATTTCAAAACTCTAAAACATGTGTGTAACAGTCAAATCCATTGAAAACAACCTAATATTGATATCAAGTAATAGTAAAAAAATTCTAAATGATTTATGATTTTTAGGATTAGACACCACACCAATACTACATGTATTGTTCTAAACATAATTAAATACAGAGTTTTAAAGATATCAGAGTATTTAAAAACATGCATTAGAAGGTCAACATTAAGAAAAAACCTCATATTACTATGAAATTATGGAAAAATAAAACTGGTTGATTTGGAAAAAGGTATGAACTAAATTCCTGTTAATTAGATTCATGGTTTTCTATAGATAGCAAAAAGTTTATTTTTAGTGTTTTAATACAACAAAACTTCTATGTAATAGTAAAAATCTAGAAAACATCCTTGGATTGGCATGAAATAATTGGAAAATTATGAATTATTTTTTTTCCGTAAAAGTATACTAAACATCAATCAAACATGTGGTGTGATTTGAATTACTAAATAAGCAGTTTTTAATGAAATTAAATACTTTAAAAATGCGTACCAATATGTCAAAACCTAGAAAATGACATCATATTTTTGTTAAATTGTATGTAAAAAAATAATAAATTTCTAAAATATAAAAATATCCACCAAAAAATATATGTTACAATTTTATCATGATGACCTAGAAAAAATTTTAAATTTTTTAAAACACTAAAGTATGCATGCAGTGTTCAAAACAATATAAAAAATCCCCATATTGATTGAAAATCAAAGGAAAACTGTTTTGGAATTTTTTTATGTGTAGGAGTAGAATAAATTTTAATTTTATGTGTGTTGTGCTAGAAATTAATAAATAATTAGTTTTAAATATATCAAAGTATTTATATTATGGCTTATAGGGTCAACACCAAGAAGATGACTTCAGATATATGTGAAATCATAATGAAAATTTATTTGAATTATTTATGATGCGTATGTGTAGATAGAATGACAATATAATTTGTGGTGTTCTTAGAATTTAAAATAAATCATAATTATTAAAGATATTGACATATTAAAAAACATGTGTTAGGTGGTAAAAACCAAGAAAAAATCCTTGAATTTTTATGAAATAATAGGACAATAAACATAGAATTATTTTTGAAATATATAAATAGAAAACACAAAAGAATAATAATTTTCTCTTTGAATGACCAAAAATGGGTTTTTAGTGTTATAACCCCTATAAAATTTGGGTAATTGTTTAGACCATATAAAATGATCGGGCATTGATCTAAAATCACTAGAATATTTCCTTTAAATTATTTTTTACAAGTCAAAATTGAATTCTCTTTTCTATGATGTGTGATATGCTTAGAATGAATAAATAATAAGTTTTTAAGGATATAATAGTATATAACAACATGAAATCGTGGGTTAAAACCAAGAAAATGTGCTTTTATTTCTATTAAATAATATAAAAATGGAAAATAACTTATATGTGAAATATTGCCACTGTAACATAATCAATCAGATTTTTAATTCTCTTTAGATTATTTTTTTAATTCTTAAAAATAGAAAATGTGTGTGTAACATTCATAACCAATATAAAACATCCTAATATAGGTGAAAAAATCATAGAAAAAAATTTTTACATTATTTTTGACATCAACAGGTTGGAAGAACATCAATATGACATGCGGTGTGCTTAGAAGGAGTAAGTAAGTAGTTTTAAATATATCAAAGTCTTTAAAAACATGAATCAGAGGGTCAAAACCAAGAAAATTAATTTTAATTTCTACGAAATCATAATTAAATTCTCTATTATGGATTTTTATCATTTAGGAAATAATCCAACATTTATCTGAGTTATTATTTTCTCGGATGCTATAAAATTTATTTTTAGTGTTGTAAAAATGAAAAAAATATCTATAACTATCAAACCAAAAATATCTGATTATCATGAAATAAAAATAATATAATAGTTATATTATTTTAAATATTTATCTGTAAATGAAATTTCAATCAAATAAATGGTGTTCCCATAATGACAGAATATGCAGTTTATAAAGATATAAAAGTCTTTAAATACATTTTTCATGGGGAAACCCAATAAAATGACTTTTGATTTCCATGAAATAATATTAAATAAATAAATGATTTATTTTTTAAATAATGTAACAGAAAACACATCAATTTGAGTGGACATTTTCATGGTATGATAGGAATTATTATTTTTTTCATTTTAATTTGCAAAAACATGCATTGATGGTCAAAACCATAGAAAATAAATAATAATTGACATTTAATAATAAGAACACCATATTTTAATTATTTATAATATTTAATTGTTGATTAAATGTAAATCAAATATACCATGTACTTGGAAGAAAAAATAAGTAATTTTAATGATATTAAAATCATTAAAAACATTTTTCAGAGGTAAAATCATATAAGAAGACCTCATATTAATGTGAAAGAATATGAAAACAATATTTTAATTTTTAATGGCATATACGAGTATATTGAATGTCAATACAACATGAAGTGTTCTCAGAATGCCTACATAAGTAGTTTTAGATATGTCAAACTCTTTAAAAACTTATGTTATGTGGTAAAAACAATAGAAATGACCTCAGATTGGAAATAAATTTTAAGATAACAACCAAATTTTTCATATTGAAATTCCAGAGTTACACAAAATAAATTTGATTTTGGGATTTCTAAGGATGAACAAAAACACATTTTTAATGTTTTAATAAACTAAAACATGGTCATAATGGTCAGAACCATTTAAAAAGGCCATTAATTGATGTTAAATCATAGGGATACAATATTGAAATTATTTTTGAAATGTTTTAATTATGGGATTATCAGTATTTCATATAATGTGATGGTAATTTCTAAATATGTAATTGTTAAAGGTTTATAATTCATTAAAATCATGCACTAGTGTGTCTAAACTAAGTAAATGACCTCATATTTCTATGTAATTATATGAAAATGGATATTGGTTGATTTTGTTAATATAATATGTGGCACAATGTAAATATGATTTATAGTTCTCTTGGGAAAACTAAAACACAATTCTAATGTTTAGAAATTCTAAAATGTGTGAGTAATGTTCACAAATATAGGAAATGCCCATAGATTCAATTTTAATCATGAGTAAATTATATTTGAAATATGTTTAATGTTTATGAGACGAATAAAAATTGATCTAATGTTTGGTGTTCTCTAAATGATAAGATAAGTTATTTTAATCATATTAAACACACTAAAAACATGCATCAGAGGGTCAAAACTAGAGAAGTAGTCTCAGATTATCATGAAACCATAGGATAATGACCAATTATTGATTTATGAAATATAAGAGCTAACATCACATCAATCAAATTTATGGTTTTCTTAGTATGACTGAATAGAAATGTTTTTCTATTTTTTTAAGACTCCAAAATATTTGTGTAAGGGGAAATCATATAAAAAACCTTATATTGGGATGATGTAATAGAAGAATGATCATTGAACTATTTTCTATGTGTACGATTTGATGATACCTCAATCTACAATGTTGAATGCTATGAATGAGTGAATATGCTACTTTAAAAATATGAAATCCATTAAAAATACGCATTAAAACCCCATAATTGCGAAAAAAACCTAGATTTTCATGAAATCATAATAAATAAACTATTAAATTAATTTTTAAAATATATGTAATGAATCCATGAATCTCCAATTTTTGGTTTTCATAGGATGACCAAAAAACATTTTTAGTGTTTTAATACACTAAAACGTGCATGTGACATTTCAACCCATAGAAAATGACTTAAAATTGACATAAAATCATAGTAAATTTGTCTTTGAATTATTTGTGACATGTACGAGCAGATGAAACATCAATATGACATATGATGTACTCAGAATGACTATGTATTCCATTTTAAGGATATAAACATTTTTAAATACATGTTTCAGTGGGTAAAAACCTAGAATAAATTCACAGATTGATGTGAAATAATAGGAAAATTTGTTTTAATAATATATTATTTGTATGAGTAAATAACCCGTCAATCTGATGTGTAGTATTCATGGAATAATAGAATAAGTGATTTTTAACATATCAAAATCATTTTAAATGTGTCTTAGATGATCAAAACCAAGCAAACAATCTCTAATTTCCCTGAATAATACCAAAAAAATCATACAATTTTCTGTGAAATCTGTGAAATTACAACATATAAATTCATTTTAGGGTTTTCTCAAGATGATAAAAAACCCATTTTGAGTGTTTTAAATCTAAAAATCATGCATTCAATTGTCGTAACCAAATTTAATTACCCAAAATGATGTAAAAATATTGTAAGAAAGTCATTAAAATATTTGTTACATTTAAAAAAAATTGTAATGAAGATTGTGAATGGCATGGAATGAATAAATATAAAGTGTTTGAATATAATATAATCTATAAAAGCATATTTTTGGGGTCAAAAATAAGATAATTGCATTATATTACTAGGAAATCATATGATAATGACCACAATTTTTTTTGAGATATTGTCATTGAGTTAACATTAATTTGAGTTTTGGTGTTCTTGGGATAATGAAAATCACATTTTTGTTGTTTTAAAACTCTAAAACATGCATTTAATGTTGAGTACATACCAAAAAACATGAATTGATGTGAAATCCAAAGGAAAAAATATTTAAATTATTTTTGGCATGTGTTAGAAGAAGTCACAAAAATCTGACACATTGTCCGCTCAAAATTTGTGAATAATAAATCTTAATTCTATTAATGTCTTTCAAAACATTCATTAAAGGGTCAAAAAAACACATTACCGTATATTGCTATAAAATCATATCAATATGTTCATAATGTTATTTTAAAAATGTAAAATCAAACTCCACATCAATCTATGTAATTTTTTTCTTGGAATGACTAAAAATGTATTTTTATTGTTTCAAAACATTGAAACACAAATATAATGGTCAAAAAATAGAAACCAATCTTGGAATGACATAAAATCAAAGGAAATTTATTATTTAAATATTCATGATCAATAAAAATATAAAAGACATCAATATGATGTCTGGTGTGCTTGGAATGACTGATTAATCATTTTTAATGATATAAAAGTCTTTAAAAATAAATGTCAAGGGGTCAAAACAATTCAAAAAACCATAGATTTCAAGGAAATAATAAAAACATCATAATAAAATTTGTGAAATGTTGAAACTGACTCCATTTACATTTCATATTATGTATCTCAAGATGAAAAAGATAAAGTTTTAGTGTTTTAATGATCTTAAACATGCATGTAACAATAAAAAACATATCAAAATACATCATATTAGTGTAAAACCGTCAAAAAATATTATTAAGTTATTTTTTTGTGTATGAGAAAATGGTACATCAATTCAACATTACGTGTGCTTATTGATTCAATAAGGTTTCCTTATGAATTTTCCATTACTTCATGTTTTTGAAAACCATAAACACTATATCTTAAGGAAAAATTTACTTGATCTTGATAAGTAATATTTTCTTTAAGGAAATTTCCTTCCTCAAGAAAGATTTTACCCTTATCCAGTTTTACCATAATAAGGAAAATTTTCCTTCCCCAGGAAAAATTTATCCATACCATGTTTTCATTGTTCATTTCATAATTTTCTAACTATAAAATTCATCTTCATATTCAAAACATCGAAATCCTATAATTACTTGAATAGGAAGCATTCTGTTTTCTGGATCTGAGTTCTTTGAATTCAGACTATGAACTATTCTGAGTTCTGACTCCGAGTTCTCTGAATTCAGACTCCAAAATCTTATGTGTTCTAAATCTGAGTTCTCTGAATTCAGGAAATGAACTCTTATGAACTCAGACTCTGAATTCAATATACAAATTCTGATGAGGTCAGACTCTGAACTCTTATGTGTTCTGACTCCGAGTTATCCAAATTCACCTAACGAACTATTATGAACTAAGGCACTGAATTCATGATATGAATTCTGATGATATTAGACTCCAAATTCTTGTTACGAATTCTGATGTGTTCAAACTCCAAATTCTAGTTACGCATTCTTATGAGTTCAGACTAAGATTTCCCTGATAAACAGATTCCAAATATCCTGTAATATTGACTCCGATTGATTATTTTCATAGACTCCAAACGTTTAATTTTTCTTAGACTCCGAAAAATTGGTTTTGGATAAGAAACAATATTTTCTATATCCTTGATATAATTATGAACTGATGTCATACATTCAGTTTCTAACTAACCTTTGTTTGAGTGATAGGTGTATAGGTCCCTCCGAGATTCAAGGAAAAATATCACTGTTGGAGAATGGAGTCGGTCGTTGGAGATTTTTCTATAAATAGAATCTCATTTGAATGAGCTCAATAAACATGATGAACTGTTCTATTACCCTAGAGATTTCAAATTGGTGAAGTGATTTCTATAGAGAGAGACTCTCATACATAGTGTGTATTGAACTTCTAGTTCAGATTGCTTCATGTGACTCTGATTATTGCTATGTACAATTGATGGCTTCCAGGGATAGGAAGAAATATGTGCCGACTACCTTAAAGTTCGAGAAATTCCTTACTGAGGAAGATAGAGGTGCCGACTAACGTGATGTTCAAGGGCTTAGAGGGATAGAAATACAGATATTGATATTCAGGTTGAGGGCTTACCCTGGTGTGGGTAAGACATGTTGGATCGAATATGTAGATGTATATGTATATTAGATGTAATGATACAAGAGGGGGGGGGGGGCGAATTGTATGTTTAAAACAATGTTTTTAAAAACTTAAGAAATTAGTTTAAATGATCTTAAACTAATACAATTCAAAACAAACACAATTTTATTGGATATAAATGTATGATATTATGTAATAATATAAGAAAAATAAAGCAATTCTATTCAAGATGAATACAATAATCAGAGTAATACAATAGTGAAGTATTCTACCATAAAGAGTATAGAATCAATCAATGCAATATGTAACAGTATGAATTTAATTGAAACAGTTACAAATGAATATGGAATGTTAAAAGGAAAACAATACAATTCCCTTTCTTAAATCCAACAACAGTGGAAATCTAAAAGTATTACAATTCTTTTGACCCAAAGAGAAGGGTTATCCTTTCACTCGGGATAAGAGGTTTGTCTTACCACCACCTTGGTAAGCCCTCGATACGATGATCAGTACATCTTTCTTGTTATCCCTGCAAGCCCTCGATACGATGATCGGTACCTCTGTCTTGCTATCCCTGCAAGCCCTGGATTTTGCAGGTAATCGACACCTTTGACATTGAATCACTTGAAATCCCTCGATACGATGATCGGTAGCAGTGTCTGCCTATCCCTGCCAGCCCTCGATCGTTATCACATGATCGGTCGCATAATGAAAAACAAAGTACTTATAGAAATAAAAAAACTAAGAATGATCCATTCACATTTTGTAATCTCAGGGCTTCCCCACAAAGCAATAGAGATGTCACAGTGCCTCTCTCTAGATCATGATAAAAGAAAACTATCACAGTTATTTTCATGGCTTCAAATGCCTCCTTATTTATAGGCCTCAGGTTCCAACGGTCACATTGCCTCTAACGGTCATATTTATCTGGAAAAAATGGAGGGACTTGGACATCTGCCATTATAACCATCATATTGAAAGAGAAAAGACGACATCATTTTCATTAGTTTATAACTAACTCCACAACATCATTTTTGTTCAAACAAAAGATATATGAAGATGATAAACATGGGTACTATTGAAATATGTTGATAAAAAATAAAAACAATCATGTGATAGAAGTAAAATATGAGTTCAAAAAGTATTAATTAGAGTAATGTAATGATATGATACAAAGAGATTTTGATGTAAAAAAGTCTGTACGATTGACAGAGTCAGTACGATTGACAGAGTCAATACGATTGACAGAGTCAGTACGATTGATAGATTCAGTACGAGTGACAGAGTCAATATGACTGACAGAGTCAATACGATTGACAGAGTCAGTACGATTAGAAAAGTCTGTATGATCATCATAGTCAGTGCGATCAACATAGACATTTGTGATGTCCAAAACAAGACATAAAATTCAAATGAGAATTTATGAATCAATAATCTCCCCATTTTTTGAAATCACAAAACACAAAGTAGAAAACAAAATGAAAAACTTATCTCCACCTAAGTTATTGGAAACCCTTTTGAATGGGAAATTAAATACAACTACCTCCCCATTAGGTATGTTCTTTCCTAAGGATTGTATTCGAAGATTTTCCATGATTTAGAAGTATTTGATTAAAACATTATCCCTTTGTAAAACATTCCCCCCCCCTTTTTGATTTACGAAAATAATATGGTAATCTTGAGTTTCCTGAAAGAGTTAGAGAAATGAAATGGAAGACAATGGGAAGGGTAACAAAAATCTCATTAAGATACCAACAGTTTATAGAGTTCATGAAATGAGTAAGGAAAAAAATACAACAACACTCATTTGTTTTCTCTTTCCTTTTCATTCATGACCAGCTCATTAAGAACATCTCTCATAATTTTGATTTCCTTCTTGCCTTCATATATTTAATCACCCTTGTATCTAAAAATATCTTGTTTGTCGGCAAAAAGATGATCCTGATTCTTGATAGCCTTCTCCTGGACTCTGATTACTTCTTCAAGAGTATCAATTCTGTCTTTTAAATTCTTGTTGTCTTTAGATAACATATAATTTTTCTTATTTAACAAGTCTTTTTCATCTTTGAAAGATGAAACCTTTGAGAACTCAGACTAAAAATCATTCATTCTCTCTTGCAACTTGTTCACTGCAGGAATATCAGCTCCATGGGTATTTGACAATTGATTCATCCATTCAACAGTTTCTTTGTGAAGATTATTGAAATCAATTGCGAGATCATTTGAAAGCCTCCTTATGTCTTGAATTGATACTTCATGATCATTGACTTAGATCTCTTTTTTTTATGACCACTTAGTCATTCTGTTGCAAGCCTTCTTATGAGCGGCTGAAGATTCAGACAGTACATTCAAATCATCTTCAACTGACAATACTCTATTTCTCAGTTCTCTTACAGAACCAAACTTATTCCTTTGATTATCAGTAATGAAATCAATTTTCCCTTCTAGTCTGGGAAAATAAGGAATGGTCTTATCAATTCTCCTCAAGACATGAACTATGTAATCACTCTTCTTGAGAGAGATTTTCTGTTCTGAATCAGTATCCTCATCATACAAATCCAGTTCATTTTATTGGCTTGAGTCCTCAACTAAATTTTTTCCGTTTTCTTTTTCATTCTCGTTTCTTTCTACTTCCACTTTGTCACTATAAGGCCCCAGCCTTAAACCTTACTTAATCTTGAGTTATTACAAGATTACACATTGAGGATCTTTTCGGGTTTAGAGTTTTAGAGAATTAGATCATAAAACTTGCATTACATTCCACATATAAACAAAGTGGTTACATAAAGATAGTATTATTCATTCCCATCAATGGAAACACATTTAAAATAAAACATGGATTATTTCTTGACACATCCTTGACTCTATCATCTTATCATGTACCTTTCCCTTGACCTGTGAAAAACATTTCAAAAACTTGGGATGAGCATAAAAACTCAATATGGGTTATAAAAAAAACATGGAAAGGAAACATGAGTTCATATATACATAAGAATGAAATCATACTTTACCCATAAAACATAGGCACTTTAACATACCTCATAAAATCATGAATAAATCATAGAAATCATAAGACATAAAGGTAACTTGAGGCATTCATAACATTCTTACGTAGGGAGTAACCCTCTTGGTTACGTTTGGAATACCCATCACAGTATAATCCCTAAAAATCTCTTCGGAGAAACCTTAACGTTTCACTCCTTCGCGTTACCCAATGCATTGGAGAGCTATAACGGGCTCACCCGCCCTTAGTTTATCACGGAACCACCCGTCTTCATAATAATGCCCAAGAACCATAACACAATCATATCACATAAAACATGCATAAAGGTAACATAAAATTTCCACATTTCAATCATGAGATATCAATACAACACATTGATATAAAAACATTATGAAAACCATTTTCAATACTAAAATAAAAGAAAAGTAAAACATGGTATTTATTTTTCTTTTAAAAAGAAGGTATGGCTTGTAGAGGAAGCCGAAACTCAAATAACGGTTACGACGGCGGAGAAGTCGTTGTCGCCGCATACGTACGACAAAAACATCCCCTTTTTTCGTTTAGTAAACGCTTCGTATAAAAAAGATTCCTTTTGAATAAACGTAAAAGTCAAAGGGGTTTATACACCGTATAAATGAAAGTTGTGTATAAAATAAAATATGCCTCAACGAAAGGAGACTGAGACGAAGTCCCATACCTCGTATCCGACTTGACCCGGCCGTTCTTTAATCTCCTGAATAATAAACTTGAGTTAATCTCTACTTTCTTATGAATCTTTTTCAAGTTCATTATTCCTTTTATACCATGTTATGAATATCATGTAATCAGTTAAGTTAATAATGTTCATTTTGTCGGTATTTGGTTCTTAAGTCAAAAATAGACTTCTTACACTTACATGTTGTTAATTTGGTCAAAGTTTCACTATATCCAGAATGGTATTCATGATGTAGATATCATATATGTCATATATATCCAGTACATACATTCATTTATAATATTACTTCACATTTAGAGGTAAGAAATGAAATGCACCGTTCATGGAGACGGTAAGCCGTACGTACGCATGAACGCTACATCCATTTCTATTTCATATTTTCTGGAATGGAATCATAATTATATAAGCGTATATTATAATTCCAGTATAATAACATATATAATATCATTAACTTTATCCTTTACACATCCCACATATGGTATTAACGAATCAAATCACTTTTAGGGGGCGGTAGTCCGCACTTCCTAAAATGAAGATATCGTGTTTTACCCATAATGGAAACCATAAAGGTATGACCAAAATGAAAAAACATAAGCTTAAGGAAAACATAAACATATTATATATCATATATAAAAATAGTGACATCATAATGGCCACCTTTGAAGGTGTTAAATGAGTATTGAACAATCATCATTTCGGGAGGTAGAATTTCGCCATCCACGGAAACCGTTTGTTCTTTAACCATTTGAGGTATTTGTGTGAGTGTGTAGCTCAAATATATCTTATAACAACATCCTAGTATATTGAAGATACTGTTGTTGTTACAAAAGAAGTAAATAAAAAGAGTTTAGGGGGTTGGAGAAGCAAAATAAAACAAATGAACATGAGAGAATGAATTACCTTTAAAAGTGTAACTCCTTTTGAGTTGAGCCTAAAGGCTTCCTTCGAAAGGATTCTTCCCAAAGGGAATACTCTAGGATGAGGAGAGGGATGTGGAGAGAGTAAATGGGCAGGGGTTGGCCGAGCCAAAGGCTTGAAGAGTGTGTGAAATGAGGTAGAGGTGGGGGCCTTTTATAAGAGGAGAGGAGGGGCACTTTTGGAAAGTAAAGAAAGATTACTTTATTTGAAAATGCTTTTCGGTTTTAAAAGGTCCCACATTGATATAATTCGTGGATAAGGTGATAAGGGTTTGAAATCCACTCGTCCAATTGGTTTTGGACATGTGTAGTTCATTGATTTTACATTGTCTTTCCATTTTATTTAAATCGTCAAATAATGATGTCATCGCTGCATCCTTATTATGTCATAAATAATTAAATTTCTATAATGTCTAAAAATTATAAAAAAAAATACTATGATATAGGAAATCTTTTTATCTTTCCAATGACTATTTATAATCAAAATTTGGACTTGTATAACCCCACTTAAAAATTGTTTTCGTAAAACATATTATGTTTGTGCCATTTTCACTTTAACATTAAATAAAAAGTAATTTATGTCATTTCCCAACAAAAGTGGATCCATGGGGTCCCAAAGTTGACCCATGGAATGTCATGATCGGCCATGACACAACCAATGAGGTTGGGACATGTGTCTAGGTCATTTCATTTTATTAAAGTATTATTTATACCTTAAACTACCCTAATTACCACTAATCGTGATTAAGAACATAATAAGTTACTATTCACCAAAAAATTATTTTAATCTCATTGAACCACATTTTACTTCTTAATGACAACCATGTATGTCGGATTTTCAAAATTCAATACACATTAGTGGTAAACTTTCATTTAACTGAAAAATCAGTTTGCTTGATTACCACTTAGTGGTTTCACTATTCATCAAAAATTGGAGTTTTTCAGAAAATTACCAAAAATTCATCCTAAGCTATATTTGATATTACGAATTCAAAAATGATGTCCATTTTACGAAATTCAAATAATATAAGTCACATTAATTAATTTAATAATTAATTCCCGCTGCTAGAGCAAAAAGCGTGTTTTTACAAAACAATAAGTATCAAAAGATTGACACCAGTTTAAGTCTAATTTCAAAGTGAAATTGATTCCAATGACCACCATTGGATAAAATGGTAAAAATATATTCTAATTTCACTTCAAAACCAATTCAAAACATAATATAATCATATAAATAAATTAGGTTAAAAAGCAGTTTTGATGTAAAATGCAGTATTTTTCACTATTCATTAAAAAAATGAATATTGTCATAAAAATACCAAAAATTCACACAAGGTAAATTTTGATGTCCCAATCATAAAGAATAAGTTTATTTTGACAAACATAGTTTATAAAATTGTCAAAATATAGATTCAAAAATGGTTTGCCATCAAAAGGCAGTAAACCAATCTTTTAAGAATATTAGTGTATTCCATGCATAAGATTGTATTTATTTTCATTTTAAGCCTCTATAACACTATCTTAATCATTAATAGACATAGATAAAAATATATATTATTCATTACTTACTTGGGATGTTGCATCCTTCCCCCCTTTAGAAAATTGCGTCCCCGCAATTTATTTACATATCGAATAAATGGGGGTACTTATCCCTCATTGCATTTTCCGATTCCCATGTTGCCTCTTCAATCATGTGGTTTTTCCACAAAACCTTTACCTGCTTAATCACCTTATTCCGTAACACTTGCTCCCTGTGGTCAAGAATCTGGACCGTTTGTTCCTCATAAGATAGGTTCTCTTCCAGCTGAACTACCTCTGGACTCAAAACATGAGATGGATCTGGCATATATTTCTCAACATCGAAACGTGAAAAACATTGTGTACCTGAGATAAACTCGGAGGTAAAGCCACTCGGTACGCAACTGATCCAACTCTCTCAAGAATATCGTATGGTCCAATGAACCTTGGACTCAACTTTCCTTTCTTACCAAATCTCATCACACTTTTCTAAGGAGTATCCTTGAGAAAAACATGATCACCTACCTCGAAAGATAGATCCTTCCTCCTGTTATCCGCATAACTCTTCTGCCTGCTCTGAGCTGTTCTCATGTGTTTCTGAATCAGCTGAACTTTTTCTGCCATCTCTTCTACCAATTCTGGTCCCATCAACTTCCTTTCACCCACTTCATCCCAGAAAGCTGGAGTTCGACACCGCTTCCCATATAATGCCTGAAATGGTGCCATCTGTATACTGGAATGGAAACTGTTATTATATGAAAACTCAACCAAATAAAGATGTTGGTCCCAACTTCCCTGATAATCCATAGAACAAGCTCGTAGCATATCCTCCAAGGTCTGAATTGCTCGTTCTGACTGCCCATCTGATTGAGGATGAAAAGCTGTACTAAAATTTAATTCAGTACCCAACGACTTCTGAAGGCCTTTCCAAAAGTTAGAAGTAAACCTGGGATCACGATCTGATACAATGGAGAGAGGAACTCCATGTAACCTGACTATCTCTTTAAGATACAAATGGGAAAGTTGATCAAGAGAGAAAGTATCTCGTATAGCAAGGAAATGAGCATATTTGGTCAAGCGATCAACAATAACCCAGATTGCATTATTACCTCGAGATGTCTTCGGTAATCCAACAAAAAAGTCCATGGATATATTCTCCCATTTCCACTCTGGCACTGGTAAAGGCTGAAGCATCCCTTTCGGTAACTGCCGCTCTGCTTTAACCTGCTGACAAGTCAAACACTTCACAGTAAAATTATCAATATCTCTTTTCATTCCATCCCACCAGTAATACTCCCGCAGATCTCTATACATCTTAGTACTGCCCGGATGAACTGAAAACGGAGAACTATGAGCTTCACATAACAACTCTCTCTTCAACTGTGAATCACAAGGCACACACAATCTATTCCCAAATCTCAAAACACAATCATTATCAATGTTGAATTCAGGCAACTTACCTTTCTGAACTAGCTCTACCTTTTTCTGCAACTCACTGTCTTGCTTCTGTGCTTGCTTGATTCTATCTGATAGAGATGATCTCACTGATACCTGAAACAAAACAGAAGGACTCCCTGCACCAACAACTTCTATGTCAATGTTCATCAAATCCTTAACCAAAGGATCACGTTCCAACCACAACATTGTTAATGAAGCATTACTTTTTCGACTCAAAGCATCAGCCACTTTATTTTCTTTTCCCAGATGGTAATGAATTGTACAATCATAATCCTTGATTAATTCCAGCCATCTCCTTTGTCTCATGTTCAATTCTTTCTGAGTGAATATATACTTTAAACTTTTGTGATCGGTATATATTTCACACTTTACTCCATACAAATGATGCCTCCAAATTTTTAAATCAAAAAAACAGCCGCTAATTCCAAATCATGTGTAGGGTAATTTACCTCATGAGTTTTCAACTGTCGTGAAGCATAAGCAATTACCTGATCATTCTGCATTAGGACGCAACCAAGTCCTTTCAATGAAGCATCACTGTATATGACAAACTCACCATTCCTGGAAGGTAGTGCCAAAACTGGAGCATTCACCAATCTTCTTTTCAATTCCTGAAAACAATCATCACATTCTTTTGTCCAGATAAACTTAACACCCTTCCGAGTTAGCTTAGTCATTGGACTAGATAACCGTGAAAAATTTCTAACAAACCTTCGGTAATAGCCCGCCAAACCAAGGAAGCTACGAATCTCGGTTACATTTGTGGGTCTTGGCCATTCTTCCACAACTTTTGTTTTTGCAGGATCAACAGTTATTCCATCTTTAGAAACAATGTGACCAAGGAAAGAAATTTGTTGCAACCAAAACTAACACTTGCTGAATTTCCCATACAGTCTCTTTTCTTTTACAGTATGCAAGATAACCCTTAAATGTTTTTCATGCTCCTCTTTACGTTTAGAAAACACCAAAATATCATCAATGAAAACCACCACAAACTTATCCAAGAACTCATGGAAAATTCTATTCATTAAATCCATGAATACAGCAGGTGCATTGGTTAGCCCAAAAGGCATTATTACAAATTCATAATGGCCATATCTCGTACGGAACGCGGTCTTCGGAATATCTGCCTCCTTGACCTTCAGCTGATGGTACCCCGATCTCAAGTCAATCTTTGAAAAAAACTGAGCTCCCTGGAGCTGATCAAACAAATCATCGATATGAGGCAAAGGATATTTGTTTTTAACAGTGATGTTATTCAAGGATCTATAATCAATGCAAAGTCTCATAGAACCATCTTTCTTTTTAACAAATAAAACAGGGGCACCCCATGGTGATGTGCTAGGTCTAATGAAACCTTTCTCTAATAAATCTTGCAATTGCTCCTTCAACTCTAAAAGTTCAATTTGTGCCATTCGATAAGGGGGTTTTGAAATTGGCTTAGCATCAGGAACTAAGTAAACAATAAACTCAACTTCCCGATCTGGTATTATTCCAGGCAACTCATCAGGAAAAACATCAGGATACCCATTTACCACTGGCACGTCATTAATCTGAACAGTTCCTTTATTTTCAACGACGTGTGCAAGGTAACATTCATTTCCATATTTTACAAGTTTCTCGGCCACTTGATATGTTATCAAAAGTAAGGGTTCACTCTTGTAAACAAACTGAAAGTCTTTCTGAAAAGAAACTTCTTTATCTCTACAGTCGATCTTAGCATGGTAAATATAGAGCCAATCCATACCCAGGATAACATCAAACTCTACTAGAGGTAGAACAATAAGGTTTGCATGTAGGTTATTTCCACAGATAAGGTTAGGAAGATTCTTATAAATTCTTTTTGCCTCGACATTTCCCCCAGGTGTTTTTACCAAAAGTTCAGGAGTCATTTCTTGAGATGGTATTCCCATTTTACTAGAAAAGGTTTCAGAGATGAAAGAATGTGTAGACCCCTAATCAAACAACACACTGGCATAATCTGAAAAAACAAACAAAGTACCTGATACAACTTCATTTGATGGCCCGACATCTGCTGAAGTAGTTGCAAAGGATTTCACCACCCCTTTCTGCTTGTAGTTTAACTGCTTCCCATCACTCAAGCTCCTTGTCGGACACTCGTTTGCATAGTGACCCATCTCATTGCACTTATAACATTTCACTAACTGTAAATCAAATTTGTTCTTACCTTCACCTTGATCCTTTTCAGTGCAATCACGAGCCTTATGTCCCATCTTACCACATCGGTAGCACTTCCCAGAATTTAGAAGACATTCCCCAGCATGCCTTTTGCCACATTTATCACAAACTAGAAACTTAGTTCTCTTACCATCAGACTTTTTTGAAGAATTCTTACCTTTCTCCTGCCACCTCGGTCTCTTTTTCTGCTGGTTGTTATAGAAAACTTGGTCATCGACAAACTCCATTTCCACCTTCTCAGCACATCGAACAAGCTTTTCATAACTTTTAAACTCACGAGAAGCTAATTCCCTTCGATACTTTGGCTTTAATCCTGAGTAAAAACGATTGATTTTACTATCAAGGTCCCAGATAAAATTTGGAGCATACCTTGCCAATCGAGTGAACCTTTCTTCATAGGCAGCCACTGAGTCTTCCTCTTGCCTCAATTCCAAGAATTGCTTTTCCATCCTAAGTCGAACAGCCTTAGGAAAATACTTCTCAAGAAACATACCTTTGAATTCATCCCAGTCAAGAGCATCAATCTCATCGGCATCCCTGATATTTTTAACCATAGACCACCACTGATCTGCTTCACCCTCAAAACGGTAAATAGAAAGACTAACCTTTTGATTGTCTGAACACCCCATGACATCAAAAATATTCTCCAGTGCTTTAATCCACCCTTCAGCTAGCACAGGGTCAGATGATCCTCTGAATGATGGTGGATGTTGCCTCATGAAATGTTCCACCACTGACATGTTCCTCTACGGTTGATCTGGCTGATCTTGTGCATAGATACCACTGCCATTTATCGCTTGAGTCAACTACGCCATTACTGCAACAAACTGTTCAGTTCCAATTCCGACCATTTCTGGATGCTGATTCGGAAGGTTATTTCCTTTTGTATGCCTTCCTAGCACTACTTCCCTGTTTCCTCTGCGGAAAACCATTCTGAACAAACATGTCTTAGATGAAGCAACATGGTAATCTTTAAATGCTATATCATTTCGAAAAAAATATTTTTGGATAATCATTTAATAGAATTCTAACTCCTAAAGTTATCTAAACCGACCTCTGATACCAACTATAAGGCCCCAGCCTTAAACCTTACTTAATCTTGAGTTATTACAAGATTACACATTGAGGATCTTTTCGGGTTTAGAGTTTTAGAGAATTAGATCATAAAACTTGCATTACATTCCACATATAAACAAAGTGGTTACATAAAGATAGTATTCTTCATTCCCATCAATGGAAACATATTTAAAATAAAACATGGATTATTTCTTGACACATCCTTGACTCTATCATCTTATCATGTACCTTTCCCTTGACCTGTGAAAAACATTTCAAAAACATGGGATGAGCATAAAAACTCAATATGGGTTATAAAAAAAACATGGAAAGGAAACATGAGTTCATATATACATAAGAATGAAATCATACTTTACCCATAAAACATAGGCACTTTAACATATCTCATAAAATCATGAATAAATCATAGAAATCATAAGACATAAAGGTAACTTGAGGCATTCATAACATTCTTACGTAGGGAGTAACCCTCTTGGTTACGTTTGGAATACCCATCACAGTATATTCCATAAAAATATCTTCGGAGAAACCTTAACGTTTCACTCCTTCGCGTTACCCAATGCATTGGAGAGCTATAACGGGCTCACCCGCCCTTAGTTTATCACGGAACCACCCGTCTTCATAATAATGCCCAAGAACCATAACACAATCATATCACATAAAACATGCATAAAGGTAACATAAAATTTACACATTTCAATCACGAGATATCAATACAACACATTGATATAAAAACATTATGAAAACCATTTTCAATACTAAAATAAAAGAAAAGTAAAACATGGTATTTATTTTTCTTTTAAAAAGAAGGTATGGCTTGTAGAGGAAGCTGAAACTCAAATAACGGTTACGACGGCGGAGAAGTCGTTGTCGCCGCATACGTACGAAAAAAACATTCCCTTTTGTCGTCTAGTAAACGCTTCGTATAAAAAAGATTCCTTTTGAATAAACGTAAAAGTCAAAGGGGTTTATACACCGTATAAAAGAAAGTTGTGTATAAAATAAAATATGCCTCAACGAAAGGAGATTGAGACGAAGTCCCATTCCTCGTATCCGACTTGACCCGACCGTTCTTTAATCTCCTGAATAATAAACTTGAGTTAATCTCTACTTTCTTATGAATCTTTTTCAAGTTCATTATTCCTTTTATACCATGTTATGAACATCATGTAATCAGTTAAGTTAATAATGTTCATTTTGTTGGTATTTGGTTCTTAAGTCAAAAATAGACTTCTTACACTTACATGTTGTTAATTTGGTCAAAGGTTCACTATATCCAGAATGGTATTCATGATGTAGATATCATATATGTCATATATATCCAGTACATACATGCATTTATAATATTACTTCACATTTAGAGGTAAGAAATGAAATGCACCATTCATGGAGACGGTAAGCCGTACGTACGCATGAACGCTACTTCCATTTCTATTTCATATTTTATGGAATGGAATCATAATTATATAAGAGTATAATATACTTCCAGTATAATAACATATATAATATCATTAACTTTATCCTTTACACATCCCACATATGGTATTAACAAATCAAATCACTTTTAGGGGGCGGTAGTCCGCACTTCCTAAAATGAAGATATCGTGTTTTACCCATAATGGAAACCATAAAGGTATGCCCAAAATGAAAAAACAGAAGATTAAGGAAAACATAAACATATTATATATCATATATAAAAATAGTGACATCATAATGGCCACCTTTGAAGGTCTTAAATGAGTATTGAACAATCATCGTTTCGGGAGGCAGAATTTTGCCATCCACGGAAACCGTATGTTCTTTAACCATTTGATGTAGTTGTGTGAGTGTGTAGCTCAAATATATCTTATAACAACATCCTAGTATATTGAAGATACTGGTGTTGTTACAAAAGAAGTAAATAAAAAGAGTTTAGGGGGTTGGAGAAGCAAAATAAAACAAATGAACATGAGAGAATGAATTACCTTTAAAAGTGTAACTCCTTTTGAGTTGAGCCTAAAGGCTTACTTTGAAAGGATTATGCCCAAAGGGAATCCTATAGGATTAGTAGAGGGATGTGGAGAGAGCAAATGGGCAGGGGTTGGCCGAGCCAAAGGCTTGAAGGGTGTGTGAAATGAGGTAGAGGTGGGGGCCTTTTAGAAGAGGAGAGGAGGGGCACTTTTGGAAAGTAAAGAAACATTACTTTATTTGAAAATGTGTTTCGGTTTTAAAAGGTCCCACATTGATATAATTCGTGGATAAGGTGATAAGGGTTCTAAATCCACTCATCCAATTGGTTTTGGCCATGTGTAGTTCATAGATTTTACATTGTCTTTCCATTTTATTTAAATCGTCAAATAATGATGTCATCGCTGCATCATTATTATGTCATAAATAATTAAATTTATTTAATGTCTAAAAATTATAAAAAAAATACTATTATATAGGAAATCTTTTTATCTTTACAATGACTATTTATAATCAAAATTTGTACTTGTATAACCTCACTTAAATATTGTTTTTGTAAAACATATTATGTTTGTGTCATTTTCACTTTAACATTAAATAAAAAGTAATTTATGTCATTTCCCAACAAAAGTGGATCCATGGGGTCCCCAAGTTGACCCATGGAATGTCATGGTCGGCCATGACACAACCAATGAGGTTGGGACATGTGTCTAGGTCATTTCATTTTATTAAAGTATTATTTATACCTTAAACTACCCTAATTACCACTAATCGTGATTAAGAACTTAATAAGTTACTATTCACCAAAAAATTATTTTAATCTCATTGAACCACATTTTACTTCTTAATGACAACCATGTATGTCGGATTTTCAAAATTCAATACACATTAGTGGTAAACTTTCATTTAACTGAAAAATCAGTTTGCTTGATTACCACTTAGTGGTTTCACTATTCATCAAAAATTGGAGTTTTTCCGAAAATTACCAAAAATTCACCCTAAGCTGTATTTGATATTCCGAATTCAAAAATGAAGTCCATTTTACAAAATTCAACTAATATAAGTCACATTAATTAATTTAATAATTAATTCCCGCTGCCAGAGCAAAAAGCGTGTTTTTACAAAACAATAAGTATCAAAAGATTGACACCAGTTTAAGTCTAATTTCAAAGTGAAATTGATTCCAATGACCACCATTGGATAAAATGGTAAAAATATATTCTAATTTCACTTCAAAACCAATTCAAAAAATAATCTAATCATATAAATAAATTAGGTTAAAAAGCAGTTTTGATGTAAAATGCAGTATTTTTCACTATTCATTAAAAAAATGAATATTGTCAGAAAAATACCAAAAATTCACACAAGGTAAATTTTGATGTCCCAATCATAAAGAATAAGTTTATTTTGACAAACATAGTTTATAAAATTGTCAAAATATAGATTCAAAAATGGTTTGCCATCAAAAGGCAGTAAAACAATCTTTTAAGAATATTAGTGTATTCCATGCATAAGATTGTATTTATTTTCATTTTATGCCTCTATAACACTATCTTAATCATTAATAGACATAGATAAAACTATCTATTATTCATTACTTACTTGGGATGTTACAGTCACTGATAACGATAGTTTTTTCAGTATGATAAGATGGAGCTTTAGCTTGATCGGCATGAGGATTTTTTTTTGAAAACCTTCACTTTTTTGAAATGATTCTTATCTGCTTTTCATTGAACTCTGAAGGAATTCCAAAAGGAAATATCTTTCCTCTTTATCAACATACTGTATTTCTTCCACGATTTGTTTCCCTTTCCCTAGATCTAGAAGACTATGTACGATAGGTTCTTGATATACCTCTTTCGTTAGTTGAGCACTGGACTCCTCAACCATTTTCTGGACATTAGAAACATCAAAGTCGTGATCTTTTCTTTTTAGAAGAGTATTTTTTTTTCTTTTTAAATTGTAGAGTATCCACAACCCTTATCCTCTTAACGAAGGCTTCAGCTGGATCTAGACCGAACTTCGGATCACCTTCTTTTCTTTATTCTCTTTGAATCCTCCACTTGGCCACAACCTCTTTTACTGTACATAAGTTTCTTCTTTGGCTTGGAACTGGTTTGCAGATATGACTTTTGAGGGAAAACAGTAGATGGATTCTCTATGACAATCATAGGTTTCGAATGATTTGGTTCCGATATATTTTGTGCCGATTCAGCTTCTATATCTCTGACAAAAAGCTTTGAATTTTGATCAAAAAAAAATATACAAATTCTTCGACGTACTCTTACATATCCATGACGGTTTTATGTCTATCAATTTTCCTCTCAAATGAATATTACAAAACTTCATGCTCTTGAGAATGAACATCATAAGAATAGAAGGATAAATAATAAAATGGGATTTTTTCGCTCTTGACTTGAAATTATTGACTGCTTCAAAAATGTATCCCATGAGATTTACCTTTCTCATATTAACAAGGTATCCTAGCATGAAGATATCAGAAACATTTCGAGTTTCTCTATCCCCTTCACTTGGGATAAGGAAATCATGCATCTAGAGTACCACAAATCTGTTATCTGGAGATAGATGAGTCAGTTTCCTCTTCTCTTCATTTATACGAAACAACATATTTTCAGTACATTATTTATTAAACGTACCAACTTCCTTAGGTATTTTATGAGATTGACAAAAAGAATCCCCTTCGGAAGGAACATTTAGAACGTGGGATGCTTATTTTTTAGACATTTATATCTTTCTATCATACACAACAAAGTTGATAGTCATGTTTTTGTCAAAAGACAAGGTTTTGTAGAACTGTATAACTTCTTCCATAAGAACCAGATCTTGAGACACTGGTTTTTCAACAAAAAGATGTTCCCAGCCATGAAACAAAATAATTATTCTGATTGTAGAGTCGTACGAATAAAACAAGTCCGAAGAAACAAATCTTTCTCTGAGGAAGTCTTTCTCTGAAAAAGTATTTGAAGACATTTCAGAAGGAGTGTTGGCAGAGGAATAAGACATATAGATGAAGCCAATGGAAGATCATACGGAGTCTTAAAATAGGGGCAGAGCTTCATCAACAATTTTGAAAAACTGATGTGGGTTTGGGAAGGGGAGGGGTCTATTTATAGGAAAAAAAATGACCCTTGATCATCCACTGATGAGATTAAAAGGAAAAAAAATGACCGATAGGATTAGAAAAGTTTTTTTTAAAAAAAAACAAACAAGAATTAAAAGTAAAAAAAAACAAAATAAGGTATGGAAAGTATGTACCTGCCAGATATTGTAAGGTAATTGTTGGTTTAATTAGTATTAATATAGTAAAAGAAAAACTAGCATACGAGGAGAAATAATACAATTAGTTTGTCATGCCGATGGAAAACAATGTCAATACCATAGGTTTTCAAGCTGATGGAAAGCAACGTAATTACCATAGGTTGTCATGCTGATGGAAAACAAAGTCATTACAATAGGTTGACATGCCGATGGAAAATAAACGTGTTACCATAGGATGACGTGCTGATGGAAAAAAAGTCATTATGATAGGTTGACGTGCTGATGGAAAACAAAGTTATTACCATAGGTTGACATGCCGATAGAAAACAAAGTTCTTACTATAGGTTGACGTGCTGATGGAAAAAAAGTCATTACCATAGGTTGACGTGTCGATGGAAAAAAACTTGTTACCATCGGGTGATTTGTCGATGGAAAATAAACTTGTTACCATATGGTGACATGATGATGGAAAACAAACTTGTTAACATAGTGTGACGTGTCGATGGAAAACAAACTTGTTATCATAGGGTGACATGCCGATGGAAAAAAACTTATTACCAAAGGTTGATGTGCCGATGGAAAGCAAACTTGTTACCATAGGGTGACGTTCCGATGGAAAACAAATAGTCAAGACGAAAATCAAAAGGTATACAATTATATCTAAATAGTAAATATGATAAAGATAATGACAAAAACACAAACCAGGAGAATAATCTGATAAATAAATATAATATTAAGTAAAATGTTCTCCTTTCTAAGAGGAGTTTCTTAATGTAAGGAAAAGTGAAAAACATTAAGTGGAAATGAATGATTACTATAATGTAATCATTACCAACTTCCGTTTTATAAACTAAAATCTATCGGAAGGTAATGGTTTTCTAAAAATGTCAGCAAGTTGTTCTTGCGTTCCAATGAATTGTAAAATAATATCTCCTTTTTGTTTGTGATCCCTAAGAAAGTGATGCCTAATATCAATGTGTTTTGAACTAGAGTGATGTGATGGGTTTTTACTAAGAGATATAGCACTAGTATTATCACAATGAATTTGTGTTTTGGAAAAACTCAATCCATAGTCAGTGAGTGTCCGTTGCATCCACAACACTTGAGCACAACAACTTCCAGCTGCTACATATTCAGCTTCAGTAGTGGAAAGTGCTACTGAGTGTTGTTTCATGCAGGACCAAGAAACCAAGTAATCTCTTAAGAAATGACATGTTCCAGATGTACTATTTCTATCCATTTTACAACCACATAAGTCAGTTTCTGAAAAACGTTTTAGAATAAAATCATTTCAAGAAGAAGAAAAAAGACCAAGATCCAAAGTGCCTTTTAAATACCGAAAGATTCACTTCAATAATTTTAAATGAGACAATTTTGGATTAGATTGATATCTTGAACATAAGCATACAGAAAACATTGAGTCCGGTCGACTAGATTTCATGTATAACAAGATTCCTATCATACCAAGAAAAATTGTTTGATCTGCTGGTTTCCCAGTTTCATCAAGATCAATTGAATTTGAGGTACCAATTGAAGTTCTAATACTTTTAGTATTGTCGTATCCATAATTTTTGAGTAAATATTAAATATAATTAAGTTGAGAAATATATGTTCCTTTGGTTTTTGAGAAATTTAATAACCTAAAATGAATTTTAACACACCCATCATACTTATTTCAAACTCTGACGTCATAAAATTCGCAAAAGAATCGGTTAAAGACTACTGAGTTGATCCAAATATGATGTCATCAACATAAATTTTAACAATAAAAACATTTTTATTTATATTTTTTATAAAAAGGGTTGGATCCGCTCTTCCTTTTGCATTATTTTTTTGTAAATGAAATCACGTATGTCTATCATACCATGATCTTGAAGCTTTTTAAGGCCATATAGAGCTTTTGTAAGTTTAAAAACATGAATAAAACGTTTTGAGTCTAGAAAACTAGGGGGTTGTTCGACAAAAACTTATTCTTGAACAAAAAAATTTAGGAAAGCACATTTAACATCCATTTGAAATAGTTTGAAATTAATGTATGCTGTAAAGGCTAATATAATACGAATAGATTAATTTCTAGATACCAGAGCATATATTTTTTCGTAGTCTATTCCCTCTTGTTGATTATATCCTTCAGAAAAAAGTCTTTCTTTATTTCATATAATGATTCCATTTTCATCACATTTATTTATAAAAACCCATTTTACACCAATTTCAGTTGTTTCTTTAGGTCTTTCAACTAAAGTCTAGACTTCATTCCTTTCAAATTCATTTAGTTCTTATTGCATTGCTTTAATCCAATATTGATCACCGAAGGCATCACTTGGAATTTTATGTTTGAATTGAAAAAGAAAGGGAAGATGTTATATTTCATTTCTCATGGAATTTCTGGTCCTTAATGGATGATTTACATCCCCAATGATGTTATCACTGGGATGATTCCTAAGAAACAACATATTTGGGTTTTGTAAAACCTGTTCATCAACATATGATAGAAAATCTTCTGGGGTAGAGGTTTCATGAACACTTTCTTGAACATTTTTTTTATCAGAAGAATCTTCTAATAGATAGTGATAAAAATTTTTAAAAAACACATCAGAAGATGTATGTTGGGGTTGGTTGAAAACAAAAGGATTAGTTTCATCAAATTTAACATGAACTCTTTCTTCAACAATACAAGTTTTTTTATTGAAAAATCTTTATGCCTTTGAAGTTGTAGAATAACCTAGAATGATTCCTTCATCAGATGTTGGTGCGAATTTGTGTAGATTATCTTTAGTATTCAGAATGTATACATTGCAGCCGAAAACATTGAAGTATGAAACTTTAGGTTTTAATCCAGTCCATAACTCATAGGGTGTTTTATTAAGAAAATGTATAGTTAAAACATGATTTATAGTATACCAAGCAGTACTTACAGCTTCAGCCCAAAAGTGCATAGCAATTGAGTATTCACTAAACGTGGATCTTTTCATTTCCTGAAGAATACGATTTCATCTCTCAACAACACCATTTTTCTGAGGAGTTCTTGGAGCATTGAAATTGTAAGTAATACCTTTCTTACTACAAAAATATTCAAAATATGAATTTTGAAATTCAACACCATGATCACTATGAATAGTTATAAAATGGTAGGTTTTTCTCATTTATAACTTGGGATCTAAAAGATTCGAAATAGAAAAAGTCTTCAGATTTCATTGATAGAAAATTATCACATGTAAATCTAGTAAAGTCATCAACTAAATCAAATACACAGTATTTCCCTCTAATGAATACAATTTGTGAAGAAACAAAAAGATCCACATGCACTAGATGTAATGCATTAGAAGATGAAACTTCATTAATTGATCTAAATATAGTTTTATGTTTCTTTCCAAATTGACAAGTATCATGGACTTTTGAAGAATCATATCTTAGATCTGGTAGTCCTGTTACAATACTTCTCTTTGAAAATTTCCAAAGGTTTCGTAGGTTGCAGTGTCCTAGTCTTCTATGCCATAGCCATGATTAGTCTTTTATTGCACTTAAGAAAGGTAAATATTTGCTCATAAGGTCTTATAAGTTAATAATGTATACATTCTCTTACCTATGGACATAAGGAATGAATTCACCCTTAGAATTTTGAACTAAGCATTTATCGTTTCTAAAATTTACAAGGTATCCTTCATCACATAATTGACTTATGATGATGAGATTGTGCTTAAGACCTTTAACAAACAAAACATTTGAAATAATAACTTTTCCAAAAAAAATTTACCTATTCCAAAAATATTTCCATGAGCATTATCTCTGAATGTAACCTTTCCACCTTTTGTTTCAATGATCTTTTCAAAGAAATCTTTGTTCCCGATCATGTGTCGAGAACAACCACTAACCATTGTCGAAATTTTCTTTTTGGCACACTTCATACTTTCATAAAAAGGAAAAAATTAGTTTTTTGTAATCCTAACTTGTTTGGATCCATAAGTATTGGATAAATTAATTTTAGGAATCCATATTTGTTTTGAAAAATGAGCTTCATGAATCCCTAAAGACTGAGTTCTATTAAGAGAACAATCTCTTATCCAGTGTCCACCAGATTAACTATAACGACCCAAATCTTAATTAATGTAAATCCCTCTTGATCTAATTTAATTTCTCTCAATGTTTATATATAATATCAACTTATTTTGTTTTATGTTAATAATTTTGGCCGTTGCTAATATAGTCGTTGAACAGTGATCACATGATTAGTATAAATATAGGTATTTAACAAATCCAATTTACTTAGACAAAAGTAGTGATTGCCTCATCCAGTAGAATTGCTCCATACAAAGCCCATTTGTCAGATCTCGGAAAAGAGGTGGCATCCTTGGAATTCTCTCTTGACCATGCCCATGTTGAGCTTCATCATGTCAATCTCGAATGGGACCTTCTATGGGAAAAGTGGAAGTTTATATAAATTACCACTCGAGCGATGTTATCCGAGCCACCCCAAGAGTCTATCACCATCACACACCATACCCTTAGGTTTTATGTAGTTGCTTTAAGTGGTTATGTAACAAATAAATAGTACTATGTTCATGGACATTTTTTTATATAATAATAAAAATACCTCCTTGTTATTTTTGATACATTGTAATTAGTTTTTAAAGTACAAATGGTGTTTTTAGATATTATTTAATTAAGAAATCTATTTTATTAAATTAAGGGATTTTTGAATTAAATAATATTTTAATAAAATAATAATATTATTATTAAATTATTTTTTATTAAATATAAATGAACTTATAATTTTAAGAATGCAATTATAAGTTTTATTAAGGTTTGAAAGCCATTTCTTTCAAAACCCGTGAATTTTTTATAACTGTCGGTTTTTATTTTAAAAGTGAAAGTTAACATATTTAGAAAATTATTTAGATAAAATAAATATTATTTCTGGAATCAGGACAATGAAATTACCCAACGGTAAATTTTTTATAATTTTCTGAGACAGTCATATTTTTGGGTAAAAATTAAATACCGTTTAAATATATAATGTGTTTAGTGACATCATAATGACACAATAGTGATGTAATAAAATACTATAATCTTTATGTTCGGAAAATATATGTTTTACCATTAATATAATGTGATTTTGGGTTTGTTTTACTTACTCTTCAAAGCATTAATGGACCCCTCAATACTTATTAAACACCTTGTCTATTTAAATTAGTTCCCATGGGAGTGTGACTCACCTCCACATAAGAAACCTTATTATTTTAAGAAGTTCGGACTTTGGCCTTATAAAATATTGTTTTCCTCTTCCATTTTCCAAAAACCATGGGCAAAAGCCATGATATGGTTTGTGGTTTGGATTAATTTATGGTAAGGGGACCAAAACCTAAATAATAAAGAATTCCCTCACCTTTCCTAAATAAACCCACCCAAGATCCCACTTCCTCCTCACTCAAAGCCCTTGGATGTAGAGACCCGAAGCTTATCGTACATGGACATTACATTACTTTTGCGGAATACTTAGTACATAACAAAAACACACACACAAGGATCGTAATAGTTTATTGTCTTTGGAAACTCGGAACGTAATCTTCTAATCGTGGTGAAAGATCTTCAATATCTCCCATAAAGATCTTCCCTTTTTTTTACATAAAACCTTTCTTTATATCCTGGGGAAAATAAAACATAAAAGGGTGAGCTTAAATGCTCAGTAAGGGTAAACAAAAGAAAAATCAATCCCATCATATTCATAAGAACATAACTTTTGGAAATCTTAACCTGCAAAAGAGAGCATAATTTCATAACATGGGATAAATCATAGTAGTGAAATGAAATCCCAATAATCATAACTTAAAACATGAAACTTTTTGTCATACACACATAATCATAGAGAATAATTTCTTGTTAGTCAAGACTCATTGCCAAGACTATCTTAGTGGACAAAGTCCCTTTCTGAATCGAGTAACCCTCGTTTCAGTCCTGTTTCACTGAACCGGTATAACCTACCATTTCAGACATGTCTATCTCATGAGATATAAAATCTTTACCCAATGCATTGGAGGGAGATATAGGTCCCACCCATCTTATAATGAATCCTTTCTTATGTGTGCCACATAATCATAAACCATACATCATAGCGTAACCCATGTAATAAAAATGGGATTCTTAAACAACATGACATCATAAAACAATTCATATAAGTTAAAGGAATTCATAAAAATATTTCCATCACAACATAATCAAATCAATGTAATAATAGGGATAAAAACATAACCCTTTTATTATCATAGATGGAAAATAATTTTGATAAAATACTTGAACTTCATTCTTGAGGAAAATATCCTTTCTACTTCAAAAATACTTTTCCTTTCTAAACATGTCATACAATTTTAAACATAAAAGAAGTTGATTAAAAATAAACTTGAATACTTGTAAAGGAAGTTTCTTGGAAATAATGTTTTAGAAATCCATTCATGCCGTATAAGTTAAAAAAAACATTCTTCGTACTTTTGTCGGAAAAGTCAAAAAGTACCTCGTACGAAAAAACGACAAAAGATTCCTTTCATATTCTTTACTAAAAACTCACCGAAGGGTAAAAATTTGATTTAAAATATTTTAAGTGGATGGAAATAATATTACATATTGATGAAACATGGATGTGGATGATAAAATACACCCCAGTAAATACTTACGAATAAACAATCTCGGATAAAAATGAGATTGTGATATTTCCCTTACCTTAGGTCCGATTTGCTTCGTATGTGTCTGAACCTCCTGTATAATGATTTAAATAATGTCATTTACTTATTACAGAATCATATTCATTGTTATGATATCATATATGGTTCACTTATGACTTTATATTACCTGTTCTTTTGTAAATTCCATGTTAAAGAAGTGTTTTGGGTAAAATCGTTTCATTTATCGTAGGTGTTTTGACTTGTTGTTCTTGACATTATTATTACTTATATCATGATTTACTTACTTCCAGAATATAAAATATGATTTATATATCGTATATATTCAGTATATATATATATAATAGATAGATAAATGAAATGAAAAACACCGTTCATGGAGACGGTAGTCCGTACGTACGCAAGAACGTTGTTTTACTTTCCTTATTGTCTTGAATGGAAGTATGTAGATGACATACATATATATATACATAAATAGAGTGGCTTTATAATGTCATATATTTCATTATTATTTCTTATATATACTTTATAATCATTCTTAAATGGTTAACATGGAGAATGAATCTCATAGCGTTGTGGAGACGGTAGTCCGTATGTACGCACGAGCGATGATATCATTTCCATAAATATTCAATTGAATTGGAGTGGATTATAAAATATATCAGAATAAATATTATGTTGTAATAACTATGTATAGTTATTCTTTACACCATTATACCATCCATGTAAGGTGGTGGTGGAAAATAGATTACACGACGGCGTGGAGACGGTATTCCGTACGTACGCACGCGCGGTGATTTATTTTTCCGTAGGATGGATAGATGGTGAAATAGGGTTGTTTCATACTTATAATAACATATCCGTATATGAGTGATACTGATGTTATTACTTCATAATGAAACAACCTAAGAAGAAGAAGTGGAAGAAGAAATAAAGATGAAAGAATTGGTAACGGTAATTACCTCTTCTTTGAAGCGCCTCTTTGAGACCTCCTCTTAGGGCACTAAAATTGGACTTTGAGGAAGCCCAGAACCTCTAAGATGTTGCTAGGGAAGTGGAGAAGATATTTTGGCAGGGTTTGGCCGAGCTTGAGTGCTCAAATTGGTGTGAGGAGGAGGGGGAGGAGGTGTCCTTTTATAAGGGAGGAGAGGGGCACCTTAGGAATACCTCAAAATATTATTTTATATTAAAGTCAAAATAGGTTTATAATGGTTCCAAAGGGTCTTATTTCGAAGCTAAAGTGGGGATGGGTCGAAGTCCTATCAACCAATAGGATTTAGACATGTTTAGGTTATTATTTTAACCTTATCAATTAGATTTAACTCTAAGTTAAATAATTTAACTTTTACCGTGTCTTTTTGTTTTCTTACACTATATGGTTAATACTCTTACTATAACATGCCAAACGAACCCCAAATTGTTTATTATTAATATATATATCCTTATCTAAGTCATTTGGCCGAACCTGAGATTTTTAGGAATACAATAACAATTAATAATATAATATTTGATTTAAAAACTATTTTGTGTCAATTTTGACACTATTTGATATATTATTTTTTTGAAAGTCATAAAAGAATTATATGTTCGAACCAAGTTTATACAATCAACACTAATATATCATAGTAACCTATAAAATTAGTGGAATTCATAAAAAGTCTCAAATTATATTTATTTGGGTATTTATAACATCAATTATGTCAATATTTCATTAACAAGTTAATTATTTCATCATCGTTGTGTCATACATAAATTAAATTATTTAATGTCTAAAAATTACAAATAAAATTCCATTATGTAGGAAATCTTATTATCTTTCTAATGAATATTTATAGTCAAATTTATCTTATGTATAACCCCATATTAAAAATGTTTTAGTAAATAAACTTTGATTTTAACTCTTTTAACCATTCTTTAAATAAATTAATAATAAATGTCCTAATCTAACCCAAGTGGGCCTAAATGGTCATATTTTATTCCTAAGTTTGTTTTTGGTCGAATTTCACTTATCCAATAGAATTAGGACATGTGTTAGGGTAATAATAATATCATCTTTACCCTTAATTACCGTATTTACTTTTAACCATGGTAAAAAAAGTAAAAAGTTACTATTCACCAAAAATTATTTTCATCTCATTGAACCACATTTTAGTCCTTGATATTAACCGTGTCTGTCAGATTTTCGAAATTCTATTCACAGAAGCGGTAAAATTACGTTTTATGCAAAATTCAGTTTTTAACCTACCACTTAGTAGTTTCACTATTAATCAAAAAATTGAAGGTTTTCAGAAAAATGCCAAAATTTCATCCTAAGCTATATTTCATATTCCGAATTCAAAAATGAAATCTATTTTACCAAATTCATAACATAGAAGTTTCATTAATTAATTTTATAATTAAATCCCGATGTTAAAACAAATAGCGTGTTTTTAAAAAACAATATCTATCAAAAGATTGACAGTTGTTTATGTCTGGTTTAAATGTGAAATTACATCCAATGACCAACATTTTATTAAATTGTAAAAATATATTCTAAATATACTTTAAAACTACTCAAATTAATAATTTATCACTATTAATTATTTCGATTAAAAAAGTTGTTTTTTAATTATAATTTAGTAATTTTCACTATTCATCAGAATATGAAAGTTATCCGAAAAGTACCAAAATTTCACCTTAGGCTAAATTCGATACTCCGAATCCAAAAATGAAGTCCATTTTGAAAAATAAAATTTAAAAAATTTCAAAAAGTGGTTATTACTATTCATAACGGCTAGTTTTGATAATATTTTAATAGCATATCGTTGTTTAGCGAAACTTGGTGTTGCGTACAACACACGCTATCGTGGAAGGTCGCGATTGCGTGTAATTCAAGCCAGGTCAGAGATGTGTGTTGTGAAAGCTTTTTTTGGTGTAGCGTATAACACAAGACATTAATGAAATTAAAAAGAATATTTTTCATAAAATCTCGGGGTGTTACATTCTACCCCCCTTAAAATGAAATTCGCCCTCGAAATTCGTCGGGGTTATAAATGGTTTACTACTCGAAAGTTTCTTTAATAGAAACCCACATCGTAAAAAGGAATACCAAAACCAATCTTTAAAAACAAAAGTATGAAACGTAACAGTTACCCAAATAAACTAATCACTGGGTTTCCACATAGGTGAAAATATGGATATGGAAGAGAAATCTAACCATCATGTTCTGATGGAGAGTGGTAGAGAACATGGCTATGGAAAAGCCAACAATCACAAATACATAAATTTGTGATGATCTAAGGTACCATCTGATTAATCAGATATAAGAGCACTAGGACAACATTTTTGGTTTTCAAGATCGTTTCCCTAAAGTTGAAGAATTTGAATCAGAATAAATACTTACTTTATTTTGGTACAATCTCACTATTGTTCGTTCCTTGAACAATTTCCACATCATCTCTTAAATAAATGAAGTTGAATTTGTTATTCGTGAAGTGTTAGCAGATCATGTGATAGAATAACAGGTCATTCCATCTGTCTTAAACAAAAGGTTAGCAAAAGTTATTAAATATACATAAGTCATTCTATAGTGAGATTAATCATATATGGTTCCTAAAATGAACTTATACTTCATATATCATACTGCTTAATATAATAAAACTAGTTTCTACTAAACAGGGACTTCCTGTAGGCTAGTGGTAGGCGATAAAGGCCAGTCGCACTTCGGTTGTGGGTTCGATTTCCACAGCCTTGTCCGACGCGATGGGCTGTCACCCGTCCTGCAGGTTGTCCTTTTTCTAAAACTACATTACTATAACATCACATAAATAATATCAAAAAAAAGTTCTATCCTTAAACAATACTAACTTATGTCCAACATAATCCATTCCAACCTTTAGGCTTATCCATAATACTGCAGTCCACTCTCATAACATAGTGAAAATGATTACCAGAGATTTAACACCATCGCCGATCCCCATATATCATAAGATATGTTTTTTTGATCACATTCCAAACATTCAAAGTCCTTAATCATTTATTCTCTTTAATACCTTAGTGAAAACATGAATGAAGTTAAAATTTAACACTTTCCACATACCAAAATCCTCAAAATTCTATATACTCAAACCATGATATCACTTAGTCCTTATATCAATCATGAGCTCATGAATACTGTTAAACATTTCGTTTTCTCGTTTTCCCTTCATTATGCGCATATCATCTTATTTCCAAAAATATCTCAATCACTTTTAATACCACATTATACCAACACATAAATATTCCAATACTTTATGATACAACATTATTTTGGAATCCCATTACATAAATACTTAATCATTCCACCACATCGTTTTCATATTCAACATCGCCAATAGTGATCGCATGTGACTTCCCTTTATCCTTTGCCTTAAGCGGTTGCTCATGTAGATCATCACTAACCCTTGGATTAGGGCATTTATTGGCATAATGTCCCATCTCCTTGCACTTGAAACATTGAAGTGTTGGTGGTGCGTTCTCTGCAGTCTTTTCTTTATTCACATCATTAGAAACCCTTTTCCCACTACTTCGACATTCAGCTGCTCGATGACCTTCTTTTCCACACTTAAAACATTTCTAGTCCCTTTAAGACAATCTCCACCATGCTTCTTTCCACACTTTGAGCATAAGGAAACATTCATCTTATTTTCACCATTATTCTGAGATTTCTCCTTGAACTCCATCTTTCGTTTCTTGTCAAAACCTTGAGATGGATATGTAACACCAACTTCCATTTCTACCTTGATAGCACAACGCACAATTTCTTCATAGCTACTGAAGTCTTTTATAGCCAATGCCCTTCGAAGACTTGGTTTTAAGCCACTGAAAAATCAATCAACTTTACTTTCAAGTTGGATGATAATGCCAGATGCATACCTTGCAAGTCTTGTAAAATTCGCTTCGTATATACCAACATATTCATCATCCTTCTGCTTCAGCTCAATAAACTCCTTTTCCATCTTTGTTCGAAGAATACGAGGGAAGTACTTACTGAAAAACAAGTTCTTGAACTCGTCCCATTCCATAGACTCAATTTCATCTCTTGGCCTCGTATTCTTGATAAGATTCCACCATTGATCAGCTTCACCTTCCAAATGATATACTGCTAAGATGACTTTATCATGTTCAGAACAGTGAAGAACTGAAAATATCTTTTCAGTGGTACTGATCCATTGTTCAACAAAAAGTGGATCAGAAGTCCCACTTAAAGAAGGTGGACGTTGCCTCATGAAGGACTCAATAGAATATTGTTCCCTTCTCTGCTCATTTGGAAGTCCAGAATGATTCATAGCTTGTGTAAGTATAGCAATAAGATTTTGCACTCCATCCCCCATAACATTTGTTTGTTCAGGAGGGCAATTATTGCATTGTCCATTGCATTGATCAACACGGTTCCTTCGGGTTCCAACCATCGTCTAAAACCCAAAAAGAATAGTGTGAGAGGAAAAAATCATGCTAGGGAAAACAACATAATAAAGGGGGAGTATCCTCAATATCTAACTTCTTAGGTTAAATTCTAAGATTGTTACCGTAGTTATAGGACTGTATCTTATACGTATACTTATCCTTAGGGACATCCCTAGACAATCCTTATAAATATATTTAGGGATCTCACTAAAGTTCTCGCATCCTAGTTTCCAAATGTTGACTAAACCTTTCCTCTGATACCAACTGTAGAGACCGGAATCTTATCGTACATGGACATTACATTACTTTTGCGGAATACTTAGTACATAACAAAAACACACACACAAGGATCGTAATAGTTTAGTGTCTTTGGAAACTTGTAACGTAATCTTCTAATCGTGGTGAAAGATCTTCAATATCTCCCATAAAGATCTTCCCTTTTTTTACCTAAAACCATTCTTTATATCCTGGGGAAAATAAAACATAAAAGGGTGATCTCAAATGCTCAGTAAGGGTAAACAAAAGAAAAATCAATCCCATCATATTCATAAGAACATAACATTTGGAAATCTTAACCTGCAAAAGAGAGCATAATTTCATAACATGGGATAAATCATAGTAGTGAAATGAAATCCCAATAATCATAACTTAAAACATGAAACTTTGTGGCATACACACATAATCATAGAGAATCATTTCTTGTTAGTCAAGACTCATTGCCAAGACTATCTTAGTGGACAAAGTCCCTTTCTGAATCGAGTAACCCTCGTTTCAGTCCTGTTTCACTGAACCGGTATAACCTACCATTTCAGACATGTCTATCTCATGAGATATAAAATCTTTACCCAATGCATTGGAGGGAGATATAGGTCCCACCCATCTTATAATGAATCCTTTCTTATGTGTGCCACATAATCATAAACCATACATCATAGCGTAACCCATGTAATAAAAATGGGATTCTTAAACAACATGACATCATAAAACAATTCATATAAGTTAAAGGAATTCATAAAAATATTTCCATCACAACATAATCAAATCTATGTAATAATAGGGATAAAAACAGAACCCTTTTATTATCTTAGATTGAAAATAATTTTGATAAAATACTTGAACTTCATTCTTGAGGAAAATATCCTTTCTACTTCAAAAACACTTTTCCTTTCTAAACATGTCATACAATTTTAAACATAAAAGAAGTTGATTAAAAATAAACTTGAATACTTGTAAAGGAAGCTTCTTGGAAATAATGTTTTAGAAATCCATTCATTCCGTATAAGTTAAAAAAAACATTCTTCGTACTTTTGTCGGAAAAGTCAAAAAGTACCTCGTACGAAAAAACGACAAAAGATTCCTTTCATATTCTTTACTAAAAACTCACCGAAGGGTAAAAATTGGATTTAAACTATTGTAAGTGGATGGAAATAATATTACATATTGATGAAACATGGATGTGGATGATAAAATACACCCCAGTAAATACTTACGAATAAACTATCTCGGATAAAAATGAGATTGTGATATTTCCCTTACCTTAGGTCCGATTTGCTTCGTATGTGACTGAACCTCCTTTATAATGATTTAAATAATGTCATTGACTTATTTCAGAATCATATTCATTGTTATGATATCATATATGGTTCACTTATGACTTTATATTACCTGTTCTTTTGTAAATTCCATGTTAAAGAAGCATTTTGGGTAAAATCATTTCATTTATCGTAGGTGTTTTGACTTGTTGTTCTTGACATTATTATTACTTATATCATGATTTACTTACTTCCAGAATATAAAATATGATTTATATATCATATATATTCAGTATATATATATATATAATAGATATATAAATGAAATGAAAAACACCGTTCATGGAGACGGTAGTCCGTACGTACGCAAGAACGTTGTTTTACTTTCCTTATTGTCTTGAATGGAAGTAAGTAGATGACATACATATATATATATACATAAATACAGTAGCTTTATAATTTCATAAATTTCATTATTATTTCTTATATATACTTTATAATCATTCTTAAATGGTTAACATGGAGAATGAATCTCATCGCGTTGTGGAGACGGTAGTCCGTACGTACGCACGAGCGATGATATCATTTCCATAAATATTCAATTGAATTGGAGTGGATTATAAAATATATCAGAATAAATATTATGTGGTAATAACTATGTATAGTTATTCTTTAAACCATTATACCCATCCATGTAAGGTGGTGGTGGAAAATAGATTACACGACGGCGTGGAGACGGTATTCCGTACGTACGCACGCGTGGTGATTTCTTTTTCCGTAGGATGGATAGATGGTGAAATAGGGTTGTTTCATACTTATAATAACATATCCGTATATGAGTGATACTGATGTTATTACTTCATAATGAAACAACCTAAGAAGAAGAAGTGGAAGAAGAAATAAAGATGAAAGAATTGGTAACGGTAATTACCTCTTCTTTGAAGCGCATCTTTGAGACCTCCTCTTAGGGCAATAAAATTGGTCTTTGAGGAAGACCAGAACCGCTAGGATGTTGCTAGGGAAGTGGAGAAGATATTTTGGCAGGGTTTGGCCGAGCTTGAGTGCTCAAATTGGTGTGAGGAGGAGGGGGAGGAGGTGTCCTTTTATAAGGGAGGAGAGGGGCACCTTAGGAATACCTCAAAATATTATTTTATATTAAAGTCAAAATCGGTTTATAATGGTTCCAAAGGGTCTTATTTCGAAGCTAAAGTGGGGATGGGTCGAAATCCTACCAACCAATAGGATTTAGACATGTTTAGGTTATTATTTTAACCTTATCAATTAGATTTAACTCTAAGATAAATAATTTAACTTTTACCGTGTCTTTTTGTTTTCTTACACTATATGGTTAATACACTTACTATAACATGCCAACCGAACCCCAAATTGTTTATTATTAATATATATATCCTTATCTAAGTCATTTGGCCGAACCTTAGATTTTTAGGAATAAAATAACAATTAATAATATAATATTTGATTTAAAAACTATTTTGTGTCAATTTTGACACTATTTGATATATGATTTTTTTGAAAGTCATAACAGAATTATATGTTCGAACCAAGTTTATAAAATCAACACTAATATATCATAGTAACCTAGAAAATTAGTGGAATTCATAAAAAGTCTCAAATTATATTTATTTGGGTATTTATAACTTCAATTATGTCAATATTTCATTAACAAGATAATTACTCCATCATCGTTGTGTCATACATAAATTAAATTATTTAATGTCTAAAAATTACAAATAAAATTCAATTATGTAGGAAATCTTATTATATTTCTAGTTAATATTTATAGTCAAATTTATCTTATGTATAACCCCATATTAAAAATGTTTTAGTAAATAAACTTTGATTTTAACTCTTTTAACCCTTCTTTAAATAAATTAATAATAAATGTCCTAATCTAACCCAAGTGGGCCTAAATGGTCATATTTTATTCCTAAGTTTGTTTTTGGTCGAATTTCACTTATCCAATAGAATTAGGACATGTGTTAGGGTAATAATAATATCATCTTTACCCTTAATTACCGTATTTACTTTTAACCATGGTAAAAAAAGTAAAAAGTTACTATTCACCAAAAATTATTTTCATCTCATTGAACCACATTTTAGTCCTTGATATTAACCGTGTCTGTCGGATTTTCGAAATTCCATTCACATAAGTGGTAAAATTAAGTTTTATGCAAAATTCAGTTTTTAACCTACCACTTAGTAGTTTCACTATTAATCAAAAAATTGAAGGTTTTCAGAAAAATGCCAAAATTTCATCCTAAGCTATATTTCATATTCCGAATTCAAAAATGAAGTCTATTTTACCAAATTCATAACATAGAAGTTGCATTAATTAATTTTATAATTAAATCCCGATGTTAAAACAAATAGCGTGTTTTTAAAAAACAATATCTATCAAAAGATTGACAGTTGTTTATGTCTGGTTTAAATGTGAAATTACATCCAATGACCAACATTGTATTAAATTGTAAAAATATATTCTAAATATACTTTAAAACTACTAAAATTAATAATTTATCAATATTAATTATTTCGATTAAAAAAGTTGTTTTTTAATTATAATTTAGTAATTTTCACTATTCATCAGAATATGAAAGTTATCCGAAAAGTACCAAAATTTCACCTTAGGCTAAATTCGATACTCCGAATCCAAAAATGAAGTCCATTTTGAAAAATAAAATTTAAAAAATTTCAAAAAGTGGTTATTACTATTCATAACGGCTAGTTTTGATAATATTTTAATAGCATATCGTTGTTTAGCGAAACTTGGTGTTGCGTACAACACACGCTATCGTGGAAGGTCGCGATTGCATGTAATTCAAGCCAGGTCAGAGATGTGTGTTGTGAAAGCTCTTTTTGGTGTAGCGTATAACACAAGACATTAATGAAATTAAAAAGAATATTTTTCATAAAATCTCGGGGTGTTACATTCTACCCCCCTTAAAATGAATTTCGCCCTCGAAATTCGTCGGGGTTATAAATGGTTTACTACTCGAAAGTTTTTTTAATAGAAACCCACATCGTAAAAAGGAATACCAAAACCAATCTTTAAAAACAAAAGTATGAAACGTAACAGTTGCCCAAATAAACTAATCACTGGGTTTCCACATAGGTGAAAATATGGATATGGAAGAGAAATCTAACCATCATGTTCTGATGGAGAGTGGTAGAGAACATGGCTATGGAAAAGCCAACAATCACAAATACATAAATTTGTGACGATCTAAGGTACCATCTGATTAATCAGATATAAGAGCACTAGGACAACATTTTTGGTTTTCAAGATCGTTTCCCTAAAGTTGAAGAATTTGAATCAGAATAAATACTTACTTTATTTTGGTACAATCTCACTATTGTTCGTGCCTTGAACAATTTCCACTTCATCTCTTAAATAAATGAAGTTGAATTTGTTATTCGTGAAGTGTTAGCAGATCATGTGATAGAATAACGGGTCATTCCATCTGTCTTAAACAAAAGGTTAGCAAAAGTTATTAAATATACATAAGTCATTCTATAGTGAGATTAATCATATATGGTTCCTAAAATGAACTTATACTTCATATATCATACTGCTTAATATAATAAAACTAGTTTCTACTAAACAGGGACTTCCTGTAGGCTAGTGGTAGGCGATAAAGGCCAGTCGCACTTTGGTTGTGGGTTCGATTTCCACAGCCTTGTCCGACGCGATGGGCTGTCGCCCGTCCTGCAGGTTGTCCTTTTTCTAAAACTACATTACTATAACATCACATAAATAATATCAAAAAAAAGTTCTATCCTTAAACAATACTAACTTATGTCCAACATAATCCATTCCAACCTTTAGGCTTATCCATAATACTGCAGTCCACTCTCATAACATAGTGAAAATGATTAACAGAGATTTAACACCATCGTCGATCCCCATATATCATAAGATATGTTTTGTTGATCACATTCCAAACATTCAAAGTCCTTAATCATTTATTCTCTTTAATACCTTAGTGAAAACATGAATGCAGTTAAAATTTAACACTTTCCACATACCAAAATCCTCAAAATTCTATATACTCAAACCATGATATCACTTAGTCCTTATATCAATCATGAGCTCATGAATACTGTTAAACATTTCGTTTTCTCGTTTTCCCTTCATTATGCGCATATCATCTTATTTCCAAAAATATCTCAATCACTTTTAATACCACATTATACCAACACATAAATATTCCAATACTTTATGATACAACATTATTTTGGAATCCCATTACATAAATACTTAATCATTCCACCACATCGTTGTCATATTCAACATCGCCAATAGTGATCGCATGTGACTTCCCTTTATCCTTTGCCTTAAGCGGTTGCTCATGTAGATCATCACTAACCCTTGGATTAGGGCATTTATTGGCATAATGTCCCATCTCCTTGCACTTGAAACATTGAAGTGTTGGTGGTGCGTTCTCTGCAGTCTTTTCTTTATTCACATCATTAGAAACCCTTTTCCCACTACTTCGACATTCAGCTGCTCGATGACCTTCTTTTCCACACTTAAAACATTTCTAGTCCCTTTAAGACAATCTCCACCATGCTTCTTTCCACACTTTGAGCATAAGGAAACATTCATCTTATTTTCACCATTATTCTGAGATTTCTCCTTGAACTCCATCTTTCGTTTCTTGTCAAAACCTTGAGATGGATATGTAACACCAACTTCCATTTCTACCTTGATAGCACAACGCACAATTTCTTCATAGCTACTGAAGTCTCTTATAGCCAATGCCCTTCGAAGACTTGGTTTTAAGCCACTGAAAAATCAATCAACTTTTCTTTCAGGTTGGATGATAATGCCAGATGCATACCTTGCAAGTCTTGTAAAATTCGCTTCGTATATACCAACATATTCATCATCCTTCTGCTTCAGCTCAAGAAACTCCTTTTCCATCTTTGTTCGAAGAATACGAGGGAAGTACTTACTGAAAAACAAGTTCTTGAACTCGTCCCATTCCATAGACTCAATTTCATCTCTTGGCCTCGTATTCTTGATAAGATTCCACCATTGATCAGCTTCACCTTCCAAACGATATACTGCTAAGATGACTTTATCATGTTCAGAACAGTGAAGAACTGAAAATATCTTTTCAGTGGTACTGATCCATTGTTCAACAACAAGTGGATCAGAAGTCCCACTTAAAGAAGGTGGACGTTGCCTCATGAAGGACTCAATAGAATATTGTTCCCTTCTCTGCTCATTTGGAAGTCCAGAATGATTCACAGCTTGTGTAAGTATAGCAATAAGATTTTGCACTCCATCCCCCATAACATTTGTTTGTTCAGGAGGGCAATTATTGCATTGTCCATTGCATTGATCAACACGCTTCCTTCGGGTTCCAACCATCGTCTAAAACCCAAAAAGAATAGTGTGAGAGGAAAAAATCATGCTAGGGAAAACAACATAATAAAGGGGAAGTATCCTCAATATCTAACTTCATAGGTTAAATTCTAAGATCGTTACCGTAGTTATAGGACTGTATCCTATACGTATACTTATCCTTAGGGACATCCCTAGACAAACCTTATAAATATATTTAGGGATCTCACTAAAGTTCTCGCATCCTAGTTTCCAAAGGTTGACTAAACCTATCCTCTGATACCAACTGTAGAGACCAGAATCTTATCGTACATGGACATTACATTACTTTTGCGGAATACTTAGTACATAACAAAAACACACACACAAGGATCGTAATAGTTTAGTGTCTTTGGATACTCGTAACGTAATCTTCTAATCGTGGTGAAAGATCTTCAATATCTCCCATAAAGATCTTCCCTTTTTTTTACCTAAAACCTTTCTTTATATCCTGGGTAAAATAAAACATAAAAGGGTGAGCTCAAATGCTTAGTAAGGGTAAATAAAAGAAAAATCAATCCCATCATATTCATAAGAACATAACTTTTGGAAATCTTAACCTGCAAAAGAGAGCATAATTTCATAACATGGGATAAATCATAGTAGTGAAATGAAATCCCAATAATCATAACTTAAAACATGAAACTTTGTGGAATACACACATAATCATAGAGAATAATTTCTTGTTAGTCAAGACTCATTGCCAAGACTATCTTAGTGGACAAAGTCCCTTTCTAAATCGAGTAACCCTCGTTTCAGTCCTGTTTCACTGAACCGGTATAACCTACCATTTTAGCCATGCCTATCTCATGAGATATAAAATCTTTACCCAATGCATTGGAGGGAGATATAGGTCCCACCCATCTTATAATGAATCCTTTCTTATGTGTGCCACATAATCATAAACCATACATCATAGCGTAACCCATGTAATAAAAATGGGATTCTTAAACAACACGACATCATAAAAAAATTCATATAAGATAAAGGAATTCATAAAAATATTTCCATCACAACATAATCAAATCCATGTAATAATAGGGATAAAAACAGAACCCTTTTATTATCTTAGATGGAAAATAATTTTGATAAAATACTTGAACTTCATTCTTGAGGAAAATATCCTTTCTACTTCAAAAACACTTTTCCTTTCTAAACATGTCATACAATTTTAAACTTAAAAGGAGTTGATTAAAAATAAACTTGAATACTTGTAAAGGAAGCTTCTTGGAAATAATGTTTTAGAAATCCATTCATGCCGTATAAGTTAAAAAAACATTCTTCGTACTTTTGTCGGAATAGTCAAAAAGTACCTCGTACGAAAAAACGACGAAAGATTCCTTTCATATTCTTTACTAAAAACTCACCGAAGGGTAAAAATTGGATTTAAACTATTGTAAGTGGATGGAAATAATATTACATATTGATGAAACATGGATGTGGATGATAAAATACACCCCAGTAAATACTTACGAATAAACAATCTCGGATAAAAATGAGATTGTGATATTTCCCTTACCTTAGGTCCGATTTGCTTCGTATGTGTATGAACCTCCTGTATAATGATTTAAATAATGTCATTGACTTATTACAGAATCATATTCATTGTTATGATATCATATATGGTTCAGTTATGACTTTATATTACCCGTTCTTTTGTAAATTCCATGTTAAAGAAGCGTTTTGGGTAAAATCATTTCATTTATCGTAGGTGTTTTGACTTGTTGTTCTTGACATTATTATTACTTATATCATGATTTACTTACTTCCAGAATATAAAATATGATTTATATATCATATATATTCAGTATATATATATATATAATAGATAGATAAATGAAATGAAAAACATCGTTCATTGAGATGGTAGTCCGTACGTACGCATGAACGTCGTTTTCCATTCCTTATTGTCTTGAATGGAAGTAAGTAGATGACATACATATATATATACATAAATCCAGTAGCTTTATAATGTCATATATTTCATTATTATTTCTTATATATACTTTATAATCATTCTTAAATGGTTAACATGGAGAATGAATCTCATCGCGTCGTGGAGACGGTAGTCCGTACGTACGCACGAGCGATGATATCATTTCCATAAATATTGAATTGGAGTGGAGTGGATTATACAATATATCAGAATCAATATTATGTTGTAATAACTATGTATAGTTATTCTTTACACCATTATACCCATCCATGTAAGGTGGTGGTGGAAAATAGATTACACCACGGCGTGGAGACGGTATTCCGTACGTACGCACGCGCGGTGATTTCTTTTTCCGTAGGATGGATAGATGGTGAAATAGGGTTGTTTCATACTTATAATAACATATCAGTATATGAGTGATACTGATGTTATTACTTCATAATGAAACAACCTAAGAAGAAGAAGTGGAAGAAGAAATAAAGATGAAAGAATTGGTAATGGTAATTACCTCTTCTTTGAAGCGCCTCTTTGAGACCTCCTCTTAGGGCACTAAAATTGGTCTTTGAGGAAGACCAGAACCTCTAGGATGTTGCTAGGGAAGTGGAGAAGAGCTTTTGGCAGGGGTTGGCCGAGCTTGAGTGCTCAAATTGGTGTGAGGAGGAGGGGGAGGAGGTGTCCTTTTATAAGGGAGGAGAGGGGCACCTTAGGAATACCTCAAAATATTATTTTATATTAAAGTCAAAATCGGTTTATAATGGTTCCAAAGGGTCTTATTTCTAAGCTAAAGTGGGGATGGGTCGAAATCCTATCAACCAATAGGATTTAGACAAGTTTAGGTTATTATTTTAACCTTATCAATTAGATTTAACTCTAAGTTAAATAATTTAACTTTTACCGTGTCTTTTTGTTTTCTTACACTATATGGTTAATACACATACTATAACATGCCAAACGAACCCCAAATTGTTTATTATTAATATATATATCTTAATCTAAGTCATTTGGCCGAACCATAGATTTTTAGGAATAAAATAACAATTAATAATATAATATTTGATTTAAAAACTATTTTGTGTCAATTTTGACACTATTTGATATATGATTTTTGTGAAAGTCATAAAAGAATTATATGTTCTAAACAAGTTTATAAAATCAACACTAATATATCATAGTAACCTAGAAAATTAGTGTAATTCATAAAAAGTCTCAAATTATATTTATTTGGGTATTTATAACATCAATTATGTCAATATTTCATTAATAAAATAATTACTGCATCATCGTTGTGTCATACATAAATTAAATTATTTAATGTCTAAAAATTACAAATAAAATACCATTATGTAGTAAATCTTTTTATCTTTCTAATGAATATTTATAATCAAATTTATCGTATGTATAACCCCATATTAAAAATGTTTTAGTAAATTATCTTTGATTTTAACTCTTTTAACCCTTCTTTAAATAAATTAATAATAAATGTCCTAATCTAACCCAAGTGGGCCTAAATGGTCATATTTTATTCCTAAGTTTGTTTTTGGTCGAATTTCTCTTATCCAATAGAATTAGGACATGTGTTAGGGTAATAATAATATCATCTTTACCCTTAATTACCCTATTTACTTTTAACCATGGTAAAAAAAGTAAAAAGTTACTATTCACCAAAAATTATTTTCATCTCATTGAACCACATTTTAGTCCTTGATATTAACTGTGTCTGTCGGATTTTCGAAATTCCATTCACAGAAGCGGTAAAATTAAGTTTTATGCAAAATTCAGTTTTTAACCTACCACTTAGTAGTTTCACTATTCATCAAAAATTGAAGGTTTTCAGAAAAATGCCAAAATTTCATCCTAAGCTATATTTCATATTCCGAATTCAAAAATGAAGTCTATTTTACCAAATTTATAACATAGAAGTTGCATTAATTAATTTTATAATTAAATCCCGCTGTTAAAACAAATAGCGTGTTTTTAAAAAACAATATCTATCAAAAGATTGACAGTTGTTTATGTCTGGTTTAAATGTGAAATTACATCCAATGACCAACATTGTATTAAATTGTAAAAATATATTCTAAATATACTTTAAAACTACTCAAATTAATAATTTATAACTATTAATTATTTCGATTAAAAAAGTTTTTTTTAATTATAATTTAGTAATTTTCACTATTCATCAGAATATGAAAGTTATCCGAAAAGTACCAAAATTTCACCTTAGGCTAAATTTGATACTCCGAATCCAAAAATGAAGTCCATTTTGAAAAATAAAAATTCAAAAATTTCAAAAAGTGGTTATTACTATTCATAACGGCTAGTTTTGATAATATTTTAATAGCATATCGTTGTTTAGCGAAACTTGGTGTTGCGTACAACACACGCTATCGTGGAAGGTCTCGATTGCGTGTAATTCAAGCCAGGTCAGAGATGTGTGTTGTGAAAGCTCTTTTTGGTGTAGCGTATAACACAAGACATTAATGAAATTAAAAATAATATTTTTCATAAAATCTCGGGGTGTTACATTGGAGTTCATCCAACCTCTTCTATACTCTCTCTAGAATCCTCCAAAGGTTCCCCAAGCTCCCAATAAGCCTCTCACAAGCCTCTCCCTAGCCTCTGGAAGCACACTTCCAAGTAATGGTTTTTTCTTCCTTTCTCTTTTTTTGTCCAATTTTCTTTTAGTTGTTTTGCCCTTTTAATTTTAATTATGAATGTTGGGGTATGGTTTTTTACCTCCCTCATACTGCTATATTTATTATTGAATTATGAGAGAACCCTTTCACATTCATTACATTCCTCCCATGTACTTCCGTTACTATACCGAAATTCCGAAAGGAACGTCTCTCTCCTCATTTACATTGAAGAGATACTTTTGTATCATGAATCTAAATTCCATTAAAATTGTTGGTACATGTATCTATATGACCTACTTACTTTAAATTACATGTAAATATTATGAGGAACCCCTTTCTCTCTCATCAACCGTTTTTATTAATTCTTATGTCACGTCGTTACGCTATCGAAATCGCACCAATTTTCTAAGCCAATGCCATTATGTAGTGAATACAATGCCCATTTCTCTATCAAAGGTATTCACCTTTATACACATTTAATTATTGATTATAATGTTTCATGTATGAATTCCATATTACTTTATCATGGAATAAATGATTATGTTTTATGAATCCATGTTTTATGATCCATGTGGCACACTTATGCATGAAATGAAATGTTTAGGAAGGGTGATCCCTTATAGTCATCCAATGCATTGGGTAAAGTATAGTATCATGATATGTCATGTGTAATGAGTTTTGACTCATGCTAATTCATGTGCAACGAGGTTTTACTCGTTCTTCATGTGCATTGAGGATTTACTCATGCTCTATGTGCAATGAGCCTTGGCTCATGCTAATTCCATGTTAAGTGTTGTTGCCACATTTCCTTATTATGATTATCATGATTTATCATGACTTTATGTTCATGTTTCTTTTATTATCTATTGAAATGCCTATTTTCTAACATGTATTGTACTCCTCATGTTATTACATGTGTACTCCCTTACTGGGCTTTATATATCACCCTTTTCTTATGCATGTCCTCAGGTTATGCCATGCAATGCTAAGTACGAGGGAATGTAGTGGTCATGTACAGGATGTTTTCAATAAAGATGTTGTATTTAATGTTTTAAGTTATTATTTAATGATTATAATCCCAAAAGACAGTAAACCTCTTGATCTTATTTGTTGTATCAAGTGAAATTTTATGTAATAAATCATGTTTAAGTTTGTAATAAAATCAGGGTTGTCATAGTTGGTATCAGAGGATAGGTTTAGTTATTTTTGGGATTTGGAAACCCTAGTAAAGCCTTAGATACAAGACTAAGTATAATAAAAACATCCCTATGTTTTGGTAAGTACTAAGTAAGTGGTTTATCAAACAAATACATCCCTATCAGGATACGTGTAGGTAGAGGCGGCTCTAGCACAGATGTCTCCTAGGTGTAAAACCCGAAAACACCGCTTTGAGCTAGACTCAAATGGGAACTGGTGGAAAACAACAGGCCTTTGCGCACTCTTGGTTACGACACTTCTGGGGGATATTTTTTGATAAATTCAAAAGTCTTGTTTGAACCCTTATTAAGGTAATTAATAAATTCCCCTACGAATATATGTTAGAATGTAGATCATGAAAATCCTAGATTGAAGCCTATAGAATCTTGAGTAAGGAAATAAAAGTTTATTTATAAGTCATCAACATTTTTCTTTGGATTACCCTTTATGTGTTACCCCTAAATTTCCTTTTATTCCAACCAATGGCCGGTAATGGGAGGACTCAGGCTAACAACCGTTGTAAAGATCAGTGTGATGACTATACTAATGAGATGCCCAATATAATGGGAGCGAGAATCGCGAACCTTGTCATGCTTCTCTCTCAACTAACTCATGTTTTGAATAGAAGCACGGGTCCAGAGGAATGTTCAACACCCCCTAAGAATGAACAAGTCGCTATCGAGAGATTAATGAGACAAAGGCCTCCTATTTTTAGTGGATCATCTGATCCCACGATCGCTGAACAATGGATCAACTCCATTGAGAAGATATTCTCCATCCTCCAATGTTCGGAACAAGAGAAGGTTCTCCTGGCGTCTTATCATATGGAGGGTGAAGCTGATCAATGGTGGACGTTTTTCAAAAATATGAAGACTAAGGAGGATATCGAGTTGATGGAATGGAAGGATTTCCAGAAGATGGTTTTCAATAAATATTTTCCACGCACCCTCTAGCATAAGATGGAAAGGGACTTCCTTTACCTCAAGAAAAAAGATGAAGAATCTATTGGAGCGTACGAGGAAAACTTCACAAGGCATGGACGATACGCTTCCGACTTTGTCGTTACCCCCGAATGAACGGTTGACCGCTTCTTTGGTGGGCTGAAGCCTAGCTTGCGGAAAGCATTAGCGATCCGTGACTTCCACAGCTATGAAGAAATTGTCTGATGTGCCCTCAAGGTCGAAATGGATATCGGGGAATCATAGGGGTATCATGGGGACAAGAAGCATAAGGTGGACTTCAATGCTAGTGGTCCGATGGATAAATCCAACGGTGCTAAGAAGATCCAGCACCCCACTTGCCAAAAGTGTGGAATGAAGAACCCTGGAAATTGCCATAAGGGGATGAGAAAATGCTTCAGGTGTGGAAGAGAAGGGCACCTAGGTGTTAACTATCGGCAAGAATGACCCACGGCTGCGACAGAGGAGAGAAATGCTCCATTCAAACCTCAACGCATTGTTTAATGCTACAAATGCAATGAACCGGGTCATTTTGAAAAGCAGTGCCCTAATCCAAGGGTTTTCGGAGACAACCAATAACCTCCAAGGTAGCAAGGAAGAGCTTTTTCCATCACTTATACCGAAGTGAACCCCGAAAATGAAGTGGTGATAGGTAAGCTAGTTATTCATTCATGAATAGCGAAAATCCTTTTTGATTCAGGTTCTACGCATTCTTTTATATCTCGAATTTTTAGTAGAACAATCCCCGCACCACCACAAATCATGGAAGTAAAGATGTCGGTGAGTACAGAAAATGGGGAAATCATTGCATCTCGTGAATAAAATTACTCCCCTGTTATGTTCTGTGGATTCAATTTCTCGGCGAACCTCATCATACTCCCTATGGTGGAATATGATGCAATTCTTGGCATGGATTGGATTTCCTTATATAGAACCAAGATAAATTGTCGGGAGAGGGAAATCAGACTCTATATGGAGAATCGACCCCCGATTCATTACAAGTGTAAGGAGGAAGATGAATATCCTTTATCTCCATCATCTCAAACATGGATATTACTGCCTTATGAGCATGCATATCTGGCTCAGTTGATTGAGTCCACGGATGAAACCATCCTTGATGAAATGCATATTGTGAGGGAATTCGCTGAAGTGTTTCCCGAGGAACTGCCTGGTCTTCCTCCTATAAGAGATGTTGAGTTCTCAATTGAACTTATACTTGGGGAGCTACCAATATCCAAGAATCCATATAAAATGGATGTTGTTGATCTTGAAGAGATGAAGAAAAAGCTATAGTGGAATCTGGATAAAGGGTTTATACGCCCAAGTGCTTCACCATGGGGTGCACAAGTCCTCTTCATCAAGTAGAAGGATGGGTCAATGCGGCTTTGCATGGATTATCGTGAACTTAACAAAATCACGATAAAGAACAAGTATCCTCTCCCAAGAATCGATGACTTGATTGATCAGCTGCGTGGAAAAAAATACTTCTCTAAGGTGGATTTGTGGTAGGGATATTATCAAGTAAGGGTGAAGAAGGAAGATGTCCCCAAGACTAATTTTCGTACAAGATACAGGCACTATCAATTCATAGTAATGCCTTTCGGACTCACCAATGCTCCAATAATATTCATGGACTTGATGAATAGAGTCTTTATAGATTACCTTGGCAAATTTGTGGTATTCTTTATAGATGATATTTTGATATACTCCAAAACAAATGAGGATCATGAGGTGCATTTAAAAACTGTACTAGAGACTTTGCACAAGGAGAATCTCTATGAAAAGTAAAGCAAGTGTGGGTTCTGGTTGAAGGAGGTCTAATTATTGGGTCATATCATCACAAGAAAATGGATATCTATGGACCCCTCCAAAACATATGCTATTGAGGGATGGCCGAGGCCAACATCGGTAACGGATATCTATAGCTTATTGGGGTTAGCTGGATATTATCAAAGATTTGTGAGAAATTTCTCATGATTGTCCAACACTTTTACCAAGATAATTGGAAAGGGAGTAATGTTTTCTTGGAGTGATGAATGTGAATAAATATTCAAGGAGTTGAAAAGGAGGCTTGTCACTGTGCCTGAACTCACTTTACCCACAAGTGGGGAACTTTTTGTTGTTTTTAGTGATGCTTCAAAGAAGGGATTAGGCTGTGTGCTGATGCAGAATGATAATGTTATATCCTATGCCTCAAGGCAGTTGAACATCCATGAGTAAAACTATCCAACACATGATCTGGAGTTGGCGGCAGTGATCTTTGCCTTGAAAAACTGGCGGCATTACCTCTATGGAGAGAAATGTGAGATATATACTGACCACAAGAGTATTTAATATATATTCACACATAAAGTGCTTAATATGCGCCATAGAAGATGGATATAGCTCATCAAGGATTATGACTATTCTATATATTACCACCCTGGGAAAGCGAACAAGGTGGAAGATGCCCTAAGTAGAAAGGACCCCGCAATTCTATCAATGATGAGAATTGAGAAGGATCCAATATTCTTAGACTTGATAAAGATGGACGTGGGAATCAAAAAGAAGGGAACATAATAAATCCTTTCACAATGGATTTATCAACCATATCTTTTGGAATGTTTAAAGGATGTTCAAAATGATGATATAGGAATTGAGGAAAAAGTGGAAGCTATCAAAAAAGGGAAATCATCAGAGTTTAATGTTAATGAAGAAGGAATTGTGTGGTTTGGGAAAAGACAATGTGTTCTACCATGTCCGGAGCTGAAGAAGGAACTTTTGGATGATGCACATAGTTAAAATTTTCTCTATTAACCCAGGGAGCACATATATTTATTGAGGTCTCCGAGAAAAATTTTGGTGGGATAATATGAAGAAGGAGATAGCTGAATATAAATCAAAGTGCCTGGTGTGTCAGCAAGTGAAGGTAGAGAGGCAGAAGTCTAAGGGGATGATGAAACCATTTACCATACCAGAATGGAAATGGGAGAACATCACCATGGACATTGTCACTGGAATTCCAAGGAAATCCAAAGGAAACAATGCAATCTGGGTTATTGTGGATCGTCTTACAAAGATTGCACACTTCATTGCTATTCAGGAGGATTTATCTTTGGATCAACTGGCATGGAAATATATCAGGGAGTGGTAATATTGCATGGAGTACCACTATCTATTGTGTCTGACCGAGATCCAAGGTTCACCTCTATGTTTTGGAAGAGTCTTCAACATGCTCTGAATACTGAACTGAACTTCAGTACGGCCTGTCATCCTCAAACTGATGGCCAATCCGAGGGGACTATCCAAACACTTGAGGATATGTTGAGAGCGTGCTAAGTGGACATTAAAGGAGGATGAGATCAACATCTTCCTCTGGTTGAGTTCTCTTATAATCAAAGTTTCCACTTGAGCATCCAAATGGCACCATATGAAGACATGTATGGGAAAAGGTGCAGAACACTGACATGTTGGGATGAGGTCGGTGAACATAAGCTGCTTGGACTAGAAATGGTCGAAGAAATGTTGGAGAAGGTGAAAACCATTCAGCAGCATGTCAAGGCAGGCCAGAGTCGATAGAAGAGTTATGCAGATAATCATCGATCAGACCTTGAGTTTAAAGTTGGAGGCAGGGTGTTTCTACGCATATCTCCATGGAAGAAGGTCATGAGGTTTGGAAGGAAAGGGAGGTTATGTCCAAGGTACATCGGCCCCTTAGAGATTCATGATCGTGTCGGGGCTGTGGCCAATCGACTAGCACTTCCACCTACCATGGCCAAAGTACATGATGTATTTCATGTATCCCTCTTAAGGAAGTACATACTGGACCCTTCACATGTACTCTCTTTTGAGGTGGTACAATTGGAAGATGATCTTTCTTATGAATAGCAACTAGTGGATATCGTAGATCGTAGAGAGAAAGTTCTAAGAAATAAGACAATTCCTCTCATCAAGTTGTTGTGGAGAAACAACAAGTTTGAAGAAGCGACTTGGGAATCGGGGGAAATGATGAAGCTGAGTTACCCACATCTATTTTAGTGTCGGAAAAGTAAAATTTTGAGGGCGAAAATTCTTAATGGGGGAATATTGTAATGACCCAAAGTTTAATTAATGGAAATCCCCATTGATCTAATTAAATGTGTCTTTATGTTTATATAATATTTCAACTTATTTGGTTTTATGTTAATAATTTTTACCGTTACTAATATAGCCATTGAATAGTGATCACAGGATTAGTATAATTATAGGACTTTAACAAATCCAATTTACTCAGACAAAAGAAGTGATGGCCTCATGCAGTAGAATTTCTCCAGACGAAGCCCATTTGTCGGAGCTCAGAAAAGAGGTGGAATCCTTGGGATTCACTCTTGACCAAGCCCAAGCTAATCTTCATCATGTCAAGATCGAACGGGACCGTCTACGGGAAAAGTGGAAGTTGATAGAAATTACCACTCGAGCGATGTTATACGCGCCACCCCAAGAGTCTATCACCATCGGACACCTTACCCTTAGGTCTTATGTGGCTATTTTAAGGGGTTATGTAACAAATAAATATTACTATGTTCATGTACATTTTTTATATAATAATGAAAATACCTCCTTGTCATTTTTGATACATTGTAAATAGTTTTTAAAGTACAAATGGTGTTTCTAGTTATTATTTAATTAAGAAATATATTTTATTAAATTAAGGGATTTTTGAATTAAATAATATTTTAATAAATTAATAATATTATTATAAAATTAATTTTTATTTAATATAAATGATCCTATAATTTTATGAATGCAATTATAATTTTTATTAATGTTTGAAAGCCATTTCTGTCAAAACCCATGAATTCTCGATAAATGTCTGTTTTATTTTAAAAGTGAAAATTTACATATTCCGAAAATTATTTAGATAAAATAAATGTTATTTCTAAAATAAGGACATCGATATTATCCAATGGTGAATTTTTCATAATTTTCTGAGACAGTCAAATTTTTGGATAACATTTAAATACTGTTTAAATATATAATGTGTTTTATGACATCATAACGACCCAATAGTGATGTAATAAAATACTATAATATTTATGTTGGGCCAATATATGTTTTACCATTAATATAATGTGATTTTGGGTTTGTTTGGCTTACTTTTAAAAGCATTAATGGACCCCTCAAGACTTATTAAACACCTCGTCTTTTTAAATTAATTTCCATGGGAGTGTGACTCACCTCCACATAACTAACCTTATTATTTTAAGATGTTCAGACTATGGCCTTATAAAATATTGTTTTCCTCTTCCCTTTTCCAAAAACCATGCTCAAAAACTATGGGATGGTTTGTGGTTTGGATTAATTTAAGGTAAGGGGACCCAAACCTAAATAATAAAGAATTCCCTCACTTTTCCTATATAAACCCACCCAAGCTCCCACTTCCTCCTCACTCAAAGCCCTTGAAGTTCGTCCAACCTCTACCCTACTCTCTCTAGAATCCTCCCAATGTGCCCCAAGCTCCCAAGAAGCCTCTCACAAACCTCTCTCTAGTCTTTTGAGGCACACTTCAAAGTAAGGGTTTTTCCTTCCTTTCCCTTTTTTGTCCAACTTTATTTAAGTTGTTTTGCCCTTTTAGTTTCAATTATCAATGTTGTGGTATGGTTTCTAACCTCCCTCATACTGCCCTATTTATTTTTGAACGATGGGAGACCCCTTTATCTTTCATTAAATTCCCCCCTGTACATCTGTTACTATACCGAAATTCCGAAAGGAACTTCTCTCTCCTCATTTACATTCAAGAAATACATTTGTATCATGTATTTAAATTCCATTAAAATTGTTGGGACATGTTTCTATATGACCTCATTACTTTCCATTACATTTAATTATTATGAGGAACCCCTTTATCTCTCATCAACCGTTTTTATGAATTCTTATGTCACGTCGTTATGCTGCTGAAATCGCATCGATTTTCTAAGCCAACGCCATTGAGTAGTGAATACCATGCCCATTTCTCTATCAAGGTTATTAACCATTATGAACATTTACTTATTGATTGTAATGTTTTATGTATGAATTATACATTACTTTATTGTGGAATAAATGATTATGTTTTATGAATCCATGTTTTATGATCCATGTGGCACACTTATGCCTGAAATGAAATGTTTATGAAGGGTGCGCCCTTATAACGCTCCAATGCATTGGGTAAAGTATATTATCATGATATGTCATGTGCAATGAGTGTTGACTCATGCTAATTCAAGTGAAACGAGGTTTTACTCATGCTTCATGTGCAATGAGGGTTTACTCATGCTCTATGTGCAATGAGCCTTGGGTCATGCTAATTATATGTTAAGTGTTGTTGCCACATTTCCATGTTATGATTATCATGATTTATCATGACTTTATGTTCATGTTTCATTTATTCCCTATTGATATGACTATTGTCTAACATGTATTTTACTCCTCATGTTATTGCATGTTTACTCCCTTACTAGGCTTTATAGCTCACCCTTTTCTAAAGCATGTCCCCTGGTTATCCCATTCAATGCTATGTACGAGGGAATGTAGTGGTTATGTAAAGGAAGTTTTCAATAAATATGTTGTATTTCATGTTTTAATTTTTTATGTAATTATCCTAAGCCCAAAAGAAACTAAACCTCTCTATATTCTTTGTTGTATCAAGTGATGTTTTATGTAATAAATCATGTTTATGTTTTTAATAAAATCAGGGTTGTCATTTCAGCACTTAGTTCAAAAAGGGCTACTTTGAGGAACAACATAGTTATTACTAAAAACCGGTTTAGAATGAGTATAACCAAAACCAGAATGAGTATAACCAAAATAAGTTTTTATCCTCCAAAAACGTTTTATTTTGAACTAGATTTTGGCTCGAAAACATTTTTCTTAGAAATTACATTTTATAGATCCTTAGAAAGTTTATCCTTATAGGATTTGACTTTCTCAAGGGTTTTCGAAATATTTTCTATATCAGAAGTTTTCATATCATGATCATTATAATGATCTGACACTTCTTTAGTTAAAATTGAAATTCTAGATTTCTCTTTATCAAGATTTTTCTTGAGTTTAGAATTTTCATTCTCAAGTAATTTAGCCAACCAAGACACTTCTTCAAAAGATGGTAAAGTATTATCTTTTGATGACGAAGACTCATCATTTGAAGATTCATAATATTTATTATCAGTATAATTCGTATTCAAGGAAGAATTTGTAATAGCTTCTCCATTGTGTACCCTTTCCATGAAACAATGATCTTCAATTGGTAGTCTGACAATAAGTCCAATATTCCTTTGTCCTAAGGACTCATATTCTGAAGAATTATCTGATGAATCGCTACCACTTGCACTCCAGGTATCATTAGCCTTCAATACCTTCTTCACCATTTTCTTGTAATACTTTTTCTTATTTCTTTCAGAATGTTTATCCTTTCTATTATTTCTCTTCAGTAAAGGAAAATCAGACCATATATGTCCTACATTCTTGCACTCATAACAAGTTACCTCTAAATATTTTTTATCCTTTCAATCGTTCTTTTTGAATCTGTATTGGAAGTATTTCTTTCCTACAATATTTTTAATCCTTTCAAGTGTTTTATCTTTAGATGTAGCAGTAAAAGATACACTACCATTTCAATTTTTCTTCTTATTGAAATTAGTATCCCTCTTCATTCTTGTCACATGATGTAGAAGAGTTCCAAAGAGTTCAACAAGTGTAATCTGTGAAACTTTTCTGTTTTCATCAATAGCTGTCCTTTTTTATTCCCATTCATTTGACATTATATTGATAATATTATCTATAAGAGAATTATCATCAAGACCTTTTTCTCCCATGGATTGTAAACTATTGACAATTGATATAAATAATTGTTGCACTTTACATATCGGCAATCCATAAGGAAAAAGAAAACCATGATACTCTGCTCGAATCATTGATCTTCTTGTTTCCATAACCTTCGATGTACCAAAATGCGTGACTTCTAATTTCTTCCAAATACAGTTGGATGCTTCAAAAGATGATATCTGGCTATATATATTCCTGGTCATAGAACATAGTAATGTATTACGTACCTTGTAATTAAGTTGATATTCTTGCTTCTCTTGATTAGTGGCGGTACTGATTTCTTTGTCTGGAATTTTGTAACCTCCAATAAGCATAATGAAATTTTATACACTATTATTGATATAGAATTTCTTCATTCAATCTCTCCAGCACTCATAATCATTCCCATAAATGATAGGTGGACTAGTATGAATTAGATTATCAATTGATCCAATATTCATTCCTGCCATCTAATAAAACAAAATCCTTTACACTGCACACATTATTGTAGAAAAAACATGAAAGAAATAGAGATAGTAATACAAATCAGTGGTAACCTCCTTTGATACCAATTATTGGATCGAATATGTAGATGTATATGTATATTAGATGGAACAATACAAGAGGGGGGGTGAATTTTAGGTTTAAAACATTGTTTTGAAACACTTAAGAAATTAGTTTAAATGATCTTAAACTAATACAATTAACAAAAAAACAAACAACCACAATTGTAATGAATATAAAGGTATGATATGATGTAATGCTATAAGAAAAGTAAAGAAATTGTATTCAAGATGAATACAATAATCAGAGTAATACAATAGTGAAGGATTCTACCATAATGAATATAGAATCAATCGATACAATATGTAACATTATGAATGTAATTGAAACAATTACAAATGAATATGGAATGATGAAAGGACAACAATACAATTCCCTTCCTAAAAACAACCACCAGCAGAAATGTAAAAGTATTAAAATTATTTTGACCCAAATAGAAGGGTTATCGTTTCACCCAGGATAAGAGGTCTGTCTTTCCACCACCTTGGTAAGACCTCAATACGATGATCGGTACGTCTATCTTGTTGTCCTTGCAAGCCCTTGATACGATGATTGGTATGTATGTCTTTCTATCCCCACAATCTCTAGATTTTTCATGTAATCGCCTCCTCTATCTTTCAATCACATGAAATACCCCGATACGATGATCGGTATCACTGTATGCCAATCCCTGACATCCCTTAATCTTTATCACCTGATCAGTCGCACATATAGAAATACAAAAACTAAGAACAAGTCGTTCACGTTTTGTGATCTCAAGGATTTCGAACAAAGATAGATAGAAGCCACAATGTATATCTATAAAACATGATATAAGCAAAGTCTCACAGTTATTTTCTTTGCTTCAAATGAAATCCTATTTATTGGCCTCATGTTCCAATGGTCACATTGCCTCTAACGGTCATATTTCACAGGAAAACTCAGAGGGAATTGGACACCTGGAATTATAATGGTCTTATTGAAATAGAAAACATGACATCCTTTTGGTTAAAAAAAGATATATAAAGATAATAAACATGGGTACGATTGAAATATGTTGACAAAGAATAAACACAATCATGTGATATAAGTAAAAAATGAGTTCTATAAGTATTACATAGTGTAATGTAATGATATGATACAAAGTGAGTATGATGCATTAAATTCTGTACGATTGACAGAGTTTGTATGATTGACCGAGTCAATACGGTTGACAGAGTCAGTACGATTGACAGAGTCAGTACGATAGACAGAGTCAGTACGATTGATATAGTTAGTATGACTGATAGAGTCAGTAAGATTTAAAAAGTCAGTACAATTAGCACAGTCAGTACGATAAGCATAGTCAGTACGATCAGCATCGTCATTTGTGATTTCCAAAACAAGACATAAAATAAAAAATACAACTTTGGACTCAAAAAGATAGACTTTCACTAATGTATAAATCAAGGGACACTTATCCAAGGTTGTTGGATTCCGAACTCATTGGGTTAAAAAATTTCATACTTGTTACTTGTATTGTTTCATGTTTGTATTTCCACTGCATTTTTATTGTTAAGGAATGTATAACTATATTATACTTCCTAGTTTTTGTATACTCTAATTAGTGAGATTCTATAAGCTTTGAGGTAGAATCTTGTACATGTAATCTTTTCTTATATTTCATTTGCAGAACCACATTTCTGGAATCAATCATGTTTGTCGAACTAAGAGGTTTTGTGAATTTACCTTGTTTATCCTTGTTAAACATATCCATCATTAAAAGTTCTAAATGATTTTTTAATTTATATAATTCACCCCCCTCTTGTATATTGAGAATACACACCATTATTTCGATCCTACAATTAGTATAAAATGAGTTCTCTAAAAAACATATATTCACATATATGTTTTCCTTGCTCAAGTTTTTCATTGTTCATAATATTTTACTTGCTTAGGAATATTTTCATTGATTATTAACTTTTTCTATTAACAAGTTTTTGTGGAATGATTTTTCCATTAGATTGACAGGAATGAATGTTGGTACCATTGAAATTATAAATCCTATAAGACCACCTATTTTTGATGGGAATGATTACGAATATTTGATAGATCATATGAAGCCCTTTGTTATTAAAACTGGATTAGAAAATTTCGTTATGCTTACTGGAGGATATAAAATCCCTGACAAGCAAGTTAGTACTTTAACCAATCAGGAAAAGCATGAATATCAACTGAATTACAAGGTAAAAAATACCTTACTTTTTTTCATGAGTAGAAATATATATACACAAATTTCATCTTGTGAAGAAAAAAATTGTATTTGGAAGAAGCTTGAGATTACACAATTTGTAACTTCAAAAGTTATTGAAACTAGAAGAGCCATGATCAGAGCCGAATATCATGGTTTTTCCCTTATGGAAAACCCATATCTAAGGTAAAATAGCGATTTATGACTATTTTAAATAGTTTACAATCAATGGTAGAGAAAGTACTAGATAATGAAGCTCTTGTTGACAAGATTATAGACATCATTCCTAATGAGTGGGAATCCAAGAGAATAATTATAAATGAGAACAGGAAAGTCACTTAGATTTATCTTGACGATTTATTTGGAACTCTTCTTCAACATGAAACTAGAATAAAGAGAGATGATGATAATAATAATAATAAGAATGGAAGTGGTAGAGTTTCTTTTTAAACAGCATAAAATCATATATAATATAAGACTCCTGAGAGTGTTACTAGATTTAAGTATAATAAGGTTTTCATTCAATACAAATCTAGTGAATGTAATCATTCTGATAATGAACATGCTATTCTTGCTCAGAGGATGAACAAGATAGTTGGAAAGAACAATTTTCAGTATATATTAAAAAATAAATAAATAAAGGATAATAATGACTAAGAAGTCACATGTTACAAATACAAAAGAGGTGGACATATAAGGCCATATTTTCATATTCTTAAGAAAATAGATAGGAAGGAAAATCATACTGAAAGGAATAGGAATAAATTATACAAGGAAAAAGGTAATAATATTCTAAAATATAATTACACCTGGAGTTCCAGTGGTGGTGACTCTTCAGATGAATCCACAGAATATGAATCTTTTTGTCAGAATAATCTTGGATTACTAGCAAGACTACCTATTGAAAATCATTGTATAATGGATAAGGTACAAAATACGGAATCCTTAACCAATGTTTCTTTGAATGCTAATTATAGTGATGATAAATATTATCAATCTTCTGATGAATAATGTTTTTCTGATGAAGATAATATTTTTCATTCCTATGAAGAAGTTTCAAGATTTTCTAAACTCATTGAGATTGAGAATTCAAAACTCAAGAAAAATAATGATAAGGAAAATTATGGACATAATATTCTTACTACGGAAATATCATATCATTCAAAAGATATTGAAATGAAAATTCATAATTTCTAAAGTATTTAAAAAACACCTGAGGAAGTTAATTCTAATAAGGATAAATTTTCAAAGGATCTAAAAAAAGTAATTTGTAAGAAAAAATTTTAGAGGCTAGCTCTAATTCAAAAACTAATTATTTTGAAGATAAAAATTTGGGTGTTAAACTAATGTCAGAATTTTTTTTCTTGAGGACGTGTTTGTCAAACATTACCTTTGGTACAGAAACTTTTGATAAGATCTATTCACAAATCCGACCTTTAATGAATAATTATTGTTTTGGTCATACCAGTTCAAAACTGAATTTTAGTAAAAACTAATTTGTTCCTCAAAGTGCTCCAATCTTCACTAAATGTAAGTGTGGTTGAAATCAGGAAATAAGTTTTTATTTAAATAAAAATCAGTCTTTAGGATCCCATAAGAATTATTTTTCAAAGAAAATGTGGATGCCTAAAATTTTTCATTCTTAAATTCTCGGATCCAAGAATGTTTGGATTCCGAAAACCTGAGTCTTTCTTTTTTCGGAAAAATAAAGAAAGTACCAACGATAATACTTGGTACATGGATAGTGGATGTTCCTGGCATATGACTGGTAACAAAAACATCAATGAAAATATTATCAAGGCAAAAGGAGGAAAAGTAACATTCGGAGAAAATGCCGAGGGAGAAATTATTGGTAAAGGTAACATTATTCTTCTTGGAAAAAATTTTATTTCAACTGTTTTATTTTTTAAGGGTCTAAAAACAACATCATAAGCATAATTCAATTATGTGATAAAGGGTACCATGGGAATTTAATGAATGAAAAATTCAATGTACAAAATTCAATGGAAGAGTTTATTCTTTCTGCCCGTATGCATGAGAATGTATACACAACGAACTTAGAAGACCTTAGGAGCCAAGCTCTACCATGTCTTAGTGAAATGAAAGACCATTCTTGGTTATGTAATAGAAGTTTGGGTTACTGTAACCTTAAAAACCTATGTAATATCTCTATGAATAGAGTTGTTATGGATCTACCGGAGCTTAGATTTGATTTTTCAATAGTTTGTGATCATTGTCAATATGGCAAGCAACATAAATAAACTTTTAAATAAATCGGTGAACTCTCAACAACTGATGAATTACCATTGGTTCATATGGATCTTTTTGTCCCAATACAAACTGGAAGCATTGGGGGAAATTATAATGTATTTGTCTTAGTTTATGATTACACTAGATTTACATGGTTCTATTTTCTAGCAAAGAAATCTTAAACTTTTTCGTATTTGAAAAAATATAGAGTCCAAGTTAAAAATGAGAAAAACCATCCATTGATAACTATTCATAATGATCAGGGGGGAGAATTTAAAAATTATTAGTTTGAAACTTTTTTTACTAGAAAAGGCATTACTCATAACTTCTCAACACCAATAACTCCTCAATAGAATGGTGTTGTTGAACGGAGAAATAGATTTTTTCAAGATATAACAAGAACCATGTTGAGTAGATATTCGATAGACAAATATTTCTATACTGAAGTTGTATGTACTTCTTGTTATACGATAAATCGAGTTTTGATTAGTCCTTTTCTTAATAAAACTCCTTACTATTTATAAAATGGTAGAAAAACTAGACTTTCCTACTTCAATGTTTTTGGTTTCAAAGTGTTCATTCGTAATAATAATGATAGTTTACATAAATTCACAACAAAATATGATGAAGTAGATCATCTATAATTTCTTTCTCAACCCATTTCATTGCTGCTATAAATCATCCCGTATGGACTAGATGTTCCTTAAGAAATGATGTAAACATCTAGCATTTATTTCTCAATTACAACCAAAAAGAACTAATAGAGCATTAGGTGATGATGATTGGATCAAAGCCAAGCAAGATTAGCTAAATTAATTCGAAAGGAATAATGTCTACACCCTGGTTGAAATTCCAAATAAAAATACTGTTATTTGAGTGAAATCGGTCTTCAGAAATAACCGTGATGAAAATGGATTCATTATAAGAAATAAACTGATATTAGTTGCTAAAGTATATAATCAACAGTAAGGAATGGACTATGAAGAAACATATGCTCCAGTAGCAATAATTGAATCTATTCCTGTCTTACTTACCTTTTCAACATTCAGAAATTTCAAAAATTTTCAAATGGATGTGAAATGTTCTTTCCATAATGGTTATGATCAAGAGATGTTTTTGTTTAACAACCTCCTAGTTTTTAAGATACAAATCATCATTAACATGTTTATAAATTTACCAAAGATTTGTATGGACTTAAACAAGCTCATCGATCCTAGTATGAGAGAATTACATGATTTTTTTCTTCAAAATAATTATGTTATGGGAAATGAAGATCCATCGTTTTATAAATAAAGATTAGAAACTTTTTTTGATTGTACAAATTTATGTTGATGACATTATATTTGGTTCAACTCAGTATTCTTTAACTGATTACTTTTCGGATCTAATGAAATCTGAGTTTCAAATGAGTATGATGGGTGAGATTACATTTTTCCAAGGTTTTCAAATTTCTCAAAAACTTGAAAGAGCCTAAATATCTCAACATAAGTATATTAATGATCTTCTTATAATGTATGGATAAGACAACACTAGATGTATTAGTACTCCCATTGGTACCTCAAATTCACTTGATCTTCATGAAGCTGGGGAACCAATAGATCAAACATCTTTTAGAGGTATGATAGAAAGTTTACTATACTTGACATCTAGTCATCCAAAATTAATGTTTTCAGTATTATTGTGTGAAAGATATCAATCCAATCATAAGGAATCTCATTTATAGGAAGTGAAAATAATTTTTTGCAACATAAAGGGAACCATGGATTTAAGAGTCTTTTAGACTTCTGGAAATGATTTTGATTTAAAACGTTTTTCCAATGCTGACTTTGGTGGATGTAGAATGGATAGAAAAAGTACATCTGAAACTTTTCATTTATTAATAGATTCATTAGTTTCTTGGTCATGAAAAAAACAGCACTTAGTATCACATTCTACTACTGAAGCTGAATATGTAGTAGCTGGAATTTGTTGTGCTCAAGTGTTGTGGATGAATCACTCCCTCACGGACTATGGTATAAGTTTTACCAAAACAAAAATTTTGTGTGATAATACTAGTGCCAATTCCTTAAGTAAAAACCCTAGACATCACTCTCTTAAAAAACAAATAGATATTAGGAATCACTTTCTTAGGGATCACACACAAAAAGGAGATGTCATTCTTCAATTTATTGGAACCCAAGACCAACTTGCTGATATTTTCACAAAATCTTTACCTTCTGATATATTTGAATACATTAAACAAAAGTTAGGAATGATAACCATAAGGTAATTTTCCTTATTAATTTTTTTGAGACCATTATCCTTAAAGTAAAAAAACTTGTTTTCATAGGTGGAGTACATTTTTTTTCAAGCTTTTGAAAATTTTCGTAGTTAACTTTTCAAAAAAATTCATACTGAAAATTTTCATAGCTAGATTTTTAAAATTTTCATACTCAAAATTTTTGTAATGAATATTTTCTTTCTCAAAATTTTCATAATGAATATTTTCGTACTCAAAATTTTTGTAATGAATATTTTTGTTGTCAAAATATTCATAATGATGATTTTCCTACTCAAAATTTTTGTATTGAAGTTTTTCGTAGAAAATGTATTTTAATAAAATCCAATGTTCTTCAAGAATAATATTCCCCATTACGAATAATCATCCTATCAATCCAAGAGGTATGTTTTCTTTCTTAAATTTCTATAATCATATTTTTCTTGTTGTTATTTTCAGGAATTTTTAATTTTTCATATTAAAGTTTCCATAAATACGAATGATTTTCTTTAAAACCTAAAATGATTGGATTAAACCAAATTTTAATTACAGGTTTCGTTCAACTGTTAGATCTAGTAAGAATTTTTTTCAACCATTGGATTGAGTTTAGAAGATGAACCATCACCCTAGTCACCTATATAAAGGACCCCCCGATGGTTATTCCACATCAAAACGCAAGTCTTTTCATGCTGAACCCCTTCTCTTCTACATAAGCCCATTCTGAACTTCTTAGATCGTATTATAATCCGAATCTTTGCCAAAGAATCTTCTTAGAAGGACATTTCAATTGTTAAGACAATATCAAAGTGGAAATTTTATAGAGAAAGGTTAGTGAATCCAAAATTATTCGACAAGTATGATTCCATTATCTCAAAGAACAATAAGCTGAATGGAAGGGAGAGTGTCTGCGTGTCGAAGTCAGGAGTTCAAGATTGGGTTTATTCGGATTTTCTTGTTGAGTTTTAGGAGTCATTCATCTTTTTTGTTGAATAAGGGAAGAGTAAATTCTCTTTCAAGAGATATGGGAACGGTTATTCTCTTTCATACACCATGGCTGCTATTTTGGTTGGAATACCATATGAAGCAGAAGGTAAATTTTGATCCCAGAATTTTCTAGATGTTAAAGGATGTTTTGATAAGGTAAAGGCTATGGATTGTCTTGCACTTTCTGTACTAAAGACTCCAAAGATCGCTCAACTGTCTACAAATTATTGGTTTCTTGAATTGTGGGTTCATGTATTCATCATACCGAGGATATGTGACATGGATACATTGAAAAAGAGTGACATGTATATTTTGGATTTTCTAGTGAACCTCAGAAAGATCAATCTGGTAAAGCATATTCTGATTACATTTGAGAATATAAAGAATGGAAATTTGAAGGCTCAGATTATTATGTACCAAACCATTATTTCTAAGCAAATTATTCGGTGCTTAGAGTCTTTCAAAATTCATTGCAGTTCAAAGCCATGGAATTGCAAAGTCATGCTAGTCAGTGATGATACCTTGAAGAGGATGAAAATGGGATTTTCATCAGAATATGTTGAATTTTATGACATTCCTAAAGAAGATGTTGAAGCCATATTGAAGAAACATAAGGTTTCTAAACCCTATAAAAAGGCTGGAAATAAGAGGATGTTGAAGGAAGTAGAAGAGGGAGTAAAAACCACAGAGCGCAAAGGATCCCAATCCACACCTCTAAATCCTAAGAAACAAAATGCATATCTACATGAGGTTGTAGAAAAATGGAGGGAAAATAAGAAGAATAATATAGAAGGGGTGCCATGTTTTGGTATGGATCCTGCTGAAGAAAATTATTTAGAAGGGAATACTGGTGATGATCTTGATAAGCAAGCTAATGAAAAGAAACAAAAGAAGAAGATGTCTAAAGACAATATTGTAAAATCTCTTCTAAAGGCTACTGAGATAGCCATTTAAAGTATACCATAGCCAATAATCTTATTGGTAGAAGCTTTACTGGAGACCGCAGGAAAGAAGTATGAAACTCTGGAAAAAGTCCAAGAGAAGGTATTAGAAGAAGAAGAAGAAGATTAAAGTAGTGGTGGCACTGAAGAACTCATAAAGAATGTTTAAGATTATCATGGGAAGGAAAGTCCATCCAAGAAACGCTCAATCCAATCTTCTAAAGAAGTGTCTTCAAAGCTCTCTACTCACGGGAAAGATCGGAAAGGAGAGGATGAGAAGGGTGAAGATTAAGTGAGTAAGTTGTCTGAGGAAGAAATTTATAATCATGACTTCATTCAACCAGAGCATGATGAGGCCCGAGATAAGAAGGAAGAGGTTGATAAAGATAAGATTGACCAGCTATCTGATAGTGAACACGAATCATGGGATGAATAGGAATTCATTCCGAAGGTAGAAAAATGAAAAAAGCTTTTGTTGAGGCTACTAGTAGAGATGTGGTGGATAAGAAGGAAGTTGGTGGATCTTCAATGTGTAAACCTATTGAATTAGTGAAAGAACCCTCACCATGCAAAGCCTTAGATTCAGAATCGTCATCCCTAGGACATGATGTTGTTTTCTAGTCCTTGAAGAAACTTACTGGGACAATTCAGATTTTTCAAGTATTTATTCAAGATTCAAGATTCTCCAAAACACACTTAATCAAAAGTCAGATTCAGTATCCATGGTGATGGATAGGTGTGTTAAACTTGAGGGAAACTTCAAGATTTTTCTTATTGTTTATGAGGCTCACAAGAGTTCTTGCAAGAAAATGACCAGTTGATTAAATAAAACAGTTCATGATTTTTAGATTCTTGATGATTTTTATGATAATTTCAAAGATGCATTTGACATAGAATATGGTAAGATCAAGGATCTCTCTAATAGATTTTAGGAAAAGATAACCCTTGAACAAAATACTCGGATTCAATAATTAAATGATATGAATGGAAAGTTAAATTCAGTTTCTCAAAGTTGGAAGAAATAAAGGGATCTCCAGATTGAGATTACAGAAAAGAAAATAAAGAAAGATAAAGTGTTGAAGGTTCTGGCAGAGGGTCTCAAGGATCAGGAAGATAAGATCAAAACCTTGTAGATGAAAGCAGAAGATCAGGATCAACTTCTCAAGAAAGTAGAGGAAGATTATAAGGAGCTCAGAAAGCTAAAAACAATAGTAAAGAAGCTTATTCCCAAGGATATGGAAGGATGATATAACTAATCCAATCATTATTTGTACTTTCAGTTTTGTAATAAAAATTCCAAACATAACAAAATTTTGGTTTTTTTCTGCTTTTTGTGTTATATAATACTAATTTTTCAAGTACCGCATTTCCTTTTCCATTCCCTGTATTCTTTTTTGAAAATCACAAAGGGGGATAAAGGAATGTCAAAAAGAATACTAATAAAAAGGAGAAATTTCCCTAAGTGGGAGTTTATATTAGGGGGAGTTTTCATCTTAAATATTTTCGTATGCAAGTTAATAAAATATATTATTCCGAAAATCAGAAAACGATCATTATTGGTGTTCTTGGAATGACTAAATAAAATTTTTAAAGATATTGAAGTCTTTAAATGTCTGCATCAAATGGTTAAAGATAAGAAAATAACCTCATATTATCATAAAATTAATGAATAATGGTCGTTGATTTCCTTTGGAAATTTGGGAATTGATATAATGTGAATCCATGTTTTGGTTTAATCGGAATGATTGAATATGTATTTTTAGTTTTTTAAAACTCTAAAATATATATGTAATGTAAAAAATTTCAAATTAACTCATATTCGAATGAAATTATATGAAATTATTGTATATTAATTCTTCATGTGTATAATAAAAAACACATTAATCTAATTTGAAATGTACATGGATTGAAAAATTAAAAAAAAATATAAATACAAGCATTTAAAAACATGCTTCATTGAGAAAAAAATGAGAATTCAACCTCATATTATCATGAAATTATATGAAAGAAACTTTATCTTGATTTCAAAATGTTGGAACTGACACCATGTCAATCTGATTTGTGTTTTTCATTAGATGTCCAAAAACACATTTTTTACTGTTTTAAAACTCTAAAACATGTCAGTAATGATCAAAAAAATATAAACCAACATCAAATTGAATTAAAATCATAATAAACTTATATTTTAATTATCTATTACATATACTAGTATATGAATCCTCCATACAAATATTAGGTACTTAAAAGAACTAAATAACCAGTTTTAAAGAAATCCAAGTCATTTAAAACATGCATCGAAGGATCAAAATCATATAGACAACCCTAGAATGATTTAAAATCATAGAAAAATCTTATTTTATTTATTTATGACATGTATGAGTATAAATATAGTGATTGAAATAATAACATGAAACTTGTGGCATAATTAAATCATATAAGCCTATTGAGTTGGGGATCATTATAAAAAACACGAGTGTAAGGTATCACCTCCATGGATTTCTATGTCCATAAATAGATTTATTAAATGACAAGACAATTTAGCTTTCCAATATCCATCTCAACAAATTCCATAAGGACTTGAAACTACCACAATATCTCATACTATCTGTAGGGACCAGACACCACTCATAGGGAGATATTTTCTACTTTAGCTTTCTACCTCATGAGTTTGTTTTTCCTAGGGATTATTTCCTACAATTGTAGAAAGAATCAATATAAGGGAGAGTTGTCACATGAGTTATATTCTATTCCTAAAATATCCCATCTTTGAAATTTGGAACATGGGATATAGGGTTATGTGTAACCTTACTATCCACATCATAACACTAAGCGGTGCATTGTAACATCACAAATCACATTGTAACACCCTTCCACCAATATATTTGATGTAAAATACCTCATTGTATAAAATTCCTACAGAAAGTGATATATAATGGAATAATAATCTCCTCATTAACACATTACCTAAGTATATAAACGTACTACAATAAATGCTATAAGATAAATGGATTACCCACCCCTCACAATGAGATTTTGTTTTCTTCGGCTCACTACCTCATGTGTTTTTTCCCATATCTCACTTCTCATATTGGAAAAAGGCCTCTTTCAAGGGGAGAGTTCTCAAATAGATTATATTAAATAACTAAATATCTACATATCCCTAATTTAGGACTTGTGATACCAAGTTATGATGCATCCTTACTAGCCACATTGCTCTATTGACTACAACAACTCAACCTCACATATCACATCATAGATCATTGATGTTATAAAAGAGGGGAAGGCCTATAAAGATAATGTATGAAATCCCCATGTAAAGTGTTGTACAGGGTCCCAATAATTATTATTATAAATTATTGGGGTATCCTCATGATTTTAAATTTAACATCCTAATGTATTTTGACTATCATACTCATTTAATATTAATAATTTTGTTCTCATATGAATTTTAGAATCCATTGAATCAATTAAACAAGTAATGTTGATTTTATGAAGGGTTAGAGCTATTTCTATAATGGACCATGTTATTTCCATCATTTTGGTAGAAGTAATATTAGTTATTTTATGAAATGGATTTATATGAATATCTAGACTTGTGATTTTCTATTTTAAATTTCAAATCAAGTACTTTGTTTATTTTTTGAACTTACATTCCTTGGAAAATTAACTGTTTACATTAAAAAATTATAGTATCTATTGTATTTAAATAAAATTATGAAAATGACCAGGAATCATAAATATATTTAACCATATAAAATTATAGTGTTTTTTATATTATTTTCCTATCGAAGGTAAAAAATATAGTGAAATGTTTTTATATATTTGTATAATTTATTTGTATATTGCCTTAGTGAATGAAAAATTATTAATTTTATGTGTCCTTATAGGTCATTTAAATGAAATTTGACAAGAAATATGGTATAAATGGTGATGATATGTTATTGAATAATTTATTATAGAAAATTATTTTCCACGATTATTGCTAGTGAATGTTTATATTATTATTTTTATTTTTATTTTTATTTTACTATAAAAAACCAATGAGAATTAACATATTCATAACCCAATAAATAATTTATATTTTATGTTATAAATATAATATATAATATTAAACTAAATTATTGATATCACATAAGAATATTGTTGTCTTTGAGGCACCTAATATGTTAAAGTCCATCGTTTCCATTTCTGCATTCTTAAAGGTATCGAATTACACGATTAGTTTTAAAATTAATATTTAATTAAATTTTAAATGATTTTGTTTTTTAAAATATATTATTTTTTATCCATTTTGATCTATGTGTTTCCCAATTAATATTTATTTTAATTAATTAATGATTTTTTTGAATATATTAGGGGTTATCCTATTTGATCGATGGGCCTATAATATTCTTAGGGCCCAGTTAGAAGTAAAATTATCTTATACATGTTCTTCCCCATATTATTGTCATCATTTTATAATGGATCCTCAAATTCAATTATACTATATAATTTTTTATAATAATAATTATTTATTCAGTTGGGTTAAACTCGATATTCATATACTACATATGTGATATGAAATATGTATTTGTTTCAATATGCATCATATATGAACTAAATTTATAATATGAACATGTTGAATGTTTAATATGTATTTTATTTATATTATATATTCAGACACCATTATATGCAATATGAATTCACAAAATATGAATATTGATTTTTGATAATATGAATTTTTATATAGTAATAAAATATTATATGTAGTAGAAATATCCAATGATTGTTTGAAGTACACTATTATTTCATAAATAACATAAACTTATTTTTCATACTCTAAGTATAAAATTATATTTCATACTCCATTATTTCACAGTCTATGTATAAACATCACACACTATTTATAAAATTCATACACCATTACATAAACAATATATAATTCTACTACATACACTATGTATAAAATTTTACTTCATACAATATGTGATAGTTATATCTGATAATTTTCTATTATAAAATTATGATTAATACACTACTACATTCTATAATATTTCAATTTGTAATCTATTTTGAGATATGTTGTACACTCTGTATAAAATCCAAAATATTATTATAAAATTCAATTTAGTTATTTAACAAAGTATTTATATACATGTTTAATAAATTATTTAAATTTATTTTTACTCAGAACAAGTTTTTTATAATAAAATCAGTTACATATTTCATAACGATTTTCTAGCAATTTTCCTTCAATAAACATTCCAAACTTAGACTAAAAATGATTTTTTGGTATTATAGTGGATAATATTTTAATAGATAATATAATTAAAGTTATAAAATCAATAGAAAAATTCATTGAATTCAAGATAGTTATTGGGAATAGGACATTCAATTTCATTAGTGTTTAAGAAAAGTAAGTTAGTTTAGTGTTTTAAACTATAAAACAATGATATAATGGTAATAATTAATAAAAAACAATGAATTAACATGTAATAATAGAAAAATCAAAGTTAAATTATTTTTAATATTTACACATATAAGACACAACAACCAAATGTCTATTGTGCATATAATGAGGGAAGAAGTAATTTTAATGATATTATATTCATAGAAAACAAGTTTCAAAGGTCTAAACTAAGAAAAAAACCTCGGCTTAAAATGAAAATACTAATAGAAAAATGTAGATTAATTTTTTAATTGATGAAGTTATAATCATGTAGATAAGAGTTACAATTTTCTCTAGAATACTAAAAACAAATTTTCAGGGTTTTAACACTATAAAATTATCATGTAATGGTCAGAACCTAGAAACAAACCTTTAATTAACATTAAATAAAAATATAAAAATATTTTAATTATTTATGACATGAAGGAATATATGTTATATAAATCTGATGTGTGGTGTGCTCAGAATGACTAAATGAGTAGTTTTAAAGATACCAATGTTTTTAAAATCTTGTGTTATGGGGTCAAACCCATGAGAAATACATCTTAGTTCCATGAAATATTAGTTAAATGGGAACTTATTTATTTATGAAATATAGGAATACAAAAAATATCAATCTGATTTGCGATTTTCTCATGATGATTAAAAAATCAATTTTAATTATTTATGATGTGTATAAGTAAAAAGCATTTCAATATTACTTGTGGTGTTATATAAATTATAAAATCATTACCTTTAAAGATATGAAAGTCTTTAAAAATTAATTTCAAGGGGTATAAAAAAATAAAAGAACTATTTATTTACATGAAATCATAGATAATGAATGGTATATTTATTTCTGAAATTTAGGAAAAAACATTATGTCCATCTATGTTTCAGTTTTCCTAGGATGATCTAAAACACATTTATGAGGCTTTAAAACTCTAAGACATGTATGTAATTGTCCAAACCATAGAAATAAACCCCATGTTGATGTGAAATAAAAATAAAATAGTATTTGAGTTATTTTTTAAATATATTAATAGAGATATTATCATTTTGACGTGTGTTGAGATTTAAATTATTAAATTTGTAGTTTTCAAGATTTGAATGTCCTAAAAAATTCATGAAAATGTATTAAAATCACAAAAAAAAGACATTAAATTATCATAAAATCATAAGAAAATGAACACTAATTTATTTTTAAAATGTTAAATTTATCTCTATATAAATCCAAGTTGTGGTTTTCTTAATATTACATAACACATATTTTTATTATTTCAAAACTCTAAAACATGTGTGTAATAGTCAAATCCATTGAAAACAACCTAATATTGATATGAAGTAATAGTAAAGTTATTTCTAAATGATTTATGATTTTTATGATTAAAAATCACACCAATACTACATGTAGTGTTCTAAAAATAATTAGATATAGTGTTTTAATGATATCAGAGTATTTAAAAACATGCATTATGAAGGTCAACATTAATAAAAAATCCTCATACTACTATGAAATTATTCAAAAATAAAACTTATTGATTTTGAAAAATTTATGAACTAAATTCATGTTAATTAGATTCATGTTTTTCTCTAGATAGCCAAAAGATTATTTTTAGTGTTTTAAAACAACAAAACATCAATGTAATAGTAAAAACCTAGAAAACAACCTTGGATTGGCATGAAATATCTGGAAAATTATGAATTAATTTTTTATGTGTACAAGTATAATAAACATCAATCAAACATGTGGTGTGATTAGAATTTCTAAATAAGAAGTTTTTAATGAAATGAAATACTTTAAAAATGTGTACCAATATGTCAAAACCAAGAAAATGACATCATATTTTTGTTAAATTTTATGTAAAAAACAAAAAATATATTTATGAATTATAAAAATATCCACCAAGAAAATATAAGTTAAAATAATATCAGGATGACCTAGAACACATTTTAAATGATTTAAAACACTAAATTATGCATGCAGTGTTCAAAACCATATAAAACAACCCCATATTGATGGAAAATCATAGGAAAACTGTTATGGAATTTCATTTTATGTGTATGAGGAGAAGAAATTTTAATATGTTGTGTGATGTGCTAGAAATTACTAAGTAAGTAGTTTTATGTATATCAAAGTATTTAAATTATGGCTTATAGGGTCAACACAAAAAACATGACCTCAGATATATGTGAAATCATAAGGAAAATTTCTTTGAATTATTTATGATATGTTTGTGTAGATAGAATGACAATCTAATTTGTGGTGTTCTTATAATTAAAAAATCATAATTTTTGAGGATATTAATATATTTAAATACATGTGTTAGGTGGTAAAAATCATGAAAAAATCCATTATTTTTTATGAAATAATAGAACAATAAGCATATGATTATTTTTGAAATATAGAAACTGAAACCACAAAAGAATAATAATTTTCTCTCTGAACGACCTAAAATATGTTTTTAGTGTCATAAAACCCTATAAAATTTGGGTAATTGTTTAGATCATATAAAATGATCATGAATTGATCTCAAATCACAAGAATATTTACTTTAAATTATTTTTTACATGCCTGAGTATAATTCTCTTAACTATGATGTGTGATGTTCCTGGAATGAAAAAATATTAAGTTTTTAAGGATATAAATGTATTTTAGAACATGTTCTCGTGGGTTAAAACCCAGAAAATGAGCATTGATTTCTATTAAATCATATAATAATGGAAAATAATTTATATGTGAAATGTTGGTAATGTAACAACATCAATAATATTATTAATTTTCTTGAGATGAAAAAAAATTAATTTCTTAAAAATCTAAAATGTGTGTTTAAAATTCATAACCAATATAAAACATCATAATATTGGTGAGAAATCATAGAAAAACATTTTTTACATTATTTTTGACATCAACATGTAGGAAAAACATCAATATGTCATGTGGTGTGCTTAGAAGGAGTAAATAAGTAGTTTTAAAGATATCAAAGTCTTAAAAAACATGAATCAGAGGGTCAAACCCCATAAAATTATTTTTAATTTCTATAAAATCATAATAAAATTCCCTATTATGGATTATTATAATTTTTAAACTAATCCAACATTTATCTGAGTTATTATTTTCTAGGATGCTATAAAATTTATTTTTAGTGTTGTAAAAATGAAAAACATGTTCATAACTATAAAATCCAAAAAAATCTGATTATCATGAAATCAAAAGAATATAATAGTTAAATTATATTAAATATTTATGTGTAAATGAAATTTCAATCTAATAAATGGTGTGATCATAATGACAGAATAAGAATTTTGTAAAAATATGAATGTCTTTAAAAACATGTGTCAAGGGGAAAACCAATAAAATGACTTTTGATTTCCATGAAATAATATTAAATAAATGAATGATTCATTTTTAAAATAATGGAATAGAAAACACATCAATTTGAGTGGCATTTATTTTGTCTGGCAAGAAATAATTTTTTTCATTTTAAATTTCAAAAACAAGCATTGATGGTCAAAAGCAGAGAAAATATAATGTAATTGACATTAAATCATAAGGTCACCATATTTGAATTATTTATAAGATTTAATAGTAGATTAAATGTAAATCTGATATACAATGTACTTGGAAGAAAAAATAAGTAGTTTTAATGATATTAAAATATTTTAAAACATGTGTAAGAGGTAAAAACATATAAGAAGACCTTATATTAATGTGAAAAATATGAAAACAATATTTGAATTTTTAATGACATGTATGAGTACATTGAATATTAATCCAATGTACAGTGTGCTCAAAATTCCTACATAAGTAGTTTTAAAAATGTCAACCTCTTTAAAAACATGTGTTATGAGGTAAAAACAATAGAAATGACCTCAGATTGGAATTAAATTATAAGATAACAACCAAATTTTTCATATTGAAATTCAAGAGATACACAACATCAATTTGATTTTGGGTTTTCTAAGGATGACCAAAAACACATTTTTAATGTTTTAATAAACTAAAACATGAGCGTAATGGTCAAAAAAATTTAAAAAGGCCAATAATTGACGTTAAATCATAGGGATACGATATTGAAATTATTTATGACATGTTTTAATTAAGGTATTTTCAATATTTCATGTGATGTGAAGGTAATTTACAAATATGTAATTTCTAATGGTTTCGAAGTCATTAAAATCATGCACTAGATTATCAAAACTATGTAAATGACATCAAATTTCTATGTAATCATATGAAAATAGATATTGGTTGATTTTTGTAATATAAGATATGGAATAGTGTAAATATGATTTATAGTTCTCTTGGGAAAACTAAAACACAATTCTAATGTTTTGAAATTCTAAAATGTTTGTGTAATGTTAAAAAAACATAGGAAAATTCCATAGATTCATTTTTAATCATGGGTAAATTATATTTGAAATATGTTTAATGTTTTTGAGAAGAATAAAAATTAATGTAAAGTTTGGTGTTTTATAAATGATAAGATCAGTTGTTTTAATGATCTTAATCTCACTAAATGTAACGCCCCGACCCTAGTTACCCAGAGTCGGTGCCTTATTACATAACATTGGCATGATCACAAGAAAGATCAAATCTCGAAAGACCGATTGGTTTAGTAGCCTTGGAAACACTAGATATATTCATAAAGTTTTACATTACATCACAAAGTGAAAAACTAATACAACAACATAGCCTCCATATTCCACACTCATGTCCCCACATTCTATCCCTACAGGTCATTCATAACTTACTTCTTCACATCCTGGGAAAAATAAAACATAGAAAAGGGGTGAGCTCAAATGCCCAGTAAGGATAACAATATAGCGGAAACTTTCAAAAATAAGCATAAATTTTTATGGCAATGTATAACTAAAAAATTCCTTTTAAACATGAACTTAAACATAGTATGGAAAAAGAAAAATGAAATAATGCCATTTACTTATTCACATGGATATTCTACTAATCGAATAATCACATGCAATATCAATAACCACTTTCATAATGATGTAATGCATAATGCCGAACTTTAATTTCTTTGTCAAGGCCTAGTCCCAAGACCTTGGGGCTAACTGTAACCGAAACCCAACCCGGAGTACCTCTAATAACCGGACACCAACCCAGAGTGCCTCTAATAACCGGAGACCAAACCAGAGTTCCTCTAATAACCGGAGACCAAATCGGAGGGCTTACTTTTATCGGTCCCTAACCCGGAACATACTTGTCTAACACATTCATCTGAATGAAAGGTTGAAATATAACATAAACATTCAGATTAAAAATAACTTATAAAATGTCAATACTATAAACAAAAACCATGAGTGACATAAGAATAACTTATCCACAGTCAAAAATATCATAAAAACTTCAATAAAATAGGGATGTTTTGTATCATAATAAATCAACTTCAAATAAGATTAAAATCCATCAAAGGATGTTGACATAGATGAAATCAAAACTATTTTAGAGAAATATCTCTTTTTTTAAATCATTTTAAAAGTAACATAATTATAAAATAATACATTCAATTTGAAAATATTATTATAAGCTTTTAAGGGAAGCATCGACGATTTTATAACAGCGGGAAATGACCGCACCCGCCGTATAAGTTAAGAAAACATTCTTACCTTAATTCTGTCGAAAAGGTTAAAAAGTGCCTTGTTTGGAAAATGACGGAAAGATTCCATTATAAACCACTTATAAAAAGTAAAAAAAGGGTATAAATGACTTTAACCCATATTCTTGTAAATAGTAAAAATGTTTTGAAATACATTTTGAAGAAACATGGATGTGGATGATAAAGATATCCCAGTAGATTATTACGTATAAACAACCTCGGATAATGAAGAGATTGTGAAATAACCCTTACCTTGTACTTTTCCTTGGTTGGGGTAGGCTGACCTCCTATATAATAGTGAAATAATTGTTATTAAATTATACAAGAATCATATATATTAATATGATATCATATATGATCTTTTAACATTGATTTGTTAATAATATCTTTGAATTATCGTCGTTTCGGGTGTTAACTTACTCATTTTATTTTATAAGTTTTGTTACATAAGACATCCTTGTTATGGATAGGTTGTATCTTATTCATATCCAGAATGATATCATGTCCTTAAACATCATTTTTAAATCACCAAATTATAATTATACTTTAATGGATACGATGGAGAATGAATCTCATCACGTTCGTGGAGACGGTAGTCCGTACGTACGCACAAGCGACAATATCATTCTTTTGATATTAAAATAATATATAAATGGATGATATATCATATATACAGAATCATTAAAATTTTATATTTATTATTTACATGAGTTACACATCATTATTATACCCATCCAAATAATAATATATTGAATAACAATTACACCAGGATGTGGAGACGGTAAGCCGTACGTACGCACGTATGGTGACATATTATTCAAAGGGTGGATAGAATACTGAATATGGTTGTACCATATTTATAATAACATCACAGTATATATAAGATACTGGATTTATTATTTTATAATGGTAATAACAAAGAAATAAGAAGTGGAAGAAGAAAGGAACTTGAAAAGGGGTGGTGAAAACATTACCTCTTCTTTGGGTTCTTCCTTTTGATTTGATCAAAAGGGCTCCTTAGGATGGCTTTATGATCGAATGAAGGCATCTAGGTTGTAGTGAGGTAAGTTGGGAGAGTCTTTGGTCAGAGTTTGGCCGAACCAAAAGGCTTTGAAGGTGTGAAGAAACGAGAAGGAGGAGTGCCCTTTTATAAGAGGGGTGAGGGGCACCTTTGGAAAAGCTGAAATATTAATTTATAATAAATTCATATTCGGTTTATAATGGCTCCAAAGTTGATTATTCAAAGGTTAAGGTGGGTATGGGTCGAAAACCACTCAACCAATAGAATTTAGACAGGTTTGGGTACTTATATTACCCTTATCTTTAAGTATTAACTCTAAGTTAATTAGTTTCACTTTTACAATGTCTCTTTGTATTTTTATATTATATGGTTAATAAACTTACCATATACATCCAATAGACCCCCAAGTGGTCCATTAATGAGACACCTATCATTATATAAGTCTCTTGGCCGAACCTTATATTTTTAGGAATTTAATACCAATTAATAATATAATATTTTTTTGAAAACTCTTTTATGTGAATTTTGATACTGTTCAATAGTTGATTTTTTTGAAACACATAACAGATTGATTACTTCGAAAATATTCAATTGAAGCAATACTAATATATCATATTATCCTAGAAAATTATTTTCATTCATTAAAAGTATCAAATTATATTTATTTGGGTATTTATAATATCAATTAATTTAAATTTTCACTATTATGGTAATTACTGCATCATCATTGTGTCATACATAAATTAAATTATTTATTCTCCAAAAATTATAAATAAAATATAATTATGTAGTAAACCTTTATATCTTTCTAATGAATATTTAAAATCGAAATTCCAACATATATAACCCTATGTAAAAATTGTTTTTCTAAACGATATATGCTTGTGTCATTTTTGTATTCATTTTAACTTAATTAAAATAAAATGTCCCTATCACCTACAAGTGGCTCCATGGGGTCCCAAAATTGACCCAAAGATGCCTATGATCGAACAGGTATCAACCAATAAGGCTTGGACACGTTTTAGGGTAATTTAGTATTATTATAATATTATTTTGTTAACCCTTATTTACAGGATTTACCCTTAACAATGGTAAATAAAATATTTACCGCAGTAATTATTCAAAATGTCTAAAAATAAAAGTTACCTATTTAAACAATTTTAACATCCTGATTCCAAATATGGAATCCATTTTTCTAAATTCAAAACACAGAAGTGGTAGAAATTAATTTAAAATTAATTTCCGCTGTCAAAACAAAAAGCATGTTTTTAAGAGATAATAACAATCAAAAGATTGACACTTCTTTATGTTCGGTTTAACTGTAAAATTATGTCCAATGACCAAAATTATATTAAATGGTAAAAATATATTCTAAATATACTTGAAAACCACTCAAATTCATTATTTATCAATTTTAATTATTTTGATTAAAAAAGTTGTTTTTAATTAAAATTTAGTAATTTTCAGTATTCATCAAAATATTAAAGTTATCCGAAAAGTGCCAAAATTTCACCTTAGGCTAAATTCGATATTCCGAATCCAAAAATGAAGTTCATTTTGAGAGATAAAATTTCAAAAAGTAGGTATTACTATCCATAACGGCTAGTTGATCGGTTGTGGTGTGTGTTAAAACTCGAAGTTGCGTACAACACACGCTACTGTATTATTCAAAGGAAAGCATACCGTGGAAGCTTGGGATGTTTCATTTTAAATTTTTGATTTCCCCATTTAGTCAAAAAGTTTAAAATATTTTATTTAAAAAGGGTTCACTATTAAAAGCTGATAAAAGTGCAGTACTGAAAATGAATTTTTTCTTGCATTATGTCTAAGAAACTCATAATATGGATTCTAAAATTATAAGGATATATTAGTTTAAAATATAGTTAATACTATTCATAACCTCTTTTCAATGGCTTGTTTGGTAAGTCATGGTGTGATTGAACTCGGTGTTGCGTGTAGTGAAAGTTATTGAATTATTTTGAAGAAATAACACACTATGAAATCTTGGGGTGTTACATTCTACCCTCCTTCAATAAATTGCATCCTCGCAATTTGAAATTGTTCTTAGAAAATAAAAGGTTGAAAATAAAAAATATCTTTATGGGAAAATCCACATCGGAAATTGGGTAACTAAAATTTAGTCTTAATATAAGGAAAAGAGAAATGAAAGGGTCACCACCAAATTATGATCTCAATTAGGAGAACATTGGTGGAAATTAGAGACATATAATTGGAGGAAAAACGTAAATATTTATAGGTAGTGATTGAGGTCATAAATCAAAAACAAGTTTAAAATTGAGGTCCTTAAATTCATCCATCTACAATGATTTAGAATACCATCGATTCAACAAAACATAAGGTATTAGGATAACACATTTTTGACGTTTCAAAATATCTTAGTTGAAATCCCACATCGAAAAATGAATTAATGAGGCCTCTATTTAAAATAAAGAGTGGAAAGTATGAAGATTACCGAATATAACACATACTAGGATTCCATGTAGGAAAATATTGATATGGAAGAGAAATATAACCATCAATTATCTGATGGAGAGTGGTAGAGAATATGGCTATGAAAGGGCCAACAATCCCAAAGACATAAATTAGTGATGATTTAAGGTACCATCTAGGACAACATTTTTTTTCTAAGTTCCCTTTCTTAATGTTGAGGAATTTATTTATGAGATTGGCTAAGATCATAAGGATATATACTTACTTTATAATTAGAGTTTTATCCATTAATAAATTTCTACCACTAACTCATCTTTCCCTCGTAAAAAAAATTCTACTTATACTATTCGTACAGGGTTCCAAAATAAACGAATTTATAATTCATCTACCAGATCTTTTAAAAAAACTACATTATTTAATCCAGGAAATCTCGTGGGCCAGTGGTAGGTGATACACCTTTTTCACCCTTCGGTTGCGGGTTCAAGTCTCGCGGCCTTGCTGGACGTGACAGGTTGCCGCCCAACCTCCGGGTTGTCCTTTTATGGAAATCAAAAATAATCCACACTAGAACTATCCAAAATACATTTGTCCAAACTCACAGTCCAAAATTTATAAGGAAGGTAAACATAATGTAGATCCTTTCTTCCCCGTAATAGCATATGAATACCTTCATCATGTATTCTTTTAAAACACTGAAGCATCCTGAACTACCATAATACATATTGATTACATTCATGCTCCCTTATTCCATATAGAATGTTGGATATACTTCATGAATCCAAAAATGTTATAAACCCCAATAATTATGGAATATGCAAATCATTAATCAGCTTCAAGGTAGTCAAGAATATCCAATATATTTTATCCAAATCAATCATGTATTATTCTAAAATCACTACCTCGGTATCAGAACCATATTATTGTTTATCTTTCTCTCAACCATATATTTTCCAAATATTTAACCTGCTATTGAGTCACTTTTCTTTGTTACACACAATCTCAAGTCCTTAATGAAATAGTATTGCAGTACAATCCTTATATACTCCATAATTATTATAACAAGTACATTGTTGATACAACACTCAAATGACATAATCAACATAAGAACTCTAATCATTCCTCTTCATCTGTGGTAGTATCATAACTTGATTATTATCCAATAGCATCATTTGCGGCATAGTCTGATGACTGGGACATAGGTTCGTCTAGTGTCCAAACTCCTTGTAAATGAAGCATTGTACATTGGAAACCATTTTCTTACCCTTGCAGTCACGTACTTTGTGACCTTTTCCTCCACACTTATAACAAACTCCCATTCCTTTCAGACAAGTTCCAGGGTGTTTCTTCCCACAGTTATCACATATGGGAAAATTCTTATTTTCCCTCTTCCCTTTATCCATTGTTCTCTCTTCCATCCTTTTCTTCTCTTGCTTCCCTTCAAATCCATAGGACTCAGTAAAATCATTACTTATCTTATCAACACATGATATTATTTCTTCATATGATGATAATACATGGGAGACTATTTCTCTTATAAATTCTGGCTTAAGACCATGAAAGATATGATCCTTCTTTCTCTTTGGATCATGTGCATTGCTGGAGTTCTCATTCCTTCTACTGGGCGCCATTTATAAACAATGGCATACACTAGATTAGTTTAGGAATAACAATACCTAATCCCAAACTTGTAAGACACATAACATAAATTAAATAGGTTATAGATATAATCCATAATTATAAAAATGTCTCCTTTGAGGAAGTATATACTCATTAACCATTCATAATGGTTTTTAAAGTAAATGAGAATTATCCTAAGCATATCCCCCGGGAGTGTCGTAACCAAGAGTGCAGCAAGGCCCGTTGTCGTGCACCAGTTCCCGTTCGAGTCTAGCTCAAAGCGGTGTTTTCGGGTTTTACCCCTAGGTACATCTGTGCCAGAGCCGCCTCTACCTGCTCGTATCTAGACATGGATGTATTTCTCAGAAAACTCACAAAATCTCTACAATACCAAAATTCTAGGAAGTTCTTCTATACTAATCCTCAAAGTCAATCTTAAATCTATGTACTCTAATCCGAGTTTATCTAAATCTAGCTTCCAAGGTTTGTACTAAACTTTCTATGATACCAACTGTAACGCCCCGACCCTAGTTACCCAGAGTCGGTGCATTATTACATAACATTTTCATGATCACAAAAAAGATCAAATCTCGAAAGACCAATTAGTTTAGTATCCTTGGAAACACTAGATATATTAATAATGTTTTACATTACATCACAAAGTGAAAAACTACTACAACAACATAGCCTCCATATTCCACACTCATGTCCCCACATTTTATCCCTGCAGGTCATTCATAACTTACTTCTTCACATCCTGGGAAAAATAAAGCATAGAAAAGGGGTGAGCTCAAATGCCCTGTAAGGATAACAATATAGTGGAAACTTTCAAAAATAAGCATAAATTTTTAAGGCAATGTATAACTAAAATAAAAGCCTTTTAAACTTGACCTTAAACACAGTATGGCAAAAGAAAAATGAAATAATGCCATTTACTTATTCACATGGATATTCTACTAATCGAATAATCACATGCAATATCAATAACCACTTTCATAATGATGGAATGCATAATGCTGAACTTTAATTTCTTTGTCAAGGCCTCATCCCAAGACCTTGGGGCTAACTGTAACCGAAACCCAACCCGGAGTGCCTCTAATAATCGGACACCAACCCGGAGTGCCTCTAATAACCGGAGACCAAACCGGAGTTCCTCTAATAATTGGAGACCAAACCGGAGGGCTTACTTTTACCGGTCCCCAACCCGGAACATACTTGTCTAACACATTCATCTGAATGAAAGGTTGAAATATAACATAAACATTTGGATTAAAAATAACTTATAAAATTTCAATACTTTATAGAAAAACCATGAGTGACATAATAATAACTTATCCATAGTCAAAAATATCACAAAAACTTCAATAAAATTTGGATGTTTTGTATCATAATAAATCAACTTCAAATAAGATTAAAATCCATAAAAGGATGTTGACATAGATGAAATCAAAACTATTTTAGAGAAATATCTCTTTTTTTTAAATCATCTTAAAAGTAACATAATTATAAAATAATACATTCAATTTAAAAATATTCTTATAAGCTTGTAAGGGAAGCTTCGACGATTTTATAACGGCGGAAAATGACCGCACCCGCCGTATAAGTTAAAAAAACATTCTTACCTTAATTCTGTCGAAAAGGTTAAAAAGCGCCTTGTTTGGAAAATGATGGAAAGATTCCTTTATAAACCACTTATAAAAAGTAAAACAAGGGTATAAATGACTTTAACCCATATTCTTGTAAATAGTTAAAAAAAATTGAAATACATTTTGAAGAAACATGGATGTGGATGATAAAGAGAACCCAGTAGATTATTATGTATAAACAACCTCGGATAATGAAGTGATTGTGAAATAACCCTTAACTTGTACTTTTCATTGGTTGGGGTAGGTTAACCTCCTGTATAATGGTGAAATAATCGTTATTAAATTATACAAGAATCATATATATTAATATGATATCATATATGATCTTTTAACATTGATTTGTTAATAATATCTTTGAATTATCGTCGTTTCGGGTGTTAACTTACTTATTTTCTTTTATATGTTTTGTTACATAAGCCTTTCTTGTTATGGATAGGTTGTATCTTATTCATATCCAGAATGGTATCAAGTCCTTAAACATCATTTTTAAATCATCAAATGATAATTATACTTTAATGGATACGATAGAGAATGAATCTCATCGTGTTCGTGGAAACGGTAGTCCGTACGTACGCACGAGTGACAATATCATTCTTTTGATATTAAAATAATATATAAATGGATTGTATATCATATATACAGAATCATTAACATGTTATATTTATTATTTACATGAGTTACACATCATTATTAGACCCATCCAAATAATAATATATTGAATTACAATTACACCATGACGTGGAGACGGTAAGCCGTACGTACGCACATATGGTGACATATTATTCAAAGGGTGGATAGAATACTGAATATGGTTGTACCATATTTATAATAACATCACAGTATATATAAGATACTAGAGTTATTATTTTATAATGGTAATAACAGATAAAGAATAAGTGGAAGAAGAAAGGAACTTGAAAAGGGGTGGTGAAAACATTACCTCTTCTTCGGGTTCTTCCTTTTGATTTGATCAAAAGGGCTCCGTAGGTTGGCTTTCTGATCAAACTAAGGCCTCTAGGTTGTAGTTAGGGAAGTTGGGAGAGTATTTGGGCAGAGTTTGGCCGAACCAAAAGGCTTTGAAGGTGTGAAGAAATGAGAAGGAGGAGTGCACTTTTATAAGAGGGGTGAGGGGCACCTTTGGAAAAGCTGAAATATTAATTTATAATAAATTCATATTCGGTTTATAATGGCTCCAAAGTTGATTAATCAAAGGTTAAGGTGGGTATGGGTCGAAAACCACTCATCCAATAGAATTTAGACAGGTTTTGATACTTATATTAACCTTATCTTTAAGTATTAACTCTAAGTTAATTAGTTTCACTTTTACAATGTCTCTTTGTATTTTTATATTATATGGTTAATAAACTTACCATGTACAACCAAGCGACCCCCAAGTGGTCCATTAATGAGACACCAATCATTATATAAGTCTCTTGGACGAACCTTAGATTTTTAGGAATTTAATACCAATTAATAATATAATATTTGTTTTAAAAACTCTTTTATGTCAATTTTGACACTATTCAATAGCTGATTTTTTTGAAACTCATAACAGATTTATTACTTCAAAAAAAGTCAATTTAATCCATCCTAATATATCATATTATCCTAGAAAATTATTTTAATTCATTGAAAGTCTCAAATTATATTTATTTGGGTATTTATAATATCAATTATTTTAAATTTTCACTATTATGGTAATTACTGCATAATCATTGTGTCATAAATAAATTAAATTATTTAATCTCCAAAAATTATAATTAAATATCATTATGTAGGAAATCGTTTTATCTTTCTAATGAATATTTACAATCGAAAATCCAACATATATAACTCTATGTAAAAATTGTTTTTCTAAAAGATATATGCTTCTGTCAATTTTGTATTCATTTTAACTTAATTAAAATAAAATGTCCCTATCACCTACAAGTGGCTCCATGGGGTCCCAAAATTGACCCAAAGATTCCTATGGTCGAACCTGTATCAACCAATAAGTCTTGGACACGTTTTAGGGTAATTTAGTATTATTATAATATTATTTTGTTAACCCTTATTTACCGGATTTACCGTTAACCATGGTAAATAAAATATTTACCGCAGTAATTATTCAAAATGTCTAAAAATAAAAGTTACCTATTTACACAATTTGAACATTATGATTCCAAATATGGAATCCATTTTTCTAAATTCAAAACACAGAAGTGGAAGAAATTAATTTAAAATTAATTCCCGCTGTCAAAACAAAAAGCGTGTTTTTAAGAGATAATAACTATCAAAAGATTGACACTTGTTTATGTTCGGTTTAATTGTAAAATTTTTTCCAATGACCAACATTATATTAAATGGTAAAAATATATTCTAAATATACTTTAAAACCACTCAAATTCATTATTTATCACTTTTAATTATTTTGATTAAAAAAGTTGTTTTTAATTAAAATTTAGTAATTTTCCCTATTCATCAAAATATTAAAGTTATCTGAAAAGTTCCAAAATTTCACCTTAGGCTAAATTAGATATTCCGAATCCAAAAATGAAGTCCATTTTGAGAGATAAAATTTCAAAAAGTAGGTATTACTATTCATAACGGCTAGTTGATCGGTTGTGGTGTGTGTTAAAACTCGAAGTTGCGTACAACACACGCTACTGTATTATTCAAAGGAAAGCGTACCGTGGAAGCTTGGTATGTTTCATTTTAAATTTTTGATGTTCCCATTTATCAAAAAGTTTAAAATATTGTATTTAAAAATGGTTCACTATTAAAAGTTGATAAAAGTGCAATACTGAAAATGAATTTTTTCTTGCATTATGTCTAAGAAACTCATAATATGGATTCTAAAATTATAAGGATATATTAGTTTAAAATTTAGTTAATACTATTCATAACCTCTTTTGAATGGCTTGTCTGGTAAGTCATGGTGTGATTGAACTCGGTGTTGTGTGTAGTGCATGTTATTGAATTATTTTGAAGAAATAACACACTATGAAATCTTGGGGTGTTACACTAAAAACATGCATCAAAGGGTCAAAAATGGGGAAGTAGCCTCAAATTATCATGAGATCATAGGATAATGATCAATTATTGATTTATGAAATATAAGAGCTAACATCGAATCAATCAAATTTATGGTTTTCTTAGTATGACATACAAGAAATGTTTTTTAGTTTTATATGACTCTGATATATTTGTGTAAGGGGAAAACATATAAAAAACCTTATATAGTCATGATGTAATAGAAAAATGATCATTGAATTATTTTTGATGTGTAATATTTGATGATACATCAATCGATAATACAGTTTTCTATGAATGAGGGAATATGCTACTTTAAAAATATGAAATCCTTTAAAAATATGCATCAAAACCCCATAATTGAGAAGAAAACCTGGATTTTCATGAAATCAGAATAAATAAACTATTATATCAATTTTTAAAATATAGGTAATAAATCCATTCCTCCTCAAGTTTTGGTTTTCGTAGGATAACCAAAAAACATTTTTAGTGTTTTAATACACTAAAACGTGCATGTGACATTTCAACCCATAGAAAATAACCTCAAATTGACATATAATCATAGTAAATTAGTCATTGAATTATTTGGGACATGTATGAGAAGATGAAACATCAATATAACATATGATGTACTCATAATGACTATGTATTCCATTTTAATGTTATAAACATTTTTAAAAACATGTGTTAGTGGGTAAAAACCTAGAATAAATTCATAGATTGATGTGAAATAATAGGAAAATTTGTTTTAATAATATATTATGTTTATGAGTAAATAAAACATCAATCCGATGTGTAGTATTCATTTAATAATAGAATAAGTGATTTTTAACATATCAATATCATTATAAATGTGTCGTAGGGTATCAAAACCATGAAAAAAATCTCTAATTTCCCTGAATAATTCCAAAAAAATCATACAATTATCTGTGAAATGTGTGATTTTACAACATATATTTTCATGTTGGTGTCTTCTCAAGAAGATCAAATACCCAATTTGAGTGTCTTAAATCTATAAATCATGTATTCAATTGTCGAAACAAAATTTAATTACCAAAAATGATGTAAAAATATTGTAATGATGACTTTAAAATATTTGGTACATTTTAAAATTAAAATTATTTTAATGAAGATTGTGAATGGCTTGGACTGACTAAATATATAGTTTTTGAATATAGTATCATCTATAAAAGCATATTTTTTGGAGGAAAACTATGAAAAGTACATTATATTTCAATGAAGTCATAGGATATTGACCTCAATTTTTTTTTGAAATATTGGCATTGTGTCTATATCAATTTGAGTTTTGGTGTTCTTGGGATAATGAAAAACACATTTTAATTGTTTTAAAACTCTAAAACATGCATGTAATGTTGATGACATACAAAAAACCATGAATTGATGTGAAATCCAAGGGAAAAAATATTTAAATTATTTTTGGCATGTGTCAGAAGAAGTCACATAAATCTGACACATTGTGCGCTCAAATTTTGTGAATAAAAAATTTTATTTGTATTAATGTCATTAAAAACATTCCTTAGAGGGTCAGAACCAACACATTACCTTATATTGCTATAAACCCATATCAATATGTTCATAGAGTTATTTTAAAAATGTAGAATCAAACCCCACATCAATCTAAGTCATGTTTTTTTTCGAAATGACTAAAAATGTATTTTTATTATTTCAAAACACATAAACATGAATATAATTGTCAATAACTTGAAACCAATATTGGATTGACATGAAATCAATGGAATTTAATTATTTATATATTCATGATCACTTAAAATAGAAAACACATTAATATGATGTCTGGTGTGCTTGGAATGACAGATTAATCATTTTTTAATGATATAAAAGTCTTTAAAAACACCTTTCAAGGGGTCAAAACATTGCAAAAAAACATTAGACTTCAAGGAAATCATAAAAACAGCAGAATATAGTTTTTGAAATCTTGTAACTAACTCCATTTCCATTTTATATTATGTATCTTAAGATGACAAAAAATAATGTTTTAATGTTTTAATGATATTTAACATGCATGTAACAATAATAAATGTATCAAAATAACTCATATTGGTGTAAACCCGTCAAAAAATATTATTAAGTTATATTTTGTGTATGAGAAAATAGTACATCAATTAAACATTACTTGTTATTGTTGTGTCAATAAGGATTCCTTATGAATTTTCCATTACTTCATGTTTTTGAAAACCATAAACACTCTATCTTAAGGAAAAATTAACTTGATCTTGATAAGGAACGTTTTCCTTGAGGAAATTTTTCTTTCCTCAAGAACACTTTTACCCTTATCCAGTTTTTCCATTATAAGGAAAAATTTCCTTCCCCATGGAAAATTTATCCACACCATGTTTTCATTGTTCTTGTCTTAATTTTCTAAGTGTAAAATCTATCTTCATATTCAAACCCTCAGAATCCTATAATTAATTGAATATGAAGCATTCTGTTTTCTTGATCTATGTTCTCTGAATTCATACTCTGAACTCTACTGAGTTCTGACTCAGAGTTCTCTGAATTCAGATTCTGAAATCCTCTGAGTTTTGACTCCGAGTTCTCTAAATTCAGACTCTGATCTCTTGTGTGTTCTGTCTCTGTGTTCTCTTTATTCAGGAAACTAACTCTTAAGAACTCAGATTCTGAATTCATGATACGAATTCCGATGAGGTCAGACTCCGAACTCTTATGTGTTCTTACTCCGAGTTCTCCGAATTCAGGAAACGAACTCTTATGAACTGAGACTATGAATTCAGGATACGAATTCTAATGAGATTAGACTCTAAAATAATGTTACAAATTCTGATGAGTTCAGACTCCGAATTCTAGATATGAATTATTATGAGTTCAGACTACGAATTCCCTAATAAATAGATTCCAAATATCCTTTAATATATACTCTGATTGGTTATTTTCTTAGAATCTAAACATTTCATTTTTCATAGAATCCGGAATATTTTATTTGGATAACAAACCATATTTTTTATATCCTTGATATAATTATGAAACGATGTCATACATTCAGTTTCTAACTAACCACTGTTTGAGTGACAGGTGTACAGGTCCTTCCGAGATTCATGGAAAAATATGACCGTTGGAGGAGGGAGTCGACCATTGGAGATGTTTCTATAAATAGAAGCACATTTGAACGAGCTCAATACACTTGATGAACGATTCTACGGCCCTAGAGATCTCACGTTGTTGAAGTGATTTCTATAGAGATAGACTCTCATACATAGTGGGTACTGATATTCTTGTTCAGATTTCTTCATGTGACTCCAATTGTTTTTGTGTACAATCAAGGGCTTCCAGGGATAGGAAGAAAGAAGTGTCGACTACCTTAAAGTTTGAGGACTTTCTTTCTAAGGAAGATAGAGGTACCGACTAATGTGAAGTTCAAGGCCTTTCGGGGATAGAAAGACAGATATCGATCTTCTGATTGAGGACTTACCATGGTGTAGGTAAGATATACATTCATGAAAGTATAACTCAAGGGACCTTTATCGAAGGTTGTTGGATACCCTACTCATTGGGTTAAAAGATTTCATAATTTTTACTTCTATTGTTTCAAGTTTTTTTTACACTGCATTTTGATTTTTAAGGAATGTATAACTATATTATACTTCCTAGTTTTTGTATACTCTGATTAGTGAGATTCTATATACTTTAAGGTAGAATCTTTTACTTGTAAAATTTTCTTAAGATTCATTTCCAGAACCACTTTTCCGGAATCAAGAAAGTTTGTAGAACTAAGAGGTTTTGTGAATTTACCTTATTTAACCTTGTTAAACATATCCATCTATAAAATATCTAAATGAATTTTTAAAGTATATAATTCAACCCCTCTTGTATATTGAGAATATACATCATTATTTCTATCCTAAAATTGGTATAAAAGGAGGTCTCTGAAATACTTATATTCACATATAAGTTTTGTAAAGACCCGTAAAATTCAAGGAAAATTTTTTCTTAATTTTCTTTAGAATTTTACAAGAACGCGGTTTCAGACGGTAGCTAATTCCGAGGCCCGGAGTGCCCGGAATTAATTTCCGAAGTTTGGCTCGGGTACGTTCAGTGAACGAACGAGCGGGAATTCCTAACTTTTGATCCGGTGCTCGGAATTGAAATCCGAGGGCACCGATGAACTCGCAGCGCCGATATTCGTTTAAAGAGACCTTTTCGGGAGTTGCGTTTGTTGCGGGTTGAAAGTTACGTTTTGGGGTTTTTCAGTTAAGTTAAATAAAATTTGTGCAAAACAAATTTTATTTTAACTTATTTTAAAAACCTACCAAAGGAGGTTAGAAGTGGGACCCACACCCACTTAACCTCCCTTGGGAGGATTAAGTGTGGTGGGGCCCACACGAACCCCTTTTTCTTTTCAAATTCCTTAACCTCTCAAAACCCCCCTCTTAATTATGTAACTCTCCCCTACTTTAACTCTTGCCAATTTATCTTTTCATTTAATTTTGTCAACTCTAGACTTAATTAGTGAATTGAATTCAACTTTGAATTTTGAAAGGTTGGCAAAGTGAGAATAAAATAAGATGTAGTCTTATTTTATTTTGGGTTGATCGTTTGTTCCCTTGGGAGCTTTTGAGAGCATTCCTCTTCATCTTCAACTCTGACGAAGAACGAAGAACGAAGAACGCTCAAACTCCGACGAAGAACGACGCCTCTCTTCTTCGTCCTCGGTGTCAACGAGAGGGAACGCCGCTTCCTCCTCGGACCATCTTCGTCGGCGTGCAAGTTTCGCCAACGACGTGACTCTTCGAACGCATCCCTTCGTCATCGGATTTGACGAACGACGACCGCGACGCCCGACTTCCGCGACGCCGTCTTCCGCGGACATAGTCGAATCCTCGATCTTGTACCCAAAGTAGGGGTTTTTGTTTTCATTTGGGTTTTCTTACTCCTTTTCTTGATCGTGAATAGCAAGTCTAACGTGTGGCTTATTTATTTAAGTCTCGTTATTATTTCTTTAACGTGAGGGGGGCCGGACCGCACGAACACGGCCGAATCCCCCCTCCATCGTTCATGTTTGTTTATGCTGGTGGAAACAAGTAGCGTGGTGCCGTCGCACCACGCGGATGAACGTTCATTTATTTTACGCAACGCCGTCGCGCCGCGTTGAAAGAAATTAACGTGTGGCGAAAGGGGCGCGGTGCCGTCGCACCGCGCCGGACGACGAACGCCGCGGCCGGTTCCGGGCCGCGGCGGGACGAGAAGACCGCGGCCGGTTCCGGGCCGCGGCGGGACGAGAAGACCGCGGCCGGTTCCGGGCCGCGGCGGAAGGAAAGACCGGCGGCCGGGCCGCCGGCGTCGGAAGTCGAAGGCGGGACCGGAATTTCCGGTCCCGTTAGTAAAAACCGGCCGGCCAGCTGGCCGGCCGGATGACTGAAAACCGGGGGAATAAATCCCCCGGACCGTTCACCAAACCCCCCTCTTAATGAGGGGGGTGGTTCATTAAGGAGGGGGGGGGGGGCAGCACCCCCCCCGGTTTTCCATTTAGCGGGCCCCCCTGGAAGGGGGGGGCCGTTTGTCAAAGGAATTGGCGCGGCAAAGCCGCGCCGCCATCTCAAAAGCGGGGGCAATCAAGCCCCCCGCGTTCTGCCACCCCGTGCGGCACCCGCCGCCGCCAGCGCGGCCCGCCGCCGCCGCCAGCGCGGCCCGCCGCCGCCGCCCGCGCGGCCCGCCGCCGCCGCCAGCGCGGCCCGCCGCCTCCGCCGCGCCGCCACCGCGCGCCGCCGCGCGCCGCCGCGCGCCGCCGCGCGCCGCCCCCGGCCGCCGCCCTGCCGCCGCCCGCCGCCGCCGGCCGCCGCCGCCGGCCACCGCGCCACCCGGGGGGGGGGGGGGGGGGGGGGGGGGTCGGGCCGGGTCGGCCCGGACCCGGACCCCCCGTTTTCGAACCAGATTTGGTTTTTGGCTCATAACTTGAGCCTCGGACCTCCGATCGACGAACCGTCTGCGGCAACGCGATCCTTGGATCGAGACGGTCGTTTCGGTATATCGCACTCAAGGTTTCGGGTTACTTTGAGTTCGGCCGGGTTGGTTCGTTCACGAAACCAAACGGGCCTTCGGAGCGGAAACGCTCATATCTTGAGCCACGAACGTCCGATTGACGCGCCGTCAGTCGCGTTGTGTTCCTCTTAGTGAATCGGATCTTTTGGCATACTCCGCCCGAGGTTTGGACGCAGGTGGAGTACGGGCGGGTTGGTTTTTCCTTAAAAACCAACCGGGCCCCGGAGACGAAAATGCCAATAACTCACAGATTGGGCGTCCGATTGACGCGCCGTCTGTTTCGTTGACTTCCTCTTGATGAGACGGAACTTTTGACATACTCCGCCCGAGTTTTGGATGCAGTCGGAGTATGGCCGGGTTGGATTGTTCCCGAAATCCAACCGGGCCCCTGGAACGGGAAAGCTGATATCTTTCAGACAGGACGTCCGCTTGACGAGCCGTCAGCGGCGTTGGTGGTTACGTTGAGTAACGGTCCCTTTGAGTTTACCCTATGGGAGTTCGGGGTGCAGTTGAGATACGGCCGGGATTGGTTTCGCTCACGAAACCAACCGGGCCCCTAGGACGAAAAGGCTAATAACTCACAGACCGGGCGTCCGATCGACGCGCCGTCTGTTGCGTTGAGACCCATGTGACGAGACGGAACTTTGAGGCACTTCTTCGCGGGACCTTGTGATACTTGGAGTATCGACCAGTAGCTCGTGGTGCGGACCCGTGGTACTTGACAGTGGTGGTGCGCTTGGATGCAGCAGCAGACCCTTGGCGGTGGAGAGCTTGGTTGTAGCGGCGGACCCGCGATACTCTACGGAGTGTGTGCGCTTGGTTGTAGCGACAGACCCACGACAGTGGAGACGAGCGTGCAGAGTACGGAGACCGTGTAGCCGGCTGAGACCTGACGACTGCTTGACCGACTCGACTTGGAGTGAGTCGACTAGCCCAGTGGACGGAGCGCCCGGTATTTGGCGGCAGACCCACGGCGGACGGAGCGCCTGGTAGTTGGCAGCAGACCCGCGGTACTCGACAGGAGGAGTACCTCAGCAGGCTATCTGGGTAGCGCCCGGTATTTGGCTACAGACCCTCAGCGGACGGAGCGCCCGGTAGTTGGCCGCAAACCCGCAGTACTCGACAGGAGGAGTACCTCAGCAGTCCTAGGTTAGTGAGCGGCGGCCTCGGAGTCGTGACAGGACCACTGTACACTCTAGAGACGGAGCTCTTCAGCAGTTACAGTTTCGTTAATGAAAATCCTGGTTTGAGCTGAGTCAATGAATCTCTGCGTTTCCTCATGATTGAGATGGGTCGCTTGATAACTTAGGTATATGTATGGGCATATACCTGGGTGATGGTTATCCGTTGATTTCATGATTTTTGTGTATCCTTGAGATTGGATGGGTTACTTGATGACTTAGGTATATGTATGGGCGTATACCTAAGTAGAGTCTGATGTTACTTCGTGATTGCTGCCTTTACTTTGTGGATATCCATGTTGGATTTAGAGAGACCTTAAGGGTCTCGGGGTCCCTACTGAGTAGCTTATACTCACCCCTGCACGGGCTATGCCCGCACTTCGTTGTGTTGGTTGCAGACGACGGACAGCGCAGATCGCAGTTGAGACTTGAGGAGCAGGTCGGTACCCGGAGGTGGACCACTGGGCGGACGTACCCGGAGTAGACGACAGGACCTGTGGAGTAGAGGAGCTATCTGTACCTACCCTTCAGGTAGGATCCGTGGTGGACGATCCAGGAGCTGAGCCATCTGTACCTACCCTTCAGGTAGGAATCGAGGCGGACGACCCAGGAGCCGCTTCGTTCTTCCAGCTGCTGTTTTTCCCTTTCGAGTTGTACTTTACAGTTGGGCTTGTATTTCCGGCCCCCTTTACTTTTCTGCACTTGTAGTTACTTTCCGCTTGCTGACTCTGTGGTGGTTGTTACTTATAAAGGCAATGCCTTCCCTGTTATCGGGATTTACGCCTTTGGTGCTAGTCGCCAGCCCCTGGCCTATGGAAGGCGGGCTTGGGGTAGTCACGGCACGGGCCCCGAGGACGGGTCGTGACAAATTGGTATCAAAGGAGTTCGGTTCTACCGCATAACTTATAACTCTGATGTTTCTTTCTGTGAAGCAATAGTGTTGAGAGTACCGAGTGTGGTTTTCAGTTCAGGGAGTCCAGTGTTGGTGCGGGCGGCCGACGTATCCATACACCAGGACCCTGACAACTGATTTCGGACTTTGTGCACAAAAACACTGATTGCGTGTGTGTTTTCAAAAGTTTTTCCCCTTAAAACAGCTCAAACCAGGTCAGCTCACCAGGTATAATCGTTTGATCGTGTTACGTTGTTTCTTTCAGGATGGCCCCACGACGGCAGCCAGCTAGGGTTCCGAGAATCGAACGTGACGACAGCCTACCGAGCGACGAGGCCTCGGTGCAGGGCCCTTTGTCAGCAGTGGCACCGGCGGTAGCTCTACCCGCCGAGCCCCCGATGCTTCCAGCAGCAGCCGCTGACGATGCACGTCGCCTCAGCGCACTGCATGAGTTTCAGCGCCAGCGACCGCCCAGGTTTCGCGGGGAGACGGATCCCCAGGCTGCAGAGGACTGGCTGGAGGCAGTAGTACGAGTGTTTAGGCTAGTGAGGACACCAGCAGACCTCATGGTGATCCTCGCTGCGAGCCTACTACACGCAGCAGCAGGACGATGGTGGAGCTTGATGCTCCAGGTACACGATGAGGCATCTCTACTTTGGACAGACTTTGAGAGCCTCTTCCGCTCTGAGTTCGTCCCGGCCACCCTCCGAGCGGTGCGCATCCAGGAGCTTCTACAGCTGCGGCAGGGCAGCATGACGGTCGCTCAGTACTCGGCGAGATTTACCGATCTCTCGCGCTACTCGACCGAAATGGTATGGGACCCATTCTTCCGGGCCCGGACCTTCGAGCAGGGTTTGAGACACGAGATCAGGGCATCGCTGATCTCCCTCAGCATACCGACTCAGACAGGAGTACTGGAGCGGGCACTTCTGATCGAGAGTTTCCTTGCTGAGTCTACACCAGCACAGCAACTCACCGCAGGGCGGCACGTGGCAGAGTCATCTGCAGCAGGTAGCCGACGGATGACTCAGGGTTCCAGGCAGACCAGACCTACCGGTGGCCGACTGCACGACTCAGGCTCAGTTGTACGGGGAAGCCGGGGTGAAGTCAGAGCCAGGCGTGCCGAGAGTGGGCAGTGTTACTCCTATGGCGGGATTGGTCACATGGCTCGTGACTGTCCGACCCGCCATGCTGATGATCAGCAGTTAAGTGAAGAACCTCCCAGGCAGAGGCAGAGGTTCGACCGTGGCGGTCTGCAGGGAGGAGGCGGACGAGGCAGAGGAGTTGGACGAGCAGCAGGTGGTGGACGACGCTTTGAGGCTCTACCACCACCACCACCAGGAGGTCCACCCCGACCGCAGGGGAGAGCTCAGCTTCAGGCAGCCGAGGCCTTCGATCATGGAGCTCTGGGAGCCGATGGACAGGAGCAGAACTAGTGGATACGTCCTTAGTACTTCTGGTTCTTTGTTGCTTTTGTGTAGCGTCTTGTATTATGAGCTGCAATAATAAAAGACGCATCCTTTGTGATGTTTTCATTCCTGTCCTCTTTTGTTATGTTACTAAGAGGTTCCAGTTGACTGTTGACTTGACCCTCACTTGTGAGACATCTACTGGAGGAGACCAGTTACCACACACTGATGCCGACAGTGTGACTCAACCCTTGGAGGCGAGAGTAACGGTTGGATCTCTTAGTAGTAGCGTCGAGGCCTTACGACGTCATCCTTGGTATGGATTAGTATCATCCATGTTAGGATTGACTGTTTTAGGCAAAGAATGTGGTTCATCCAGGGGATGAGACCAGATTTCTCTTTTCGGCAAAGAAGAAATCTTGCAGCTCTTGTGGGACCAGAGATGGTCCGGGCCACGTCAAAAGAGGTCCATGTCATCCAGGAGCGGGTCCTACATGGGCGATCGATTCCTCTTGTGCGCAACAGATGGCGGCACGGGAATCTCCAGGAGAGCACATGGGAGCGGGAGGCTCAGATGTGTGCTCAGTACCCTCTTTTGTTTCCCTAGTTTTAGATGTAGCTTTACGGGGACGTAAAGCCCTGAGGTGGGAGTAATGTAAAGACCCGTAAAATTCAAGGAAAATTTTTTCTTAATTTTCTTTAGAATTTTACAAGAACGCGGTTTCAGACGGTAGCTAATTCCGAGGCCCGGAGTGCCCGGAATTAATTTCCGAAGTTTGGCTCGGGTACGTTCAGTGAACGAACGAGCGGGAATTCCTAACTTTTGATCCGGTGCTCAGAATTGACATCCGAGGGCACCGATGAACTCGCAGCGCCGATATTCGTTTAAAGAGACCTTTTCGGGAGTTGTGTTTGTTGCGGGTTGAAAGTTACGTTTTGGGGTTTTTCAGTTAAGTTAAATAAAATTTGTGCAAAACAAATTTTATTTTAACTTATTTTAAAAACCTACCAAAGGAGGTTAGAAGTGGGACCCACACCCACTTAACCTCCCTTGGGAGGATTAAGTGTGGTGGGGCCCACACGAACCCCTTTTTCTTTTCAAATTCCTTAACCTCTCAAAACCCCCCTCTTAATTATGTAACTCTCCCCTACTTTAACTCTTGCCAATTTATCTTTTCATTTAATTTTGTCAACTCTAGACTTAATTAGTGAATTGAATTCAACTTTGAATTTTGAAAGGTTGGCAAAGTGAGAATAAAATAAGATGTAGTCTTATTTTATTTTGGGTTGATCGTTTGTTCCCTTGGGAGCTTTTGAGAGCATTCCTCTTCATCTTCAACTCTGACGAAGAACAAAGAACGAAGAAGGCTCAAACTCCGACGAAGAACGACGCCTCTCTTCTTCGTCCTCGGTGTCAACGAGAGGGAACGCCGCTTCCTCCTCGGACCATCTTCGTCGGCGTGCAAGTTTCGCCAACGACGTGACTCTTCGAACGCATCCCTTCGTCATCGGATTTGACGAACGACGACCGCGACGCCCGACTTCCGCGACGCCGTCTTCCGCGGACATAGTCGAATCCTCGATCTTGTACCCAAAGTAGGGGTTTTTGTTTTCATTTGGGTTTTCTTACTCCTTTTCTTGATCGTGAATAGCAAGTCTAACGTGTGGCTTATTTATTTAAGTCTCGTTATTATTTCTTTAACGTGAGGGGGGCCGGACCGCACGAACACGGCCGAATCCCCCCTCCATCGTTCATGTTTGTTTATGCTGGTGGAAACAAGTAGCGTGGTGCCGTCACACCACGCGGATGAACGTTCATTTATTTTACGCTACGCCGTCGCGCCGCGTTGAAAGAAATTAACGTGTGGCGAAAGGGGCGCGGTGCCGTCGCACCGCGCCGGACGACGAACGCCGCGGCCGGTTCCGGGCCGCGGCGGGACGAGAAGACCGCGGCCGGTTCCGGGCCGCGGCGGGACGAGAAGACCGCGGCCGGTTCCGGGCCGCGGCGGAAGGAAAGACCGGCGGCCGGGCCGCCGGCGTCGGAAGTCGAAGGCGGGACCGGAATTTCCGGTCCCGTTAGTAAAAACCGGCCGGCCAGCTGGCCGGCCGGATGACTGAAAACCGGGGGAATAAATCCCCCGGACCGTTCACCAAACCCCCCTCTTAATGAGGGGGGTGGTTCATTAAGGAGGGGGGGGGGGGGGGCAGCAGCCCCCCCGGTTTTCCATTTAGCGGGCCCCCCTGGAAGGGGGGGGGGGGCCGTTTGTCAAAGGAATTGGCGCGGCAAAGCCGCGCCGCCATCTCAAAAGCGGGGGCAATCAAGCACCCCGCGTTCTGCCACCCCGTGCGGCACCCGCCGCCGCCAGCGCGGCCCGCCGCCGCCGCCAGCGCGGCCCGCCGCCGCCGCCCGCGCGGCCCGCCGCCGCCGCCAGCGCGGCCCGCCGCCTCCGCCGCGCCGCCACCGCGCGCCGCCGCGCGCCGCCACCGGCCGCCGCTCCGCCGCCGCCCGCCGCCGCCGGCCCCCGCCGCCGGCCCCCGCGCCACCCGGGGGGGGGGGGGGTCGGGCCGGGTCGGCCCGGACCCGGACCCCCCGTTTTCGAACCAGATTTGGTTTTTGGCTCATAACTTGAGCCTCGGACCTCCGATCGACGAACCGTCTGCGGCAACGCGATCCTTGGATCGAGACGGTCGTTTCGGTATATCGCACTCAAGGTTTCGGGTTACTTTGAGTTCGGCCGGGTTGGTTCGTTCACGAAACCAACCGGGCCTTCGGAGCGGAAACGCTCATATCTTGAGCCACGAACGTCCGATTGACGCGCCGTCAGTCGCGTTGTGTTCCTCTTAGTGAATCGGATCTTTTGGCATACTCCGCCCGAGGTTTGGACGCAGGTGGAGTACGGTCGGGTTGGTTTTTCCTTAAAAACCAACCGGGCCCCGGAGACGAAAATGCCAATAACTCACAGATTGGGCGTCCGATTGACGCGCCGTCTGTTTCGTTGACTTCCTCTTGATGAGACGGAACTTTTGACATACTCCGCCCGAGTTTTGGATGCAGTCGGAGTATGGCCGGGTTGGATTGTTCCCGAAATCCAACCGGGCCCCTGGAACGGGAAAGCTGATATCTTTCAGACAGGACGTCCGCTTGACGAGCCGTCAGCGGCGTTGGTGGTTACGTTGAGTAACGGTCCCTTTGAGTTTACCCTATGGGAGTTCGGGGTGCAGTTGAGATACGGCCGGGATTGGTTTCGCTCACGAAACCAACCGGGCCCCTGGGACGAAAAGGCTAATAACTCACAGACCGGGCGTCCGATCGACGCGCCGTCTGTTGCGTTGAGACCCCTGTGACGAGACGGAACTTTGAGGCACTTCTTCGCGGGACCTTGTGATACTTGGAGTATCGACCAGTAGCTCGTGGAGCGGACCCGTGGTACTTGACAGTGGTGGTGCGCTTGGATGCAGCAGCAGACCCTTGGCGGTGGAGAGCTTGGTTGTAGCGGCGGACCCGCGATACTCTACGGAGTGTGTGCGCTTGGTTGTAGCGACAGACCCGCGACAGTGGAGACGAGCGTGCAGAGTACGGAGACCGTGTAGCCGGCTGAGACCTGACGACTGCTTGACCGACTCGACTTGGAGTGAGTCGACTAGCCCAGTGGACGGAGCGCCCGGTATTTGGCGGCAGACCCACGGCGGACGGAGCGCCTGGTAGTTGGCAGCAGACCCGCGGTACTCGACAGGAGGAGTACCTCAGCAGGCTATCTGGGTAGCGCCCAGTATTTGGCGACAGACCCTCAGCGGACGGAGCGCCCGGTAGTTGGCCGCAAACCCGCAGTACTCGACAGGAGGAGTACCTCAGCAGTCCTAGGTTAGTGAGCGGCGGCCTCGGAGTCGTGACAGGACCACTGTACACTCTAGAGACGGAGCTCTTCAGCAGTTACGGTTTCGTTAATGAAAATCCTGGTTTGAGCTGAGTCAATGAATCTCTGCGTTTCCACATGATTGAGATGGGTCGCTTGATAACTTAGGTATATGTATGGGCATATACCTGGGTGATGGTTATCCGTTGATTTCATGATTTTTGTGTATCCTTGAGATTGGATGGGTTACTTGATGACTTAGGTATATGTATGGGCGTATACCTAAGTAGAGTCTGATGTTACTTCGTGATTGCTGCCTTTACTTTGTGGATATCCATGTTGGATTTAGAGAGACCTTAAGGGTCTCGGGGTCCCTACTGAGTAGCTTATACTCACCCCTGCACGGGCTATGCCCGCACTTCGTTGTGTTGGTTGCAGACGACGGACAGCGCAGATCGCAGTTGAGACTTGAGGAGCAGGTCGGTACCCGGAGGTGGACCACTGGGCGGACGTACCCGGAGTAGACGACAGGACCTGTGGAGTAGAGGAGCTATCTGTACCTACCCTTCAGGTAGGATCCGTGGTGGACGATCCAGGAGCTGAGCCATCTGTACCTACCCTTCAGGTAGGAATCGAGGCGGACGACCCAGGAGCCGCTTCGTTCTTCCAGCTGCTGTTTTTCCCTTTCGAGTTGTACTTTACAGTTGGGCTTGTATTTCCGGCCCCCTTTAATTTTCTGCACTTGTAGTTACTTTCCGCTTGCTGACTCTGTGGTGGTTGTTACTTATAAAGGCAATGCCTTCCCTGTTATCGGGATTTACGCCTTTGGTGCTAGTCGCCAGCCCCTGGCCTATGGAAGGCGGGCTTGGGGTAGTCACGGCACGGGCCCCGAGGACGGGTCGTGACAAGTTTTCCTTGCTCAAGTTTTTCATTGTTCATAACATTTTCCTTGCTTACGAACTTTTTCTATTAACAATTTTGTGTGGAAATGTTTTTCATTAAGATGACAGGAATGAATTTTGGTTCCATTGAAACTCTAAATCCTACAAGACTGCCTATTTTTTATGAGAATTATTACGAATATTGTATAGATCATCTGAAGAACTTTGTTATTAACCCTGGAGTAGAAAATTTTTTTATTCTTACTGGAGGACATAAAATCCCCGAAAAGGAAGTTAGTACTTTCACCAATCTAGAAAAGCATGAATATCAACTAAATTATAAGGTAACAAATACTTTACTTTGTTCCATGAAAAGAAATATATAAAACCAAATTGGATCTTGTGAAGCAGAAAATTGTATTTGGATGAAGCTTGAGGTTACTCACATTAGAACTTCAATATTTATTGAAACTAGAAGATCCATGCTCAGAGCCGAATATCATGGTTGGTTTCCTTATAGACAACCCACATCTAAGGAAAAAAAGAGATTTATGAATATTTTCAACAATTTACAACCAATGGGATAGAAAGGATTAGATGATGATTCTCTTGTTGATAAGATTATAGACATCATGCCCAATGAGTGGGAATCCAAGAGAACAATTATAGATGAGAACAGGAAAGTCACTCAGATTTGTATTGATGATTTATTTGGAACTCTTCTTCAACATGAAACTAGAATATAGAGAGATGCTGATAATAAGAAGAATAAGAATTCAAATGGTAGTGTTGATTTTTCAACAACATCTAATCCTATAATATCCAAGATTCCTAAGAGAGTTTCTAGATATAAGACTATGAAGGTTGTCATTCAATCTGAATCTAGTGAAAGTGAACATTCTGATAATAAACTAGATAATATTTCTCAGAGGATGAACAAGATAGTTGGAAAGAACAATTTTTAGTATAGATTCAAAAAGAAATAAAGAAAGGATAATAATGACTCAAAAGACACATGTTACAAATGAAAAATAGCTGGACATATAAGGCTTGATTGTCCTATGATTAAGAAAAAGGATAATAAGGAAAAGTATTCTTAAAGAAATAGGAAGAAATTCTATAAGGAAAAAGGTAAGAATGTTATGATATCTAATGATACCTAGAGTGCTAGTGGTGGTGACTCTTCAGATGAATCCACAGATTATGAATCTTCTAGTTAGAGGAATCTTGGTTTACAAGCAAGACTACCTATTGAAAATCATTTTATAATGGATACGGTATAGAAAACTAAATTCTTAACCAATGTTTCTTTGAATTCTAATTATATTGATGATAAATATTATAACTCTTCTGATGAAGAATGTTGTTCTGATAAAGATAATATTTTTCCTACCTATGAAGAAGTTTATAGATTTTCTAAACTCCTTGAGATTGAGAATTCAAAACTTAAGAAAAATATTGATAAGGAAAATTCTAGAAATATTATTATTACTATAGAAATATCATATCTTTCTAAAGATATTGATAAGAAAAGTATTTATTTCTAAAGTATTTCAAAAAATCTTGAGGAAGTTAATTCTGATAAGGATAAATTTTCCAAGGATATTGAAAAAGTAATTTCTAACAAAAAATTTTAGAGGGTAGCTCTAGTTAAAATACTAATGATTTTTAAGATATAAATTTGGGTGTTAAACTAATGTCAGAACGTTTTTACTTGTCAAATTTTTGGTCAAAATTTACCTTAGGTAAGGAGAGTTTATGATAAGATGTATTCACAAATCATACCATTAAGGAATAATTATGGTTTTGGTTATACTAGTACAAAAATATTTTTTAGTAATAACTACTTTGTTTCTCAAAGTGCTCCATTCTGTACTAAATGTCAGTGTGTTTGACACTGGTTAAAAAGTTGTTCTTTAAATAAAACTCATTCTTTAGGTTTCCATAAATCTTATTTGTCAATGAAAATGTGGGTTCCTAAGATTTTTCTTTATAAAATTCTCAGATCCAATAAAGTTTGGATTCGGAAAACCTAACTCTTTCTTTATTGAGGAAAATAAAGAAAGTACCAACAAAAATACTTAGTTCTTGGATAGTGGATGTTCTTGGCATATGACTGGTAAAAAAACTTCTTTGAAAAGATTATCAATACAAAAGGAGGAAAAGTTATTTTCTGAGATAATACTCAGCGAGAAATTATTAGTATAGGTAACATTGTTCTTATTTGAAAAACATTGATTTCAAATGTTTTATTTTTTAAGGGTCTTCAGCACAACCTCATAAGAATAAGTCAATTTTGTGATGAAGGTTACCTTGTGAATTTTATGAATGAAATATTCTTTGTTCAAAATTATAAGGAAGAGTTTATTCTTTCCACTAGTATGCAAGAGAATATATACACATTGACCATTGAAGTCCTTAGGAGCCAAGATCTACCTTGTCTTAGTGCAATGAAAGATCATTCATTGTTAGGGAATAGAAGGATAGGATAATGTAACCTTAAGAACCTATTTAATCTCTCTATGAATAGACTTGTTAAGGATCTATAGGAGCTTATAATTGATTCTTCAAAAGTTTGTGATCCTTTTCAATATGGAAAGCAACATAAATCATGTTTTAAATCAATCGGTGATGTCTCACCATCTGATGCATTACCATTGGTGCATATGGATCTTATTGTCCCAATACAAACTAAAAGCATTGGGGGAAAATATTATGTCTTTGTCTTAGTTGATGAATACACTATATTTATGTGGGTCTACTTTCTAGCTAAAAAATCTGAAACCTTTTCGTATTTAACAAATTTTATAGGCCAAGTTAAAAATGAGAAAAACTATCCATTGATAAATATTCATAGTGATCATGGTGGAGAATTTCAAAATTATTATTTTGAAACTTTTTGTAGTAGAAAATTCATTACTCATAACTTCTCAGCACCAATAACAAATCCATAGAATGGTGTTGTTGAATGAAAAAAATATAATTATTCAACAGATAGAAAGAACAATGTTGAGTGGATATTCGATAGCCAAATATTTATTGACTGAAGCTGTAAGTACTGCTTTTTATACTATAAATCGAGTTTTGATTAGTCCTTTTCTTAATAAAACTAGTTAATATTTATGGAATGGTATAAAACATAGAATTTCCTACATCAAGGTTTTTGGTTTCAAAGTGTTCATTCTGAATACTAAAGATAATTTACATAAATTCACAATAAAATATGATGAAGGAATTTTATTAGGCTACTCTACAAATTCTAAGCCATATAAAGTTTTCAATAAAAACAATTGTAATGTTGAGGAAATAATACACGTTAAACTTGATGAAACTTATCCCTTTGTTTTTAAAAAACCCCAACCTACATCCATGGATGTGTTTTCGAAAACTGATTTTCAACCATTAATATAAGATCCTTCTGATAAGGAAAATTTTCATGAAAATTTTTATGAGAAATTTACCCTATATGAATTCCTACCATATGTTGATGAACAGGTTTTACAAAACCCAAATCAGGTGATTCTGAAGAATCATCCCAGTTATAGTATCATTGGTGATGTAAATCAACCTGTACGAACTAGAAGTTCCTTAAGAAATGTAGTAGAATATACAACATTTCTTTCTCAATGACAACCAAAAAGAACTAATGAAGCATTATGTGATGATGATTGGATCAAAGCCATGCAATATAAGCTAAATTAAATCGAATGGAATATTGTCTGGACCCTGGTTGAAATACCTATGTAAACTACTGTTATTGGAGTAAAATTGTAATTAAGAAATAAGTTTGATGAAAATTGATTCATTGTAGGAAATAAACCGATATTAGTTGGTAAAGGAAATAATCAAAAAGAAGGAATAGAAAATGAATAAACCTATGCTCCGGTAGCAAGAATTAAATCGATTCATATCGTACATTCCTTTTTAGCATTCTTTAATTTCAAACTTTTTTCAAATGGATGTGAAATGTTATTTCCATAATGGTTTTGTTGAAGAGGAAGTTTTTTTTGAACAAACTCCAGGTGTTGAAGATACAAAACAAAATGAACATGTTTATAAACTTACCAAAGCTATGTATGGACTTTAACCAGCTCATAGAGCCTAGTAGGATAGAATTACAGTATTTTTTGCATCAAAATAATTATGTTAAGGGAAATGCAGATCCAACACTTTTTATAAAGAATTATAATAAAAATGTTTTTATTTTACAAATTTATTTTGATTAAATTATATTTGGTTTAACTTAGAAATATTTAACTGATTCCTTTGCTGTTATAATGAAATCTAAGTTTGAAATGAGTATGACGGGTGCGTTAACATTTTTTCGAGGTTTTCAAATTTCTCAAAAACCTGAAGGAGCCTATATATCTTAACATAGTTATATTAAAGATCATCTTATAATGTATGGATATGACAACAGTAGTTGTATTAGTACTCCCATTGGTACCTCAAATTCACTTGATCGTGACGAAGTTGGGGAACCAGTAGATCAAACATCTTTTAGAGGTATGATAGGAAGTTTACTATACTTGACAGCTAGTCATCCAGAATTAATGTTTTCAGTATGCTTATGTGCAAGATATCAATCCAATCCTATGGAATCAAATTTATAGGAAGTGAAATGAATTTTTTGCTACATAAAGGGAACCATGGATTTGAGACTCTTTTATACTTCTAGAAATGATTTTTATTTAAAAGGTTTTTCTGATGCTCACTTTGGTGGATGTAAAATGGATAGAGAAAGTACATCCAGAAATGTTCATTTCTTAAGAGATTCATTAGATTCTTGGTCATGAAAAAAACAATACTCAGTAGTAATTTATACTACTGAAGCTGAATATGTAGTAGTTGAAAGTTGTTGTGCTCAAGTGTTGTGCATGCAACACTCACTCACGAACTATGGTATATGTTTTTTCAAAACAAAATTTTTTTGTGATAATACTACTGCCAATTCCCTATGTAAAAACCATTCACATCACTCTCATGAAAAACACATAGATAGTAGGCATCACTTTCATAGGTATCTCACACAAATAGGAGATATAATTCTTCAATTTATTGGAACCCATGACCAACTTGCTGATATTTTTCCAAAATATTTACCATCAGATAGATTTGAATACATAAAAAAAAATTTTGAATGATAACCATAAGGTAATTTTCCTTATTAACTTTCCGTTGCAAACATTCTCCTTACAATAAAAAACTCTTTTTCATTGGGGGAGTTTTCTATCTTATGAAAATTTTCGTAGTTATTTTTTCAAAAAAATCATAATGAAACTTTTCATAGCTAGATTTTAAAACAATTCGTAATGAAGATTTTAATACTCAAAATTTTTATAATAAATATTTTTGTACTCAAAATTTTCATAATTAAGATTTTCATACTCAAAATTTTTGTAATGAAGTTTTTCATAGTAAAAGGTTTTTAAAAAAATCCAATGTTCATCAGGAATAATTTTCCCCATTATGAATAATCTTCCTAGAAATCCAAGTGGTATGTTTTCATTCTTAAATTTTCGTAATCATCATTTTCTTGTTGGTATTTTCATGAATTTTTAATTTTTCATATTCACGAATCCTTAAATATGAATGATTTTTATTAAAACCTCAAAATATCAGATTCAACTAAATGTTCATTGCGGATTTCATTCAACTATTAGAACTAGTCAGAAGTTTATTCAACCATTGGATTGAGTTTGGAAGATTAACCATCAACCAATCACCTATATAAAGGACCCCCCAATGGTTATCCCACATCTAAACAACAGTCTTCGCATGATGAATCCCTTCTCTTCTACATAAGCCCGATTTGAACATCTCACATCGTTCTCAAATCCAAATGTCTGCCGAAAAATCTTCTTTGAATGACATATCAACTGTCAAGCCAATCTCATAGTGGCAATTTTATAGAGAAATTTTGGTGCATCCAAAATTCTTCGCCAAGTATGATTTCATTATCTCAATGAACATTATGTTGAATGGATGGGAGAGTGTCTGCGTATCGATGCCAGGAGCTTAAGATTTGGTTTATCTGGATTTTCTTGTTGAGTTAAATGAGTCATTAATCTTTTTTCTGGAAGAAGGGAGGAGTAAATTATCTTTCTAGAGCTATGGGAAGGCTTTTTCTCTATCATACACCAAGGATGCTATATTGGTTGGAATACCATATGAAGGGAAAGCTTAATTTTATTGCCATAATTTTCCAGATGTTAAAGGAAGTTTTGATAAGGTAAAGGCTATGACATGTCTTGGACTTTCTGAAGTAAAAAATCCAATGATCAGTCATATGTCTACGAATTATCGGATTCTTGAATTGTGGTTTCAAAGATTCATCATATCAAGGAATGGTGACAAGGATACATTGAAGAAGAGTGACATGTATATTTTTGATTTTCTGGTGAAACATAGAAAGATCAATCTGGTAAAGCATATTCTGATTACATTTGAGAATATAAATAAGGGAAATTTGAAGGCTCAACATATTATATACCCAAAAATTCTTCAAAGATAATTATTAGATTCTTAGAGTCTTTAAAAATTCTTTTCACTTCAAATCCAACTAATTGAAAATTCATGCTAGTCAGTGATGGTACCATGAAGAGGATGAAAATAAGATTTTCTAAGGAATCCATTGAATTTTATGACCTTCATAAAGAAGATGTTGAAGCCATATCAATGAAAAATAAGGATGCTAAACCCTCTAAAAAGGATGGAAAGAAGAGGAAGTAGAATGAAGTAAAAGAGGGAGGACAAACCCTAGAGCATAAAGGAACCCAATCCGCACCTCTACAGCCTAAGAAACAAAATGCATATCTGGATGAGGTTGTAGACAAATGGAGGGAAGAAAAGAAGAATAATAAAGTAGGTGATCCCTGTTTTGGTTTGGATCCTGGTGAAGAAAATTCTTTAGAAGAGAATATTGTTAAGGATTTTGAGAAGCAAGTTAATGAAAAGGAAAAAAAATAAAGAAGATGTATAAAGCAGAGATTGTTCAATCTCTTCTAAAGGATACTGAGAAAACCTAAAAAATATACCGATACCAAAAAAATTATTGGTAGATAATTTTCCAGAGACCCCAGGAAGGAAGTATACAACTCTAGAAAAAGTCCAAGAGGAGGTAGTAGAAGAAGAAGAATAATAATAAAGTAGTGGTGGTACCGAAGACCTCATAAAAAAGTTTAATTTTATCTTGGGAAGGAAAGTCCATCCGAGATACTCTCAATCCGAACATCCGAAGCAGAGTCTTCAAAGATCGATACACTTGGGAAGGATCAGAAAAGAGAGGATGAGAAGGGCGAAGATGAAGTGAATAAGTTGTCTGTGGAAGAAATTTCTAATCATGATTCCATTCAACGGGAGCATGCTGAGGGCCGAGCTAAGAAGGAAGAGGTTGATGAAGATAAGATTGTACAGCTATCATATAGTGAACACGAATCTCCAAATCCATATGAATCCATTACGAAGGTAGATAAAGGAAAACAATTTCTTACTGATTCTCCTAGTAGAGATGTGGTGAAGAAGAAGGTAGCTGGTGGATCTTCAAAGAGGAAATCTATTGAATTAGAGAAAGAACCCTCACCAAGCAAAGCCTCATATTCAGAATCATCATCCCTAGGACATGATTTTGTTTCCCAGTCCATTAATAATCTTATTAGGACCATTTCCATTTTTCCATGAATTTATTCAAGATGCCCAATGCTCCATAAAACTCTTAATCAAAAGTCAGATTCAGTATCCATGGTGATGGATATGTGTGTTAAACTTGAGGGATACTTAAAGAATTTTCTTATTGGTTATGAGGCTCACAAGAGATCTTGAAAGAAGATGACCAGTTGGTCGAAGAAAACAGTTCAAGATTTTCTGATTCTTGATGAATTTTACGATAATTCTAAAGATGGATTTGACACATAAGAAGGTAATATAAAGGATCTCTCTAATATCTTTGAGGAAAATCTAACCCTCAAACAAAATACTCAGATATAAGAATTAAATGATCTGAATGGAAAGTTAAATTCAGTTGCTCAATGTTGGAAGAAAGAAATGGATCTTCGGATTTAGATTGAAGAAAAGCTATTAATGAAAGATGAAGTGTTGAAGGTACCGGCAGAGGGCCTCAAGGATCAGGAAGATAAGACCAAATACTTAGAGAAGAAAGGAGAAGATCAGGATCATCTTCTCAATAGAGCAGAGGAAGATCATATGGAGATCAATAAGCTAAAAACTATTGTAAAGATGTTGATTATAAAGGATAAGGAAGGATTATAGAACCAATCTGATATTTTGTTGTACATTCATTATTCTAAAAAAATTCCAAACATAATGAAATTTTCGTAATTCTGTGCTTTTTGTGTTGTCTAGTAATAATTTTTCAGGTACCAAATTTCCTTTTCCATTCCCTGTAATCCTTTTTAAAAATCACAAAGGGTGATAAAGGAATGTCAAAAATAATACTAATAAAAAGAATAAATATCCCTAAGGGGGAGTTTATCTAAGAGGAAGTGTTCATCTCAAAGATTTTTTTATGCAAGTTAATGAAATATCTTCTTCAGAAAATCCGAATACGATCCTTATTGGTGTTCATGGAATGTCTAAATAAAAAATTAAAAGATATCGAAGTCTTTAAAGGTTTCCATCAAATGGTTAACGATAATAAAATAACCTCATATTATCATAAAAATAATGAACAATGGTCGTTGATTTACTTTTGAAATTTGGGAATTGATGTCATGTAAATCCTTTTTGTGGTTTAATCAGAATGATTGAATATGTATTTTTAGTTTTTTTAAAATGTAAAATATATATGTAATGTAAAAAAATTTCAAATGAACTCATATTCGATTGAATTTATATAAAATTATTGTATATTAATTTTTCACGAGTTTAATAAAAAACACATTAATCTAATTTGAAATGTACATGGATTGAAAAAATAAAAAAATTTAAATATATACAAACATTTAAAAACATGGTTCAAGGAGAAAAAATGATAAGTCACCCGGATATTATCATGAAATCATAGGATAGAAACCTTTTCTCTATTTTCAAATTCTAGGAACTGACACCATGTCAATCCAAGTTGTGTTTTTTATAAGATGTCCAAAAACACATTTCTAGTGTTTTAAAAGACAAAAAAATGGGAGTAATGATCAAAACCAGATAAACCAACCTAAAATTGAAATAAAATCACAATAAACCTATATTTTAATTATTTATTACATCTACTAGTAGATGAATCCTCAATACAACTATTGGTTACTTAATAGAATAAAATAATCACTTTTAAAGATATCCAAGTCCTTAAAAACATGAATCGGAGGATCAAAACATGTAGACAACCCTAGAATGAGGTAAAATCATAGAAATCCCTTCTTTTAATTATTTATGATTTGTATGAGTATAAAAACATAAATATTACATGTGGTGTTCTTGAAATGACTAAATATAAGGCGATAATGATACTGATGTTTTTAATAATAGGCCCTTGGGGGACAAAACCAATAAAATGATCTCAAGCTTTCCTAAAATCATAGGAATGAAATTTTATATTGATTTTTAAATAAATAATCTGTAACCAAATCAATCTGATTTTCACATTTCTTTATATGAATCAAAACACATTTTAGTGTTTTAAAAGACAACAATATGCATGTAGTGGTCAAAATCATAGAAAATGATATCAGATTGGTTTGAAATAAAATGATAATTGTGTTTGAATTATTAGTAATATTTAAAAATAATTGGAACATTAATTCAACTTGTGGTGTTCTTGAAATGAGTAGATGTTATAAAGATATCAAATTCTCTAAAAAAGTGCGTCAAGTGGTCAAAATGATGAAAATTATATTTGGTTACTGTGAAACAATAAGAAAAATAATTTTAATTAATTTTTTATATTTATTAATAGGAACCACATTAGTTTGGGTTATGGTTTTCTTAGGATGATTAAAAAGACATTTTTAGTGTTTTGAAACTCTAAAACATGCATGTAATTGTAAAATCTATAGTAACTGACATCATATTGGAATGAAATCGTTAGAAATATTTCATTGAATTATTTTTGACATATACGAGAATATAAATCATCAATTTTACATTTGGAATTCCCAATACTTCTAAGTAAGATTTTTTTTAAAAGATATTAAAGCCTTTAAAAATGTGTGCTAGGGGGTTAAAACCAAGACAACAACTTGAGAATGTCATAATTTCAAGGAATATAAATTGTAGAATGATTTTTGAAATCAATAGATTAATTCTTGATTAATATGAGTTGAAATTTTATTTTTATGACTTAAAATAATTTTTTTATAGTTTTTAAACTCTAAAACATATGATCAGCTATCAAAAAAAATAGTGAATGACTTCAGATTGATTTGAAATCATAAGGAATATGTTTGTATTTTTTTATCATGTTGGAGTAAAAAAATATAAATCTAAAATGTGATGTGATTAAAATTAATAAATAATTTTTTTAAAAGATATTAAAATCTTTTCAAATGTTCATTATTTGTTAAAAACCAATAATATTACCTCATATTGATGCTGAATCGTAAGAAAATTGATGTATATTGATTACGGAGATGAAATAAATGTCCCAAAATTATTCTGAGTTTCAATTTTCTTGAGATGGCTAAAAATAATTTATAGTTTTTAAAACTCTAAAACATATGTGTTATAGTCAAACCCATAGAAAATGTTATGTTATTGGTACAAAATCATATTAAATTCATCTTTAAATTCTATTTTATTTTTAAGAGAATATTTCATGTCAATCCAATATGACCTCTTCTCAGAATGACTAAAAAGAAATTTGAGTAGATATGAAAGTATTTAAAAATACATGATAAGGGGGCTAAACTCAGATTACCTTGAAAGCATAGGAAAATTTTCTTTCATTTATTTGAGACATGTACTAGTAGAAATCACATCAATCCAATTAATAGTGTAATAATAATCACTATGTTAGTTGTTTTAAAGATTTCAAAGTCTTCAAAAATATGACTAAGGTGGTAAAAACCAAAAAAACCCCTTATATTGTCATAAAATCATAGGGAAACAACAATAGATTTATTTTTAAAATGTAGAATCTAACACCACATCAAAATGTGATTTTTTTTCCAAGATGATCCAGAATACATTTTTAGTGTTTTAAAACTCTAAAGCATTCATGTAATGGTCGAGACAATAGAAAATGTCCTTTAATTTTTACAAAATCAAAGTGAAACTATACATATATTATTTTTATATGTTAAAATTGATATAATTTAAATCATACATGTAATTTTATTATAATTACAAAATATTTAGTTTTTAAAAATACCATATTCTTTTAAAAAATGCGTCCGGGGGTCCAAACCAATCAATTGACCTCAGATTACTATGAAGTTATATGATAATAACTGATGATTAATTATTGAAATATAAGAATTTTTGTATCTTCAATACATTTTTATGTTTCCCCAAGATGAAAAAAATATATTTATAGTGTTTTAAAATTCTAAAAATTCATTTAGTAGTTTACCCAAAAGAAACCACCTCTAATTGACATGAAATTGTATGAAAACTATTTTTCAAGTATATTTCATGTGTATGGGTAGATTAAAAATTAATAATACATGTGATGTTGTTGTAACGACTAAATAAATAGTTTTTAAATATATCTATGTTTTTTAGAAATGTGCATTATGGGGTAAAAACTAATAAAATGACCTTGGATTATCATGATATCAGAGGAAAATAACATCAAGAATATTTTAGAAATATAAGTACTGAATCAAAATTAATCCAACTTAAATTTTACATATGATGAATGAAAAAATTATTTTAGTGTTTTAAAACTGTAAAATGTTCATCTGATAGTGAAAACAAAGGAAAACTATCTCAAATTAACATGAAACATAGTAAAATTTTATTTGAATTTTTTTTGTCGTGTATGTTTATTCGAAACATTAATCTGATGAGTGGTGTGATGAAAGTGATTAAATAATAGATTATAACGAAATTACTGTTCGTAAAAAATAACCAAAAGATGAAAACTATGGAAAAATACTTTTATTTCCTTAAAATCCTATGAAAACAATCACTAATTGATTTGTGAAATTAAGGAATGGAAGTTACAAAAATCGAAGTTTCTATTTTATCAAGAAGAAAAAAAAATAAATTTAGTATATTGAAACTCGAAAACATGTTTGTGATTGTGAATAGTAATAAAACAATGATTTATATTCATGAAATCATGGAAATATTATATTTAAATTATTAATGATGTGTATGAGTATAAAAAAGATCAATCTGACATATGGTGTGCTTTAAATAATAGAATAAACTATTTTTAAAGATATAAATGTTTTTAAAAACATAAATGAGGCGATGAAAACATAGATAATGACCTTGAATTGATGTGAAATTAGATTATCTAGACCTTATATTTGTATTTTAAATATATAAATTGACTCTACTTTAATCTGAGTTGTAGTTTCCTTATGATGAGTGAAAAACAATTTAATGTTTTAAAACACTAAAACAAGTCTATAAAAATAAAAACCATATAATAAGTCCTAATATTGACATGGAATCATAGGTATACTATATTTTAATTATTTTGGACGTTTCAACTAATAATTTTCATTAATCTAAAATATGGTGTGCATAGAATAATTAAATAGGAAGTTTCAAATATATCAAAGTCCTTAAAAACATGAGTTATATAGTAAAAAACAAGAAGATTATTTCAGGTAGACATGAAATCCTAGGAAATTTTTTTATTAATTATTTATAATGTGTTTGAGTAGTTAGAACATAAATTTGATGTGTGATGGGATAATAATATCTAAATTATAGTTTTAAACTTATCAATTAAATTAAAACATGCATTATGGGGTCAAATCTACGATAAGGACATCATATTTCCATGAAATAATTGGAAAACAACCATATATTTATTTATGAAATGTAGTAACTAACTCCATATCAATATGTGTTACTGTTGTCTAAGGGAGACTAATAACACTTATGTAGTGTTTTAAAACTGTAAAATGTGCATGTAAAGGTCAAAACAATAACATACGACCGTGAATTGATGTGAAATCATAAGAAAGTGGGTTTTGAATTATTTATGAGTTTAAAAACAATATAATGTGTGAAATAATTAAAATAACTAAATAATAAGTTTTAAGGATATCAATTTATTTTAAAAAATATTAAAAGGAGTTAATACCCAACAAATAGCCACATATTATCATGAAATCATATCACAATAAGAGCTGATTTGTTTTTGATATTTAGGAATTGAAACCCTGTCAATACAATATATTTTTCTCTCTGGATTACTAAAAACAAATTTTTATGATTTTATAACTCTATAGTGTGTATGCAATTTTATAAATCACAGAAAAAGACATTATATTGAAGTGACATCATAGGAAAATTATCAATGAATTTTTTGTGACATGTTGAGAAAATGGTATTTCAGTCTAATGTGGAGTGTTTGTGGAATAAATGAATAATTTTTTAAAACATGCCCATGTTTTTAGAAATATTCATCAAATTTTCAAAACCAAACAAAGGATATTGTGTTTTAATTAAATCATTGGAAAACAACCATTGGGTTATTCTTAAAATATAGGGACTTTGACCAGATAAATATGAGTTGACGTTTTCTCGAGATGACTGAATATACATGTTAATGTTTTAGAACCGTACGTTATTTGGGAAATAGTAGATACCATAAAAAATGAATTTTAATTAATTTTAAATCATATATAAATTCACTTTTAATTATTTTTATGTTTACCAATAGAAGGCATGCCAATCCTGTGTTTGGTGTGCTCGTAATGAATAAATAAGCTATTTGAAAAGATATAAAACTATTTAAAAATAAATGGTGGGTGGTAAAAACAAAAGAAAACCCATTAAATCAGAATAAAATATTTATAATTATTTAGTGTAATGTAAAAATGAATACCAAATCAATCTAAATTGATGATTTCTTGAGAAGGAAACAATACATTTTTAGTGTTTTAAAACCCTTAAACATGAATGTAATGGAAAAAACATTACTAATAAAAAAATAATTTTAAATCATAGGAAGACTGTCATTGAATTATTTTTGACATTTATGCTTAGGAATTACATCAATTTGACATTTGGTATTCCTAGAAAGACTAAATAAATAGTCTTAATAGATATCAACATCATTAAAAAACATTAAAGGGTCCAAAATAGGTAAATAACAAATAATTTCCATTAAATTATTGATTAATAATCATAGATTAATTTGAGAAATTTAGCAAATACTCCATATCGATAAATGTTTTTGAATTTCTCAAGATGAACACAAACAAATTTTTTGTGTTTTAAAATCCTAAAATGTGCACGTAATGGTAAAAACAATATTAAAATAAATATAATTTATTTTAAATAATAGGATAAATTATTTTAATCATTTTTTGTGTTTACAAGAAAACTGAATGGAAATTTTACATAATGTGTGCTCAAGATGACTGAATATACACTTTTTAGTTATATGGAAGTCTTTAAAAACATGTGTTAGATGGTAACAACTACGAATATGATCATATATTGACATTAAATAATGAAACAAAAATAATATATTAATTTTTATCATATAATAATTTAATTCACATAAATCCAAATTATGATTTACATAGGATGACCAAAAATTTATTTCTTTGTATTAAAAATCTAAAACATGCCTGTAACTATAAAAATCATATAAAAATACATTATAATGTAATGAAATCAAATGAAAATTTTCATTGAATTATTTGGGATTGGTAGGAGTTCACTGTACGTCAATCTAGTATATAGAGTGCTCAGTATGATATAACAAACAAAATTTATAGAGATGAAAGTATTTAAAATCATAAATCTGGGGTTAAAACCCAAGAAAACAAACTCAAATTTTCATGAAATTATTTTAAAATACTTATATTTATTTTTAACATATATTGACTTTATACACATAATTCCATGTTTAGGTTTTCTCAGAATAACTAAAATTGATTTTTAGTGTCTTAGACCACCAAACAAATATATATTGATAAAAACCCATATTAAATTACCACAAATTGACATGAAAACATATTATAAAGACCTATAATTTCTTTTTTGGTATGTATTACAATATGAAATATCAATATGGGGAGTGGTGTGCTCGAAATGGTTAATTTTTTAAATATATCAGTCATCAAAAACATTCACCAGGGTGTAAAAAATATTAATGTGATCTCATATTACTGTGAAATCAAATAAAACGATCATATATTATTTTTTAAAATATAATCACTTATTTCATGAGAATCTATGTTAAGGAATTATTAATATAAAAAAATTATATCTAGTTTTTTAAATTGAGAAAATCTCCATGTAATAGTCAAAACCATAACAAATGACCTCAGATTGATGTGAAATCCAATGATAACAATATATTAATTTTTTATCTATAAGAGTATATTTAAGTTCTATATTACATTTTGTAATATAAAAATTAAAACATTATTAGTTTTATAAGATTTCAATGTTTTAAAAAACATTTTTCAGGGTGTCATAACCAAAAAAATACCTCAGATTTCCATGAAATCATAAGAAAAAAACCATAGACTAATTTCTGAAATGTGAATACCAGTTCGACATGAATTCAAATTGATGATTTCTAAAGGTGATATAAAAATAAATTTTATTTATTTTTAACTATAAAATGATTAATTAGCTATTAAATCCATAAAAAATGACCTCGGATAAAAACAATCATAGGAAAATTTTATTTGAGTAATTTTTGATGTGTATGAGTAGATCATAAAATGAATAAATAATTCACTTCAAAATAAATTAATATATTTAAAAGCATGAGTTTGTTGGTCAAAACTGATAAAAATCCCAAAAATTTCCATGAAAACATAGAGAAACAATTGTAGATTTAATTTTGAAATGTAATATCCCACTTCATTTGGAAATAAGTTTAATTTTTCCTAGGAAGGTGAAGACCACATTTTTGGATTTCTAAAACTCTACTATGTGCAATAATAAAAACCATATAAAAACTCAAATTGATGAGAAATCATATGAAAACTATATTTGAATTAATTTTTATGTTAATAAGTATACACCATGTCAGTATCACATACAGTGTGATCAAATTGATTATATAAGAAATTTTAATTGATATTAGTGCTTTGAAAACGTGTTCTAGAGGGTTAAAAGGAAACAAACTAATTTAATTTTCCTTAAATTCATTATAAATAAACTGATTATTGATTCTAAGAATATACGAATGGACACTCATCAATCTGAGATGAAGTTTCTAGAGATGAAAAAAACACAATTTTATTGTTTTAAAATTATAAAAGTTTATGTTTTGGTCAATAACATATAAAACAACATAATATTTATGTTAAATAACTTAAAAAAATTTGTTGATTTTTTTTACATGTATGATTAGAAAAAAAAATTATTCTGACATGTGGTGTTCATGGAATGACTAAATAAGTAATTATAAAGGATATAATTGTACCATGTGTTATAGGATCAAAAATAAGAAAACAAACTAATATTTCCATTAAATCATAGGATAAAAAAATTAAATTGATTTTTGACATGTACTAAATTAATCAAGGTTAATTTAACTTTCATTTTTATTATGATTACTAACAAACATTTTTTGGGTTTTTACACCCTACAATGTGGATTTAATTGTCAAAACCTTAGTAAAAACCCTTTTAATGATATAAAATGATAAAAAAATACATTTCAATTATAGGGTATGTTTATAAATTGATCTTATTTCAATACGAAATGTGGTATTATTGAAATGAAAAAATAAGTAATTTTAAAACACATCGATGCCATTAAAAACATCTTTCAAATGGTCATAACATTGAAAATGGTATCATATTTTTTGACCTCATAGAAAATAAATATTGGATTAGATTTTTAAATGTGAGAAGAGACTCAATAACAATCCATGTTATGGTTTTTCTAGGATGAATGCAAACACAAAAGTTTCCATAACAGTGTAAGATCATAGAGAGGGGGAGGGGTGAATCCACGATCTCTTTTTGTTATTATCTTTTCTCTTATAACTAGACTATTAAACAAGTTATATTTTTAATAAAATCAATTATATCTCTATACCTCAAATTGTATGTAGTAAACATGATGATATATCAAAACAAATATTTACAATTTTCGGTACAAGGTCATACTCTATCCCATGTTGGTTATTCTCCAAAATATGTATTCTGTTAATAAATTCTTTCAAGATTAAAAAGACATGGGTTATAAAAGGTTCTACAACCATGTAATCAATCCTCAAGGTTACCCTTTTTTTATACCCCAAGTAATAACTCTTCTATTTTAGTTGGTTATACCCCCATAATTTCCTTATTGTATCCTCTTCCTTCACCACCAGTTATACTTCGAAATCGTAAGATTTTTTAGAAAAAAGTTTTATACCCGAACTACTGGATATTTCTTCTTCTTTTTTTGATCCAATGTAGAAACATATTATTATATAGATATTCTTCCTCTAAAATAAAGTTGGATAATTTTTTCCTATCTAAAACTACTTCAAGATCAAAAAATGTCTCTTAATAGATTTTTAGTCGCTAAAATTCATCACGATAAATGAAATACTCTGATAGAATCAAAATCACCCGTCCAGAATATTGCTCGGAAATAATACTTAGAAAATTTTAATCTAGTATACCCTGTTCAATATGATCTATATTTTTTCTTTAGCCAAGTATACTCTATTTTTTTCACTTCATACAGTGAACCGTAGTCTTATTCTCCTCTATCAGTGTGACTCGATCTAATTCACATTCTTTATCTAGTATTCAGTATACTAGATCATTATCTTGATCTCTTTTATATGATATTGTAAAGACACGTAAATTTCAAGGGAAATTTTTTTCATACTTTTCGTTGGGATTTTACAAGTACGCAGTTTCTGACGGAACCTGATTCCAAGGCCCGGTGTTCCCAGAATCATTTTCGGAAGTTTATCTCAGGTATGTTCAATGAACGGACGAGCGGGTTTTCCAACAATTTGACTCGGTGCTCGGAATCGAAATCTGAGGGCACCGATGAAATTGCAGTGCCAGTAATTTCTTAGGAACACCTTTTCTGGAGTTTCGTTTTCTTGGGTGAGGTTATTAAATAAACGTGTTAACTAAAGAATGAAAGAAACATTTGTGCTACAATATTTATTTTCTATTCTAAGTAGTTTTAACCTACGTGGAAGTTGAGGTGGGACCCAGTAAATCCAAACTCCTTTTGATAGGGTATTAGTGAGGTGGGCCCTAAACGCGCCCCACATTTTCAATTACCTCAAACCCCCCCATTAAGTTGGCAAACACCCCATTAAATTGTAAGTCACCCATACCCCAAATTTAATGACAAGTCAACTCTCAAAATTAATTTGATTATAAAACGCTCTTCAATTAAGTTAATTAATTTAATGAGATATTTTTATTTTCAAATTAATGTTGAGATGTGTGTGTGTGTGTGTGTGAATAAAATAAGACAATGTCTTATTTTATTGGGGGAATGTGTGGTGTGGAAAGGAGGAGAGAACTCTAGTCTTGGAGAACTTCATCTCCTTCACGAAGAATACAGAGTCTAGGAAGAAGAACTCCATCACCGCATGGGAATCTCCGTGTCATCTCCTCTCCACTTCATAGCCGGTGATAGATGCCATCTTCGGATAATGACGACGCAGTGCATCCTCCATCGGGCGAACACCGACGGCGCTTACTGAGCCTCGTTCCGTGACGCCATCTTCCGCAGCGTCTTTTCCCGTGACGATCCTCATTCGAAAACATCTTCAAGGTAGGGGATGTTTTTGTTCGTAAATATTCTTTTCCATTCATCCTCAATTTATTTTTACCGCCTGTTATAAATTTAACGGGAGGAGGTCGGACCGCCCGAACACGGCCGAACCTCCTCCCCCTTTGTTGTTGAATTTGTTGCGGCTCGAATGAAGGCGGCATGGTGAAACGGAACTGCGCGGAATCGAAGTGGAACGTGGTGAAGAAGAGTGGCGCTGTCATTCCACGCCAAAGAACCACGAGGAGGAAGCGACCTAAGAAGGGCCGTCACGCCGGTCAAACCAAGGCCGCGGCCTTTGGCCGCGGCGGAGCAAGGGAGGTTGGACGGAGCCGCCGACCGCCGGTGCTCTGGAGGGCGGGACCAACCGGTCCCGCATGCTGCACTGGCCGACCGTTACGTCCGACCAGATCTGGAAAACCGGGGGTTTGAACCCCCAGTCAATGCGGCAGGGCGGACCCCACCTCCCCCCCCCCCCGCGGGTCCGTCGTTTCATTCGAAGGGGGTGGCGGTTCTCCCCCTTCCGTGATCACGCGGCGCGCGACGCCCGTGCCGGGCCGGGCCGTGCCGACTAAGCCGGGTCGCGCCAACTAGGCTGGTCCGCGCCATAGTGGGATGGAACCGTACCCGGGTCGGTTCAGCCCGGTTCGGGCCGACCCAGGGGGTCTTTGGTCAGGTCGGTCCGAGCCCAAAACCCCACAAAACCGGACAGGTTCATTCAAACGCCCGTAACATGGGAAACAGACCTCCGAACGACACACCGTCAGTTGCGACGCGGTTCTTGGACTAAGAAGGTCTTTTCTTTATATTACACTCAAGGTGTCAGAGAACTTTGGTTATGGACGGGTTGGTTCGAGCACGAAACCAACTGGGCCCTCAGAGCAGAAACACTTATAACCTGAGCTCTGGAAGTCCTATTGATGTCACATCGACATTTTTGGTTTCCTCTTATTGAGAAGGACCTTTTTTCTTACTCCACTCGAGGTTTGGACGCAGTTGGAGTATGTCAGGTTGGTTTTGATTTAAAAACCAAGTGGGCCCATGGGACAAAAAAGTCAATAACTCTCAGACTGGGCATCTGATTGATGCGTCGTCTATGAAGTTGGGTTCCTATTGATGTGACGGAACATTATGATACATCAAATCTGGTCTATGTGGATGTTTATGTATCAAACTCTTGGCTCGTGGAGCGGAGCCTCCCAGAACGAGCGTGCTGTGTGCGGAAACCCTAGAGCTGGATCAGACTTGATGATTGCTGATTGATCGACTCGGAGTGTTTTGGATAGCCTAGTGGGGAGAGCTTGGTTGTAGCGGAAGACACACAGTGGAGGGGCACTTGGTTGTAGTGGTAGACCTGCAGTACTCAACAGAAGGAGTACCTCAGTAGGCTTTGAGGGGGAGCACTTGGTTATAGCGGTAGATCCATGGTGGGAAACACTTGGTTGTAGTAGTAGGCTCACAGTACTCTACAGGTGGAGTACTACAGCAGTCCAAGGTTAGTGGGAAGCACTTGGTTGTAGCGGCAGACCCACTGTACTCGATAGAGGAGGAGTTCCCCCGCAGTTATGGTTTCGACATCATGAATAAAATCCTGGTTTGAGCTGAGTCTTGACTATCAATCATTATCTTCGATGTGATTGACTTGATTTCCTGTATAGATTGTATTTTATGCCTTAGGTATATGTATGGGAATATACCTAAGTAGTGTTGGATGATACTTTTTTATTGTATCTTTCCATTGTGGTTTATCCTCTATGGATTCAAGGAGACCGTCGGGGGTCTCGGGGTCGCTACTGAGTATCGTATACTCACCCCTGCATGGGCTTCACCAGCACTACTTTGTGTTGGTTGCAGATGACTGACATCATCGATCGTGGTTGAGGCGTGTAGAGATGGATGCTACCCGGAGGAGGATCTCACGACAAGTCGTTGCCCGTAGGTGGATATCATGTCGAGTCAGTGCCTGGAGGTGGATTCAAGACGATTCGGTACCCGAAGGAAACGGACAGACCTGGAGTGCTGAGGAGGAGATATGTACCTACCCTTCAGGTAGGAAACCGTAGAATGATCCCGAAGTGTCTTGTCACCTTCAGCTGTTGTTCTTTGAGTTGTACTTTACTTTCATTTGTAGTTGTACTTTTCAGTTGGGTTTGTATTCTGGCGCATTTACCTTTCAGCACTTTCTTCTGTACTTAGTGTTGCTGCTAATTTTTCTCTATGGTGTTTGTTACTTTTATAAAGGCAATGACTTCCCTTTTTATCTAGATTTACACAATTGGTGCAAGTCGGCAGCCCCTGGCCTATGGGAGGCAGGCTTGGGGTAGTCACGACACGGGCCCTGAGGACGGGTCTTGACAAATTGGTATCAAAGGAGTTCGATTCTACCGCAGAACTCAGGACTCTGATCTTTCTTCTATGTGAAACAACAGTGTTAAGGGTATTGAGTGTGGTTATCAGTTCAGGGAATCCAGTGTTGGTGCGGCGGCCGACGTATCTGTACACCAGGACCCTGACATCTGATTTCCGAATCAGTGCACAAAAACACTGAATGCATGTGTGTTTCAAAAGTTTTCTTTGTGATTATTTTGTGTCAGCTCACCAGGTATAATGTTTTGAAAGTGGACCAACTGTCTCTTTCCAGGATGGCCCCATGACGGCAGCCAGTTAGGGTTCGGAGCTTTGTGCGAGACGACAGCCCACCGAGCGATGAGGCCTCGCTGTAGGGCCCCATTACAGCGGAGGCACTGGCGATACCTCTACCCGCCGAGCCACCGATGCCACCAGCCCCAGCCGCTGAGAGTGCCTGTCACCTTAGTGAACCGCATGAGTTTCAGTGTCATAGACCTCCTAGGTTCCGTGGGGAGACGGACGCTCAGGCAGTCGAGGATTGGATGGAGTCTATTGTTTGAGTTTTTAGATTTGTAGGGACGCCAGCAGACTTCATGGTGATCCTTGCTTCCAGCCTCCTTCAGGTAGCAGCAGGCATATGGTGGAGCATGATGCTCCAGGTTCACGACGAGGCATCCCTTCTGTGGGCAGACTTCTAGAGCCTGTTTCGGGAAGAGTTTGTACCATCCACCCTTCGAGCGGTGCGCATACAGGAGTTACTTCATCTTCAGCTTGGTTGCATAATGGTGGCGCAGTATTCAGCGAGGTTCACCGATCTCTCACGTTACTCCACAGATATGGTACAAGACCCATTATTTAGGGCCCGAACCTTCGAGCAGGGGCTCATGAGAGAGATTAGAGCTTCAGTTGTTTCTCACAGCATCCCAATGCAGACATGGGTGTTGGAGCGATCCCTCTTAGTGGAGAGTTTCTTTGCTGAGCAGTCTCCAGTCGCAGGACCCACCACTAACCGGCATGCGGCAGAGTCTTCTGCAGTGGGTAGTAGACAGTTGACGCAGAGGTCCAAGAGGACCAGACCTACAGGTGATCGACCGCATGACATAGGATCGTGTGTGCGAGGCCCCCGAGGTGGATAACGACTTACCAGGAGTGGACAGTGTTACTCCTACGGCGGGGTTGGTCACTTGGCACGTGACTGTCTGACCCGCCATATAGATGACCAGAAGATAAATGAAGGACCTCCCAGGCAGAGGCAGAGGATCGATCGGGGCGGATCGCAAGGAGCAAGATACCAAGGCAGGGGATATGGCCTTGTAGTTGGAGGTGGACGATGCTTCGAGGTGTTGCCACCACCACCACTAGGAGGTCCGCCCCGACTGCAGGGAATAGGTGGACATGGGAGAGCTCAGATTCAGGCAGCTAAAGCATTTAACTATGGTGCTCCAGAAGCTGGTGGGCAGGAACGGGACTAGTTCCAGGCATGGAGGCCATTGTTATTGATGTTTCTAGCTTTATTTTTGTGGATGTTGTTGTTGTATATGTGTTTGTACTTTGATCTTCAGTAATAAAAGACACCATTCTTTTTGGATTTTACTTTCATGTCCTCTCTTCATGTTTTCACTATGAGGTTTCGGTTTATAAACCGTTGACCTGACCCTCACTTTTGAGATACCTACTGGAGGAGACCCAGTGAACACACATGGATGCTGACAATGTGACTTAACCCTTGGAGGTGAGAGTAACGGTTGGATCTCTTGGTAGTAGCGTCGAGGCCTTACGAAGTCATCCTTGGTATGGAATATTATCATCCATGTTGGGATTGACTGTATTAGGAAAATAACGTGGTTCAACCTGGGGATGAGACCGGATTTCTCTTATCGGCAAAGAAGAAATACTAGCAGCTCATGTAGGACTAGAGAAGGTCCAGGTCATCCATGAGTAGTTGAGGACAGCTCAGAGCTGACAAAAGTTTTATGCAGATAGGAGGCGGAGACCACTACAGTTCAAGGATGGAAACCATGTTTTCCTATGGGTCTCACCTCTATGTGGATTACGGTGTTTTGGCTAGGGCGACAAGCTATCTCCGCGCTTTATTGGACCCTTCTATTTGCTCAATGGGGTAGGAGAGGTGGTTTACCTCTTGACCCATCCACCTCAGTTGCACCAGGTGCATGAAATTTTTCCACGTATCTCACCTGAGGAGATACGTGGACGACCCGACGCATATCATCGACCATAGGGAGTGGTAAATCGATGACGGGGGGACTATTGCGGAGGTCCTGATGGAGATCAAGGATTGAAAGGATTAGGTCCTATGTGGGTGGTCAATTCCTCTAGTGTGCATCAGATGGAAGCACGAGAACCTCCACTAGAGCACTTGGGAGTGGGAGGCTCAGATGCGTGCTCAGTACCCTCATTTGTTCCCCTAGTGTGTGTTTTATATTTACAAGGACGTAAAGCCCTGAGGTGGGAGTAATCTAAATACCCGTAAATTTCATGGGAAGTTTTTTTCTTGATTTTCTTTGGGATTTTAAAAGTATGTTGTTTCTGATAGCACCTGATTTTGAGGCCCGGTGTGCCCAAAATCATTTTCCAAAGTTTTGATCGAGTACATTCAGTGAACGGACGAGTGGGATTTCCTAACATTTGAACCGGTGCTTGGAATCGAAATCTAAGGGCACCGATGAAACCAAATCACCGGTAATTTCTTAGGAACACCTTTTCTGGAGTTACGTTTGCTTGGGTGAGGTTATTAAATAAATGGGTTAACTAAAGAATGAAATAAAAAATTTTTCTACAATTTTTATTTTCTATTCTAAGTTGTTTTAACCTGCATGGAAGTTGAGGTGGGACCCACTAAATACTAACTCCTTTTGATAGGGTATTGGTGATGTGGTCCCCACGGGATCCCCACCTTTTCTATTTCCACAAACCCCTCATTAAGTTGGAAAACCCCCCCATTAAATTATAACTCACCCACACCGCATATTTCATGGCAAGTTAACTCTGAAAATTAATTTGATTATTAAACGCTCTTCATTTACGTCAATTAATTGAATGAGATCTTTTGATTTTAAAGTTAATGTTGGCATGTGTGTGTGTGTGAAAAAAATAAGACATTGTCTTATTTTATTGGGGGAATGCGTTGTGTGTAAAGGAGGAGAGAACTCTGGTCTTGGAGAAATTCATCTCCTTCACGGAGAACGCCGAGTCTACGATGAAGAAATCCATCACCGCAAGGGAATCACTGTGCCGTCTCCTCTTCGCTCCGCAGCCGGTGAGAGACGACTTCTTCGAAGAATGAAGACGCACCGCGTCCTCCATTTGATGAACACCGACGACGCTTACGGAGCCTCGTTCCGCGACGCCATCTTCTGTGATGCCTTTTCCAGCAACGATCCTCGTTTGACGACTTCTTTGAGGCAGGGGTTGTTTTTGATCGTGAATATTTTTTTCCCTTCATCTTCAATTTCTTTGTGCTTCCTATTATCAATTTAACGGGAGGAGGTCGGACCGCCCGAAAACGGCCGAACCTCCTCCCCCTTTGTTGATGAATTCGTTGTGGATCGAACGAAGGTGGCGCGGTGCAACGACACTGCGCGGAATCAAAGAGGAAAGCGACGAAGAAGTGTGGCACCGTCGCGCCACGCCGTTGTGGCCGAAATAAGCCACGGTCAGAGTCGGGCTACGGCGAAGGCGCGCGTCGCCATCGCGCCACGCTGGATAACCACGAGGAGGCCGCAGTTGAAGGGCCCGGCGTCGTCGCGCCACACCGGATGAAACCATGGCCGTGGCGGAACAAGGGAGGGCGGTCGGAGCCGCCGGCCACCGCTGCTCTGGAGGGCGGGACCAACCAGTCCCGCGTGTTGCGCCGGCCAGCCATTATGGCCGGCCAGATCAGGAAAATCGGGGGATTGAACCCCCGGTCAACGCGGTAGGGTGGACCACCCTCACCCCCCCCCCCTCGTGGGTCCACCGTTTAATTCGAAGGGGTGGTGATTCCCCCATTCCATGCTCATGCGGCGCGCGGCGCCAGTTTTGGCTGAGACCCGCCGCACCGGGCTGGGCTGCCCGCCCCGTTTTGGCCCGGCTGCGCAGGGTCGGCCCGCGCCGGCTGGCCCGGGTCGCTCCAGCCATGCCGGGCCACGCCCTAGTGGGCTGAACTCAGACCCGGTTCGGGCTGACCCAGGTGTTCTTGGGCCGGGTCGGTCCGGGCACAAAACCCCTTAAAACCAGACAGGTTCGTTCAAACACCCGTAACTTGGGTTATGGAATTCCAAAAGTCCCATCGTCATTTGCGACGTGATCCTTGGATCGAGATGGTCGTTTCATTATATTACACTCAAGGTTTTGGAGAACTTTGTTTACAGACGGGTTGGTTTGAGCACGAAACCAACCAGGTCCTCGGAGCGGAAACACTTATAACCTGAGCTCCGAACATCCTATTGATGTGACGTCGACTTTGTTGGTTTCCTCTTAGTGAGACAAACCTTTTGAATTGCTCCACTAGAGGTTTGGATGCAGTTAGAGTATGGTCGGGTTGGTTTTGAATTAAAAACCAACCGGGCCCCTGGGACGAAAAAGATAATAACTCTTAGACCGAGCGCCCGATTGGCGCACCGTCATTCACGTTGGGTTCTTACTAACGTGGCAGAACTTTGAGATACATGAACTATGGTCTACATGGCAGTTGATGTATCGACCAATTGGCTCGTGGAGCAGACCCTCCCTGAATAAGCGTGCTGTGTGCAGAAACCCTAGAGCTGGCTGAGACTTGACGACTGCTGATAGATCGACTCAGAGTGTTTCGGATAGCCCAGTGGGGAGCGCTTGGTTGTAGTGGCAGAACCACAGCGAAGGAGTACTTGGTTGTAGCGGTAGACCCACGTTACTCAATAGAAGGATTACCTCTATAGGCTATGAGGGGGAGTTCTTGGTTGTAGCAACTGGCCCATGGTGGGAAGCCCTTGGTTGTAGCAGCAGGCCCATAGTACTTGACGGGTGGAGTACTACAACAGTCCAAGGTTAGTGGGAAGCGCTTGGTTGTAGCGGCAGGCCCACTGTACTCGATAGAGGAGGAGTTCCCCCCAGCAGCTATGGTTTTGAGATCATGAATAAAATCCCGGTTTGAGCTGAGTCTTGAATTTCAATAAATATCTTCGATGTGATTGACTTGATATCCTGTATGGATTGGCTTATGATTTCCTGTGTGCATTGGGTCATACATTCCAGTGTGGATTACGTTTTACTTTCCTAAGTGGGCCGAATTGTACTTAAGCTCGTTATTTGGAGCTGAACTAGATTTTATGACTTAGGTATATGTATGGGCATATACCTAATTAGTTTTGGATGATACTTCGTGATTGTATCTTTCCTTTTTGGTTTATCCTTTGTGGATTCAGGGATACATTCGGGGGTCTCGGGGTCCGTACTGAGTATTGTATACTCACCCCTGCACGGGCTTCGCCCGCACTACGTTGTGTTGGTTGCAGACGACAGGCATCACTGATCTTGGTTGAGTCTTGTAGAGCTGGACGGTACCCGGAGGAGGATATCATGACGAGTCATTGGTCGGAGGTGGATAACACATCGAGTCGGTGCCCGGAGGTGGATTCACGATTAGTCGGTACCCGGAGGAGACAGACGGATGTGGACTACTGAGGGGGAGATCTATACCTAATATTCAGGTAGGAAACCAGAGAATGATCCAGGAGCGGCTTGTCACCTTCAGCTGTTGTTCTTGGAGTTTTACTTTACTTTTAGTTGTAGTTTTACTTTTCAGTTGGGTTTGTATTCTTACCCATTTACCTTTCAGCACTTTCTTTTGTAGTTAGTGTTTCTTCCGCTTTTTCTATGTGGTGGTTGTTACTTTTATAAAGGAAATGCCTACCCTTTTTATCGGGATTTACTCCTTTGGTGCTAGTCACAATCCCCTGTCCTATGGGAGGCAGGCTTGGGGTAGTCACGGCACGGGCCACGAGGACGGGTCGTGTCAGATACTCTCTCTTAAACTATATATGAACATTTAGAAAAACTCAAGTTGTTCTCACAAAAAAAATTCCAACACTTCTGCTTTTTTATAATAATATTTTCTATTTTTAATGTTTCTTTATCCCTTTAAATAGGTATTCTTCCTCCAAAATTCAGGTAGAAATCGTGGTCTCCCAAAATTTTAATATTAATTTTCACTCTCATGTTATCTTTGTTAGACATCCATCCATATTCTAGAACATTCAGAGTAAAATATCATAATAAATGTTTCCTCGGATCATCAACCTGAAAGATATATTCAAACATAATTAAATCTCCAGTAGATTTTAGAATTTGTAAAAATAGCTCTATTTTTTCATATGAATTACTTTACACTATTTTTAAATGACCTTAAAACTTCTATATAGTTCAAAATAATTCGGTATCCTTATCTGATATGTGTTCATAAGAACTCCTCTATATGGTGGACCCTGTATGGTATGCCATAATCTTCTTTTATCTCATGTAATCACAAATCTATTCTCTATCCAATGAACCTTCAATTGTTTAAAATCATTTTTGAAACCCTTATCCAATAGAATAATCATAAAATTTTTACATGACTTTATAATTATCCATCTGATGAAATTTCAAATCTTCGTGTTCTAGAAAACATCATATTTATCTATATGGTTCTTATTTATATAATGATCTCATCAATAATATATTCATTATAACTTTTTTTATCATCAACTCTCTCTGACTGTAGATCATCTCTATCTGTTATAACTCAACTTCATCTCAAACATTGTTCATAATTTCTCTATATACGTATACTTATTATTTATCCATTTATGATATTGAAAATCTATATCTGATTATATCATATATGTTTCTTCCAAAGAATATTCATAACTTTCCATTATCTGATGTAATTCATAAACATATATCTGATAGACTTAAAAAAATATATTTATGGTTTTCATATATTTAAATATTATAACTCAACCATTTTATGAAAATTATAAAATTATATATTGTACTATTTGTAACATCATAGATTTCAAATCTCAATGTTATATAACATGTCTCTGTCTAGTAAGAAAATTCTGTTACCCTCAGACTGATAACCTTTATTGTTCTATATCTAATGACTTACAATAACTTCATCAAAAATTTTCTTGAACTTCTTGAAACCACATATCAAAATTTTCCTGGAATCCAAATTCTTCCCTTTTATATAAACTAATCTAGAATCATGAAAACCTTTTCGGTAATCAAGATTTTACGAATACGAGGATCATTATAACATCATCTGAATTTTCTATTTTTTGTTCAAAATTTTAAAAATACTCTTCTCCCAAAAATCTACATGCTTCTTGAGTAACAGTCTCGAAAAACACATATCGACATATTTACAAAAAATTCAACCAAACACACTTTTGAAGAAGAATATTCCACTTTTGGTTTGTTGTCAGTATTCCATTACAAATTCAAACATTTCAAATTTAATTGTTGTGATCAATAATTTCATCGAATATGATGTTTTCATTTTATATTCTCTGTCTATTTTATTTTTTTATAATTGTTATGCCCAGTTCTAAAATAACAAGGCACATTAATTGAAATTGAAAAATTACAATAGACAATGATATGGAATTTTTTTCAGTATTTTTTGAAAAAGGATGAAATTATTTAGTAACATCATCTAACCAAGTGATATTGGTGTTTAATCCATTTTTATCAAGACCATATTCCACCGATTACACCTTAGAAAGTGAATGAGTGATGATATGGTTTATCTCGGAAGTCGATAGAATGTACTCCATATATCGAGTTGTATCAGGTTGAATCAATTTCATGATATATATTTTTCCAACATTGTTTCCAAGAAAAAATGATGACATTGATAATAGTAAAAGTCTTATCTTCTAGTAATGATACAATACCACATTAACCATAAAAAGAATCCAAGAATATTCCCATTATAGTTCCTTTAGACTACTCCACAACCTAAGGGACTCATGTTTCCATTTGAAGCACCATCTATATTGATTTTAATCTATCCACGAGTAGGGGATTTCTAGAATCTTCATAACTTTATTTGAGAGAAGAATGGTATTTCATGTATTTCTTATCAAATGTATTTTAACTTGAAAAATCTAAGTCTATCTTGGAAAACCCAATATAGAAGGCAAGAGTATATAATTAAGGTGATCTATGTTTTCTATAATTGTGCTAATATGAAACACTTTCATCAAGCTCATTCTATCGTCTTAATATAATTGGAAATATGTGAAAGTATGTTAATATATAACATAACCCTATATTAAAAACATAGCAAAAAAATTCAATGGAAGAAACAAAACTTCGCTTGCAAATTAGATTTCTTAACAATTATCACTTCTTCTTTAAGAAAAGTGTGATGATCATACCTCGACTTCTTTGTTGATAAACCATAAGAGTATTATTCCAATATTTTTCAAGGTGATATTAATTTTTCATGATAGATATCTATTTATTCTATAATATCTTACAACACTTGACTAGCTTTTCTACTTCTTCTACTCCAATTCATTAAAATTCCATTCAAATAAACAAGTACATTGGTAATAAGAAGGAACCTCAATATCCTTAAAGCATCATTCATACTGAGAATACTTTCTTAGTCTATACTTGTTACACTTATTCTTATATTTTTCATGGGTTATTATTTATTTCTTATTATTTTCCCGGATATATTTGGTAATGGATTTTTTTCTCATCTTTTGAATATTTTGATGGTGTTTTCATCTTCTATTAATCATTCATAACATGTTTTCTCTTTCATTTTTAATGTTATCTTCATGCATTACTATAAGTATACTAATATAGTCACATAATTTTTAGTACCATGCCTTCTTTTTCACAAATATTTCATTTATTCTGATTCATTAAACCACCACATAGAAACAACTTGTTATCATCTTTTTTATCACTTGTAAATCGATTTTCGTCACTTTTTCATTGTAATAACTTTTTTATTCACCCATATTTCTATCCACATCCATGTGATCTATCAAAATAAATAATAAACCATTCTCTGCCTTCATATCATTCCTCAGCACCTCTCCTTCATTAATATTCTTGATGTTTTTTCATTATCTTTTTTCCTGATCATATTTCCATTATAAAATTTATTAATATTATTATATGACTAACTTGAATCATTAACATTTTTATCTTTTTAAAATCCTTTTAATTATCATCACTAATTATTGAAAATCAGGTTCTTATGTACTCCTTATATCTCCCCCATGATTCATGCATCTCCTAGTATAAACATATTATAACTAAAAGCGTATTATTTTCAAACAAATACTCTACAACACCAATAGTGACCTCTAAATATTTTTCTTTTAAACAGATAATATCTATACTATGATTTATATTATATTTGTCTCTTTAAAAATAATTTTTTTCTTCACATGGGTAAATCGTATTAAAGTATTCCACTTTTTCAATATAAAAGAGTGTTTATCACAAATATTCCATGTCGTGGATGATTAAATCTTGTATTTTGGTCCTTAAAAGCTTTTAAAGCAATATATACAATAAGTCTTCCTGGGGATATAATTAGCCCACTTCTGTGGACCCAAATTTTCACTATCACGAGAAGATTCAAATTTAACCTCAAATTATTTTGTGAAGTACTATCTTGTCTCCCCTAAATCAAACCATGATGTATGAATCATTTATTGTGTCATATAAAAATCTTCATCTTTCTCATCTATTCTTTATTAAAGATCATTCAATCTATTCTTGAATTAAAAAAACAATAATATATTCAGCTTACTTTGATCAATAAGTGTTATGTATTCCATTTTAAGATTTTCTTTTCCAAATGATATTTCATCATTATTTTTCAGGATCCTTTCATGATCATGCACTTTTATATTTTATTCTCTAATATCACAAATGAATATCTCATCCTTTTAGAAATGCTCACCACTCTCAAAAATTATTCTCCCAAACTTCATTCTTTCATTATTTTGTTGTATATTTTTCTCTATATAATATTTCAAATTATCTTTTAGATTCCACTAAATGTGTGTTCAATTTTACATGATAACATGTTTTATTATTAGATGGTGATTAATAATTCTCTATTTTTCTAAAAAAAATATACTTTTTTCTTGGAAACTTTTTTTAATTTTTTTACACTTTTGTTTCTAATAATTATTATATTTTTCATGGAAATTAGAATCATCAATATTATTCTTAGGGAATATTTGAATAAAATTAACACTATCATTTCAATTCCATAATTTAGGAGAAGGTTTACCTTTTCCATTACAATTTTTCATTTTTTATATCTTATATAGAAGATCAATTATTGTGTTGATGTCCTCTTAATCTCCCTCAGTACCAGACTCGCTTGATTCATCATCTACTACTTTATATCTAAAAATTCATTTTAAAAAATCTTCAAAATCTATTTCATACATATCCCCCTTGTTAAATACAATCAATTCTAGAATTGTATTTTCAAATATCTAGAAACAATCATCATCAGCACTTTCATATCACTGATAATATAAGCGCTGTTAATATACAACATTTATCATCACTTTTAAAAATCACAGATAAAGGAACCCTTGATGAGGGGTTTTTGTCACTACTGATAAAGACCAGGTTTTAATAGTGCGTAGATTATCTGTGAAATCTATGGTAATAGACCTATTTTATAGTGCCATTATAGTGTGGATAATGGCGTCTTTTATCTGATATTTTTTTAACCAGTTCTCTAATTTTGAAAAATAAAAATTTTTTCATGCTAGAGCTACTGAACACCCCACCCTTTCCTCAGTGATAGACCCCCCATCTCAATGCTCTTGAGAAATCCCCTTTACCACCACTTTTTACCCCTTCTTTTCTGCTATGAGGCCTCAAAAACCCGTTCTTTCTCAAATTCGATCCCAGGACATCCTCCTATTAATATGAAAACATTACTGTTACACAACATCTATTTATTTGATTGTTTAGTATATTTATATTTATAAATATATATATTGTTACATTCAATTTTTTATTATATATATATATAAAAATATTTACATACATTTTTTATTCAATAATTAATTTATAAATATATATTTACACACATATATATTATTCATATATATATATAATTATTTTTTAAATAAATTTATAAAATATATATTTGTTTGAGTATGAATTCGTGTATATACATTTACATAAATTTAATAAAATTTATTATATATTAGTATATATATATATATTCATATAGATATTTTTATCAATTCACACACACACCATATAAATATTATATATATAGTTATATATTTATTTAAATAAGGTTTCTATAAATTAATTTATATAGCATATTTAACTAAAATGATATATTTATATAAAAATACATTTATATATAATGTATAAAAACAATATTAATATACACCAAGACACACACACACACATATATTTAGTCACCCAAGTACTCATTTATATTTCTCACATACACAAATATGTGTGTGTGTGTGTGTGTGTGTGTGTGTGTGTGTTTGTGTGTGTGTGTGTTTTTATTTACATAAATTGGAATATACACATAAATATATATATTTTTATGGGAACACACACATATATATATACACGTATTTACCTGTGTAGGTATATATATAAATATTAATATACTTTTATAAGTTGAATAAATTGGATAATTATTTACTTTATATGAAATGAATAGTAAATATTTTTTTCTAAATAGTTTATATATATAAAAAATATTATTTTGTAAATATGTATTTATACAATTGGTTAATTATAAGTAAAAATATTAAAATATTCATATATTTAATTGTTAATAAAACTTCATTATGAAAAATGATAATGTTTTAAAAACATACTATATGTATGAATGTATTCCCTTGTAATAAATTCAGTCTCTTTTAATAATGTACAAGAATATAATCATAAAAAAGATGAAATAGTATCGAATATAAAAAAATATGCTACCCCAACTAAAAACTCGATTTTAGAGGCCTTCTAGGACTTTATTAGCCTCAAAAAAAATTGCGATGAGGGTCCCTCCAAGTAACCATGGTGTATATCTCTTCATAGGATTCAATTTCATATGTTGTAGAACACAAACAGACAACAAGATCATAATTTATAGTCCTCTGAAGTTCAAGTCTTGTTTTCAACATATCTTAGAACTTTCATTTATTCATTTACTTTTTATTCAATCAAACTATTATTAAATTACTATTACCCGATATAAATTATCAAATTGATAATTAATAATATTTTTCAAATATTTTACAAACAATTTTCACTAAATATCTTATATATTATGTGTAAATTCCTATTTAGACTTATCTAATGAATATTGAAAAATATATATATTATATTTATATCAATGTAAATATATTAATATTTTAATATTTTATTTTTAATAAAATATAATTTTTTATGATATGTAACTTGAATCATCACATTTTTATAAGCACTGCTAAAGGGACCCCTTTTATTAGAACTTTTTTATTAGCACTGATAAAATTACCCCTTTATCAGCATGGTTTTAGTAGTGCTTATAAGCTCCCCCTTTATTAGTGTTTTTTATTAGTAGGGTTAAAGGTACCCCTTTTGCAGTTCTTTTTTAGCACTAATGAATACCCCTCTTTATTTTTGATAAAAATCCTTGATAGAGCCCCCCTTTGAAATATATTTTTATATCATTGATAAAGGTGGCCTTTACCAACACTTTTTGCTAGTGTGGATGAATCCCATCATTGGATAAACAGAAATATCTAGTAATAGCTGTTTCTTTTCTAATCTCTTAGGCGATAAGAATATTAATAAGATTATCTAGAGATAAATATTCTTGATCATATATAGCTTACACATTATCATCAAATCATTCTGGAACAATTATCATTTATTTACTAACAATAGTTTAATTTTCTATATTCTCACAGAAAACTCTGATAATGCTGATAGTATCATTTACTCTTGGATTGTATTTATCAATTCATTCATCATCAGATATATTAATATCATAAAACATTATAATCAGATTTTTTAACTTTCCCTCCATAAAATTCGTGTTACATTCACAATTTCTCCTCAACTTATCACACATTTATTCGGTAGTCATAAATCCTAAATTTATTGTATAAAAATTATTAGATAAATAAAAAAGGGATTTTTTTGTATTTTCCATCAACTTCCAAATTTATGTAATTAGTATATGTCGTTTTAACCTCATTAATGGGATTAAATCGCATTGTTATAACACCTATTACATTTAGGAAAAGAGGCAAAATATAGGTCGAATTCATAATATTATAACCATGATAATTATAACCATTAAATAAAGGGATGTTACTGGTGTTCACTGCGTTTATATTATATATCTTCAGTAGATAGTTGCATCTTTTACAGGGAACATAGGATTTGATACCAATTGAGGTTTTCTAATTAGTATAAGATCACAGATAGGAGGTGGGGTGAATCAATGATCTCATTATTTTATGAATTAACCACTTATAATTCAACCTCAAAAACATTTTAGAGTTCTTATCCGCATAAATATATCTCTCAACTGAACTTTTTATGAATTAAATATAAATATATACAAACACATGTTATTTATAATGTTCGATATAAGGACACAATACTTTCTATGTTGGTTATCTACCTCAACAATGATTATTTTAGTTACATATTTTAAAATTAAAAAGGCACATGAAATAAATGGTTCTACACCCATGTAATTGTTCCTCATACTAAAACTTGTTCTACGCACCCAAAAATAATTATTATTACATATATTTTTATAACTATTCAACTTTCCATGTTTTATCCACTTCACAATTATTTATACAAATCAGTCAAAATATTATTCAACAATTGATTCTACACCCCAAATACAAGACCATTTTATTTTATTTTTATCCACTATATAAAAATATTATTCTTCACATGTCCATTATCCACATACAAGTTGGATCACCTTATTCTACGTATAAATTTTTCAATATCATAAATAACTATATTAATAGTTTTTTTGGTCTCAAAACTTCTTCCGTGACTCGGAGTATAATAAATTCCATGTCATAAGAATTTATATATATATATATATATATAGATGGATGAAATAGTTACTGTTATCACCATGATTCAAAAAAATTGGGACATAATTTTATAATTGTATATTAAAATGATGGACGTCGCAACCACATATAAAGAAGGCCATGTGTGTATGCATTACATCGAAATCCATTGAATCTTTAATAAGTTCATATTTTTAATTTTATGTATTAGTTTCAAAATTAATTTTTAAAATGAATTAATTTAAAGTGTTTTATTTTAATCATTACTTCTATAGATTTTTGTGTGATGCATTACTAGTTATTACTTAAGAAAATTATATAATCTAATGGAAATTTGTTAATTCTATGTCGATATTTTATATTCTCAATGTCATTAACTTATGCCTATAAATCAATTATGAAAATGTGAATTTTATATTTGATTGTGTTTTTAATAAAAAAAGTTATCACTTTTTAAAATGTAATACACGATCTCATGAATGAAATATGTAAGTGCATGTATGATAATGAACATACCTTATGAATATGTAAATTCATTTATAAGAGATTTGGTTGTGAAAGTCTAATAAGTGAGTTTCCATAAATGTTTATACATAGACATTCATAAATAAACATAATTATGTGGGAAATTAATGCTTGTTTATATATATATACTCGATGTCATTTATGTACCTATTAAAATTGATATTTTTATGTGTATCAAGCTATGTTCTAAATATTTTTTAATATATATATTTTAATCAATTTTGTCATTAAATATGAACTTATCTTGGGAATTAGTGCATTGTAAATACCTTGTCATATATCAATATCTATATATATATATATATTTATATGGGACAATTAACATCTTTTTTTAATTTTAAACTCATGATATATATATATATGTAAATATATATATATACAATGGATATAATGTTTATTGACATGCATGAATACTTAACCTCATATTTTAAAAATGTGGATAACATGTCATTAGGTTATTTTAAACTTATGGATTTCACATATGCATACAGTCATGTTCATGTGTCAAAAGTAACATCGACACATATTTCATTCATACTAAACTCATGGATTCAAATAATTTTTTTTGAGATTATCCAACTCATGTATTTCTTCAGGTATCGAATGTTTTTTATAATATTATGTGGGAAACATATTTATTTATTACAAAATATTATTTTTAGAAGAAAAAACAATAAATTAATTTCTAATTAAATGTACATTCATGAAATTATTAATTTTATGATTTTTAAATTAATACAGATAATTTAAATTTGAGAGGAATCTTTTTATGATATTATATGGATTATGAATTAAAATTTTAGAGGTGGTATATGGCACTTTGGATTGTTTAAGGAATATGTAACCCTATAATGTTTAAATGAATTTTTTTCATCTATGGTTAAAATTAAAATAAATAATAGTGGTATGAGGCACTTTGATTTAGAGGAATATTTTTATTAGACATATGAAAAATTCATTGTACATATTATGTGATGTGTGAAGCCCTCTATAGTCTCTCAGTGCATCGACGGGTTTCATGAGACAAACAAGCTTGATGGAATAATTCCTTGAAAAAATGATTATGTCTTTTGGAATTATGAATTTACACCTAAATTGGACTTATTATGTGGCGGGTGAGGCTCACAATAGCCTTTAGAAGCATCAGTAGGTATCATTAGACAAACTAGGTCGTGGAACGAGGCCTTAAAAAATGGCCATGTGTGATCTTTAAACACGACACTAACATAATTTTTATGATGTTCCACATTATGTAGTCCGTCATTATGAATGTAGTAAGTGGAATTCCATTTGATTATTCAACTAGTAGAATAACCAGGGTTAATAATCATTATCTAATGAACATGTACTAATCAGTTATACATTTTCAAGTTCACATGGAAATTTTTTTTATACATATGTATGTCATTTAATAAGAAGATTTAATGGTCCATTTACAATCCATTAACAAAGTTTAAGATCTTATATATCATTTTATGTTTTTTATTTATGTGATAAATTATAATCGATATCATATTTGGTGTTATTATAAACATGTAAGAGTTAAAGTGAAAATTTGTATCCACACACCTAAAATGTCATTTAATGATTAATTATGGTCATTATCTAACTTATAAGTGGTATTTCATGAATTTCTGTTCATGTGCGTGAATATTTTATAATGTATTTTATTCGTAACTCTTAAATAAGTTTAGTTATTTTTATCGTGAGTTTATCCTAAAAGGTATTTTAGAATCTCTCAAGTAAATGGTGATGACATGAGAAATGTTAAAAAGCATATATTTTAAAGAAAGATTTTTTTAAAAAAATATTTCTTAATAGTTTTTTTTGAAACCCATTACTAGGAATTTCAAATTCTCACCACTTATTTAAAGTTAGTTTTCACAGGACTTATTGTACTCCAAAATTGGATGTCATAATTTTTTACCCATGTGGAAAAAAAATTGGCCTTTGTTTGTTTAATTTTATTCTAGCTTTGAAAAATTGTAATATTTAATTTAACGCATCAAAACCTAGACTGGTATAAGGTCCTCTTCTATGTAAAGTTTAAGCATGGGTTCATATAAATACCTTCTCAATGAGTATGGCATTGAGTTCCAAATCAACTAGATTTTTAAAAAAATGACTGAATCTGACATGCCCCATCTCTATATGAAGATTAATTAAAACTCCATTTTCTATGGAACTGTTGGTTTAGACCATTGGGTTCCATATGATCCAATTGAGCTTTTGGATCCGAATACAAACTTGGGCAATAACATTCCTAACCATTGAAAATTTAAAATCCATGTTTCATTCATGAAAATGAAATAAACCAGGGTTAAGATACAATGATCCATAATTCCATGAGTGATTCCTTAGTTCATCCAACGTAAATTAAAACATGAAGAATCCCTGACCCATTGCCACACACCATCAATCCAAAAGTCTTCAAATTTTAGAAACCATATTTATTTAATCATCAACATGGTGAAAATTTTACCTTTATTGAGAGTAAATCCCACAATAAGAGATCATTTAACAATATTTATCATTTTTGAGATTACCTCTGAACTAGATTCAATGAGATCCAAATAACCCTTTCTAACGATCCGACCTCTATCCAATTCTCAGAAATAGGAAATCGATAACACACTTACTTCAACCACCGATACCCGTTATTGTCTATAAAATCCTTCCAAAGGTACGAAATGGTACCTGGTAGAGGCACTTTATACATCAATTACATTTCCTTCTTGAAATCACCATTATCGCTATATCCTTCAAAGAAAAACCCTCTCCTCCGTCATATTAGTAAATTATGATAATTTGAAATAATTTTTAATATATATATAATACTAATAACTATTAAAATATTTAATATTTGAAAACATAGTTATTAATAATTAGTAAAAAAATTAAAATTCATTTTATAAAATTTAAAAAACACTACTAATTACTAAAAATTCACAATAAGTAGTAAAAATATGGTAATAAACATTTTTTAATATGTATTAATTAACAAATAATATATCAATTTTAATAAAAATTATTAAATGTGCGTATTAATTAATAAATATTATTATTAATTTATAAATATTAATACATTATATTAATTTATAATAAATTACAATAAATTTATTAAATATCAATAATTATTAACAATTATTAATAATTATTGGATGTTTTATAATAATTACTTCTATAATTAATAAATATAAAATAATTTATAATAATTAAGAAAAAACTAGTCAATTTTATTAATAATTTTAAAATGTTAATAATAATTAGTAATATTATCAGGTCATGCAAAAATGAGTGATATTATCAATAATTTGTAATTATAATTAAAAATTTTGACGATTGGCCATAACTTGTAAAAAATAAACAAATAATTATTAAATATTAATAATATTTATTAAAAATGTTATTATAATTAATAAACAAATACTATTAAGTATTAAATATTTTTATTAATTTGTAGTAATAATTATAAATAGTAAGAATATGTGATAAGTAGTAATAATTATCCATAATTAAAATAAAATAATAAATTTTAATTAGTCATAATGTGTAATAATTAATTTTATTTTGGTTTTTTATATAACTGTAGACATAGGAAGTAAATAACATTCTACATTATGTGATCGTGATGGGATAAATGATCACAAAATGCTAATTTTTTTATAAATCTTGTCTACAATTTGGGTGTTGAATAAGTATATCACCTTTATCATCACATTCATAATATTTTTATGAAATAATAATTAAAAGTATATATAATAAATGTGATCATAGGGGATTTAAAACGTTTTATAATATTCGACTTCCTCTACTGAATTTTGGGATTTTTAAACATTATTTTTTTTGGTATCAATATGGTGGACAAAATTCAGTAGAAAATAATTTTGTTATTTTCATATCCATCATTTTAGAATTTAGTATATGAATTTACTGGTCCATCTAGTCATGAAAAAACAACTCAAAATGATTTTCCATATCATGAATTATAACAATATCAATTTTTTTTTTAATTCTATAGAGGATTCCTTATATCTGGGATTTCAGATAAAAATACTCGGATCTATTACAAAATTTATTAATCTTAAATCATATTTTCGGATGTCAAATAATTTTTTTTGATGAAATATTTTCTGTATTTAAATAATTATTTCCTAATAGAAATAAATTACCAACAATTTTATATGGATGTAATAATTTGGTCCATAATTTTGGTCTTAGTAATTAGATGATAACTGTGTGTTCAAATGACTAAATCTTATGTTATAGTGATTATGAATCATTTGTTAATTTTCCAACATGCGTAGAATCAAGGTATAAAGTGGAAAACAAGTAAAGTATATATTTCCTTGGAAACTGTTGATGTATTTTCCAATTAGACCATATTTAAATTGTCTATTTATGACTCTTATCACAACTACATTGATTAAATGAAATAAATAAAATATTCCCATCACTAAATCTTAAATCTTCCATATGATAGTTACTCATGAAAAAAGTTTGATTTGATGCATCTTTCATTATCATCGGAACCTCATAACAATCCCTTGAGACTTTATACAATTTTCTTGTCCATTTTGTGCTTACAATGGTCAATATTGTTTTGGGATATTTTTATCACTCTTTAAAATATACCTCCTTGGATGTTGATAATGGAACCATATAAATATTTGGTGTCGTTAATTCCAAGGCATCCAATGAAGAATATTTATTTTTATTTCAATCCCCTAATTAATGATTTCATTTCATTATGGAAAGATAGTGTAATTACATATGATTTAGTTCCATATTATATTTTTTATAATGACATTTTAATTAATTTGGAAAATTAATTATTGCCTTTCTGGTGTAGGGTATGTTATCTGGACAGATTAGAAATTTTCTAAAATGATGTCTTTACTGCATGGATGAGAAGAAATCATTTATGCTTATCAATGGAATAATGATTAGATATTTTTAAAATCATCTAATATTTCTTCATAAAGATAACTATTTTCAATGGAATATATAAACTTTTATAAAAGTGAGATTTTAAATATATTAACCTCCAACAGTTCTCTATGGTATTCATGTAAAATTTATCATCACTTCATTACATCATGTTTCTTTTGGAAAAATTATAAAGGAATAAAAAAATATATGGTTTTGGGAGAGGTCATAATTGGATGAAGGGGATTATTTTTGTGACCTTCCATACATGCATGATTTTTTGGTTCATTACATGTTATATGTAATTAATATTGAAAATAAATGATTTGATAACATATTTTATACTATGTTGGGCACACCCAATAAAGCCAATGATAATGTAAATGCATGGTTAGATCTTGGAAAAATTTGCAGGACGCCTTAACATTATTTTTAAAAAAATTATCTTATGCACTTTCTAAAGTTATTCATTTATTATCCTATGAATGAATTATATATTTGATATCATTATATTTTTATTCTTATAATTTGTCTCATTACATCACAAATTTTCATAGTATTGGGTTAAAAACTCATGACTACCATGTCCAAATGGAATGACCACTACCTTTTAGTCATAGATGACTTCAATATATGACATTATGAAAAAATTATCACATTTATTTGGAGATAATATTTTAGAATCATTTAATTATGTTTCATTGAGTATGCTGTAAAAAGATGTTATTTTAATTTTATGTAAATTGGATAAAATATTCGGACTGACCATCTTTAACTCAATGGAACATTTAATATTTCATTTTTCATATGAATCTAAATGTGGAGGGTAAAATTTCAACGAAGGTACCCATTTGAGATATGTATGCAAAAATTAAAGAAAAAATTATGTAACAAAGAATCAGTTGAAGGGTCAATTATATAAGCTAACCTGTTGGTGGAAATTTTAAATTTATGCTCTTATTATTATCCATTTGAATATCATTCAAAACATAATATCATGGGTAACAATGAGGAAAATGTTGATGATGTTACAAACTATATTTTTTCAATTTTTAATCATGACGAGAATAGTTTTGGTGGTTATTTTGAATAAAGAATTTCATATAAAGAACTTCATAGAGCTCATGCATATGTTCGGCCAAATTATGAAGATTTATCCTGATTTTTATAGAAATTATTACCTTTTAATGTTTAAAAAAATTAATATGTTAATTTATTTACCTTATAAATTTTTATACTATATGATTACCATATGAAAAAAATTATATAAATTCACCCTGTTGGTTTTTAAGAACATAAAAATAGTATTTTTCATACTAGTTTCAAAGAAATATATGTTATGTTGTTTACAATGGATCATTAAATCTATTTTTAAATGATTCTAATAATTAATATTTTCTATTATCGTTAGGTAAAACAAAAAAAAGTAAAATTTATATTCAATTATGTGTGCTAAAAATTACTCCATCAGAACTGGAAAAATTTTATAATGGGTAAGTGGTTAGTGGATTAAAATTTCAAATAGGCGTATATGGTGAATCAAGGAAATCAATTAACAATGGTGATTGATTCAAAGGATCTCAATATAAATAAATTGAAGTTTAATTTTATTGAGTGATGGATAAAATAACTGAGTTACGTTATTTAGGACCCAATTATGTAACAATGTTTACATATCGCTGGTTTGATATTGATCAAGGGCTGTGAATTCAGACATCACATGGATTACTTGAAATTAAATATAAAAAACTTTTTTCCATAACTTATCCATTTATTTTTTTCAGAACAAGCATATCATGTTTATTTCGAAAAGTATTGTATTGTTTCAAGATATTTATATGAAAAGTGGAGTGTAATACAAATAAAATCACATCAAAATCAGTTTCTTGAAAATTGAAATGCTTCTGTGGATGTGTAATATATTGAAAATTTTCATGAAACATCCCTAAATATATCTCTTACTCCAAGAGATATAAATATCGATGATGAAACTATCCAGTTAAGGGATTATGATATTGATCATTTTAAATAAGTAATAATGTATTATCACATTGTAATTGATATATAATTTTATGATGTTGAAGAAGATGAAAATGACATTTCCATTGATAAATATGAGGATGAAGAATATAAATTATGTATTATATTCAAGTATTTATTAGTTTTTTTAAATTTAATATATTTATTAAAAATCATTAAAAGGTAATATTTTTTGCTTAAGACGGACATAGATAGTCCCAAAGATATATATTTTTTCACATATGCTAGTATTTATTAATTTTTATATTTTATCACTATATTAATAAATATTGACAAGTGAGATTATTATATTCCATAAGGTATTTATTTTCTTTTTTATAATTTATTGTTAATAATAAAAATTATTTAAAGGTAAATTTATTCAATATTAATATTTATTTACAGGTAATTATTAGATCGAATGGCCTGAAGGCCTTCTATTTTATTCATTTTTGATAATAAACCTATTAAGCGTTAAGGGGGAACCCTTACATGGACCATAGGCTTCATGACATTACATGACCCATAGGTCTAAGAGGAATTCACCTAGACTATAACTACATGGATCTGCCCCTCCACAGTGCCTACATCATGAAGTTAGCTCTCCACCTTTTCATGGATGTTTATCTAGGATTCCTATGCATATATGGGCTGGTCCACATGGAAATTTCCATACCTGTAAAGACCCATAAAAATTCAAGGAAGTTTTTTTCTTAATTTTCTTTGGATTTTTACAAGAACGCAGTTTCTGACAGCACCTGATTCTGAGGCCTGGTGTGCCTGGAATCATTTTCCGAAGTTTGGCTCGGGTACGTTCAGTGAACGAACGAGCGGGTTTTTCTAACTTTTGAACCGGTGCTCGGAATCGAATTCCAAGGGCACCGATGGAATCGCAGTGCCGGTATTTGATTAGAAATTCCATTTCAGGAGTTTCGTTTGCTCGGTTGTGGTTTTTAATTTTTGGGGTTAAGTTAAAAAATAAAATAAAGTGGTGCGACAACTTTATTTTATTTCACTTAAAGCCACTTAAATCCACTTAAGCCAGGTTAAGAGGATAATGTGGGACCCACAATATCCTACCCACTTGGTATGATATTTGTGAGGGGGGGGGGGTTCATGATCCCCACCATTTCATTCCCTCTATGTAACGCACCTGCGAAAACATATTTTAAATGAAAGTCAACTGCTACGTTTTCATAAATTCTAAACACCCCTATTAATTGGGCTGTTAAGTCGTTACCATTAATTCATCGAATTAATTGTTCGTTTCTTAACTTTGAATTTATAATCATTGGCATGGGATTAAAATAAGACCAACTCTTGTTTACTTGAGGGTTGCTTGTGGATAGGATTGGGAGAAGCTCTCAAGCCTGAAGATCTTCATCCTCCTTCGCGAAGAATGCGAAGAACACGAAGAATGCGAAGAACGCTGGCCTACGACAAATGGGGACGAAGAAAGTCGAACCCTCGGAGATCGACGACGCGACATCGTGTACCGCGACGCCGACGATTCTCCTTCCGCGACGTTCCTTCCCCGCGACAACCTTCGATCAACAACCGATTGAGTTTGTCTACGCAACACCGTGTACCGCGACGACAGCGGCACCCCCCTTCCGTGACGCGACGATCCTCTTCCGCGACGAACTCACGTTCGACGACAACGTTGAGGTAGGGGTTGATTCATCTAAATCTTTTTGATTTATATCCGCGGCGTATGATTAAAATTTTTTTGTGAGACTTTTAAAACCGCTAACGTGGTGGGTACAGACCAACGAACAAGTCCGAACCCACCACCCGTTTCGTTCTTGGTGTGCGGAACAGCGGACGACGACAAATTAAGTCCCACGGGCGATGTGAGGTCCTCACAGTGAAGGACGGACCCTAGGAGGGCCATTGGCGAAGAAGGCTTGCAATTTCGACCACAGGAACTCATCCGGTGGTCCGCGGAGCAACCCGCCCGCACGCCGCCGGGGAGAACCGCCGCGACTGAAGCCGCGGCGGCAGGTCGGTCGTCACGCAACCATGCAGGACTGGCGAAGGCGGGACGCGGCATCCCAGCCGCGTCCGTTGGCGAGAGGCGGCCCCCCACGCGGGGTCGTGGATCATTCAAGGGGGCGGCACCCCTCTTGCGCACCGCTCGACCGTTACGGCCGAGCCGCCTGGTGATCGGGCCACGCCCGTGCCGGCCGGGCCGGGTCACGCCCAGGCCGAGCCGGGCCACCCAGGTCGGGTCGGTCCGCGCCGGCCGGGTCGACCCAGTTTGGGCCCACCCAGGGGGGTTGGGCCGGGTCGGTCCGGGCCCAGACCCCCCGTTTTCGGACCTCTTTCAGTCTTTTGCCCATATCTTGGGATACGGACCTCCGATCGACGCTTCGTTAGCGGCTATGTAATCCTTGGATCGAGACGGTCGTTTTGGTATATCACACTCATGGTTTCGACGTACTTTGTATTCGTCTGGGTTGGTTCGTACACGAAACAAATCGGGTCCTCAGAGCGGAAACACTCATAACTTGAGCTCCGGATGTCCGATTGATGTACAGTCGACTTTGCTGGTTTCCTCTTAGTGAGACGGATCCTTTGGCTTACTCCGCCCGAGGATTGGATGTAGGTGGAGTATGGTCGGGTTGGTTTTGACTTAAAAACCAACCAGGCCCCTAGGACAAAAAAGCCTATAACACTCAGACCGGGCGTCCGATTGACGCGCCGTCTGCGACGTTGAGTTCAGGTTGACGATACGGAACTTTTGGATACATCAACCCTGGATTATGTGTCTGTTGATGTATCAGCCCCTCAGCTCGTGGAGCGGACCCTCCCGAATGAGATTACTGTGTGCGGGAACCCTAGAGCTGGCTGCGTCTGTGACGACAATGAAGACAGTACGGGAATCCTCCGTGGGTTCGGTAGTGACCACTACGGTACTTTTTGGGATACATCAACTCCAGAATACATGTCAGTTGATGCATCGACCTCTTGGCTCATGGAGTGTACCCTCCTATAACGAGCATTCTATGTACGGAAACCCTAAAGCCGGTTGAGACTTGACGACTGTTGATCGAACGACTCGGTGTGTTACGGATATCCCAGTGGGAAGCGCTTGGTTGTAGCAGCAGACCCACGGCGGAGAAGCGCTTGGTTGTAGCAGCAGACCCGCGGTACTCAAAAGAAGTAGTACCTCTACAGGCTATGAGGGGGAGCGCTTGGTTGTAGCGGCAGACCCACGATGGAGGAGCACTTGGTTGTAACGGAAGTCCTACGATGGAGGAGCGCTTGGTTTTAGCAGCCTGGGGGAGCACTTGGTTGTAGCGGTAGACCCACGGCAGAGGAGTGCATGGTTGTAGCGGCAGACACATGGTACTCAACAGAAGGAGTACCTCTAGTGGATATGACGGGGAGCACTTGGTTGTAGCGGCAGACCCATGGGGGGAAGCACATGGTTGTAGCAGCAGGCCCACAGTACTCGATAGGTGGAGTACTACATCCATCCATGGTTAGAGGGAAGCGCTTGGTTGTAGCGGCATACCCACTATAGTTGATGGAGAAGGAGTTTCTCAATAGCTATGGTTTCAACTTCATTATTGATCCTGTGTGGGTAATTACGGGGGTTAGTACCTACTGATACTTTGTGGGTATGACGGCTTAGATGAATCAGTGGCTACATTTGATCATCTCTATCGTCTTACGAAGTAGTATATCTGTGTGAGCTGAATCCTATTTTGTTTTCCTTTGTGGATTCTGTTGTGATTTCCTATGTGGACTGGGTTGTGATTTCCTGTGTGGAATGTGTTGTACTTTGGCTCGGAGGTTGGAGCGGACTGGAATTGGTGACTTAGGTATATGTATGGGCATATACCTAAGCAGTGTCGGATGTTACTTCGTGGTTGTATCTTTCCTTTGTGGATTATCCTTTGTGTATTCTGGGAGACCATCGGGGGTCTCGAGGTCCCTACTGAGTAGCTTATACTCACCCCTGCATGGGCTATGCCCGCACTACGTTGTATTGAATGCAGATGACAGACAACGCTGATCGTGGTTGAGGCTTGCGGAGCAGGACGGTACCTAGAGGTGGACCACCGGGCGAGACGTACTCGGAGTGGACGGCTGGACCCGAGGAGCTGTGGAGGCTATCTGTACTCACCCTTCAGGTGGGACTTCCAGTGGGCGGGTCAACGTTGCGGCTTTACTTTCAGTTGTTGTTTTCCCTTTCGAGCTGTACTTTAATTTCAGTTTGGGTTTGTATTCTGGCCCACTTACTTTTCTGCACTTACTGTTGTACGCAGTTTTTACTTCTTCTTGCTTGCTCTGTGGTGCTTGTTTACATTACAAAGGAAATTCCTTCCTTTGTTTTTTTTTACTGGGAATTACGCCTTGGTGCTAGTCTCCAGCCCCTGGCCTATGGAAGGCGGGCTTGGGGTAGTCACGGCACGGGCCCTGACGATGGGTCGTGACAAATTGGTATCAGAAGAGTTCAGTTCTACCGTAGAACACGTGACTCTGAACTTTTTATATGTGAAGCAATATTTTTAAGCGTATTGGGTGTGGTTATCAGTCTAGGGAGTCCATTGTTGGTTCTGCGACCGACGTATCCGTACACCAGGACCCTGAATTCTGATTTCTGACTTAATGCGTGAAAACATTGATTGCATGTGTGTTTCAAGTTTTCATTGTTATTACATTATGTCAGATCACCAGGTATACTGTTTGACCGTGGCACAACTGTTTCTTTTCAGGACGACCCCACAATGGTAGCCAGCTAGGGTTCCAAGATTTGTACGTGATGACAGCCCGCCGAGCGACAAGGCCTCGGTACAGGGCCCTTTGACAGAAGAGGCACCGGCGGTACCTCTACCCGCTGAGCCACCGTTGCTACCGGCCCTAGCCGCTGACGATGCACGTCGGCTTAGTGAACTGCATGAGTTTTAGTTCCAGTGACCACCGAGGTTCCGTGGGGAGACAGACCCCCAGGCAGCCGAGGACTGGCTGGAGGCAGTTTTACGGGTTTTCAGGTTAGTGAGGACACCAACAGACCTCATGGTGATCCTCGCAGCGAGCCTACTGCACGCGGCAGCAGGCAGATTGTGGAGCATGATGTTCCAAGTGCACGATGAGTCATCTCTTCTATGGACGGACTTTGAGAGATTTTTATCCTTGGAATTCGTCCCAGCCACCCTCCGTGCGGTGTGCATACAGGAGCTTCTATAGATGTGGCAGGGTTGCATGACAGTAGCCCAGTACGCGGTGAGGTTTACCGATCTCTCACACTGTTCCACAGACATGGTACGAGACCCATTCGTCAGGGCCCGAACCTTCGAGCAAGGGCTCAGGCGAGAGATCAGAGCTTCAGTTGTTTCTCACAACATTCCGACATAGACAGGGGTGTTGCAGCGAGCCCTCTTAGTGGAGAGTTTCCTTGCCAAGCAGTCTCCAGCAGTAGGACCCACCACTAGCCGGCATGCGGCATAGTCTTCTGCAGCGGGCAGTAGACATATGATGTGTAACGACCCAAAGTTTCATTAATGGAAAATCCCTCTTGATCTAGTTAATTGTCTCTTTATAAAAAAATGTTTTTATAAGATATCAACTTCTTTGGTTTTATGATAAGAGTTTTGACCGTTACTTTTATAGCCGTTGAACAGTGATCACATGATTAGTATAAATATAAGGCTTTAACGAACCCAATTTTTACTCAGACAAAGGAAGCAATGACCTCATCCAGTAGAATTGCCCCATACGAAGCCCATTTGTCGGAGCTCGGAAAAGAGGTGGAATCCTTGGGCTTCTCCCTTGACCAAGCCCAAGGTGAGCTTCATTATGTCAAGCTCGAACGTGACCTTCTGCAGGAAAAGTGGAAGTTGATAGAGATTACCACTCGGGCGATGTTATCCGAGCCGCCCCAAGAGTCTGTCACCATCGCACACCTTACCCATAGGTCTTATGCGGCTGTTTTAAGGGGTTATGTAACAAATAATTAGTACTATTTTCATGTACATTATTTATTTGTATATAATAATGAATATAATTTCTAGTCATTTTTGATACATTGTAAATAGTTTTTAAAGTAAAAATGGTGTTTTTAGTTATTATTTAATTAAGAATTCAATTTTATTAAAGTAAGGGATTTTTTAATTAAATAATAATTTAATAAAATATTATTATTAATATTAAATTAATTTTTATTAAATATAAATGATCTTATAATTTTATTAATGCAATTAAAATTTTTGTTAAGGTTTGAAGGCCATTTCTGTCAAAACCCGTGAATTTTCGATAAATCTTTGTTTTTATTTTAAAAGATAAAATTAACATATTTAGAAATTTTTTTAGATAAAATAAATGTCATTTCTGGAATCATGATGTCGAAATTATCCAACGGTGAATTTTTCATAATTTTCTGAGACAGTCAATGTTTTGGGTAAAAAATAAATACCATTTAAAGATATTATGTGTTTTATGACATCATAATGACCCAATGGGGATGTAATAAAATACCATAATCCTTATGTTCAGCCAATATATGTTTTATCATTAAAATAAAGAGGTATTGGGTTTGTTTGACTTACTTTTCAAAGCATTAATGAACCCCTCAAGACTTATTCAACACTTTTCCCTTTTAAATTAATTTACATGGGAGTGTGACTCACCTCAACATAAGCATCCTTATTATTTTAATAATTTCAGACCTTGGCCTTGTAAAATATTGTTTTCCTTTTTCCGTTTCTAGACACCATGGGCAAAAACCATGGGATGGTTTGTGGTTTGGATTAGTTTAATATAAGGGGTCCCAAACCTAAATAATAAAGAATTCTCTCACCTATCCTATATAAACACACCCAAGATCCCGCTTACTCCTCACAAAAATCCTTTTGAGTTCGTCCAAACTCTGCCCTACTCTCTCTATAATCCTCCCAAGGTGACCCAAGCTCCCAAGAAGCCTCTCACAAGCCTCTCTCTAGCCTCTGGAAGCACACTTCCATGTAAGGGTTTTTTCTTCCTTTCTCATTTTTTGTCAATTTTCATTAAGTTGTATTTCCATTTTAATTTCAATTATGAATGTTGGGGTATGGTTTTTCACCTCCCCCATACTTTCCTATTATTTTTTGAATGATGGGATACCCCTTTATCTCTCATTTAATGCCTCCCATGTACACCCGTTACTATGCCGGAATTCCGAAAGGAACTCCTCTCTCTTCTTTTACATTCAAGCAATACTTTTGTATCATGAATCTAAATTCCATTTCAATTGTTGGGACATGTATCTATATGACCTCCTTACTTTCCATTACATGTAAATATGATAAGGAACCCCTTTCTCTCTCATGAACCTTTTTTATGAATTCTTATGTCACGCCGTTACGCTGCCAAAATCGCACCGATTTTCTAAGCCAATGTCATTGTGTAGTGAATACCATGCCCATTTCTCCATCAAGGGTATTCACCTTTATGCACATTGACTTATTGATTGTAAAGTTTCATGTATCAATTCCACATTCTTTTATTGTGGAATAAATGATTATGTTTTATGAATCCATGTTTTATGATCCATGTGGCACACTTATGCATGAAATAAAATGTTTAAGAAGGGTGCGCCCTTATAGAGCTCCAATGCATTAGGTAAAGTATAGTATCATGATACGTCATGTGAAATGAGTGTTGACTCATGCTAATTCAAGTGAAATGAGGTTTTACTCCTGCTTCATGTGCAATGAGGGTTTACTCATGCTCCATGTGCAATGAGCCTTGGCTCATGCTAATTCCATGTTAAGTGTTGTTGCCACATTTGCATGTTATAATTATCATGCTTTATCATGCCTTTATGTTCGTGTTTCTTTTATTCTCTATTGATATGCCTATTGTATGACATGTATTGTACTCCTCATGTTATTCCATGTGTAATCCCTTACTGGGCTTTATAGCTCACCCTTTTCTTATGCATGTCCTCAGGTTATCCCATGAAATGCTAAGTACGAGGGAATGTACTGGCCAAGTAAAGGATGTTTTCAATAAAGATGTTGAATTTCATGTTTTAAGTTTTTATATAATGATCCTAGGCCCCAATGACACTAAACCTCTCGATCTTCTTTGTTGTATCAAGTGAAGTTTTATGTAATAAAGCATGTTTAAGTTGTAATAAAAAGCAGGGTTGTCATAGTTGGTATCAGAGGATAGGTTTAGTTATTTTTGGGATTAGGAAAACCTAGTAAAGCCTTAGATACAAGACTGTGTATAATAAAAACATCCCTAAGTTTTGGTAAATACTATGTAAGTGGTTTATCAAAAAAATACATCCCTGTCTGGATACGAGCAGGTAGAGGCGGCTCTGGCACAGATGTATCCTAGGGGTAAAACCCGAAAACACCGCTTTGAGCTAGACTCGAACGGGAACTGGTGCACGACAACGGGCCATGCTGCACTCTTGGTTATGACACTCCCAGGGGATATGTTTTTATAAATTCACAATTTTGATATGAACCCTTATTAAGGTAAAAATTCCCCTAAGAATATATGTTAGAAAGTAGATCATTAAAAGCCTAGATTGAATCTTATAGACTCATGAGTTAAAGAAATTAAAGTTTATTTATAAGTCATCAACTTTTGTCTATGGATTACACTTTATGTGTTACCCCTAACTTTCCTTTTATTCCAGCCAATGGCCGGTAATAGGAGGACTCGGGCTAACAACTGTTGTAAAGATTAGTGTGATGATTGTACTAATGAGATGCCCAATCCAATGGGAGCGTGAATTGCGAACTTTGTCATGCTTCTCTCTCAGCTAACTCAAGTTTCGAATAGAAACACGGGTCAAGAGGAATGTCCAAACCCCCCTAATAAGGAACAAGTCGCTATCGAGAGCTTCATGAGGCAAATGCCTCCTACTTTTAGTGGATCATCCGATCCCACAATCGCTGAACAATGGATCAACTGCATTGAAAAGATCTTCTCCATCCTTCAATGTTCTGAACAAGAGAAGGTTCTCCTAGCATCATATCATATGGAGGGTGAAGTTGATCAATGGTGGACGTTGATCAAAAATACGAAGTCTGGGGAGGAGATCGAGGCTTTGGAATGGAAGGAATTCCTAAAGATGTTTTTCGATAAATATTTTCCGCACACCCTCTAGCATAAGATGGAAAGGGACATCATTTCCCTCGAGCAAAAAGATGAAGAATCTGTTGGAGAGTACAAGGCAAACTTCACTAGGCTTGCAAGATACGCTTCCGGGTTTGTCGTTACCCCCGAATACAAGGTTGACCGGTTCTTTGGTGGGCAGAAGCCTAGCTTGCGGATAGCATTATTGATCAGTGACTTCGACAGCTATGAGGAAATTGTCTGATGTGCCCTCAAGGTCGAAATGGATATCAGAGAATCACAGGGGTATCATGGGGACAAGAAGCGTAAGGTGGAATTCAAATCTGGTTGTCCAATGCATAAATCCAATGGCACTGAGAAGTTCCAGCACCCCACTTGCCAAAAGTGTGGAAAGAAGCACCCTGGAAATTGCCTTAAGGGGATGAGAAAATGCTTCAGGTGTGGAAGAGAAGGGAACCAAGCTATTAACTATCGGCAAGAAGGACTCGCGGCTGCGACAGAGGAGAGGAACGCTCCGTTCGAACCTCAACGCATTGTTCAATGCTACAAATGAAATGAACCGGGTCATTTTGAAAATCAGTGCCCTAATCCAAGGGTTATCGGAGGCAACCAACAACCTCCAAGACAACAAGGAATAGGTTTTTCCATCACTTCTGCCGAAGTGAACCCTAAAAACGAAGTGGTGACAGGTACGCTAGTTATTCATTCAAGAATTGAGAATGTACTTTTTGATTCAGTTTCTACGCATTCTTTTAAATCTCGAAAGTTTAGTAGAACAATCCCAGCACCACCATAAATCATGGAAGTAAAGATGACAATGAGTACGGCAAATGGGGCAATCATTGAATCCCATGAATATAATTCATCCCCTGTTATAATCTGTGTATTCAATTTTCCGGTGAATCTCGTCATACTCCCTATGGTGGAATTTGATGAAATTCTTGGCATGGATTGGATTTCCTTATATAGAGCCAACATAAATTGTCGGGAGAGGGAAATCACCCTCCATATGGAGAATCGACCCCCGATTCTTTACAAATGTCAAGAGGAAGATGAATTTCCTTTAGCTCCATCATCTCAAGCATTGATATTACTGCCCTATTAGCATGCATATCTGGCTCGGATGATTGAGTCCAAAGAATAAACCATCCTTGAAGAAATGCCTATTGTGAGGGAATTCGCTGAAGTGTTCCTCGAGGAACTGCCTGGTCTTCCTCCTAGAAGAGATGTTGAGTTCTCAATTGAACTTATACCTGGGGCATTTACAATTTCCAAAACTCCATATAGAATGGCAGTTTTTGACCTTGAAGAGCTGAAAAAACAACTACAGGAGAATCTGGATAAAGGGTTTATACGCCCAAGTGATTCACAATGGGGTGCACCAGTCCTCTTCGTCAAGAATAAGGATGGGTCAATGCATCTTTGCATCGATTATCGTGAACTTAACAAAATCACGATAAAGAACAAGTATCCTCTCCCAAGAATCGATGACTTATTTGATCAGCTGCGTGGAGCACAATACTTCTCCAAGGTGGTCTTGCGGTCGATATATTATCAAGTAAGGGTGAAGAAGGAAGATGTCCCCAAGACTACTTTTCGTACAAGGTACGGGCACTATGAATTCATAGTAATGATTTTCAGACTCACCAATGCTCCACCAATATTCATGGACTTGATAAATAGAGTCTTTAGAGATTTCCTTGAAAAATTTGTGGTAGTCTTTATAGATGATATTCTAATATACTCCAAAACCAAGGAGGATCATGAGGAGCATTTAAGAACTGTACTTGAGACTTTGTGAAAGGAGAATCTCTATGAAAAGTACATAAAGTGTGAGTTCTGGTTGAAGGAAGTCTCATTCTTGGGCCATATCATCACAAACAATGGTATATCTGTGGACCCCTCCAAAACAGATGCAATTGAGGGATGGTCGAGGCCAACATCAGTAACGGATATCCGTAGCTTCTTGAGGTTAGCTAGATAATATCGACGATTTGTGAGAAATTTCTCACGATTGTCCAACCCTCTTAAAAAGCTAACTTGAAAGGGAGTAAAGTTTTCTTGGAGTGATGAATGCGAATAAAGCTTCAAGGAGTTGAAAAGGAGGCTTATCACTGTGCCCGTGCTCACTTTACCCACAAGTGGGGAACTTTTTGTGGTATTCAGTGATGCCTCAAAGAAGGGATTAGGCTGTGTGCTATTGCAGAATGATAAAGTGATATCCTATTCCTCAAGGCAGTTGAAAATCCATGAGCGAATCTATCCAACACATGATCTAGAGTTGGCGGCTGTGATCTTTGCCTTTAAAATCTGGCGGCATTATCTCTATGGAGAGAAATGTGAGATATATACTGACCACAAGAGTGTTAAATATATATTCACATAGAAAGAGCTTAATATGCGCCAGAGAAGATGGATAGAGCTCATCAAGGATTATGAATATTCAATACATTACCACCCTGGAAAAGCGAACAAGGTGGCATATGCCCTATGTAGAAAGGATCCAACGATTCTATCAATGATGAGAATTGAGAAGCATCCAATCTTCTTAGACTTGATGAAGATGGATGTGGGAATCATAAAGAAAGGAACATCATCAATCCCTTCACAAATGATTTCTCAACCATCTCTTCTGGAAAGGTTAAAGGATGCTCAAAAGGATGATGTGGGAATTCAAGGAATAGTGGAAGATATCAAAAAGGGGAAATCCTCAGAGTTTAATCTTAATGAAGAAGGAATAGTGCGGTTTGGGAAAAGACTATGTGGTCCATAATGTCCGGAGCTGAAGAAGGAACTTTTGGATGATGCACATAGTTCAAATTTCTCTATTCACCCAGGGAGCACAAAGATGTATCGAGATCTCCAAGAAAACTTTTTGTGGGATAATATGAAGAAGGAAATCACTGAATATACATCAAAGTGCTTGGTGTGTCAGCAAGTGAAGGCAGAGAGGCAGAAGTCTAAGGGGATGATGCAACCATTGCCCATACCAGAATGGAAATGGGAGAACATCACCATGGGTTTTGTCACTGGACTTCCAAGGACATCCAAAGGAAACAATGAAATCTGGGTTGTTTCGGATCGTCTTACAAAGACTACACACTTCATTGCTATTCGAGAGGATTTATCTTTGGATCAACTGGAATAGATATATATCAGGGAAGTGGTAAGGTTGTATGGAGTACCACTATCTATTGTGTCTAACCAAGACCCAAGATTCACCTCTAAGTTTTGGAAGAGTCTTCAACATGCTCTGAATACTGAACTGAACTTCAGTACGGCCTATCATCCTCAAACTGATGGCCAATCCGAGCGGACTATCCAAACACTTGAGGATATGTTGAGAGCGTGCTCAATGGATTTTAAAGGAGGATGGGATCAACATCTTCCTCTGGTTGATTTCTCTTATAATAACAGTTTCCTCTCGAGCATCCAAATGGAACCATATGGTGCCATGTATTGGAAAAGGTGGAGAACACCGACATGTTGGGATGAGGTCAGTGAACGTAAGCTTCTTGGACCAGAAATGGTCGATGAAATGGTGGAGAAGGTGAAAACCATTCAGCAGCATATCAAGGCAGCCCAGAGTCGACAGAAGAGTTATGCAGATAATCGTCGATGAGACCATGAATTTATATTTGGAGACATGGTGTTTTTACACATATCTCTGTGGAATATGGTCATGAGGTTTGGAAAGAAAGGGAAGTTAAGTCCAAGGTACATCGACCCCTTCGAGATTCTTGATCGTGTTGGGGTTGTGGCCTATCGACTAGCACTTCCACCTACTATGTCCAAGGTGCATGATGTCTTTCATGTATCCCTCTTAAAGAAGTACATACCGGACCCTTCACATGTACTCTCTTCCGAGGTGGTACAATTGGAAGACGATCTTTCTTATGAGGAGCAACCAGTGAAGATCGTAGATCGTAGAGAAAAAGTTCTACGAAATAAGACAATACCCCTCGCCAAGGTGCTGCGGAGAAACCACATGTTTGAAGAAGCAACTTGGGAGTCGGAGGATATGATGAAGCTGAGTTACCCACATTTGTTTTAGTGTGGGAAAAGGAAATTTTCGAGGGCGAAATTTCTTAAGGGGGGAATATTGTAATGACACAAAGATTCATTAATTGAAAATCCCTCTTGATCCAGTTAATTGTATCTTTATAAAATAATGTTTTTATAAGATGTCAACTTCTTTGGTTTTATGATAAGAGTTGTGAGCGTTACTTTTATAGCCGTTGAACGGTGATCACATGATTAGTATAAATATAAGGTTTTAACGAACCCAATTTTACTCAGACAAAGGAAGCAATGGCCTCATCCAGTAGAATTGCCCCAGACAAAGACCATTTGTCGGAGCTCGGAAAAGAGGTGGCATCCTTGGGCTTCGCCCTTGACAAAGCCCAAGCTGAGATTCATTATGTCAAGCTAGAACGTGACCTTCTACGGGAAAAGTGGAAGTTGATAGAGATTACCACTCGGGCGATGTTATCTGAGCCGCCCCAAGAGTACGTCACCATCGCACACCTTACCCTTAGGTCTTATGCGGCTGTTTTAAGGGGTTATGTAACAAATAAGTAGTACTATGTTCATGTACATTATTTTTTTGTATATAATAATTAATGTAATTTCTAGTCATTTTTGATACATTGTAAATAGTTTTTAAAGTAAAAATGGTGTTTTTAGTTATTATTTAATTAAGAATTAAATTTTATTAAATTAAGGGATTTTTGCATTAAATAATATTGTAATAAAATATTATTATTAATATTAAATTAATTTTTATTAAATATAAATGATCTTATAATTTTATTAATGCAATTAAATTTTTTGTTTAGGTTTGAAGGCCATTTCTGTCAAAACCCGTGAATTTTCGATAAATGTTGGTTTTTTTAAAAGTGAATATTAACATATTTAGAAATTTTTTTAGATAAAATAAATGTCATTTTTGGAATCAGGACATCGAAATTATCCAACGGTGTATTTTTCATAATTTTCTGAGACAGTCAATTTTTTGGGTAAAAATTAAATACCATTTAAAGATATAATGTGTTTTATGACATCATAATGACCCAATGGTGATGTAATAAAATACCATAATCCTTATGTTCGGCCAATATATGTTTTATCATTAAAATAATGAGGTTTTGGGTTTGTTTGACTTACTTTTCAAAGCATTAATGAACCCCTCAAGACTTATTCAACACTTTTCCCTTTTAAATTAATTTCCATGGGAGTGTGACTCACCTCCACATAAGCATCCTTATTATCATAATAAGTTCGGACCTTGGCCTTTTAAAATATTTTTTTCCTCTTTCCTTTTCTAGAAACCATGGGAAAAAACCATGGGATGGTTTGTGGTTTGGATTAGTTTAATATAAGGGGTCCCAAACCTAAATAATAAAGAATTCTCTCACCTTTCCTATATAAACCCACCCAAGCTCCCACGTCCTCCTCACTAAAATCCATTGGAGTTCGTCCAACCTCTTCCCTACTCTCTCTAGAATCCTCCCAAGGTTCCCCAAGCTCCCAAGAATCCTCTCACAAGCCTCTCTCTAACCTTTGGAAGCACACTTCCAAGTATGGGTTTTTTCTTCCTTTCTCATTTTTTGTCAATTTTCTTTAAGTTGTATTTCCCTTTTAATTTCAATTATGAATGTTGGGGTATGGTTTTTCACCTCCCCCATACTGTCCTCTTATTGTTTGAATAATGGGAGTCCCCTTTCTCTCTCATTTAATGCCTCCCATGTACACATGTTACTATGCTGAAATTCTAAAAGGAACTCTTCTCTCTTCTTTTACATTCAAGCAATACTTTTGTATCATGAATCTAAATTGCATTTCAATTGTTGGGACATGTATATATATGACCTCCTTACGGTCCATTACATGTAAATATGATGAGGAACCCCTTTCTCGCTCATCAACCTTTTTTATGAATTCTTATGTCACGCCGTTACGCTGCCGAAATCGCACCGATTTTCTAAGCCAATGTCATTGTGTAGTGAATATCATGCCCATTTCTCCATCAATGGTATTCACCTTTATGCACATTTACTTATTGATTGTAAAGTTTCATGTATGAATTCCACATTCCTTTATCGTGGAATAAATTATTATTTTTTATGAATCCATGTTTTATAATCCATGTGGCACACTTATGCATGAAATGAAATGTTTAAGAAGGGTGTGCCCTTATAGAGCTCCAATGCATTGGGTAAAGTATAGTATCATGATACGTCATGTACAATGAGTGTTGACTCATGCTAATTCAAGTGCAATGAGGGTTTACTCGTGCTTCATGTGCAATGAGGGTTTACTCATGCTCCATGTGCAATGAGCCTTCGCTCATACTAATTCCATGTTAAGTGTTGTTGCCACATTTCCATGTTATAATTATCATGCTTTATCATGCCTTTATGTTCATGTTTCTTTTATTCTCTATTCATATGCATATTGTCTAACATGTATTTTACTCCTCATGTTATTCCATGTGTACTCCCTTACTGGGCTTTATAGCTCAATCTTTTCTTATGCATGTCCTCAGATTATCCCATGAAATTCTAAGTACGAGGGAATGTTGTCACTATAAGAAAACCGCCGCGAAAAGCATTTTCGGGCCCCCATTTCGCGGCGGTTTTAAGAACCGCCGCGAAAAAACCGCCCCTAAACTGCCAAAAAAAATTATTTTTTTTAAATTTATTTTATTTTATTTTTAATTTTATTCGAGGATTAGCGGCGGTTTTTTAAAAAACCACCGCGAAATAGCGGCGGTTTCGGTAAAACCGCCGCGAAATGAAATGAAAAAAATAAAAAAAACGTGAGAAACCCCGAAATCACTAAAACGAACATAACTTTTGATTCGGGCGTCCGTTGAAGCACCACGACCAGTCAAATCGAAGCTCATGAAGAGATCTACAGGCACATATAATCAAAACCGTGAGACGGTCTGAGGTGTGGAAGATATTAGAGTTATAAAAATGTTCAAAAAAGTTCTCCAACTTCAAACGGCCATAACTTTCGCTCCGGGTGTCCGTTTGGGCTCTACCACATATCAAATCAAAGCCAGCGAAGAGAGATACGTACCGGGTCGACAAAAGCAAGCTTCTGTCATTTTTTTCAACCCCCAATACCACTACGAAGGCCTCCAAAACCCTGTTTACATCACCGGTGTCCCGTCGAACTTGTCTTCAAACATACCTAACTTTCGATCTGCATGTCAGTTCGGCCTCCTCCACCTGCCAGATCATAGTTCGTTCCATGAGCTTCAGTTTGACTGGTCGCGGCGCCCACATGCACTCCTAGATCATATGTTATGGCCTTTTTAGTGGGTATCGGGTTTGTTATGTTTTTCAATGTCTCGTTTCTAGCACCCATTCTCCGTCAGCTTTTTTAAAATGGTCATAACTTCCGATCTGTCTGTCCATTCGGATTCTTTCACCTTTCAAGTTGAAGAGCATTTCAGGATCTTTGATTTGAAAGGTCGCGGATCTAAAACGGACTCTCAGAACATAAGTTTTCTCCGTTAATGTGAGTCCAATGTTTTTGTCTCTTTATGACCATTTTGACGGGTTTTAACAGTAGCTCCATTTATTACTGTTTATTTGGGTTTCTATGACTTTTTATCTTTATCAATGGTTTTTTATGGATTATTATGATGATTATGTTGAATTAGTAAGGAGTTTTCCCGAGTTGTCATGAGTTTTCATGCATTCTCATTTTTTCTAATGCCTCATTTTTCATATGCTTCTCCATCCTTTTTCATGTGTTTTCATGATTTTTCATCCCTTATCACGTCTTTTCATACTTTTTCATGTGTTTCCTTTATTATTTATTATTTATTATTTATAATATACATTAACTTATTTATTATCTATTATTTGTAACTGGTTAATTATTATTTATTATTTATTATTTATATTTATTTATTAGTTATTATTTATTATTTATAATTTATAATTTATATTTATTTTTATTTATTTGTATTTATTATTTTTATTTATTTATATTTATTTATTATTTATATTTATATTTATTTATATTTATTTATTATTTATATTTATTTATTATTTATATTTATTTATTATTTATATTTATTTATTATTTATATTTATTTATTATTTATTATTTATATTTATTTATTATTTATATTTATTTATTATTTATTATTTATATTTATTTATTATTTATTATTTATTATTTATTTATTATTTATTATTTATTTATTATTTATTATTTATTATTTATATTTATTTATTATTTATAATTATTATTTATTATTTATAATTATTTATTATTTATTATTTATATTTAATTATTATTTATTATTTATATTTATTTATTA